>JAQPPZ010003622.1:0-725918 GCA_028583015.1 Wollemia nobilis
TGAGTTGGGTTTACATGAAAATCGGTTTTCCGGCATGTTCACCTAGTTGGTTTCACTATCATTGTTCGGTCTTGTCTCATGACCATTGTTTCGTCTATTTTCAAATTGCACCTACCTTAGTTTAAATATTGATTAGCTGGAAATCACAGCAGGAGTACCTCGAAATGTAGATAAAATGGTTATAATAGGTATGTGTCTTTTTCATTCTCTGAATAATGTAAATCATTAGTATATAGTGTATATATCCTTGATTAGTATAAAAGCATATAAAAAGGGGGAATAAAAAATGGAAAGTCCTTGTCAGTAATGCCTCTGTCTAATTCTGCTCTAGAATGAAAAAACAACAGAAGTGCGCTAGAATAAAAAAGGGAAGCGCAAGAATAACCTGTTATATTCCAAAGTGCAGGAATAATCCATAAAGCGCAGGAATAAACTGTTTATATCCCAGAGCGCAGGAACGATTTAACAAGCGCAAGAATAAGTTGTTTATGTTTTAGGTGCAGGAACGAGCTGTGTATAAATGCTAAAATGTTTGATTAAGCGCAGGAATGAAATTATGTGAAAAAAAAATTTACGACACATGGCCTACGGTGAGTTATCTATCTCTCTACAAAAAAGAGATCCAATTTCTCCCACTAATTTGTTGTGGTCAAGGAGAAGGGCAAAAGGCATTGTCCTAATTATCTCAAAAATTAAGGAGCTTTGGATAGGTTTGAGATATAGGATGCCCATAATTATCACTCTTGTCCCCTACTTCTTTGATACTGACCCACAACCTGATATGCACTTCCAACAGTGGTTTTAGTCCATCAAAGCAGTTAGTGGATTCTATAAAATTGGTGGTGCATTCCTCAAATTTCATGAAAGATGTCTAGACCTGGATCTATGTGCCGCTGTAGCTATACAAAATGCATGAGGGCATGCATTACCATAAGTTGGGGGGAATGATGAGGCCAGGAATTGCCTCATCCATGAACACTCTTTGATACATTTTAACTATTTGACTTACCCTTTTTACTATGATTTTATGTTAATTATGGAAAAAATGCATTATATAATGATGTTTGCATATTCTGAAATGACAAAGTGCATATACTTTGTTTTACTATTTTTTTCTGCAATTTCACCTATTTTTTAGTTAATTAATCAGTAGTATTATAGCAATTCAGACCTTGTTGAATATTTGATGCTTAGTAATATTGTGTTTCTTTGTTTAAACTAATTCAAATGGAAAAAGGCACCAAGAATTTGTCCACTGTAGCTGATTGTGTAGGAAAATAGGCTATAACCGTGATGATTCTAGCCACTATACATATACGACAGGGCTTGGAATCGATCACTCCAAGCACATGCCACCAATGCAGAAGGGTGTGCAAGAGAAAGTAAAAGTCAACATGTTTCTCCCCACGCGTTTGGAGCACAGATCAGCAACGAATGGTCACCTGCCTGTTGTTCCGGAGCAGTGCAGGAATAAGTGGCGCAGGAATAGGGAATAGCGTAGGAACAACCAAAAGTGGTCAAAAAGCAACAAATCAGAGGAAATTATTGGAAATTGACCTGGAGGTTGTCCCAAATCATCTTAACATGATTTCCTCAACAAATGCAACCCAACAATGATGAATGGATAAAGTTTTGACAAAGCAAATTTCTGCATTCTAGGAAACAGTTATGCAATCAATTGTAAATCCCTACAAAGCAGTAACCAAGCATATCAAAATTATATTATAAATAATAAAGCTTCCATATGGTTGAGCATATAGATAGATAGGCAATAAAATACCGAAATTAGCATAGAGTGAAGTTTCTTTGTAGTAGAACAGTAATTTGCAAGTTTTTCTTGCATTACTGTAATGCAGTTTCAGATTGAATAAAAAGGTGCAATCTTCAGATATCAATTGGCATTTTCAAGTTGATGATTAACAACTAGATTTTCTTAGCATAACTTCTTACTTTCTTTTGGTTTTGGAAGCAAGGGCCACCTACAGGGCCAGAGGAAGGCAATGTTTGACAAAATTTCTTACTGATTTCTTGTTGTAGCAGGTTAGCAGAATTCTGCCAGTTTTCCATTTCTTTAGTAGTTTTCAACACAGTTTTCAGCCGTTGACAGCATTTTCTATATTTCACAGCAATTTCCAGATATTTTGTCACTTTGTAGTTTTGTAGTAATTGTTAATTTAATTTTTATTTCACAGCAATTTCCAGATATCTTGTCATTTTGTAATTTGGCAGTTTTCGTTGATTCAGTTTTGTAGTAGTTAAAATTCTATTTTGAAATTCTCCAATTGATTTAATTTCATGCAAGAGTGTGTGTGTTTTCAATTCTGCAATTTACTTTTCTGTCACTCTCAATTTAGCAACATTTCATTTTCTGTCATTTTCAGATTCTACAATTTCATTTCCTGCAATTTTATTTTTGCAAAGGTAAATATGAGTTAATTTCAATTTTTAGGAGTTAGAAGTCACAACAAAACCCCCCAAATGCTAACTGATCCATCAATAAAAACCTATTCTTAGATAAACTGAACCTGCAACTATTACACTTCCTATCGTATACAACCTCTGGACACCGCCCTGGATTGACATATAATTACTAAATTATGAATGATCAACGACCCTCATCATAGCCCTTAGACCCTATAGTTACCACTAAGCCTTATCCTAAGCATTTTCCCATGTTGATTTTTCCTATATATATAATGGAACAAAAGATCCAATTGAGCATTTGATAATGTTTATAATAGCTTGCCATGATATTATATATGACGACATGTTGTTGCTAATTATATTCTCTAAGAGCCTTGGTGGCATGGAATTAGAATGATATTATCAATTACCCAACCATTATTTGAAGAATTTTGAAGAAACAGCTAAATTATTTGTGCAACAATTTGGTGCTTTTGTTAAAAAGAATGTAACCATGAAATATGTTTACAGTTTAAATAAAGGTAAAGATGAAAGTATTTTAGAATTTGTGTCTCATTGGAGGAGTCTAGTTGGACACTTGAGATATACCTTACCTCCTCGATACATTCTTGAAATATTTATTGGAAACTTGCAAGATAAAATATCATATGCATTAGAAACTACAACCATCACATATTTTGATCAATCAATTGACCTAGCAAGAAAGGTAGAGCAAGATCTTATTAAAATAGGACAACTTCAAGTGAAATAATATAGGACCATGAAGAATCAATATAAGAATAAGCATCTGGTTGGTGATGGGGCAATCAATAGTAGCCCTGTTAGCAATATCATTAACAACCTATAAAATATGGTGCTCAACCAGCCCCAAAAACACCCATGAAGGAATTTCACAAGGCTTAAAATACCTATGAATGTGGTCCTATAGTAGATTTTAGAAGCTAATATGACTGAGTTACCTCCTATAAGGCAACCATATACCATAACTTATTGGTATAAAGTTGGTCAACATTGTGAATATCATAGAGTGGAGGAGCACTAGATAAATTATTGTAATATGTTGAAACACGTGATTTAGGACCTGATTTATGAAGGTTTCCTTATCATAGAAAGTCCTCATCCACCCAACAACCAACCTCCTACTCGAAAAATACCCACAACTAATCAAGATATGGGAATCTTCCAAGATCCTCTACCTAAGCATGGGTAGCAAATAGCTAATCAAGTGTCATATCATAATGTGCTACCTTCCAATAATAATGTGGTTGGTATGATAGCTGTGACTACAAGGCAATAGGCTCAAGCTCAATTAGCTCAACATTCTCAATAAGATATGAGCTCTTTGTCCAACCCACCCTCAAATTCCATCCTAGTTCTAAAGAATGCTCAAAGAAAAAGTGTGAGAGTAAAAACCCCACCTTTTGTGTTGAAATATTAACCAAATATCTCCTTTGACATTTAAAAACAATTAGCTAATACCCCAGCCAAGATCTCTATCTTAGAACTCTTACAAACATTTCCAATTCATAGGGAAGCTTTTTTGGAACTTCTAAGATAGCAATTTATCCCTACTGATATTTCCTCTAGTGTTGTAGCCAATGTTTTAGGTTCTCTTGGGATACATCACATCACATTTTTGGATGATGGTATGCATTAATCATACTTGCAAGGAGATTCTTCCCTTTACATCATAGCATTTTTTGGGAGAACCTTTGTCAAACGAATCTTGATTGACAATGGTTCTTCCCTAAATTTATGCACTTATCAATTTTTCCAAAATTTTGGATTAAAAGAGGAAGACAACTAAATTTGATATTATCATCAAAGCTTTCAATGAGTCCCAAGAAGCCTATGGCATTGTTTCTCTCCCCCTTAGGGTTGGACATCATAGCTTAGATACCTTGTTTTATGTGGTATCATCTTGCCTTGTATCTTTTAATCTACTTATCGAATGTCCTTGGATCCATGCAATAAAGGTTGTCCCTTCTACTTTTCACCAATGTTTGAAGTTCAAATTTAAGGATCAAGTTATCACCATTTTGGGTGACCCTCATCCATTCAAATATTGTTTGATGGTTGAGCAAGCTCAATCAGATCTCAAAATTTGTCCTTTAGTTTCATCATTTGCTTCTCCAAGTTCCTCATCTCAAATATCTGAGCAACTCAAAAGTCTAAAAGTGTGTGAGGAACCTCAAATCAAAGATTCATCATGGGATCAAGTTAATAATTTTCCTTAGGAGCCACCTTCACCAAGTACTACAAGTTTACCTCATAATAAGTGTGAAGTTGTACACATTGGCACATGTACCATGGTCTTCATAGGAATAAACTTTGAAGATAAGATTCATGGTAGCAACCCTTCTCCTATCGAGTGGTATTTTTCCCATTACTACTTATCCAATGATTACCCACTCCCTAAAAAATACTATTTAGCATGGGATATATAGGTAAATATTTGGGGCCATGATAGAAAGGCATTCAAGAGCCTTTGGATGTTGAAATTTGGCATGGGAGGTGCGATGTAGGCTACATACCTAACAAAAAACAACCTTTACCATTTGATAATGATGAATATATAGATCATCAAAAATTATGTTGAATATATAGATCATCAAAAATTGGAGTGGGATGATCAGGATGAAGGACCCCCTTATCCCTCTAATGTTATGTTTTGTAATTGATAAATTTTATGCATTTTGATGGTAAATCTATTGCTTCTCGAAAAAAACCTACTTCACTATCTTCTAGAGATCTTGAAAAATTACGGATTACCCCTCCTTTTGTTAAGAAATATGGTTTAGTTAGGGTCTATGAATATTTTCATACAAAGGCTACTAGAGAAAAAGCTACGAAGGAGATTCCTTATGATTCTAATTATCAAGATGATCTCTATTCTAGATTTTTCTTTGATGGATCAGTCTCATGTACACTTATTCTTTTTGTTAAGATAGGAGGCACAACAAGCTATGTGTCGACTATCATTCTGCTAAATAAAATAAAAATAATAAATAAATAAATATAACTAAATAATAACTCATCAATTAGGTATACCTTGCATTTTCATCCACCACATTTGTTTTCCCATTCATACTACATGTTTTCCTATCATATTTTGCATGATTTACCTAACATTTCATTGCATTTGCATTGTTGGTTATCATAATTGAATCATTGCTTGCTCATGACTGCTTGATCATATAGTTTTCAAGGACCTTCATGATAATGGCACGTGATGACACCTAGTTAGGTCATAGCTCATATGCATTGCACTCTCACTAAGACTCTGATGCTTAGAGAAGTTCCTAACCTAGGGATTTTGCTTCTTCCTTCTTCCTCTTGTTTGTTGTCTCCTTTCTCCTTTTAGTCTTTGCTTTTGTATTCCTTGACCTCAAAAGTTTTATTGATGACCTTTAATTTCCCTTCAAGTCAAGGAACATAGCTCTTCCTTGATTTTTGATTTTGCTTTCTTCCTCTCTTTTTTTCTATCATATGCACACATTCACATCCTATCTTGCTCATATTTTTGCATAGATCACCCCCCTATCGGGTAGTACTTGATAATACATCTTGCACATATAGCACACCCCACAGCAGATAACTTCATGGTCATGAACGAGGAGCATCCTCCATTCAACCATTTGTGAGCATACATCTCAATGGGTATATCTCTTGATCATTTGTCCATCTTAGAAAACACAACACCCATAGTGGGTTGCACTCCATATTTCTAACAATATTAGCAAGTACTACACCCATAGTGGGTATCACTCCACCTATCCATCTTATTATTTTTTATGTATGTATGATTGGTCACATCGATCTGGTATGATCTACGTTAACATAAGCATCATGCTTTGAGCCTCTCTTTTATTTGTTGTTGACCTTTATCTTCTTTTTCTTCTTTTCTCTTCCTCTTATTCTTCTTCTTTCTCTTGTTCCTTTTTTTTCCTTTTATTTTGCTTTAATTTTTCTTCCTTTCTTTTCAAAATTGTGCCCCATATTTATGGATCATGATTTTGCTCTAGCGTTATCATGCTCCATTTTTATGGGGTATGATTTCACCTAGAATATTGTTTTCTCCTTTTCTTCTTCTTCTTTTCCTCCCCTCTTCTATTGTTCTCTTTTTTCCATGTATTTTTATGTCATGCATTCACTCTATTGCATCCATACATGTTGTATTTTAGTCTAAGTGCATATCATGCATAAAGAAAAAAAATTAAAACATTAAAGTAAAAATTAATAAACACCATAAAAAGAGGTACACATAATCACACACAACACCAAATGTGGCATGATATTACTTGATAAAGAGAAAGATACATAGGTCCATTCGAATGGTGTACCACAGTTTAAACCTAGTATACTCGACCATCTCTAGAGATGCATACCACACTAAAATTGACATGTCATCTTGATCCCCTTATTAACTCTAGGATGTTGTCTCCTCTGCTTCACCTATTGAAGGTGGTCTTGGTGAAGGCATGTTCATGGACCATGAAACTGTTTGTGATCTAGACCAAGTCCAGCTCAGTGTCTACAGGGACGAAGATGGTGGCACTCGCTGCTCTACCAAAATTACCCGGTACTATACCTTCTAGAATAAGGTCACCCTATACATGGATACCTCTAACCTCTTTCCCACCCTCTATAGATTTTCATGTAGTAAGCAAATCCTATTGCTCTATTGGTTGTTTTTTATCACAACCATCCCCTCTGCCCAAGCCTGTTGATGCTCCTCATCCAACTAGCTCACCTCTCCTTAGATATGGTTAGCCTCTACTCATGTCACATCTATCTTCACCTCCATAGTGCCTAGTGCACTCCTCAGTCCCTCTATCCTCTTGGCCCTATCCTCTTAGAGCAGGTCCATCTCCCTTAATAAAGTCATTACATATACCTGTAGTGCCTCTATCTCCCTCCTCAGGTCTCCCTGACCTGTGGTCTCACTTAGGCTAACTATTATTGATGTGGAGGCCTCTCCTACCCCTTCGCTCAATATACCTCTAGCCATCATGGGGGTAACTTTGGTTGCTTTCGCCTCCTTAGTCCCCACTGTAGTGGTGGTAACCACCACTAGCTTCACCCAAAATCATGTCTACCTCTACCTTGGGCCCTCTTGGTCCTACCTCTATTACTTTGTGGTGCATCAACTAGCCTTCCTTAGTGCCAATTTCATACACTAGCTCATAACATGATGCCTCTGCATCAGTATTGGTGGGGAGATCCTTAGGGGCATGACACCCCTATACCATCTCCAGTAGCTAAGGGCCACCTCAACATCATCCACCTTGTATCCATGTAAATTTGATCATCTAGGTCCTCCTCCACCCACCTCACCACATCTAGACCCTCTTTGACTCCTGATGGATCTTGGTACACCCACCCGTACCAATAGTCACCCAAGATTAAGATCTCTTGAAGGATCTTGAACTATCATTGGACTCTATCAAATTGAAATATCTCTAGCTCCCCCTTATTCTTACTAACCCTCTTGACTATATCTAGCTCCTCTATATTCTTAGCCCACCCAGGGTGTAGATTTCATGGTTTCTATATGATCTTCAGCCTTTGCATCTCATCTATTACCTACCTTGTTAGTGGTAGGTTCTCAATATATGTCCTTTGGATCCACTTGAAGGACTTGGACCATTTGTACATTGTTGGTCACTCTTGACTGGTCAATGGCCCTAGGAGTTTGTATGGTCTTCGTATTGCTAGGTTCTCTCAAATCCACACCTAGAGCAATATCGTGCACACTAAAATTATATGTTGCTTGTACAGGTCAACACATATGGACCCCATACAAACCTCACCCACTGGTCTTGCATGTCTACCACTACATCCATCATCATCCATGGTATATTTTGCTTACTATTATGGCACATCAACAACCCAACCACCATCCCATAGAGCATATTCATCAAAGCATCATCCCATAGCATCCTACCATCTCATCAATCGATATCACCCTCTCTCAGACTTGGTAAGACTAGCCCCTTGATAATCTCTCTAGAGTGATCTACTATCCTTGTGCCTTATAAACTTCTCTCTCATTTATGGGGATGCACAATATGCACCACACATTCTCCAATGTAACTACCATATCCCCTATGGGTAACTAGAAGGTAGATGATTATGAGTACCATATCTCTACTAATGATGTCAGTAGTTCTCTATCTACATCTACCCAACGTATCTCTACCAAGTGGTCTAGCTCCACTATCTCTAGAGTGTTTCTCTCAACCTATGCAAGGCCATCTAGCTCTACCTCCAAGGAGCTTGGTCACCACTCATGGCTCTCTACTACATCATACTGCATCCACAAACATAATAAAAAGGTTCCATTAGTTTCTTGTGCATAAAAATAAATTAAAAATTAATAAAATTTAAATCAGCTTGTTGGGTTGCTTTACCTTTTGTTGTTTCTCTCTTTCTTTATTTCTTTCTTTTTCTCTCTTCGACGAAATAATTCTTGCCTAGCTTCAAGCATGATTTCATTTTTCTTCCCCTTCTATGAAATTGTTCCCCCTATCCCTAAGGTGTGATTTCACAAAATCATACCCTATAATTATGGGGTATGATTTCTCTCATCATTACGAACTAGGGTGAAATCATGGTCGACCCGTAAAATCATGCCTGGATTATGCACGATGATTTTTGGAGAAAAACAAAAATAAATAAAAAATAAATGCTTGAAAATTGGTTAAAATCTACCCTAACCTAATATAGAAGGAGGATTTTAGCCCTTACCTATGCTCACTCTACTGCTACACTAACCTCGCCCCTTGAACAGCTAAATGGTGTGTCAAAAGTGCCATCCATGTTTTCTCTAGAACTCCTTTTTTTTTTTCGTTTCTCACAATAAAAATGAATTAGGGTTTTCACCTTTTGCCCTTTTATCCCTCTTTTATACTTTTTCTCTCTCCTCTTTTCTTCCTATTTTCACTCTTCTTTATTTTGCATCTACCATTTTGAGTTTCATCAAGAATGTGGTATTCCTTTTGAAACTCAAGGGGGCACCCTGGCTTGAGACACATTAATATCCCTAATACCTCAATTTGCATGCAAAACATGAAAATGTCTAGAATAACACTATTTTTGCACCACTCCTTTATTCTAAACCATCCACTCCTTTTCTATTGTTGTTTTCATCCTTTGCCCATAGGTGTCTACATATTTATTTGATGCATTTATTAGGCCATAAATGTATCAAAGAGGAGGTAAAATGTAGACATGGAAAATTGACCCACTTGAGTGAGTCATTTTCCCTAGTACCCCATAGAGACCCTCCAACTTGTCCAAAGCAAGTTTGGGCCTCTCTCCCTCCTCTTTTCCCCTTTTTTACCTTGCTCCTATGAAATCATGGTTGAACCTTATGGGCATGATTTCTCCAAGTTAGGATTTTATTTTAGGAAACCCTAATATTCCATTTAACCTTATTTGGAATCAACTTTTTCTTGATTTTCTCACCCATTCTTATTTCAAATATCCTATAAATTGAGGGTTTGAAAATTTCTTTTTTAACCTAGCTTATAGAAATCCTAGATCTCTTCTAATCACAAATTCTAAGTGAAGCAATCTAACAAGTTACCTGCAAGTGTTGATGCAAGTACTAACAAGATTATATTTAAGCTTTTTAGATTTTGTGGAGATATCTTCTATTGTATTTGATTATGTGTTGTTTTCCTTGGTGGATAAGTGTTGAAGCTCTAAGGAGGAGTCTACTATCTTGGAGATCTTCATCCTTTTATCTGATTTTTCACTACCACCAGGTTGTTTTTATTCTTCTACATTTCACATATTACTAAATTTGCATTTATTGATAGTTTATTTGCATTATTCTACTATATTTTTCTTCTATTGCAAAATCATGCTCATAATAACAAGGTACAATTTCATCAAAAGCAAAATCGTGATCGCTCCATACAAGTCATGATTTTACTAAAACTAAGCTTGGGGGTAGAAGTTCACCCCCAAACCCTAGGTCTATATTTCATGATAAATTTAGAGCATAGTTATGTAAATTGCATTTTATTTATCATTATGTTCTATTGCATTGTGTTTTGCTTGTTCATCTTCCAAAAAGGTCAAGTTTCACTTTTGCATTCTAAAGGTCAGCTAAAAGGACCTAGAGGTCTTGATTGTTACACCTCCAAGTATAGTTATATAGTAGCTTAAGCAGGATCCCTAATGCTATTCATATTTATCAAGGATTTTGTGAAGTTATTTTGTAGGATAGAAGTTGTGGGACATTTTTGAATGTAATATAAAGCTTGGAACAACCACCAAATCAGATAAGTACCCTAATAGATCTTTAGATTGTTTGTTGGTTGCTTTTATCCATTTCTATTCAAAAATAAATATCACACATAAGGAAAAGCATTTGATTAAATCTCTAGGTATTTGAAAGAATAAAAGCATGTAGTGTGCATATAGGATTTTAACCTTGTTTGTGCATCTCTCTTGGACCCTTGCTTAAATATTTGTTTTGCAACCCTAGGATTAGTAATAATTCAAGCAAAGAATCATTCTAGGGTTAGCTCTTGTCTTCTTACATCTTGTATCTTGCATTGCTATTTCTCTTTTCATAGTGAAATTTTAAAGAGGCTAAAAATAGGTGCATGCTTAATTGACACATCCAAACATATTCCACCTTAGACTTGGAGCAAGTCCTAAAATCATTCCTAGTTAACCCATCCCCTAGTTGCCCACCAGAGTGTAGAGTTATAACATACCCCTTGTGGTTCACCTCAACTCCTAGTGGATCCAGTTGAGAATCATATGTGGTAGGGTAGTTTTCCTCCTTTGTAATTGGTCCCATTAGATCTTACACTACTCTAGGTTTTGCTTCCTCATTGCTTTCGAACACCAATCATACCTCAATGACCTCTAGGTCCACCATCTATAATTTAGAAAAATCCCACACATGATCAATATTAGAAATGTATTTCCTAAGTACGGATACATGGAAAGTGTCATGGATATTTGATAGATTGGGTGGCAATATGAATATATACACCATAGGACTAATATTTTTTGTGATCTTAAAAGGTCCAACAAAACAATGATCTAGTTTTGTGGACTTTATGGAATTCTTCATGGGTCTAACCTTAGGAACACTTTGTCTCCCATAAAGAACTCTCTTGGCATTCTTTTTAAATTATCATAGCCTTTCTAGCGATCAACAATTTGTTTAAGCCTCTGCCTGATTATCCTTAGTTGTTCTTCTATTTCCCTAACCATGTTCATCCCAAGCACAACCTAGTCCTCTATATTGTCCTAGGAAAAAGGTGTTCTACACCTCCTACCATACTAGTCTTCAAATGGGACCATACTTAAGTATTAATGATGGTCGTTATTGTAAGCAAATTATACTAGGTGTAAATAATATTCCCATTAAGATCTCTAATACATGCAATACATGTGAAGCATGTCTTCCAGGACCCGGTTCACCCTCTCTATTTATCTATAAATTTTTGGATGGTATGCAAAGCTGATGTTTAGTTTTGTGCCTATGGCACAATGGAGGGCTTGCCAAAATTTAGATGTAAACCTAGAATCCCTATAAAAAATGATCATCTCAGGGAATCCATGCAGCCTAAATATCTCCTTGCAAAATATGTTAGCCATAATCAGTGTGTCATCCTTGGTATTCCTTGGTATGAAATGTGCAACCTTAGTCAATATATCAACTACAAGGATTGTGTCATGTTGATACCTAGTTTTTGGAAAACCTAAAATGAAATCCATCTATATAACATATCTTTTTGCATGGATATATCATGTGGATACAACAGTATTACATGATTTCTATGCTCAACCTTTGCTTTCTAGCATTCAAGGCATTGAGCAATAAAATTAGTGACATCTCTCTTCATTCCCAAACAATAAAAGGTCTTCTTCATGTCTTCTCTCATCTTTTCTCCTCCTGGGTGAGTAGAGTAAGGGGATCTATGTACCTCTTGCATGATCATTCCCCTTAGATCACCTATTTTAATGATCACTACCCTATCCTTGAAGTATAGAAGGCCATCCTTGATGCCAAAATCCTTGCTTTTCTTAATGTTTTCTCCATTTTAACCCAAATTTGGGTGCAAACCTCATCTCGCGATTGCATCATCTAGACTTGATCCATCAAGTCTACATGGCTTTGGGTTAAAGTAGCAATGTGCCTCCTCCTACTTAGGGCATCAACAACCTTATTTTATTTTCCCTTAATGTATTCAATCCTAAAGTTATACTCGACAAGGAACTCCATCCATCTTCTCTATCTCACATTGGGCAACGATTGGGTAAATATATACCTTAGATTATGATGGTTAGTTCTCAACTCAAAGGGTATTCCCACTAGATAATGCCACTAGATCTTAAGAGCATGCACCATTGCAACCAGATCCCAATTATGTGTAGCATAATTGACCTCATGCTTATTGATTTTCCTTGACCCATACAATATGAATACCTCATATTGTGAAATAACTCCTCCTAATCCTTCCAAAGAAGCATCTGTACACACAAAGAAGTTACCCTGAGGGTCTAGGATCTCTAATATGGGTGCCATGGTAAGCTTATGCTTAAGCAACTTGAATGCAACCTCACACTTATCTATCCACTTGAATTCTTTCCCCTTTCTTTAAAGGTTAGTTATTGCATAGGCTATCTTGGAATAATCCTTCACATAGTGCCTATAATAACCAATCATACCCATGAAGATTTGTACTTTAGTCACATTGGTGGGCATTGGCCAATTCAGGATAGCCTCAATATTTGTTAGATCTATTGTGATCTCTTTTGCAGATAATATGTTCCCTAAGTATTGTACTTCTAACACATAGAAGTCACTCTTAGATTCTCATAAATTTTATTCTTCCTTAATAATTCTAGAATGATTCTAAGATGTCTATCATGCTCTTTTTTGTTCTGAGAGTAAATCATAATATCATCCAAGAATATAAAGATGACTTGGTCTAGATGATTTTTGAATACACTATTCATCCAGTTCATGAATATTGCTAGTGCATTTGTCAGTCTTAAAGGTAAGACTATAAATTCATATTTCCTATATCTAGTTTTAAATCTTGTCTTGTGGGTATCTTCTTCATGGATTCTCAGTTGGTGATATTCAGATTTCAAATCAATCTTAGAGTAAATGGTGGTGTCCTTCAACTGGTTAAAGAGATCTTCAATCCTAGATAAGGATATCTATTTTTTATGGTTACATTGTTAAGCATTATGTAATATATGCATATCAGAAAGAAGCATCCTTCTTTTTAACAAACACCCTATGGCGACACACTAGGTTTGATCAATTTCTTTTTCAAAAACCTTTGTATTTGTACCTTCAAATCCTACATTTCAATGGGATTCATTCTATAAGGAGTCCTATGAATTGGTTCTATTCCAGTTTTTAGCTCAATAGTGAAATTGAATTTATGCTTAGGAGGAAGTTTAGGTAACACATCCCTAAATTCCTAAAACACTAGGTGTCTCCCAAACACCTCTTCCTTATTTTTATCTTTGATTTTGCTAAGCTTAATAATGAAAACCATTCCTCTTTTTTTAATGGCCTTCTTTAGTTGCATTGCAAAAATAATTTGGTATTGAAATGTCCTCTTCTCACTATGTATTTTCAATATATTTCTACCATTCTCTAAATACTCTATCCACCTTCCTTGGAAATTGATTATGACTCCATGAGCTTGTAGTCAATCCATCCCTAATATTATGTCAAAATCATGTAGTGGCACTACATAAAGATATCATATGGTTAAACCACTAGGTAGGGTTTTGATCTTAGGATAACTTATGAGTAGTTATTTGGCATACATTTTCTATGATAAATTGATTAATTTCTATCTTTAAATCATGATTGCAATATATTTTAAATGGTTATTTCTATTTAATTATGTGATTTATCAGTTAAAATGATGGATATGATTAAATGTGATTAATGCATGTGTTTCACACAAAATGCACATGAGATGTGTATGATTGGACAAAAATGCTGAAGAATATTTCATAGGTAGATGACGTAGTAACATGAGCTTCATATCAAACCCTGAACATGAAATAATATGGACATGAGGATGACGTATCAAGAAGGCTGAAGACACGATTATAGAATACAATGGCTGAAGTATGTTACAGAAGATTTTTACTAAAGTATGCTACAGAAGGTAGTTGAACACTATTACTGAAGAAGACTTTTTGCCAAGAGTTACAAAAGAAATTTGACCAAGTCAATTGATCGATGTTGCATGCCATATCAGTGACAACATGGCACTCTTAAATGGCAATAAATGATTACAATCAACATATTTGGATAACTTGTCAAATATTATTCACGAGGATATTGTGATTAATAAATTTTTTATAAAGTTGCTTTATCAAGTCATGAACTTTGAGTATTGTTAGGTTGTCTAGATTTTGATGCAAGATTATTATGTCCTTCCCGTGAATAAAGGGACATATAGTTATGATGTTATATCTTGTGAAATGTTCAAATTAGTATTGTTTTGTTATGTTCATTCATGAAATGCCACTTGGACCACTTAGGTTATTTATTGAGTCCAAGTAGGTTAGGGAATTATGTCAGTTTAGATTATTTTTGTTAAGGACATAGTTGTCGCATTATCAAGTCCACAATGCCACATGCAAAAATACATGGAATAATTATATTAAGAATTATCCAAGTCATATTATATCTTACATAGGGAGACCTTTGAAAAGTTATAATGAAGAAATATTTGAAGTCTAATGCTAATGAAGAAATGTTCTAAGGCTTAATCGTCTAGCTATTGTCTGTACAATTTCTGAAGAACCACGAGTTATGTACACCTAAATTGATAGAAAATAAAGTAGCACTTTTATGGTAGCTGTATGATTTGTATCATTTACTGCTTGATTTCCTTTATGTAATTGTAATTGTATTTTTCTTGCATCCATAGAATAGAATAATGTTAGTAGTAGTTATGCATATTAGTTACTAAGATAAAATAGTTTAGGGGAGAAAGACTTACACTATCCTATAGGAGGTAGGATCCACTCCTACAGTTAGTCCCTATTCTCTCACTGCTATAATAGGTTAGGAATAGTTAGTACATAGAATTAACCTTAGAATATAAAATAAATTAAATTGCATCATCATAGATCAGAAAGTCAAAATAGATAATTAAAACTAACTACACGAGGATCCTCACCAATAGATAAAATCATCATTAGATCAACTCATCAATAGGTAAAAATCATATTTATTGCATAAATCATAAATTGCATTTTATTTTCATTCCTTCACAATTGAACATCTGTTCACTACACTTATAAATATTTTTCAAAACCTAAAAACTAAAAGAGATCCAATTTAAGCTTAATAATTAATCCATACGGTACAATCTATAATGGTTTCTACTATTTAAATCTAACCTTGATTACCCCATATTGATAAAAATTAAATGTAAGCTATTACATTCGATCAATAACACTAATCCACATCGTAGGTTTATCTAGAACCATACCCGACTCTCCATCCTTATGCCAAAGATCCTGGTCTTTCTAGTATATCCCTAGACTAGATGAAATAAAGCTATTGATAGCTCCACTATCAATCAAAATCTTTACTTCTAACCTAAAAATATTACCCTTTAAAAGCAAAGGAGTGGCTTGTCCTTCCAAGTTTTGGCTACCCGCTATGACGTAAATCTTATAAGCAGGTTCATTTTCCTTTGAGCTTGGTCCTCCTTTGTATAGATAATGATTAGAGTAATGTGGACCTCCACAATCATAAAATCCATCCTTGGGGCCTGGGTGTGCTCCCTATTTCTAGCCTTTTGTTCCCTTTGTTGATGCTATATTGGGCTATCTCTTGGGTTGAAGCTAGTTATCATTGTTGTTATTGTCCCTTCTTCAAAAAAATTCTTAAATTTTCCTTATTTCTTGGCATTCCTCTTATCGGGCCTTTGGAAACTTCTATTCATCTGAATATACTTTCTTTCCCAATTTATGAAACCCACGTTGTTCCTCTTCCTGAGTGCTCATCGATCCTGCTTAGACAAGCCTGCATAGTCAAAGTAGGGCTTTACATGAGCTTCTACTTTCCTAACTAGATTGTAGGTATTTTGCAATATTTTAGGCCCTTGCATATTTACTTCATGCCCAATTATAGGGTCTACTTTGAAGATGAATTTATGGACCTTCATCTTCTCATCATAGGTAGGCACATATTTCAACAACTTCATAAATTTTGAATAGTAGGCTTCAACCATTTTTTTTCCTTGTTGAAGTTCATAAATTCCTCAAACTTCTCAATGTAGAAATGTTTTATAAGGAACCTTTCCTTGAAGGATAAAACAAAATCCTCCCACCTCAAGTCAACTTCCTCAATCCTTTGTTCTTCGCAAAATGTTTCCCACCAATCCATTCCAACTTTCTATAAGTGCAAAGTGGCCCATGATGTTTAGATTCTAGTGGAGTAATTCTTCGTAGTAAAGTAATTTTCCAATTATCTTCACCAAGCCTCAATCACATCACCTTCTACTTCTCCATTAAACTTGGAGAAACATACATTCTTCAAATCTTTAGCTAGTTCTACCTCCAGCAGAGCCCTAGCCTCTCGTGTCCTCATAGCAGGATCATTTTCCTACCTAACCTTTGATTTCCTAACTTGTGAATCCCAGTTCACTATGGCCTCTAGTAACTATTTTTGTTGTTCCATATATTCTCAAATTAGAGTGACTATTATAGTGAGGTTCTCCACCTCCTTGCTAGAGTTGCTTGAACCTTCATCTCGATACCTAGTCTCAACATTATTTTTATGGTTCTACCTATTATATGGGGCATACCTACTCCTCATTCTTGGTGCCATTATCGTGGTTACACAATAGAGTGAAAGTTTAAACTAGATCTTAATTCTTTCTTTGAATTGTACCACCAACTACTAGCTAGATATGTCATTAACATGCCTAACTATAGAGTTGAATATTAATAATTTTCCTTACTCCATATAGGATGTAAATCTTATTAGAGGTTTATGTACCTCCAAGACTTTCCATTTCTCTCTTTTTTTTTCTTTTTTCCAATCTACCTATGCCTAGGTCTTACCTAGGGAAGCTTATAGTCCTACGACCATGGCCCTAATACCAATTGTAGCAACCCTAAATAAATCAACCAACTTGGGAGAGAATTTTTTTGTTTTACCCATCTCTACACCATATATAAGCTTGTCTACATAGGTGCATTAAGCATCTTACAAGTAAGCTATCCCTCTCATCTCCACAATGAGCTAACTTACCCCCTTTTTGCCAGATAAAAAGGGTACACCAATCCTCACCTCCTACATAATCTAGTCTATGGAGGTGTGCTAAGCGTATTGTGATTGCATGCTCATTTTCATGATGAGCTATCTCTATCCTTATATCACTCCATGTGCTAGTTGAATTACTAGATCTATAATTATTTTATTGTCTTTTTGCAACTACTCAGGTATATCTTGATAGAAGGGACCCCATAACCCCTTCAAGTGAACTTTCTCTCACCCTCTAGTGGGAAAATCCCTTCATGCACACAAGTCCTCTAATGAAAAAAGTCTTTTTTTCCACTAGTCCTCAAATAGACAAAGCCTTCCATACCCGTTAGTTCTCTAGTGGTCAAAGCCTTTCTTGTCCACTAGAGAGTGATGGAAAATCTCTAATCATGAACACCCTCAATATGGTTAGACTAAGTTGATTATCTCCTAGACACAACTTCTCTCTAAACCATTAGTGGTCATGAGCCCATGATAGTTACTGTTGCGGGCCAAACAAGGTGAATGGTTTCCTACTTTTGTCACATGCCCGTGCATTTAATTATCAACCCAGGGAGCTTCGTAAACTTGCGAAGAGTCGGAATTAGGTTACTACAATACCACTGGAGGTGAATCTGCTAATCCTACATTGGGGGGTGTTCTTGAAATGGTTGTCAATCATTCCCGCACTCCTCAATAAATTACGTAAGAAGAACATAATTAAATCTACAGAAATAAATCATGTACACATTCCTAAAAATAAATCTACTGCAAATACTGGAACTAGTAAACCAATGAACATTCCTATGAAAGCGATAAACTAATTAAAATAAATAAACAAGAAGGAAATGGGGAAGAAATACTGGCTTGGAGTGGGCCCAGGCTCCAGCAGCTTCTTCCCGATCGAACACGCGCTTTAGAACTTCTGGAACTGGAATATATTTATCAACGTATTACAATCTATCTTCTGTAACTCTAAATGGATTAATTATTTCTATATATATCTCTCTCTCTTATAGATATATATATTTCAGAACGATCTGCGTGTGTTTATATAACACACCCACAGAACTTCTGTTACAGAAGTGGTTACAATAGTCGATTCTTCCCAGACTAAATTAGAATGATCTGGCGAATGCAATCGACATCTGGCATTCTGTTTTGATGGCGGCGTGTTCGCTTCTGGTTCGTGCTTTGCCCGGCATCGCAAGACATTTTGATACATTGGTGCTATCTCCAATTTAGCTCTGCATGACGCAGAGCTAGAACTGCACCAGCCGCTGCTGTCCACGTCGTTCGAATCTGGTCAACGGGCAAAGAATTAGTGGCGCCTTCCTTATGAGGAAGGTACCTTGTTATCGCAGTGCCTTCTGGTTGTAGGGAGGCGCTTGCCTTCTATTAGCGCCTTTCGCTGTGGGGAGGCGCTTGCCTTCTATTGGCGCCTTCCGACTGTAGGGAGGCGCTCGCATTCAGTTGGCACCTTTCGACTGTAGGGAGGCGCTCGTATTCAGTTGGCGCCTTTCGACTGCAGGGAGGCGCTCGTATCTCGGCTGGCGCCTTTCGACCGTAGGGAGGCGCTCGTATTCGCTTGGCGCCTTCCGACCGTAGGGAGGCGCTCGTATTCGCTTGGTGCCTTTCGACCGCAGGGAGGCACTCGTATTCGCTGGCGCCTTCCGACTGCAGGGAGGCGCTCGTATTCAGTTGGCGCCTTCCGACTGCAGGGAGGCACTCGTATTCAGTTGGCGCCTTTCGACTGTAGGGAGGCGCTCATCTTTGGTTTGGCGCCTTCCGATTGCAGGGAGGCGCTTGTTCCCTTGGTGCCTTCCGGTTGCAGGGAGGCGCCTATGTTCTCTACATTGACCCCCGATGAAATAAAGTGCCAAGTCCATCAAAAGACCTCGACTGTTCCAAATCTAACTAAATCAACTGCAATTCCACAAAACATACTAAAAACACACAAATTAGATAACACGCATAATTATATCAAATATCTATATAATCATTCATAAAAGTACGCAATCCTTATTATACAACCGCATATTGATCAAAGAAATATGTACAAAATATGAGCATTTCCGGTGCTCATCATCCCCCCACGCCTAACATATGCCACGCCCTCGTGGCATCCAAACTGCAGGTAGCCCTCTGACTTTTCATCGTCGCCATCTCTTGGAGGATTCGGCTGCCCCTACGGCCCGAGTCTATCTTTTCGTGCCGGCATTTGAAGGTGTGGTTCGCCTTTGCCTATGGGAAACTGCGGCTGTCAATTGTCCCCTTCTTGTTCTGGCCGCTACTGGTGGTGGTCTAGCCAGCGTTGTTCCTGCCGATTGAAATGCAGCTTCGACAGCTTGCCAGAGGTCGACATCTAGAGGTCTGACCACTGCCAGAGGGATATCCGAGTTATCCCCTCTGGAAGGCACTACTTGGGCCTTGTATAATCCGGCCGCTTTAGGGGTAAGCCCTACATTCTCCTTTGCAATTGCAGTAGCCTCCAATTGTGGGCCATATACTCCCCACCATTCCAAGTACCTCCTCATCATGGAAGGCCACCCTCGGGATGAACCATAGATGTCCCAAAACCGGCTGTCTTCTCGCGATTGACGCAGATGCCGAATCTCCTTTTACCCTCGAGGATGCCTTCCTGGCCGCCTTGGCTGCTTTCATTTCATTGCGTAGCTGCTCGAAATATTTTTGCCTTTCGACGAACGGCTGCATGTCCCATTCGTCCTCCTCTGACTCGACGAAGGTCACTTTCGCCTTCTGTCGAGCCGACCTGGGCCTCTTTGCCTTGGCTTCTACAAAAAATGTGGCGGCTCGGATCGGGGTCTCTTCTTTCTCCTTTGGGGACTTCTCTTTACTCCGAAGGATCGGCTGTGCTGCTATCTCCGGGGGTGATCCTTCGTTCTCCTCGCTACCTGGTGTCGACCCCTCAGGCTCTTCTCCTTCTTTAGGACTGGGGAGGTCCTCTTTGTCCTCTGGTCCTATCTGTTGCGGGAGACCTTCGTCCCGCTCTGTGTCACTCAGGACAATGACAGGGGGCCTCGTAGGACTTCTTTCCTTTTCACCCCTAAAAATAGAGGAATCCTCCCCTGCCTCTGGGCTGCTCTGTCGGGCGTCCGATCGAATCTCCCCCGAAGAGAATACTCGTTCGACGGATGTGGGAGAGTTCGTCGGCACTTCTTCTTGCCCAATCGGCCCGAGTGGCCGCCTCCCGTCTTGCTGTTCCTCCGTCCCGGAGCATTTGATTTTCCTCCCCGCAACCGCTGGACTCAGCCGCTCGAGCTGAGCAATTCGTCTATCCCTTTCCTCCAATTCCCTTTTATGCTGGTTCTGGCAATCTTCCAGAGTCTGCTGTGCCATCCAAAGAATCGGTTTGCCATTCGAGCGCCTCCTCCAAGGCCGCATCGATCTGGTCGTTACTCCCGGAAGTTCCTTCATTCCGTGGGCTCTGGTTCATTAATTCCTGGAGGGTTTGGGTGGCAACGTCTATCTCTGGGTCACTCTGTCCTTCCTCTATCGAGAGGAATCATCGCAGACATTTCCTCCTGGGGATTGGTTCGTCCTCACCACCAACGAGTGGCGCTCCTTCCTCCTCATACTTGGGCACTGGGGAATGCCCTCTGTCCTCTATGTCTTCGGGCACCGGTGACTGCTTTGCCCCTCCTAGAAAATAGGGTGACGCCAATTGCCCGATGTTTGTTATCTCCTCTACAGGGGGTGCTTCGTCTTGCCCTAATTCGGCAACCGCATTGTGTTGCTCTATTTGGCCGCCATCTCCCTCTACGTCGTGGTTCTGTCTTTGTGCTTCTGCGTGGTGGACCAATGCCGATATCAGCCCATGGTGGGCTAAGGCGGATGGTGCCCCTTTCTGGTATCGAGCCGCTTCATCTTTCAGAGCAGTCGCCAGGTAGAAAGGTATATTTAATTTCCTCCCATGCACTAGGTGATTGAGGAAGTGCACATGATTAATGTTCAGATGGGTATACTTCCCCGTGCATGTGAAGAATCGAGCAATCTGCTCAAACATCTTTTGCATATTCATGGGGAGACTATTTTTGAGTAACCCCTCCCCGTCTATCTGCACATTTCCTCCCGGCGTAGTATTTTGGTGTATAATTTTAACACTCCGCCCTTGTATGTACATTCCCCCGTGAGAGGCAATCCAGTCGCCTGTGAGATGAACTCAAGGGTGACTGGAATTTCCACCCCTCGTACTTGGGCCGCATCGCCCCTCAAAGAGGTGGTGAATTCTTTAGCTGCCTCCACATCCTGGCCCTGACTGACCAGGGTGCAGTATTCGAGCCACCCCTCGGCTTCGAATTGGGTCTTCACCGCCCCTCTGATTCCATCAGTATCACTGGGTTCATTCTTCTTGATCGCGTGGTTCTTGGACCTTCCTCCCATGGCGCCTTTCGATGCTGTATTTTTTTCTGTCCTTCCTTCTTCAGGAAGGCGCCTTCTTATAGAAAAGATGCCTAACCCTAGCAGTTATGGAAGACGCCCTATCATTGGCACATGTTTTCGGCTTTGGGGGGATACGATCTCTATGACGGCAGTATTTTTTTGGTACTGCGTATTTATAAATAATTATATAAATGATTTGATTTAATATGCGCGTACCTGATTCGGCGTTCCTGTCGTCATGGTAGCCACTGATTTGCTGACTTGTGACACGAGGGAGGGGTATGGTCATTTGATGTCGCTCATTCGTGCGATGCTTCGTTCCGCTCGAGGCATCCGATAGATGTAAATGTCGTACACGAAAGGCGTTCTTTGGTACTTTCCCCATGTGGATGGTGCCCTTGTAGCGCCTTTCCAACGTTGTCGGTGCTTTTCGTCGAACGGATGCGCCTTTCGACTGTAGGAAGTGCCTCTGATTGGCTATCGTCTGGCGATGGAGGGCGCTTTTGTCTGCAAGCGTCTTCCCAATGTGGGAGGCGCCTCCTTCTGGTTCGCGCCTTCCCGATGTTGGAAGGCGTTCATCTGGATGAATGCGCCTTCCTGATGTTGGAAGGCGTATTCGACTAGATGAATGCGCCTTCCTGATGTTGGAAGGCGTATTCGGTTGGATTTTTTTTTTTTTTTAGAACTTCTACATGGATGGGTGCCTTTCAGGTGTGGTAAGGCGCCTTCTTCTAGACTTGGCACCTTCTGGATGTAGTAAGGTGCCTTCTTCTAGACTTGGCACCTTCTGGATGCAGTAAGGCGCCTTCTTCTAGACTTGGCACCTTCTGGATGCAATAAGGCGCCTTCTTCTGGACTTGGCGCCTTCCGGATGCAGTAAGGCGCCTTCTTCTGGGTGGCGATTTGACTGGAAAAAGGGTGATCAAGTCTTCCCAGTTTTTTCATGCTACCCAAATTCTACCTACGAGCCGGTGTCGAAATGCCGAGCCGAATCAGGCCTCGGTTTCCCGTATACCTATCCCTCGTGCTATCGTGTCCTCCACCCGCAAAAAGCAACCAAAAAAGAAAGGAAAATAATGGCAGTTAGACGCGTTCCGTGCCTATTAGGCCCTAGATTAGGATGCCCGCAGCTTGCATGCGGGCGTCGTCCCTGCAAAAACACACATTACAAAAAAAAAACTATATTAACTAAAAAAATTGGGTGAGCGCTTTCGTGCCCACCATTTCACCTGTGAGAGTTCGGTCCAGATCTAGCAAGATGGGGTCTCCCCCATGCCTACTCTGGATTCCACCTGTAATATTTCGGACGTATTATAGGGGCGTAGTCGGTGGCCATTGACTGTGAACATGGTGTTGCTATCGTCAATTGTCTTAACGCGCACCGCCCCATTCCTAATGAGCTCTGCCACCTCATACGGCCCCATCCACCTCTCCATAAGTTTGCCCTTCCTTTCCTAGAACCGAGAATTGTACAACAGTATCCATTCCCCTACCTGGAACTTCTTCATCTTGATGTGGTTATCATGCCACTTCTTTCTCTACTTTTGTATAATCTCTGTCCTCTACAAAGCATCCAGTCAGATTTCGTCCAGCTGATCTAGCTGGCGAATCCTCTACGTTTGAGCTTCGTCCAAGCTCAAATTTAATTCTGAAGCCATCCTCAAAGTTTTGATTTCGAACTCGATGGGCATCATCGCATTTTTCCCATAGACCAGCTTGGAAAGGTGTGCATCCCGTGGTGGATTTCCACGTGGTGTTGTATGCCCAAACCGGCTCCGACAACCGTGTGGCCCAATCTTTCTTGTGTTGCTACACGGTTTTGGTCGGGATGTTTTCTATCTCCCTGTTTGTCACTTCTACTTGCCCGTTCGCCTACGGATGGTAGGGCATGGTTTTATTGTGCCGAACTCTATACCGCTCCATCAGCTCCTCAATCAATTTGGAGGTGAATTGGGGCCCTTGGTCTGTTGTTATCTCCCGAGGAACCCCAAATCATGTGAAAATATGGGCAAATAAGAAATCGATGACCGTTCTTTCCTTTGAGTCCCTTAATGCCTGCACTTCTACCCATTTGGTGACGTAATCCGTGCAGACTAGAATAAACCTCCTTCCCATCGAAGGTGGATTGAATGGTCCCACGAAGTCCATGCCCCATTTATCGAAAGGTTCCAGTGTACCTGGGCCGTAGGGGCATTTCATCTCGGTGGGTTGGTCTACCCATCCTCTGGCACTCGTCACACTTGCTGGTATACGCTGTCGCGTCCTTGAATAGAGTGGGCCAAAAATACCCAGCTTGTAGGATTTTGTAGGCAGTTCGTTTCCTTGCAAAGTGTCCTCCGCATGGCTCATCGTGACATGCCTTGAGCACTTCTAAAAACTCCTGTTCTGCTATGCATCTTCTTATAATTTGGTCCCATCCTATTTTAAATAGGAGACCATCCATCCAAAGGAATGATGCGCTCTTCTCTATGACCGCCTGCTTTTCTTTGTAGGAGAGAGCAGTGAGGTCCTTCCGGTGGCCAAGTAATTGGCTATGTCTCGCATACCACGGAGTTTGTTCACTAATAGCGAATAAATTTTCATCCAAAAACTAATCTTCCATTGCTTGATGATCTTCTGGTATCAATCTAGACAAAAAATCCGCCACGACGTTGTCCTTGCCCGGTTTATCGACTATAGTAATGTCGAATTCCTGCAATAGCAACAACCATCTCGATAATTCTGCCACCAATGGCCGGCTTGCTCATCAGATACCTGATAGCCGCGTGGTCCGTATGGACGAAGACCTTGTATCCCGTTATATAGTGGCAAAATTTGTTTATTGCATGGACAACTACGAGGAATTCTTTTTCTATCACTGTATAGTTGAGCTCGCTCCCGCCAAGTTTTTACTGACATAATAGATGGCGTAAAATTCTTCACCGTCTTTCTCGCCCGAGGATCGCTCCGATCGCACCGTTAGATGCATCGCAATAAATATGGAATGGTATGGCCCAATTCGGTCCTCTCAAGACCGAGTGCAGATATCAATTTTTCTTTCAAGCAATTGGAATGCTTCTTCGTAGTCTCCCATCCAATTGAACTCTACGTCCTTAGAAAGTAGGGTGTGCAGTGGTTTGGCAATCTTACTAAATTCGGCGATAAATCGTCGGTAGTACCCAGCTGATCCAAGGAAACTTCTTACCTCCTTCTCGCGTTCTGGGGCTAGGTAGGTCTCTCGATGACCTCGATCTTCCTCTTGTCTACTTTTATTCCTTCCGTAGAGAGGTGGTGTCCCAACATGATGCCTTCCTGCATCATCATAAAACATTTTTCATTACTTAGGGACAAATGATTTTCCTTGCTCCTCGTCGAGCACTCTTTCCGGATTTGTCATTGCCTCCTCGAAGGTTTCTCCATAGGCGGTGAAGTCGTCCATGTATACTTCCACCCCGTCTCCTATCATATCATAGAATATGCTAAGCACCGCCCTTTGAAAGGTGGCCGATGCGTTGCACAGTCCAAAAGGCAATACCTTATAGGCAAACGTTCCCCATGGACAGGTGAACGTTGTTTTATCTTGATCTTCTTCCCCTATCTCGAATCTGGTTGTAACCACCGAACCCATCCGGAAAGGAGAAGTATTTTCTTCCTGAGAGTGTGTCCAAGACCTGATCGATGAATGGGAGCGGGAAGTGGTCTTTCTTAGTCACCTTGTTCAACGCCCGGTAGTCCACGTAGATCCGCCATTTCTCATTCTTTTTGGGGACCACCACTAATGGTGATACCCATTCACTGTCAAAAATCGGATATATAAATTCGGCAACTAGAAGTTTGTGCGCTTCTTCTCTCGACAATGTCTTTCATTGCCGGGTTCATCCTTCTCTGTGGCTGCCGACTAGGAGTTGCCCGGTCATCTAAATAAATCCGATGGGTACATATTTTTGGGCCGATGCCGTGCATATCTGCGTAGTCCCATGCAAATGCTTGCCGGTGTTTTACCGTAAGCTCTTCCAATTTTTCTAGCCGTGTGGGCGTCAACCTCGCTGTTGACGTTTAATATCCTCCCCGACCCAACGTGTATTTGTCGGATGTGCCGATCTTGGGCGCCAGTCAATGGCAATCCAGGTGTGGGGGTGGATGATTCTCCATGGAGAAACTCCACGATAGCACCATCCTCGTCCTCTTCTCGCCACCTCCTCCAAGGTCATCACCAGCTGGATTATGGACAACTCCGTAGTTCCATGCTCGGTGATCTTGGGTTCTTTTGTCGAGTCCATAGACTGAGCTGGCAGTGAAATGGTCAGCCTTTTGACGTTTTGCCCATTGGAGATGGTCATTAGCCCATCCCGACAGCTGATGTAAGCGTCAAATATTGCCTAGCCATGGCCTCCCCAAAATGAGCGGGTAACCTCCCAACTTGGTCTTGGTTTGCAAAACTAAAAAATCGGCTGGATATTCCCATGCACTGACTGTTACGATCACATCTTCCAAAGCATCCCTTCCGACGACACGGTTGATCGATCGGCTAACCGCAAGACTCGTCATGGTTGGCTTCGGGTTCGTGAGCCGCAGCCTCCGCATGGTCTCTTGAGGCATCACGTTGATAGCTGCCCCGAGGTCAACCAATGTGTTGGACAGGGAATGTCCTCCAATTTTTATGGTCAAGCACCGGGCTGCCTGGATCTCGCATACTTCGGATGATGTGTTCTACCCATCATTAGATCTCCCAGTTTACCCACGACGTTGATAGTCTGGGTAGCTTTTCGTCCCGGTCTCCTTAGACACATTTCTCTAATTGCCTTGGTGTAAATGGGGACATCTCGAATTGCTTGAAATAATGGGATTGTCACCGTGAGATTCTTCAAGCTCGACAAGATGTCGAATTCCGGCTGTGTTGTTTTTCTTTGTTCCTGTAGCCGGCTAGGAAATGGAGCCTCCGCTCTCTCAAGTGCTTTTCCCTCTTCTACCAAAGGTGTCTCCTCTATTTCTTCCTCCTCTTCTACTAGTGGAGGTGTCTCTACTATTTCTTCCTCCTCTTCTACCAGAGGCGGTGTCTCTACTCCTAGCCGCCTACCTGATCTAAGCCGAATATTGTACATATGATACATCTCACCTTCTACGTTGTATGCCGACTGATTTACTCTGTTGTTCGGGTTTGTTGTCGGTTGTGCTGGTAGCTGTGCAGGTCTCACTGCTGGCAATGCTGGTAAGTTCTGTTGGATGTGAGCAGGCGCTGCACTCGTGGAGTCTGATTCCGCAGGGCCCCCCCATGCATGGCCTCCCACGATATGGATATGGCATCCATGGCCGCCGATTCGAAAATGTCGTCGGGGGTGCGTTAGTCCAGGGTGATGGTCCCCACCACCCCATATTAGGTGGTTGAGGGGGTCCTTGGTGCATGTATGACCCTCCCCCATATGATGGCATCCCGGTTGGTATATTCCCTGCAGGGGGCTATGGCCAACTCTTCCTATTGCCTATGAAGTAGGCCTCCGTGCTCTCAGCCGTTTCCTGGTTACTGGGCAGTTGTGGGCACAATCGAGTCTTATGATTCAGCCTGCAAACTGTGCATACTCTAACCTTGTTTTCTAGACATGCATTCTTTGCGTGTCTTCCTCTGCATTTTGGGTAGAAATAGGCTAATGCTCGCATCATTTTCTTGTTTCTTCTTTTCTAACGATAGCAGTATCCATCTCGTAGTGCTAGAGATGAGAGCATTTCGCTCTTCAAATCCTCCAAACATGTTGCCTATTTCTATTTTGGTGACTAAAGCAGTCGCCTTCATGGTTCTGGCGATGATTTTGCCTCGCCTTCTCGAGTAGTTCCGGCATAATTTCCGGATGTCGTCCATAGCATGCTGATAGACATCACCTCCAGAGATCATGTTGAGAGCCTCCAGTGACTCATTGGTAAGTCCCCTCAAGAAGATGCTTTTGAGGGACTTATCAGATAGCTTCGAGTGAGGGGACCGTTGAAGATTAAAGCTGAATCTCTCCCAATACTCCTCGAGAGACTCATCTTCTCTTTGTGTCATGCTCAGGACTTCCTCCCTGGAGTCTCTTGCTCTCCCGAAATCTTGATATTGCTCTAGAAAGAGCTTCTTCATCTGGTCCCACTCGGTGATGTGTTTGTCTCCTGCACCGATGAACCATCGCAGAGCCGCATCGTCTAATGTAGAAGGAAATAATTTCAACTTCTGCGTGTTTGATTTGTAATCCACGGACCCGCACAAAACATCAAACTTGAATAAAAATAGGTCGTGGTCCTCAATCGGGTGTCCTTTGAAGGACGAAAGGTGAGCAGGGGATATGTTTTTCATTTTGGTATCTCCTACTCCCTCCTCTATTGGGAAACTAAAGCCAGATGAGACTTCATCATTATCTACCATTTTTTTAGGAAATGTGGTTTCTAATGCAGCGTTTATGGCCTTCCGATCATTTAAAACTTTTTGAGTCAATGCTCTAAGGTTGTCTGGCGAGATCGTCTGATCCTCCACAGCCTTCCACAATAGGGCTTCCTCTAGAGGAGTCCTATTAAATAGGGGATTTGTGATGATTCGTTCATCCCCTTGTTGATGGGATGAGGCGGCACTTTGCACAAAGTGCGGTTCCTCACTCCAATGGACTCCTGGTAGGTCGGGCGAGTCTAACTCAAATCCAAAATGCTCGATTGACTCAGGTCCTGATGGATTAGTTCTTATAAAGCGACCGTCAGGTCCTCTTCTTCTCGAAGAACTCATACAAGGTCAGATGGAAGGTTTTAGGGTATTGTAGGTAATCTAATTAAGACGCTTCCCTGGCAATGGTGCCAAAATGTTGCGGGCCAAACAAGGTGAATGGTTTCCTACTTTTGTCACATGCCCGTGCATTTAATTATCAACCCAGGGAGCTTCGTAAACTTGCGAAGAGTCGGAATTAGGTTACTACAATACCACTGGAGGTGAATCTGCTAATCCTACGTTGGGGGGTGTTCTTGAAATGGTTGTCAATCATTCCCGCACTCCTCAATAAATTACGTAAGAAGAACATAATTAAATCTACAGAAATAAATCATGTACACATTCCTGAAAATAAATCTACTGCAAATACTGGAACTAGTAAACCAATGAACATTCCTATGAAAGCGATAAACTAATTAAAATAAATAAACAAGAAGGAAATGGGGAAGAAATACTGGCTTGGAGTGGGCCTAGGCTCCAACAGCTTCTTCCCGATCGAACACGCGCTTTAGAACTTCTGGAACTGGAATATATTTATCAACGTATTACAATCTATCTTCTGTAACTCTAAATGGATTAATTATTTCTATATATCTCTCTCTCTTATAGATATATATATTTCAGAATGATCTGTGTGTGTTTATATAACACACCCGTAGAACTTCTGTTACAGAAGTGGTTACAACAGTCGATTCTTCCCAGACTAAATTAGAATAGTCTGGCGAATGCAATCGACGTCTGGCATTCTATTTTGATGGCGGCGTGTTCGTTTCGGTTCATGCTTTGCCTGGCATCAGTAAGACGTTTTGATACGTTGGTGCTATCTCCAATTTAGCTTTGCATGACGTAGAGCTGGAACTGCACCAGCCGCTGCTGTCCACGTCGTTCGAATCTGGTCAATGGGCAAAGAATCAATGGCGCCTTCCTTATGAGGAAGGTACCTTGTTATCACGGTGCCTTCTAGTTGTAGGGAGGCGCTTGCCTTCTATTAGCGCCTTCCACTGTGGGGAGGCGCTTGCCTTCTGTTGGTGCCTTCCGACTGTAGGGAGGCGCTCGCATTCAGTTGGCGCCTTTCGACTGTAGGGAGGCACTCGCATTCAGTTGGCGCCTTCCGACCGCAGGGAGGCGCTCGCATTCAGTTGGCGCCTTTCGACTGCAGGGAGGCGCTCGTATTCAGGTGGCGCCTTTCGACTACAGGGAGGCGCTCGTATTCAGCTGGTGCCTTCCGACTGCAGGGAGGCACTCGGTATTCGCTTGGCGCCTTCCGACCGCAGGGAGGCGCTCGTATTCGGCTGGCGCCTTTCGACTGCAGGGAGGCGCTCGTATTCAGTTGGCGCCTTTCGACTGCAGGGAGGCGCTCATATTTGGTTTGGCGCCTTCCGATTGCAGGGAGGCGCTTGTTCCCTTGGTGCCTTCCGGTTGCAGGGAGGCGCCTATGTTCTCTACATTGACCCCCAATGAAATAAAGTGCCAGGTCCATCAAAAGACCTCGACTGTTCCAAATCTAACTAAATCAACTGCAATTCCACAAAACATACTAAAAACACACAAATTAGATAACACGCATAATTATATCAAATATCTATATAATCATTCATAAAAGTACGCAATCCTTATTATACAACCGCATATTGATCAAAGAAATATGTACAAAATATGAGCATTTTTGGTGCTCATCAGTTACCAATCACATGCAACCCATTAGTCAATACATATATTCATGGCTTCCCTTCTTAAATGTAGAGTAACCAAATCCATAACAAGTTAACTCTAGTTGGCAATAAGAATCAGGATCATAAGATATCAATATTTCAATCATATATGACATAACTTTTATCCTGGGAAACCCTTGTAGGAAAAACTTAGCCTTAAATATCCTTGGACTATTTATTAATGATGAGTTTTTACAATACAATCCTTAGAGGAATCCCTTGGTTCCTTTTTTCAACTCATTATTACAATTTGTGGGCACATAAGGATCCCATAATCCTTATGTCCCATATTATGAATTGGCCTTCTAATTCACATTTCTTGCTACACATAAAAACCCCATAGTTCCCTTGGATGAACTCCATGTTCATCCTCCCAAGGATAACTTATTCCTTTTACCTAAACCTAAGGAATATATTCCCTCCAAGACTTTAAGGTGATCATACATCAACCATAGAACTGCACACAACAACTCATTAGAGAGGACCCCAAAATCCTCTCTAATGAACCCTCATGCAAACATACCAAGGAGACAAGAAACCTTCTACTTTCTCCAAGGAATGAGATATAATATCCACTATTAGATTCCAAGTTCAATCAACTAAAATGAAACGTAACATCCACTACTATATTTCAAGTCTATTCCATTAAGATGAAACATAATATCCACTACTATATTTCAAGTCTATTCCATTAAGATGAAACATAATATCCACTACTATATTTTAAGTCTATTCCATTAAGATGAAACATAATATCCACTGTTATATTTCATGTCTATTCCATTAAGATAAAACATAATATCCACTACTATATTTCAAGTCTATTCCATTAATATGAAACATAATATCAATTGTTACATTTCAATTCTACTCCATTATAATGAAACGTAATATCCACCGCTATATTTCAAGTCTATTCCATTAATATGAAACATAATATCCACTGCTATATTTCAAGTCTATTCCATTAAGATAAAACATAATATCCACTGCTATATTTCAAGTCTATTCCATTAAGATGAAACACAATATCCACTACTATATTTCAAGTCTATTCCATTAAGATGAAACATAATATCCACTGTTATATTTCATGTCTATTCCATTAAGATAAAACATAATATCCACTACTATATTTCAAGTCTATTCCATTAATATGAAACATAATATCAATTGTTACATTTCAATTCTACTCCATTATAATGAAACGTAATATCCACCGCTATATTTCAAGTCTACTCCATTAATATGAAACATAATACCCACTGCTATATTTCAAGTCTACTCCATTAATATGAAATATAATACCCACTGCTATATTTCAAGTCTACTCCATTAATATAAAATAAATACCCACTGCTATATTTCAAGTCTACTCCATTAAGATGAAACATAATATCCACTGCTATATTTCAAGTCTATACCATTAAGATGAAACATAATATCCACTACTATATTTCAATTCTATACCATTAAGATGAAACATAATATCCACTGCTATATTTCAAGTCTATATCATTCAAATAAAACATAATATCCACTACTATATTTCAGATCCATTCTATTTAATGGGGAACATAATATCCATTGAATATCTCAAGTCCATCCTATCTAGATTGGAAAATAATATCCCTCACTATACTTCTGACTCATTTAATTGCTTAATCAGTATAAAAGGAATGGTCTTTCCCAACTTAAGTTGGTCAACCAGTTTGTCAGCCTTAGCTAACCTCTTGTCAATCAATTTCATACATTCATTTCAGATGGGGATATTTGATATTTAGCCATGTGATTAATGCCCAAAAGGGAGGGTTTTGGTTTACGTATCTAGTTTATCATAGGTAATAGGTACGGTTAATAGAATCCAAGAGGATAACTTTAGAAAGGCTAGCACCCTCAAATAACGTAGCCAAGTAGCCCACTAGCCAACAGATGGCCTCCTCATGAGAGACCCCCTAGAACCTACCACTAGCATGGGTGAATGGTTATTTTCCAGGCACCTAGCCTAGGCACTTGGATACTAAGCACTATAGCCTCAGGGTCTTATAAAGGCTCGAATGGCCTCTATACCATAGAGGTGGTACTAAGATTAATACATAAATAAAACCTAAATTCTATGCCCGACATCCAGTAGTAGAGAAGTTACCATGTAGGCAATGGGATTGGTTTTGGGTAAGCACCACTTGTTGAGACATGGTAGGTGGACTTACAAACCTAAGGTTCTTTAATTTTTTAAAAGAAAAACATTCTCCCTATGTCAAATCACGCAGGCTAAGTTCTTGTGTTCTAAGAAAAATTGATGACATTTAAGCAACAATCATCAAGGACCAATAGATGATGCACGAGGGTTTTAGGATCAGCTCAGGTTAACTCATAGGGACCCTAGGGAGAGGTTTACTCCTTATCACAAGTACTAACCATTTTTACGTGTGATAAAAATAGCATAGGGAGCTCTAATTCCAAGTTGTGTATATTTTGACTATGAGGAAAATTGTCAAGGGCCTTCACTAATAGCAAGATTCAATATATGGCACTCAAACATCTTTCACAGGGTCTAGGATAATGCCAATAGCCCAATAGGGTGTCTATATTTACTTCAAGGGAGAAATGCACAGGTCGATGAGCGCTCACACAACTATGAGGAATACTCACACCCACTAGTAAATGGTTCAACATAGAACTTTTATTTGCACAGGGGGTATTCTCATCCAGGTACCTCTCCTTAGCCCCCACAAGACTATTAAAAAACAAACATGCATCTAAAAAAATGAAGGGGGGGAATATTTATTATATTAACAAAAGCTTCAAGCACATAAAGACCAAGAGAATTTAACCTCATACATGTTTTCTCTTACTAACGATAATAAAGGCATCCACTCCCTTCTCTACAAGCCCTTCTCTCCCCTCACAACCTCTTTTCATTTATTTCCCTCACCTTCCTTCCTCTACCATGCATCCCTAAAAAATGGGCTATCTCCTTTTTTTAGGCCCTCCTCCCAATGTGCACCAAAAATAAGTGGGATAGAAACTTATCCTTGCTATGAATGATGTCTACCAGGGTATCCAAGAAAGAGTTCATTGATGATGACACCACCTATCAAGCTCGCTTAGATCAGATTACACTTCTTGATGAACATCGCATCCATGCCATCAAGCACACATGAGTTTACCAAGATAGCCTTCGTCATGCCTATAATAGTAAGGTACATCAACACAAATTCCAAATCGACGATTTGGTTCTCAAAGAAAACCAATAGATCACAAGTCAGCCCTGCCAACAACGAGACAAGTTTACCCTGAATTGGCTAGGCCCATTCATCATCACACATAAATACGGTTTAGGTGCCTATCATTTAGCTAATATTAAAGGCCTCGATGACCCTGAGCCTATTAACATTTTGCACCTTCATGCATTTAATGCCTGATACACATAGGTGTTCACTATCACAAGTGGTATACACCACTATGCACAAACACATCACTCACTAAGCACATCATGATAAATGCTTGTCTTTTCACTTTAAATATTTTACATATACTTTCTTCTATATGTCATTTTTATGTTGTTGGTATCTGTTTTCCTTTTTGCAGGATCTAGATCATCTACAGCCACACCGTCAGCAATGAGATATGATAACATCTACATACATTATCATGCATGACCCTCCACCACCACAGACTATATCGATCATGCCGATTGACCTAGCCCGACCACTAGTCACTCATCATACTAGGCGGTCTTCCCATTCCTCCCATTCGGACCATAACACCCTGATGCCTTTCACCTTGCCATCGAGGTTCATCTTACTCACCCCATTCAGGAAATAACCAGGTCACCCTATCCTCTTTTGATGAAAAGGAGGAAACATTCCATCCCCAAACACAAGGGTCCCCTTCTCATTTTCTTGAAGATACTATGAATCCTTATTCACCAACTAATTCCCCCCCCACCCTCTAGGAGCCTACTGCCCTCCTAATAGAGGATACACTCCCCATACGACCCGTACTTCATGCCTACTAGTCCCACTCCCCAATGGATAGTCATCTTATGCCCAACCCTTGCAAGCCCATGTAGCTCAAGCTACCCAAGTTGGCCGCACAAACATGCTCCCATCCCATTTGCACTGCCATCCAGAGCCATCTCCTATACCACCTGTCCTTAAGATGCCACCATCACCACTATGAGGCTTACCTTTCCAGAAAGCTTCCCAATCCCTAAGGTCATTCCACTCCTCCCCCTCATCATCACAACCTCATCCATTCTCTTATGCATACCCGGACACTCCATACACATTGGAGTCCCGATCGCCACCTTCCCTGATACTGTCACCTCCATACTACGACATAAAACATCTCCTTTCCTGTATCGAGGCTCTTGAACTACAGATAAGCCATTACCATTATCATGTTCATCCATGCCAATCTCCCATTGCTTGTGCATCATCACCTCCATGCATATCCATTCCTTGACCTTAGATTCGATCCACATCAGATTCTTGACCTACACTTCCATTGTTAGATATCCCTTCATCTGCCCCTTGTTCACCTCCAGTAGAACCATACATTTACCCCATGCCTCTGCCATTCACTCCATTATCAAAAATATTTTATCACCTCATGCATCAGGGCCTTATTGAATTACGAAAAATTTAGCCCATAGACCCCTCATGTCCTAAACCATGCAAAAACCACAAGAGCCAATATTGTATCTATCATCGTAAACCAGGTCATGACATTGAAGAATGCTGATCATTTGAGAACCTGGTGCACAACATGCTGAATGGTGATCAAACTCTATCACCTGAACACCCCATCCCATTTAGTCTACTTGTGAGTCCTCCATGCCACATCATCCCTAAAACTTTGCCTCCTCATGAAACATTGATAGCACCAACCCGCTACATTCACAACATCTCCAACTACACAACGCACTGAAGTCCAAGCCATACTATCACTTCACCATCTCGTTCCTGACCTAACCCACATCACTTTGCCTATCAGTTTTTCCCATCTTCTTCCTTCTTCCTACTCCCTCGCATAGTTGTATGGTCACGCTTTGAGCAACTACATACCTACGCTAATCTATCCCCTCCTCCTCTATCATCCTTTGAATTTGGTAATCCCCTTATCTTGTTGGTTTCCAAAGACTATTTCTTCTATTTTATTCTAGTTGTACATTCCACCTTCATTCCTTTCCTCTTTTTGGCATTACTACATGCATTTAACACATCACAGTTTATACACCCACTACACACACACCCTACAAGCTGGGGAAAATATTATTATAGCATCATGCTTTTTGGTCATTATGATACACCATACTCATCTATAAATAAGTATTCCAAACTTCTCTTTATGCACTTCATTAGATTCCTCTTGTAGATATTGCATTTCCCCACTTGCATCATATATATTATACCCACTACAATCATATATTATTTTCCCATAATCCATCATATAAAAGACCCGTAGGCTACAATCATCAATAAACCTAACTACCACCAGGAGTCTCCCCACGCCCCTCGTGACTCGCCCGCATCTCCGTAGATCTACTCAACTCTGCCCTAGCCCTTGAATCCTAAACCATAACAGGTGTATCTCGCACCTTAACCCTAGCGGCTCCCACTCCACTAAAGTAGCACTACACTGGTTATGATGAGAAGGCACCCACACTCACAATTTTAACTCATCCTGAGACACCATCCAGATATAATCAGGAAGTGCGATCCCATGCATTGTCAAAGAAGCCTCACACAAGGACTTCTTAGCAGACTCTATAGCCAATAGACTAGTTAATCGACTATGCTAGCTATAATGAGATGGCACCCACACTTGTGATATTGACTCATCTTGAGACACCACCCAGCTATAATCAAGAATTACAATCCCATGCACTGTCAGAGAAGCCTCACACAAGGACTTCTTAGTAGACTCCACAACCAATAGACCAGTCAATCACTCAATAGCCCATGAAGCCTCCTCCTGTGCCTACTCTAACTCTGCCCTATGCCTCTCTTCTTGTAGGTGAAGCTCACTCTCCAACTACCAAACTCTATCTCATAGTCCTTGAGCCTCCTCCTCCACATCCTTCCTATCCTGGACATCAAAGAGAATCTCCTCCATACCCGTAAAAACACCAATATCAATGGTGTCATCCACACCATCCATAGCAGCAAATCCACCTCCCTCATCCATTTCCCTAATCGCCTCTCCCATGGCTACCCCACCCTCCATAAGATCAATCTCATTGATCATCGGAACCTCTCCCACTCCCTATGTACTTAGGGCACCATCCAAGCATCACCTAGACCATAGAGGAACCTCTCTTTCCCCACCAACTACCATCTCTAACCTAGCTTGAGTCCCTCTACCTGATCTCCTCTCTGATGGAGGTACCCCACCATTAGGTGGAACCCATTGATCAACAACACCTCTACCAGACTCCCAACTCTACATAGACCACCAAGCCTCAAACTCTGATGTAGTCCTAGAATTATCCACATTTGGGATAACCACAAGTGGGTCACTCTTAGAAAGCCAGGGTAGCACCATCAGATGCTATCCTATGTCACCCCATCACCTGTAATATACAATATGAGCTCCTGGAATATCCTATTGTAATCCAAAATGACGTCTCACCCGATCAAACTAAAAATACTCGACCTATCAAGTATATCTACCAACTAGCCATCTACCCTATTACCTACAACTGCTCACCGTCCTCCTCCCAAGTCACCCCACCCAACCAAGGCCTCCACTTAATGTCATTAGGTATCAAGTATCCAAACTTGACCCTCCACAACAAAGGATCACCCTCATGAGGCCTCTTGATGCCCTTCTCCTCATCTCTGTTTGCCATATCAAAGCATAGGGTAAATACTCCTTGCCCTCAACATGGGTAGGGTGAGGTAATAATGATGATCACTCAATAGATATGTGCTCCCATGCCCATACCTGTAACAAGGGAGTCCAACTCAAACCCTTCCACCTAGCATGCACAACATCGTGCAACTCTCTGTACACCTGGGCCAATAGTGCAGGTGCCCATGCAAACACAACCCTGTGCTCTACCATGTCACTCACCATATCCAACATGTTCCAAGTGAATAGTACCCTCGAAGTATTAGGTAATGCATATGTAAATATGATCAGCATAGTTGCACACTGACGATTAGATATATTATTCTTTAGCCACAACCACTCATAATCCATCTTCGAGACATCGATCTCCCTCCACCCCTCACCAAAGAACCGCTCCAACACAACATCCTTACTGGTATCCAGTGTTGCTCTGACCGGAACACCCTCAATCGGTAACTTATAAATCCGATAAACATCCTCCAATGTGATTGTCATTTCCCCAGTAGGAAAATGAAATGTGTTCCTATCCACGTCCCACCACTCACACAATACGGATATATATGCCCGGTTGGCATGTATACTCTTACATTCCCATACTCCTCTAAACCATATATCATCCAACCACTTGAGATCATCGACATTGTTCATTAACTTGTCAAAGTCACCCTTCATCTTTCGAACACAATGACGGGGCTCGATCATCTTCACCTGTTCATCCACAAACAAACACAATAGAAAATACATTAGTCATCAATGCAATGATGCAATCCAATAAAAATCCATGAATCAAATTTACAAATTAAACTATTTAATTTGACACACACTTCGAGACATAAATAGTGCACAATTCACATATCAAAACATATCAACAAAATAATCACATATTTGGATACCCATTTTGCCATTTCATGGCAAAAGTTCAAACAGATGCAAAAAATAGTACATATTTGGCTTCCAACAGTCAAAAATAAAATTACCCACATACCTACTATGGCACGAAATTCAAAACTAAGTCAACCCATCAGACATACAAAAACAAAATACATTTTTGAATACCCATTTGCCCACTTAGTGATAAAAATGTTGACAAAATTCAAAAATAGTATACAAATCAACGCGGAGTTCAAGGTCAATCTTACCACACAGGCATCCAAACGGAACATACACCAACACACACAACATCAAAATCACAGTCACATTTTTGAACACCCATTTGCCCACTTCACGGTGAAAGTTCAAACAGATGTTGAAAAACAATGCAAATCGGGCTCCCAACAGCTAATTTCAAATTTAACACTACCTACATCTTGGCACGCAAATCAAACACAGGCCAAATGAAATCATCTACAAAAACAAATAACATTTTTGGATACCCATTTTGCCCTTCTACGGTGAAAGTATCGTCCGTTTCTAAAAATAATATACCTACGGTGGAAAACTTAATAGTCAAAGTTTACCCACTTACACCCAAAAACAACACATTCAGAAAACACGCCAAACGAAGGCAGAAAAAAATAACAGTCGCACAACTGGATACCCATTTCCTACTTTTACGGATAAAATTCAATAACATTCCAAAAATAGTACACCATTGCTCCAAAAATGGACGGTCAAACTCTACGCCTACTCTACCCGTTACCCGGTCAAACTGGCACCAAAACAAGTCAAACCTAACAACCAATTACATTTTTGGGTACCCATTTGGCTAGTTTTACACTATGTGTTCAAATTTCAATTAAAAATTGCAATTTTTTTCAAAATGAGATGAAAACCTCCCCCCTAATTCACTTTTCTCTGGAAAATTAAAACACAAAAAATGAGGTAAGTAAGAGCACTTACCGATGGATCCCCATGCTTGCTACCAGCTCCAGGTCATCCTCTCACCATCTTCACATCCAAACTCGTCAACCACCTCATCCACACATCATCGTATACTCCTCCCACATGCTCTCCATAGCTCATCGTCATCAAAATGAGCCCCTCCCAACTCCAAATTGCCTTAAAAATACCTAAAACCCTAATTCACCCCCCACCCCGTGATTTAGGCCCAATTCCCCCTCGCCCCATGAATTGAGCATATGACCCCCAAATCCAATCAAATTCATTCCAAAACCCTAGGAAATCATGCAACTTTCTTCCAAAACCCTAGGAACCCTCCTAAACTGTCCTCTCATCTGCTTTTTCACCATTTTTCATCATGCATTGGTATTCTATCAATCGCTACATCACCAAATCACTGCATTCCATTCGCCTCATTGTTGATTCCTCATTTGAGGGGGTATTCATATCCAAAGTTAGCTTTGCATGCAACCAACAAACCGAAAATCCAAAAGCGCGAATATCGCATCTGTCTACGAAATTTTTTTCTGAAGATTATCTTACGATTATAATCTCAATCCCAACTAGATATTTGTTAAATCAAGAGAGTTGTGCATAACAATGGAGAGGTCACTTTGGCATTCATGGTACACAATGAATGACACGATTGACTAATTTAGTGCAACATTTGGAGGACTTCACTCTGGCATTCATGGTACATAATGAATGACACATTTGAATAATCCAAATGTTAACTAACTCAAATGGTTTGACACTTGTCACCATGTGCTCATCAATCAATCAACAACAAATATTTGAATAGACATTTGTTCTATTCATACTTTTGGACCATGTTGAACTGGTCACAAAAGCAAAGTAGTCAAAAGTTGCCTACCCCAAGCAACTAGTATGACATCAAAAATGTCATACAGGCTTAGCAAAACCACCGCATTGCATCCGCAATCATCCATTTCCATTTATCGATATTGTTTAATTCCATTTTATCTCTTTCCTCTTCTCTTCTTCTCCTTCCTCCTTCTTGGCTATCGATCAAGTTGGTATGGTCACACTTTGAGTGGCTACATACTTTTGATTGGATCCCATTCTCCTTCTATCCCTTCTCTTCTACACAAACCCTTCACATTTTTGTATTAAACTGTGTCCCACACAGTATAGTACAAAAGGGGTAAAATATAGACACCTAAAAGTCACACATTGCTATACCTACATACTTGTAGATCCTTTTGGACACTTGTAGGTTTACATAGGAAATCCTAGATACCCCTAGGCTATCATAGACCAACGTAGACTATTGTAGATCATCCTAGACATACGTAGATTATTGTAGTCATGCATAGTCATGCGTAGATGGTTGTAGTCATGCGTAGATCACCATAGATTATCATAGCATTGCGTAGACTTCCACACACCACTTTGCTAGTTTTTAGGTCCAAAACCCTAATAAGTTAGCAGAATCACATCACAAACATTTCCCATGCATCGAGATACCTTCCATCAGCTTCCCAAGGTGATACAAAGCCTTATTGCACTTAATTGAGGCCCCCATAGGCTATTAATTGGCAAAAGTAATTATTAAGTCAATTCATAAATCTAATTTTAAGTTGACTTCACTTAAAGGTCACTTTTAGGGCTAAAAAGGTTAATTAGGTCCTTAATCCCTAATTACCCCTAATTACTCCCTCCCACATGTGTGTGCACTAGGTTAGTTAGGATATTTCTTAGGAAACCCTAACCTAACCCCACATCTAACCTAGAGTTGACTAACCCTAGTTAACCCTAATCTCTCCTCACACATGTGTGAGGATGAGATATTTCCTAGAGGGAATGTGAGGAAGCCACCTCACAAACCCTAACCTAACCTTCATAGGATCTGACCCTAGGGCTTAGTTATCCTAACTACCCCCCTACACCTTGGGTTTTCTTATAAATAGTGGGCCCAAACCCTCATTTATCTCTCTCTCCATCTTATATCCAAAGTATAAAAACTCTGCCAAAATACGTACCGAAGCATAGCAAATCATATTTGAACCTGCACATTGGCATTACAATAATAAAGGAACCTCTCCATCGAAGGGTTTTTGTAGAACAACACTCAGAGTCTGATTCACCCCCCGCCCCATGAATCCGATATCATTTCACCCCTCGAGTGGTGAATTGGTTCTATAGGTCCCAAATCAGCTCATATTTGGGAGGTAAGCTTCATTTTGTAATTTCATGACCTTTTACACAATTTATTTCAGTTTTTATCATGTTTTTACCATCTATTTGTCTTTCTTAATATGGGGTCTGACTAAGGCAAGCCCCCCAATGAACTAACCCCTTTTTGCAGGTTTATCCTAGAACCAAGGAGGGAAACAACTACAAACTACAACCCCATGGTGGTACACAAGCCCATCTACACTGAGGGATGCAAAAAGAAGGCATCGAGCCTATTGTAACATTTATGAAAAGAAAGGATAAAAGGGAAATTTGCCCCCATTTTAACCTATATACTCTTTACATGAATAAAAATACATTTTCCTAAATAACATGTGTCATTAATATGTTGTTAGATCAAATGCTATCTTTTGGTTGTTTCACATCCATTTAAAAATTAATGCATATCACACAAAATCAGATTTATCATAACAAAAACATGAATTCACATTCATAATCAGATAAACAAATCTAAATCATCCATCTATGCATCCATCTAGGCATTACATCCACCAATGCATCCATAAATTATAACACAACACGTCTAACAGTCCACTTTCATCATAAATTGTGAAAATTCACATAAAAATCAAATACACCAAATCTCAAATGTACCTCGTACCTAGTTATTTACCCTATACACTTTGCAGTTTCAGTGACTTGCTCTCCATAAGATGAGTAGATTACCATAAGACCATTTGAACCAAATTATTCATTGACTAATTGAAATGTCTTCACTCTAATCCCCAAGAAGGCTATGCGATCAAACTGCTCTACGGGAACGAGGCGTACATTTTATTCTTATATGAAATTTCATTAAATCATTGAACATAGTGATTCACCTCAAGCTTAAATTGAATTGCTAACATCTTCATTCATTAAGAAAGCCATGTGGTTGTATTGCTCCATAAGATAGAGATGTACAATCACTAATAATTATTGAAATCACAATTGTAACAGGACTTTCCCTTTACAAAAGTTACTATCTTGTAAACGTGCAAATTAGTCATCTTGGTCAAGTGACTCATCGCTTTCATCACTTGCCATTTCCTCATCGACTCATTGCTTGAGGGGGTGACATAATCAAAGAATTTATAGTCAAAATGACACATTGGGAGAGGGCCTAAAAAAAGGTCCTCAAGGGGGTTGTGAATGATGTCTTGTGTTGATCAGCGAGATTGATTTTGATTTGGTTGTAACCTAAAAATCCATCCATGAGGGATATCATTTCATGGCCTACGATGGAATCGAAAAGGGAGTCAATGTTAGTTAAGGGAAAGTTATCTTTGGGATAAAAACTTTTTAAATCGTGAAAGTCTGTGTAGACACGAACTTCATCGAATGGCTTGGGTATGGGGACCATGTTAGAGACCCATTCAGGATAGTCTATGGGTACTATGAAGTCTACATCCATAAGCTTTTGGAGCTAAATTTTTACTAGTAATGCAATGGTTGGGTGTATGCGACGTAACTTTTGCCTTATTGGTTTGGCATTTTGATCTAGTTTAAGATTGTGGACTACTATGGTGGGATTGAGTCCTATAATATTCTTGTATGACCATGCAAAGACTTGAATATACCTGCGAAGGAAATTTATGAATAGGATATGCTCCTTAGGTGAGATGCTAACAACTAATTTAACTATGTGAGGGGTTTCAGGATCATCACGTATGTCAACATCAATGGTTTCTCAATGAGCATGTGGGAACCATCATACAACTAATCTGAAATTGGAATAAGATGGAGGTCATCGGTGGCCTCGGTAAGTTCATATTCATCGTCTAAGTAAATATTTGTATGGTGCACCTATGGTATGTGAGGTGGTATGGATGATGAAGGGGCATTCACAGCGTGCAAGACATGTGGTGAGAGTAGGAAATCTCAGGGTGCTGGTATGGGTGAGATGTGGGCGAGATCGATGAATTTTGGGTTTGGTGTATCATCTCATGTCGACTGGTGTGTGTATTGTAGTGGACAGAAAAGATCCACTTTGACCATATTAATTGACATTGTGGGGTATGTAGGCGGTGAAGATTCTAGTGATGACAACTCAACAACCTGTGAGCCTCCCAAAATGCTTAAAGGAGGGTGCAGGATGATTGGTGGAGATCGTGGTCAAGTGGCAGCTCATTGAAGTTGTCGATGTATAGGTAGGAACAGAGCTAAGTATGTTGATGATGGCAGTGGGGATGTCATATCGTGCTCTGGGTAATGTGCGTTTAAGGATATCACAATGAATTAGTTTATCAACTCATTGAAACAACATGATGATGTGGTATCGGACATGGAGGGCTCTTGAAAGAAATTGTAAGGGACTATAATGGTGGATTTAGGTGAGGAGGTATCCTCTAGAATTTCCATATCAATATATTCTTCCAAGGTGTGTGTCAAAAGTGGGGGAGGATGCAGGGATACATCTTGGAGCTCATATTCTAATGTATGGACGGTAGTTGGGTGATAATCTAAGCCATATTTTTTGGGAGGCAAGAATGGTATGGTAGTGGGATTAAGCATTATCAATAATTTCACTAAGGGTGCTGACACTAAAGCGTGTTTCCTTAATGAGGATTGGGGTAATGAGGTAGATGTAAGAGCAGATGTCGATGCTTAGACTGACTGATGAGAAGAGATAGGGAATAGCTACATGGATGAGAAGGAAGGTACAAGTGGGAGGTCTGCAATGTTGTAGAACTTAAAGGGGTCCCCATTAGCTGGGATGCAATGAAAAAGTCCATTGTGGACATACTTGAGGCAATAGTGTAGCATGGAAGGGACACATTGCATATCCCTGATCCATGGATGACCAAGGAGGATGTTGTATTGCATCTCACGTTAGATAATATGGAATAGGATTGAAATGGTATGAACACCTACTCAGATAGGCAAGACTATGGATCCTATGACAAGTCTCATAGAACCATCAAATGCTCATAGATCAAAGGAAGGTGTGGCAAAATGGGCTGGAGGTATATGTAAATGGTGTAGGGCCACTGTGGATATGATGCTAATGGATGAGCCTGTGTCAACAAGGACCCATTTGTAGGTGATGTCATTGATAGTGGCTTGTATGTGGAGAGGGGGATCCGCTCCTTCTCCTACAAGTTTTATTATCTCATGGTCATGGAAGCTAATAGATTGCTAGAGGCATCATGAGATGTTTCCTACAAAGTTTACAAATGCATTTGTATCATGCGTTTCTAAATTTATAGACCATAAAATGTCATTCAATGCCTCACGACGAGGTTGATATTATTATAAAAGGTTGAATATGGATAATCGCATGGGGGTATTACATAATTGGTGGGTGAGGCTACCGCAGATGGTAATCACATTTTAGGGTGGAGGTGGTATAGTGCTAGGAGTTTGGGAAACCTCTGGTGATGTAAATTGGGTAGGTGGAGAGACAATAGGTGTGGTTTGGCATGACAGATATTGTTGGTTTTGTGTGGTAAGGTTTATCATGCCTACTACTCCACGTGATGGAGGATCATGTTGGACACTATTCACTTGGTGAGGTGGTCCTAGCGGATTGGTTGGAGGTCTTTGGGGATTGGTTTCTTTGTGGTCCGATAGAGGATTTTGGAAGATCCCTAGGTTTTTGTTTTGTGGGGCTAAAGGATTCGATACCTAAATGGTATCCCTATCGATTAGGTCCTATACTTGAGCTCAAAAGGAGCGACACGACTTGATGTCATGGTTGTGTTGTCTATGGTATGGACAATAGAGTTGCTCATTGTATCCACGAGGCTTAGGTATATTTGGATCTAATGGTCAAATTTAGGGTAGAATAAGATATCCACCATCTTGTAACCTATGAAAGAGGGTTGGTAAGGGTTTGAATAGTGGTTTAAGGTTGCATTGTGGACCCTGCAGGCGTATGCCATAGGACTGTTGAGGCCTATATGGAGGAGGCACGTTGGTTTGGAACACTTGTTGTGGAACATAATATGGTGGGCTTGGTGTTGGTGCTAAGGTAGAATCTGCCACTTGGTTGGTTTGTGGAGGTCAAGGATATGGTTGATTGGGTTTATTCCTATTAAAATGGAATTTGGAATTGTAGTTAGGCTTCAATATTAACTTAATTTTATCGGATTGTACTTTAATATCTTTGATAATATTTACCTATGAAATGGCTTCCTCGAAGGTGCGGCTTTGGTGAAGCTGTAGAGAGGTATAAATGTGTTTGTGGCAAGTCTTGGAAAAGAGTGTCACTAGATCTATGGTAGGGAGGCTATGGGCGAGGTCATGGATGATCGCTCTCCATCTAGATAAAAACTCGGTTATAGGGTCGTTGTCAGCTTGTTGTAAGGTATAGATGTCTAAAAAGGTTATCTTCTTCTTGATGTTAATTGAAAAGTGTTCTAATAAGGTGTTTACTAATTCCTCAAAGGTATAAATACTATGTCATGGTAGCATATTATACCAATCTAAAGCTTGTCTTGTGAGGGAAAAGGATAAGGTATGCAGCATAAATGGGTTGCTACTATGAATCTGGTAGCAAGCTGAGAAATAATTACTAACATGCTCTCTAGGGTCCTTCTTACCTTTATACTTATCAAACTTTAGGATCTCAAAGCGGTAGGGGTAATGTGGGATAGGGATGGATGGATGAACTAGCTCGTTGCATAGTTCATTGTAGGATAGTTTTTGTGGCCCGTAGCTTACTGTGCACAAGTTTAAAATCTTGACTTCATCTTGTAGGAGTTGAATTTAAGGTATAGGCAATTGAGCTAGGATTTGCTGAGTCTGGGAGTGCAGCATATAGTGAGGTTGTTTTTTTTCTTCCCTATATTGAAGGGAATTGTTTTAACTGGTCTTGGTATGCTGGGTATTGAGTGGTATACAATATAGGAGCTAGTGGGATACTAGTTTGCAGAATAGATGTTTGTTGTAGATAGTAATACTATGGTTGGAATGTGTGTTGTTGTGGCATGGGTTCCTGCTGGATAGGAGCCTATTATAATGGCTAGGTCATAGGAGGTGATGACCATGACGGAGGAGGTGTAAAAAAGGTAACTCCAGTAGGTGGGAGTGGATGTATCGATGCTATTGGTGCTAGGGATGGTTGAGGTATGGTATTGAAAGTCAGGACCTATCTCTATCCTAAAGGATGAGTGGTGGTGAAGCTAAACTATGTGGAATAGCCCGAGGAAGTGAACGTATGAGCTATGGGTTTTGATTCATAGGTAGGAGGAATATTAGAGGTAGGCACTTGGAAAGGAGGAGGAGGAGGTATCCTAAAGGTTGATGATGGTGAAGGCAAAGTAGAATATGGGATATTGTACACTTTAGGAACCTGAGATGTAGGTGGGAATGCAGCAGAAAAATAGGGGTAAGCTTTCGAAGTAGGAGCTTGGGAATAGGAGGTGGTGCTTGTGTCCCCTCCTAAATAAATTTGGGTTGTCAATTATTGTTGCTACCATTGTGTGGATATATCCTCAAGCATTGTGAAAAATGGATGCAAAGATGGTTATGGTTGGGACTCTTGGGAAGAGGATGGGTATGATGTTTTATGTGGTGTTTGTTGTTCCTATAGAGGAGGTTGCTATTGTACAGTTTGTAATTATGGCCTCTAAACACCTATGGTGGAAGAGGAAGGGTCTAAAATCATTCCTACGATAGGGACGAATGATGTGACCTCCTCATCTATGGTAAAGAATGGATGAGGTTGTCCTGATGTTGTGTAGATCACATGGTCATAGAATATGGTTGGGGGATTAGTCGAGGATGGGGATGAAAGAAGCGGATAATCCTCTACAAGTGAAGTAGCGAGAGCTTCACTCAAAGTTGAAATCTCATCTTGAGGCATCATGTGTGTGAACTGTAGGTTGGATCCTATGAGTAAATCAGATGTGTCTATGGTCTTCCCCTTCATGATTGAAGGATTAGGAGAAGACTGACTAGAAGAAGTGGTAGGTGCTTCCTCTATAAGGCGTGCTTGCTTGCACGCTCTACTGCAAGTGACAAAAAGCATGATAACATGTGCGATGTCTTGAGTATTTAGGACTATAGAAGAATTAAATCCTATAATTCTATGTGTACTGTGTGAAGGGGTTTAGGAATAATCCTATGTGGTGTAGACTCGATTGTGCCTAATATAAGTGTAAAAAAATGTAGTTTTATGTATAGCTAAATAGTATGTGGTGTAGTGTGCTAAAACCAGTCTTTGATCATGCAAACAATGATAGACTGGAATTAGTTCTAAATGCTAAAAATAAAAGTGTTTTATTTGTTTATGTGTGTTTTGATGTTGGTACTTCCTAGGTAGTATCACAGGTAGTGGAGTGAGTACTCTAGTAAATCAGGAATGTCATCGATATAAAACCTCCTACAACACCCAAATATGCAAATAATAGAACAATATCACAACGTGCAAGTGGTGACCTATATGGAAGGCGCAGTAAAATAATATATTAAAGGGGTAGAACCCACTATGTTGAAGTGAGTTTGCTATATCCTCTTACGATAAGAGGTGGCACTATCTAAGACATGCTACTAGTATACCCATGCTTTCGCTTCACCCTCAAGTAGGCTTAGTCAATAACAACAATTACCATGTCCACAAATTATGTTAGCCTTGTGGACAAAGGTGTCTAATCCTATCCCACTCGAAGGTAACAACTGGTGATGAAATCCGGAAGCCCAATCTCAAAAGTGGGGGGTTTTTTTATGATGAATTCCAGAAAACCACTCCTATGGGATTACTAGGTGTCTAGGGGGGTGATATGGTGGAGGGTACAACTCTTGCCACACCAGTCTCGAGCGATGGATTTGGGATGAAGTCCAATATCACCACTTGTTTAGGTACCATGTGAGTGTGTGTGGGTTTATGTTTTACTAATAATATTATGTAAAAAAGGAAATCTAACTAATTCCATTTTCAAATTGAATGCTAGCCCTATATGTATTTTCTGAGAGCAAAAGACTAGAATAAAATACCTTTTGTGAACAAAGAATCTAATCCTAGGTACCTTTAGAAAAAGAATTTTACTCTATTTTTCAATGCATATAAACATGCAGTATGAAGGGGTGAAGGAAGGGTTTTATGTGACCCTAAATGTGTGTGAAAACATGTAGTAATTGCAATGAATATTGATACAAGTATGGACAAGCAATCACAAGGAATTTGTACATGTAAATTAGAAAAGGGAAAATTAAAATTTACATGAAATTTAAAATTTAAAGTTGCTGGAATTTTGACAGGTTTTGTAATTACAACGATACTTAAACTAAATGGAAATGCGAAGAAAGGGGAAATTTGTTACTAGCCATTGTGCCTTAACTAGTAAACATTTCACACATACCCAAAAATTAGCAAACAAAGCAAATATAGAAGAATACCGGACTCGATGCTATGGGTGGTCTCGGTTAGACCTTGTACTACTCACTTCTACAATTTTGGGGACTTTTGAGGCTTGTAGGTTGACTTCGCCACTCGAGGGGCGAATTGAGATCTAGTTCACGGGACGAGGGGTGAACTGGGTTTGGAGAGCCCAAATCTCTATTTTGAAGGCCTGAGGTGGTTCCTAGGGCTTTGGAGATCTCTATGACAATCATATTTAGTACCTAGAAAACACGAAAACCGAGGATAATATCAGATTTACAAAAATTAGTTAACTCGACACTATCCATTGTGGGGGTCCCACTGGGCGTGCCAGAATGAAACAGCCAAAAGATAACATTTGATCTAACAACATATTAATAACACATGTTATTCAAGAAAATGTATTTTATTCATGTAAAGAGTGCATAGGTTACAATGAAGGCAAATTCACCTTTTATCCTTTCTTTTCATAAATGTTATAATAGGCCTGATGCCTTCTTTTTGCATCCCTTAGTGTAGATTGTCTTGCGTACCACCACGGGGTTGTAGTTTGTAGTTGCTTCCCTCCTTGGTTCTAGGATAAACCTACAAAAAGGGTTTAGTTCATTTGGGGGCTTGCCTTAGTCAGGCCCCATATTAAGAAAGACAAATAGACAGTGAAAACATGATAAAATTTGAAATAAATTGTGTAGAAGGTCATGAAATTGTAAAATGAAGCTTACCTTTCAAATCTGAGCTGATTTGGGACATGTAGAACCAATTCACCACTTGGGGATGAATTGATGCTAGATTCATGGGGCGGGGGTGAATCAGACTCTAAGTGTTGTTCTATAGAAATCCCTTAGTGGAGAGGTTCATTTACTATTGTAATGTTGATGTGCAGGTTCAAATCTGCTTTGCTATGCTTCGGTATGTATTTTGGTAGAGTTTTTGTACTTTGGACATAAGATGGAGAAAGAGGTAAACGAGGATTTGGGCCCACTATTTATAAGAAAACCCACGGTGTAGGGGGTAATTAGGATAACTAATCCCTAGGGTCAGATCCTATGAAGGTTAGGTTAGGGTTTGTGAGGTGGCTTCCTCACATTCCCTCTAGAAAATATCTCATCCTCACACATGTGTGAGGAGAGATTAGGGTTAACTAGGGTTAGTCAACTCTAGGTTAGATGTGGGGTTAGATTAGGGTTTCCTAATAAATATCCTAATTAACCTTGTGCACACACATGTGGGAGGAAGTAATTAGCGATAATTAGGGATTAAGGACCTAATTAACCTTTTTAGCCCTAAAAGTGACCTTTAAGTGAAGTCAACTTAAAATTAGATTTATGAATTGACTTAATAATTACTTTTGCCAAGTAATAGCCCCATGGGGGCCTCAATTAAGTGCAATAAGGCTCTGTATCACCTTGGGAAGCTGATGGAAGGTATCTCGATGCATGGGAATTTTTTTTGATGTGATTCTACTAACTTATTAGGGTTTTGGACCTAAAAACTAGCAAAGTAGTGTGTGGAAGACTATGCAATGCTATGATAATATATGGCGATCCACGCATGACTACGACCATCTATGCATGACTATGCATGACTACAACAATCTACACATGTCTAGGATGATCTAAAATAGTCTATATTGGTATACAATATCCTAGGGGTATCTAGGATTTCCTATGTAAATCTACAAGTGTCCAAAATGATCTACAAGTACGTAGGTATAGCAATGTGTGACTTTTAGGTATCTACAGGATGTTCTAATGTAAATGAACATGTATGCTTTAATCACTTAAAACATAAGGAATGAATCTAATTTGTGTGTAACAAACTAATAGCAAACACCAAAAAATGTATGAAAATCATGAATAAAATTTTTAACTCTTATCATAAGAATTAATCATGTATACATCCATATGTGAGATGAAATGATATGATATGTATAGGCTTTTCCTATAAGCTTCTACAAACTAAAATATATGCATACAATAGTCAATGATCGTCTAAATATCATTGTTGATATCCATCTGGTATCTATCCTATTCTATGAACACCCCTTAATAAACAAAATTTCATAAGGAAAATTGTGATTGTTGATGCGATGATTTGTTGCTATACAAAAATTTTTGAGGTTTTCCATGAGAATCAAACACCTGCATTGATTTATTAAAATTTGTACACTAATTACACAAGACTCTTGAAATATACAAACCTATTAAGAATACCAGTATATTCACTATCCCTATGTGTGTAAAGTGAATATATTAGATGAGTTATAATATTACCTCATTGCTAGGTGGATTTAATTCAACCCATTTTTGTAATGAGGATCACAATATGGTTATCATGATCCTGAGTGTGGATGCAATTGGACTAGAATACTAGGCAATACAAGCCACCTAAATCTAGCTCATCCATAAGCTGACATTGGTCTATACAAAATAAGATCGCTAATATGACAGACATATCACCACGTGTAAGGATACTCCATTGTGAGGCAGGTTTCATTCAACCCATTGTTGTAATGGAGATCACCCCATGGTGGTTGAATACTAAATATTCCAAGGATTCAAGCTCGTTACCCCCTTCTTTTATTTTGATTGCTTGGGATACTTGTTCACGCTTAGTGATGAAAATCACTATTTATTTTTGCATTTTTGTTTTGTTTTGGATCAAGGGATTTGCTTAGTGATGAAAATCATTGTTTATTTTGCTTTTATTTTAGGAATTTTGCTCGTTTTATAAAAAAGCAAGGGATTTATTAGGTAGGAGGGAGGTTGTCCTTTTTTCAATGATCAAAATTCTAGACCATGCGCATAATAAGGTGAATAAGAAAAATATTTCGCTTCAGATGACTAGGACCACTTTGTAGTGTCATCCTTCCTTGTTCAAACTAGGATTGTTAATGTGTAAATTGTGTTGAGATTTTAATATATGCAAGGTATGATCAAAACTAGACCTTATCTTCAAAAATGAAGATAGCTTTCTATAAAATCTAGAAATATAACTAGGGATGGTTGAATTACCAAAAAAACTTAGTATACACCTTATAGCAACTGATTGAATGTGTTGAAAAACATGGTTACTCGCAATGGAAATGTGGATGATAAAGATATGATGATTCATGATTGACATACAAACATAGTGCCATTCGTAAGAATGTAAACACAGCATGCAATACTGAATAAGATGGAGGTCATCGGTGGCCTCGGTAAGTTCATATTCATCGTCTAAGTAAATATTTGTATGGTGCACCTATGGTATGTGAGGTGGTATGGATGATGAAGGGGCATTCACAACGTGCAAGACATGTGGTGAGAGTAGGAAATCTCGAGGTGCTGGTATGGATGAGATGTAGGCGAGATCGATGAATTTTGGGTTTGGTGTATCATCTCGTGTCGACTGGTGTGTGTATTGTAGTGGAGAGAAGAGATCCACTTTGACCATATTAATTGACATTGTGGGGTATGTAGGCGGTGAAGATTTTTAGTGATGACAACTCAACAACCTGTGAGCGTCCCAAAATGCTTAAAGGAGGGTGCAGGATGATTGGTGGAGATCGTGGTCAAGTGGCAGCTCATTGAAGTTGTCGATGTATAGGTAGGAACAGAGCTAAGTATGTTGATGATGGCAGTGGGGATGTCATATCGTGCTCTGGGTAATGTGTGTTTAAGGATATCACAATGAATTAGTTTATCAACTCATTGAAACAACATGATGATGTGGTATCGGACATGGAGGGCTCTTAAAAGAAATTGTAAGGGACTATAATGGTGGATTTAGGTGAGGAGGTATACTCTAGAATTTCCATATCAATATATTCTTCCAAGGTGTGTGACAAAAGTGGAGGAGGATGCAGGGATACATCTTGGAGCTCATATTCTAATGTATGGACGGTAGTTGGGTGATAATCTAAGCCATATTTTTTGGGAGGCAAGAATGGTATGGTAGTGGGATTAATCATTATCAATAATTTCACTAAGGGTGCTGACACTAAAGCGTGTTTCCTTAATGAGGATTGGGGTAATGAGGTAGATGTAAGAGCAGATGTCGATGCTTAGACTGACTGATGAAAAGAGATAGGGAATAGCTACATGGATGAGAAGGAAGGTACAAGCGGGAGGTTTGAAATGTTGTAGAACTTAAAGGGGTCCCCATTAGCTGGGATGCAATGAAAAAGTCCATTGTGGACATACTTGAGGCAATAGTGTAGCATGGAAGGGACACATTGCATATCCCTGATCCATGGATGACCAAGGAGGATGTTGTATTGCATCTCACGTTAGATAATATGGAATAGGATTGAAATGGTATGAACACCTACTCAGATAGGCAAGACTATGGATCCTATGACAAGTCTCATAGAACCATCAAATGCTCATAGATCAAGGGAAGGTGTGGCAAAATGGGTTGGAGGTATATGTAAATGGTGTAGGGCCATTGTGGATATGATGCTAATGGATGAGCTTGTGTCAACAAGGACCCATTTGTAGGTGATGTCATTAATAGTGGCTTGTATGTGGAGAGGGGGATCCGCTCCTTCTCCTACAAGTTTTATTATCTCATGGTCATGGAAGCTAATAGATTGCTAGAGGCATCATGAGATGTTTCCTACAAAGTTTATAAATGCATTTGTATCATGCGTTTCTAAATTTATAGACCATAAAATGTCATTCAATGCCTCACGATGAGGTTGATATTGTTGTAAAAGGTTGAATATGGATAATCGCATGGGGGTATTACATAATTTGTGGGTGAGGCTACCGCAGATGGTAATCATATTTTAGGGTGGAGGTGGTATAGTGCTAGGAGTTTGGGAAACCTCTGGTGATGTAAATTGGGTAGGTGGAGAGAAAATAGGTGTGGTTTGGCATGACGAGATATTGTTGGTTTTGTGTGGTAAGGTTTATCATGCCTACTACTCCACGTGATGGAGGATCATGTTGGACACTATTCACTTGGTGAGGTGGTCCTAGCGGATTGGTTGGAGGTCTTTGGGGATTGGTTCCTTTGTGGTCCGATAGAGGATTTTGGAAGATCCCTAGGTTTTGGTTTTATAGGGCTAAAGGATTCGATACCTAAATGGTATCCCTATCGATTAGGTCCTATACTTGAGCTCAAAAGGAGCGACACGACTTAATGTCATGGTTGTGTTGTTTATGGTGTGGACAATAGAGTTGCTCATTGTATCCACGAGGCTTAGGTATATTTGGATCTAATGGTCAAATTTAGGGTAGAATAAGATATCCACCATCTTGTAACCTATGAAAGAGGGTTGGTAAGGGTTTGAATAGTGGTTTAAGTTTGCATTGTGGACCCTGCAGGCGTATGCCATAGGACTGTTGAGGCCTATATGGAGGAGGCACGTTGGTTTGGAACACTTGTTGTTGTGGAACATAATATGGTGGGCTTGGTGTTGGTGCTAAGGTAGAATCTGCCACTTGGTTGGTTTGTGGAGGTCAAGGATACGGTTGATTGGGTTTATTCCTATTAAAATGGAATTTGGAATTGTAGTTAGGCTTCAATCTTAACTTAATTTTATCGGATTGTACTTTAATATCTTTGATAATATTTACCTATGAAATGGCTTCCTCGAAGGTGCGGCTTTGGTGAAGCTGTAGAGAGGTATAAATGTGTTTGTGGCAAGTCTTGGAAAAGAGTGTCACTAGATCTATGGTAGGGAGGCTATGGGCGAGGTCATGGATGATCGCTCTCCATCTAGATAAAAACTCGGTTATAGGTTCGTTGTCAGCTTGTCGTAAGGTATAGATGTCTAAAAAGGTTATCTTCTTCTTGATGTTAATTGAAAAGTGTTCTAATAAGGTGTTTACTAATTCCTCAAAGGTATAAATACTATGTCGTGGTAGCATATTATACCAATCTAAAGCTTGTCTTGTGAGGGAAAAGGATAAGGTATGCAGCATAAATGGGTTGCTACTATGAATCTGGTAGTAAGCTGAGAAATAATTACTAACATGCTCTCTAGGGTCCTTCTTACCTTTATACTTATCAAACTTTAGGATCTCAAAGCGATAGGGGTAATGTGGGATAGGGATGGATGGATGAACTGGCTCGTTGCATAGTTCATTGTAGGATAGTTTTTGTGGCCCGTAGCTTACTGTGCACAAGTTTAAAATCTTGACTTCATCTTGTAGGAGTTGAATTTAATGTGTAGGCAATTGAGCTAGGATTTACTGAGTCTGGGAGTGCAGCATATAGTGAGGTTGTTTTTTTTCTTCCCTATATTGAAGGGAATTGTTTTAACTGGTCTTGGTATGCTGGGTATTGAGTGGTATACAATATAGGAGCTAGTGGGATACTAGTTTGTAGAATAGATGTTTGTTGTAGATAGTAATACTATGGTTGGAATGTGTGTTGTTGTGGCATGGGTTCCTACTGGATAGGAGCCTATTATAATGGCAAGGTCATAGGAGGTGATGACCATGATGGAGGAGGTGTAAAAAAGGTAACTCTAGTAGGTGGGAGTGGATGTATCGATGCTATTGGTGCTAGGGATGGTTGAGGTATGGTATTGAAAGTCAGGACCTATCTCTATCCTAAAGGATGAGTGGTGGTGAAGCTAAACTATGTGGAATAGCCCGAGGAAGTGAACGTATGAGCTATGGGTTTTGATTCATAGGTAGGAGGAATATTAGAGGTAGGCGCTTGCAAAGGAGGAGGAGGAGGTATCCTAAAGGTTGATGATGGTGAAGGCAAAGTAGAATATTGGATATTGTACACTTTAGGAACCTGAGATGTAGGTGGGAATGCAGCAAAAAAATAGGGGTAAGCTTTCGAAGTAGGAGCTTGGGAATAGGAGGTGGTGCTTGTGTCCCCTCCTAAATAAATTTGGGTTGTCAATTATTGTTGCTACCATTGTGTGGATAGATCCTCAAGCATTGTGAAAAATGGATGCAAAGATGGTTATGGTTGGGACTCTTGGGAAGAGGATGGGTATGATGTTTTATGTGGTGTTTTTTGTTCCTATAGAGGAGGTTGCTATTGTACAGTTTGTAATTATGGCCTCTAAACACATATGGTGGAAGAGGAAGGGTCTAAAATCATTCCTACGATAGGGACGAATGATGTGACCTCCTCATCTATGGTAAAGAATGGATGAGGTTGTCCTGATGCTATGTAGATCACATGGTCATAGAATATGGTTGGGGGATTAGTCGATGATGGGGATGAAAGAAGCGGATAATCCTCTACAAGTGAAGTAGCGAGAGCTTCACTCAAAGTTGAAATCTCATCTTGAGGCATCATGTGTGTGAACTGTAGGTTGGATCCTATGAGTAAATCAGATGTGTCTATGGTCTTCCCCTTCATGATTGAAGGATTAGGAGAAGACTGACTAGAAGAAGTGCCAGGTGCTTCCTCTATAAGGCGTGCTTGCTTGCACGCTCTACTGGAAGTGACAAAAAGCATGATAACATGTGCGATGTCATGAGTATTTAGGACTATAGAAGAATTAAATCCTATAATTCTATGTGTACTGTGTGAAGGGGTTTAGGAATAATCCTATGTGGTGTAGACTCGATTGTGCCTAATATAAGTGTAAAAAAATGTAGTGTTATGTATAGCTAAATAGTATGTGGTGTAGTGTGCTAAAACCAGTCTTTGATCATGCAAACAATGATAGACTGGAATTAGTTCTAAATACTGAAAATAAAAGTGTTTTATTTGTTTATGTGTGTTTTGATGTTGGTACTTCCTAGGTAGTATCACAAGTAGTGGAGTGAGTACTCTAGTAAATCAGGAATGTCATCGATATAAAACCTCCTACAACACCCAAATATGCACATAATAGAACAATATCACAACGTGCAAGTGGTGACCTATATGGAAGGCGCAGTAAAATAATATATTAAAGGGGTAGAACCCACTATGTTGAAGTGAGTTTGCTATATCCTCTTACGATAAGAGGTGGCACTATCTGAGACATGCTACTAGTATACCCATGCTTTCGCTTAACCCTCAAGTAGGCTTAGTCAATAACAACAATTACCGTGTCCACAAATTATGTTAGCCTTATGGACAAAGGTGTCTAATCCTGTCCCACTCTGAAGGTAACAACTGGTGATGAAATCCAAAAGCCCAATCTCAAAAGTGGAGGGTTTTCAGTGATGAGGTCCAGAAAACCACTCCTATGGGGCTGCTAGGTGTCTATGGGGGTGATATGGTGGAGGGTACAACTCCTGCCACACCAATCTTGAGCGATGGATTGGGGATGAAGTCCAATATCACCACTTGTTTAGGTACCATGTGAGTGTGTGTGGGTTTATGTTTTACTAATAATATTATGTAAAACAGGAAATCTAACTAATTGCCTTTTCAAATTGAATGCTAGCCCTATATGCATTTTCTGAGAGCAAAAGACTAGAATAAAATACCTTTTGTGAACAAAGAATCTAATCCTAGGTACCTTTAGAAAAAGAATTTTACTCTATTTTTCAATGCATATAAACATGCAGTATGAAGGGGTGAAGGAAGGGTTTTATGTGACCCTAAATGTGTGTGAAAACATGTAGTAATTGCAATGAATATTGATACAAGTATGGACAAGCAATCACAAGGACTTTGTACATGTAAATTAGAAAAGGAAAAATTAAAATTTACATGAAATTTTAAAATTTAAAGTTGCTGGAATTTTGACAGGTTTTGTAATTACAATGATACTTAAACTAAATGGAAATGCGAAGAAAGGGGAAATTTGTTACTAGCCATTGTGCCTTAACTAGTAAACATTTCACACATACCCAAAAATTAGCAAACAGAGCAAATATAGAAGAATACCTGGACTCTGATGCTATGGGTGGTCTGGTTAGACCTTGTACTACTCACTTCTACAATTTTGGGGACTTTTGAGGCTAGTAGGTTGACTTCGCCACTCGAGGGGCGAATTGAGATCTAGTTCACGGGACGAGGGGTGAACTGGGTTTGGAGAGCCCAAATCTCTATTTTGAAGGCCTGAGGTGGTTCCTAGGGCTTTGGAGATCTCTATGACAATCATATTTAGTACCTAGAAAACACGAAAACCGAGGATAATATCAGATTTACAAAAATTAGTTAACTCGACACTATCCATTATGGGGGTCCCACTGGGCGTGCCAGAATGAAACAGCCAAAAGATAACATTTGATCTAACAACATATTAATAACACATGTTATTCAAGAAAATGTATTTTATTCATGTAAAGAGTGCATAGGTTACAATGAAGGCAAATTCACCTTTTATCCTTTCTTTTCATAAATGTTATAATAGGCCTGATGCCTTCTTTTTGCATCCCTTAGTGTAGATTGTCTTGCGTACCACCACGGGGTTGTAGTTTGTAGTTGCTTCCCTCCTTGGTTCTAGGATAAACCTACAAAAAGGGTTTAGTTCATTTGGGGGCTTGCCTTAGTCAGGCCCCATATTAAGAAAGACAAATAGATAGTGAAAACATGATAAAAATTGAAATAAATTGTGTAGAAGGTCATGAAATTGTAAAATGAAGCTTACCTTTCAAATCTAAGCTGATTTGGGACATATAGAACCAATTCACCACTTGGGGATGAATTGATGCTAGATTCATGGGGCGGGGGTGAATCAGACTCTAAGTGTTGTTCTATAGAAATCCCTTAGTGGAGAGGTTCATTTACTATTGTAATGTTGATGTGCAGGTTCAAATCTGCTTTGCTATGCTTCGGTATGTATTTTGGTAGAGTTTTTGTACTTTGGACATAAGATGGAGAAAGAGGTAAACGAGGATTTGGGCCCACTATTTATAAGGAAACCCACGGTGTAGGGGGTAATTAGGATAACTAAGCCCTAGGGTCAGATCCTATGAAGGTTAGGTTAGGGTTTGTGAGGTGGCTTCCTCACATTCCCTCTAGGAAATATCTCATCCTCACACGTGTGAGGAGAGATTAGGGTTAACTAGGGTTAGTCAACTCTAGGTTAGATGTGGGGTTAGATTAGGGTTTCCTAATAAATATCCTAATTAACCTTGTGCACACACATGTGGGAGGAAGTAATTAGCGATAATTAGGGATTAAGGACCTAATTAACCTTTTTAGCCCTAAAAGTGACCTTTAAGTGAAGTCAACTTAAAATTAGATTTATGAATTGACTTAATAATTACTTTTGCCAATTAATAGCCCCATGGGGGCCTCAATTAAGTGCAATAAGGCTCTGTATCACCTTGGTAAGCTGATGGAAGGTATCTCGATGCATGGGAATTTTTTTTGATGTTATTCTACTAACTTATTAGGGTTTTGGACCTAAAAACTAGCAAAGTAGTGTGTGGAAGTCTATGCAATGCTATGATAATATATGGCGATCTACGCATGACTACGACCATCTATGCATGACTATGCATGACTACAACAATCTACACATGTCTAGGATGATCTAAAATAATCTATATTGGTCTACAATATCCTAGGGGTATCTAGGATTTCCTATGTAAATCTACAAGTGTCCAAAAGGATCTACAAGTACGTAGGTATAGCAATGTGTGACTTTTAGGTATCTACAGGATGGTCTAATGCAAATGAACCTGTATGCTTTAATCACTTAAAACATAAGGAATGAATCTAATTTGTGTTTAACAAACTAATGGCAGACACCAAAAAATGTATGAAAATCATGAATGAAAATGTTAACTCTTATCATAAGAATTAATCATTTATACATCCATATGTGAGATGAGATGATGTGAGATGTAGGGGCTTTTCCTATAAGCTTCTGCAAACTAAAATATATGCATAAAATAGTCAGTGGTCATCTAAATATCATTGTTGATATCCATCCGGTATCTATCCTATTCTATGAACACCCCTTAATAAACAAAAGTTCATAAGGAAAATTGTGAGTGTTTGATGAGATGATTTGTTGCTATAGGGGAATTTTTGAGGTTTTCCATGAGACTCAAACACCCTAGTTGATTGATCAAAAGTTGTATAATGACTACACAAGACTCCTGAAAGATACAAGCCTATTAAGAAGACCAAGATATTCACTATCCCTATGTGTGCAAAGTGAATATATTAGATGAGGCATAAGACTACCTCATTGCTAGGTGGGTTTCATTCAACCCATTGCTGTAATGAGGATCACCATATGGTCATCATGATCCTGAGTTTGGATGTAGTTGGACTAGACTACTAGGCAATACAAGCCACCTAAAGCTAGCTCATCCATAAGCTGACATTGGTCTGTACAAAATAAGGTCGCTAATGTGACAGACATATCACCACGTGTAAGGATACTCCATTGCCAGGCGGGTTTCATTCAACCCATTGTTGTAATGGAGATCACCCCATGGTGGTTGAATACTAAATATTCCAAGGATTCAAGCTCGTTACCCCCTTCTTTTCTTTTGATTGCTTGGGATACTTGCTCATGCTTAGTGATGAAAATCACTATTTATTTTACATTTTGTTTTATTTTGGAGCAAGGGATTTGCTTAGTGATGAAAATCACTGTTTATTTTGCTTTGCTTTGGGAATTTTGCTCGTTTTGTATAAAAGCAAGGGATTTCTTGGGTAGGGGGGAGCTTGTCCTTTTTTCAATGATCAACATTCTAGACCATGCGCATAATAAGATGAGCAAGGAAAACCTTTCGCTTAAGGTGACTAGGACCACTTTGTAGTGTCATCCTTCCTTGTTCAAACTAGGATTGTTAATGTTTAAATTGTGATGGGATTTTGAGATATGCAAGGTACTATCAAAACTAGACCTCATCTTCAAAAGCCAAGATAGCTTTCTACAAAATCTAAAAATATAACTAGGGATGGTTGAATGACCGAAAAACCCTAGTATACACCTGATAGCAACTCATAAGTTGTGTTGAAAAACACATTTACTCACAAGGAATATGAATGATGATGATTATGAGGATGCATGATTGACATACAAACATGGTGTCATTCGTAAGAATGTAAACACGACCTATCCTAATGCAAGTGCAATGGATGAAGATGCCTAATGCAATGCAACTAATGGATGCATATAATGGAATGCAAAATGTAGATTTTTTGTGTTTTTGATGTTTTGAATTGTTTTTGGATTTTATTATTTTCTGATTTGTTTGGATTTTTGATGATTTTTATTGTTTTATGAGTTATGTATAAAATGCCCGTAGATGAAGAATGTTGAGAGGTTCAGGCTCTTCAACACCTTCTAGAGATGTTAGGTGATAAGTACCTAGTCCTATCTTCTTAGTTACGATGAAGGGACCTAACCAATTGGCCATAAATTTATCTCGCAGATGAGGTGGTAGGTTTGAGTTCTGTTGGTTCTCTTTTAGCACAAGATCCCCAACCTTAAAGTCTCTTAGATGGACTTTATTATTGTAAGCTCATTTAAGATGATCTTGGTAAACATGGAGATGCTCAAGAGCATTCACTCGACGTTCATCAAGAAGGGTCAATTGATCTAGGTGAGCTTGTCACGTAGTGTCATCATCGATGAACTCTTTCAATGAGATGTGCAATGATGGAATTTCCAATTCCAAGGGCATAATGGCCTCAATACCATATACTAGCAAAAATGGGGTTGCCCTAGTGGGTGTTCGTATGCTAGTTCGATAAGCCCATAAAGCTAGAGGTAATTGAAGGTGCCAATCCTTATGATTATCCTTAACGATTTTCTTTAGTATGGCAACTACTATCTTGTTAGAGGCCTCTGCTTGCCCATTAGCTTGTGGATAATAGGGTGTTGCAAAGTTATGCTGAATATTATATTTGGATGTTAAAGCCCACACATATTTGTTCTTAAATGAAGTTCCATTATCCAAAATTATTTTGGATGGGATCCCAAAATGACATATGATATTATGGAGTATGAACTCCGCAATACGAGCTCCAGTCATAGAGGTTAAAGGGATTGCTTCCACCCACTTGGTAAAATACTCAATGGCCATTATAATGAATGTGTGTTGACCCGAGGATGGAGGAGAGATCTTACCAATTAGATCAAATCCCCATTGAGAAAATGGCCAAGCCGATTGAATCAGCTGTAAGGCCTGCGATGGTAGGTGTGTAAGATTAGCATGATGCTGATATTTGATGCACTTCTTGACATACGCGTAACAATCCTTCTCCATTATGGGCCAATAATAGCCCATTCTAAGGATGCGCTTAACGATAGCCATACCACTGAAATGGCCACCACAAGTACCATCATGAGCTTGCAAAATCACCCAAGCTAATTCTTGGGGCTCGAGACAATGAAGGAGGATTCCATCATAGCTTCATTGATACAAAATATCTCCTAACAAGATATATCTGGTCACTTTTTGTTTGAATTCTCATTTTGTGACATGTGATAATCCCTGTGGGATGATACCAAGCTTTAGGTAATCTCGTAATTGGGTAAGCCAATCTTGATAAGCTATAGCATCAACTGACTGAACGACTTGTTCTCATTGTGATTTGATTTGCACAAATGTAGATTGGGACACAACCTTGTGGTGAATGGTAGTACCATTCTCTGAAGGACCCTACAAGATCAAGGACCCCCAAGATACCTTTGTCAAAAAGTCTCATGCTTTGTAGAACCACTCATGGTTTGGTTCTATCTGAATCATGTGGATTGATTCATGATTGTTTTGAGCCTCACGTAGCATCACGGATTGTGAGAGCATCTTAACCTGGATGGTAGTGAAATCAATGGAAGGATTCTAAGGGATTAAGGATCCCAAATATGCCATGGTATTTGCAAATCTATTTGATGTACGAGGGACTACCTCGATGTCATACCAATCCAGTTGGGCTAGATAAGTGTCCACAAGCTCCTTGTACACTTTCAAGATAGGACACCTACATTGATAGATTCCTTTGACTTGGTTGACTATGAGCAAGGAGTCACCAAAGATATTTAGCTTTTTAATCTTCATGGTGAGAGTTGTTTGGAGACCCAAGATTAGGGCCTCATATTCAACATTATTATTGGTGCAAGGGAAGTCGAGTTTAAAATACAAGGGCATTGGAGCTCCTTGTGGCATGAAAAACATGATCCCTGTGCCACCCCCTTGCTCGCATTTTGAACCATCGAAGAACAATGTCATGTCGACTTTGTTATCCAGTTCTTCAGGTTTAGGTGACTTCGATAATGCAAAGACTACATCATCAAGAAGTTCTATGACAAGAGGTCTATCATCCTGAAGAGGTACCTCTACCAACTGATCTACTATTACCTGACCTTTGATTGATTTTTGACTTATGAATTCAAGATCGAATTCTATCAATAGCATGATCCACTTTGTAGTATGTGTATTATGATACATTCGACTCATCATATACTACAAAGGATTTTGTTTAGATATGACATACGTAGTATGACTTAGCATATAGTGGTGCAACTTCTTAGTTGCAAAAACCACTGCTAAATAGAGCTTTTCAATGTATGCATATTTCAGCTCGTAGCTGACCAAGGTTCGACTAATGTAATATATCACTTGTTCTTTATCTTCTTTGTTCTTCTAGGCTAACATGGTTCCCAGAGCAAAGTCCATGGCTGATATATAAAGCAGAAAAGGTACATCTAGTCTAGGTGGAGCTAACATTGGTGGTGATGCTAGGTATTGTTTGATCTCAGAAAAATCTTTTTGATAGTCTTCATCCCAATTGAATGGGACCCCCTTGTGTAGTAGTTGATTCATGGGTCGATATTTATCCGATAGTTGCATGATGAAGTACTTTATGGATGCTACTTTACCCTATAGGCTTCTAAGTTCTTTAATATTCATTGGGGGAAGCATTTCTAATATAGCTTTGACTTTTTCTAGATCGACTTCGATCCCTCATTTTGAAATGATGAATCCCAAGAGTTTTCCTGATGTAACATCGAAAATACATTTCTTGGGGTTCAACCTGATGTTGTGCTCTATCAAGTGATCGAAGACCTTTTGCAAGACCTCTACATGCTCTTCATGCAATAATGACTTGGCTAGCAAGTCATCAATATAATCTTCCAAGATTTTGTGCATGTAGTCATGGAAAATATATGTCATGGCCCATTGGTATGTGGCACCAACATTTTTGAGGCCAAATGGCATAACCTTGTAGCAAAATGTACCCCATGGAGTGGTAAAGGTTATTTTATGTTGGTCCTCAGGTTTGACCCAAATCTGATTATAGCTAAAAAACCATCCATGAGAGATAACATCTCATGACCAGTTGTAGCATCTACAAGAGCATCAATATTGGGCAACAAAAATGCATCCTTTGGTGTTGCCTTGTTAAGGTCCCTAAAATCTGTACAGATATGGATCCTCCCATCAGGTTTTCCTACAGGTACCATGTTTGATACCCATTTTAGATAGTCGATGGGTTGTATGAATTCTACATCCAATAGTTTTTGCAATTCATCTTTTACCATCAGAGCGATGGTTGGATGCATCTTCCTAAGTTTTTGCTTGATCGATTTCTTGGTAGGGTCCAATGAAAGGTTGTGAGTAACCAATTTTGGATCCAAACCCGACATATCTTTATACATCCAAGAAAAAATATTAGGTCTATCCATCAATAGAGGTATGAGGATGGCTCATTCCTTAGGAGATAAGCTTTCTCCAAACTTGAATTTCTTAGGATGATTGGGATCTGAGCTGATATCCACTTCGAAAGTCTCCTCTATCGACATATGGGACCCCTCCTCAAGCTGGTGAGGCATAGGGATCAAATGGATGTCGTCTACTAGGTTCAGGTGATCTACCATATCAGGTTCAACCTCAGTATTATAGACATCATGAGCACAACCTAGGGTAAAATGGAATGGTTGTAACATTTCTTCATTAGGGAAGAAATCCTTAGGCGATGGGGGTGAAGCGATGCAATCAAAATCAATGGCCTCAAGGTTGAGGTGCAATGGTTTTGAAAGGTCGTATGGGTTATGGAGTGGTGTGGTTAAATCAATGGAGATCATATTTATGGATGGAAGGTAATCTCCATGACCACGTGGGTAGGACTCATCAACTGCTTATTGCTCTAAATATTCCCAGTCTGGACTAGGAGGCTTTGGGATTTTAGGATCCGCTTCAGGAGGAGATAGGACAACTGGGTCCTCTGGTGGAAGCAACTATGCTAGAATAGGTAGTTGAGGGAATACCCCATGATAAATATCATCTTCATTAGCAAGGGGTATTTCAGGCTCAATGGCTTCTACATGATTATTTAGGGGACGAAGGTGTCTAGGACCTAGATATGCCATCTCAGTTTCATCCACATATTCATCATCGATATTGACCCAATCAATTCTAAGAATGTTCTCTGAGTCAGCCTCAGTAGAGATGTTCTCATGATAAACCAAAGGAGGTTCTATAGAAACCATAGTTACTAGATGATCATCCCTCCATAGATGTGAAGGGTTGGGGTATGCATAGGGATTCCAATCAATATCTTCCCCTAGGTGCTTTAAGGATTGAGAATCAATGAATAAATTGTTCTATTAATCAAAGCAGACTTACAACCTTAGGATTTGATAGCCAAAATACACTCTAACAAACTAACTCATAAATACCCTAGGTCTATAATAGCTTTAGTGAAATCCTCTAACAAATCCTCTAAACAAGGTAGTCATTTATTCTATCGTGTGCTCATGTTTTTAAATCGAGCACGGGCTCCCTCACATCCCATGTGGGACTAAGGTAAAACCATAGCAAATGGTGGTTCACAAGCTGGCATAAAGACAAATTAGTCTCCTATTTTGGTGGAGTTCACACAAACCCATAAGAAGTCATTCTATTTCAACTATAGAGTGATTCAATTTGAATAATAATTGTTGGTATCTAAAAAATATGTCCCCAACACTCAGCAACAAAGGATAAACCAACACAACCAAACAAAAAAAACTATTGAACCTGAAAAATAAGAAAAAAACAAAGCTCAACCAAAGAACCAAAACACAAAGAAGAAAGTAAAACCAAAAACACAGAAAAAAAACAAAAGCACCACACAGTAAAAAAAACACCAACAAAGAACAAAAAAAAAAACCCAGAAAACCAGAACACCCATCAAAAAGCAAAGAAAAAACAAACAAAAAAACAGAACATAACAAAAACAACAAAACCACCAACTAAAGACAAATAAAAAAATCAAAACAACAATAAAAACAAACAGCAAAAAAAAACCTAAGACACATCATCAAAAGGACACAACCATATCAACAGCAAAACATGAAACAACAAAAAAAGAAAGTAAACAGCACACAACAACACCCATAACAAAACACGGAGCAACCAGCACTAACCATCAAACAAACCAAGAAACAACCAACAACACAGCCAACACAACAAAAAAATACAGCCAAGGACAAAAGAACCAAAATCACCTGAAAAAAAACAAGGAGAAAAAACCAAAAAAAACATAAAAAAAACACTCACCCACATGCAAAATCCCAAGAGACTACCCCCGACAGAAACAAAAAAGATACCAAGAAACGTTACAAAAGAAAAGACGATGATGTAAAAAGACCCACCAAGCAAAAGCAACAAGTCAGATAAAACCGGAGCAATCAAGGAGAAAAACATAAAAAACAACAAAAGCATGCCATCAAAAAAAAAAAAAGTTACCCTACAAGTCTAAAAAAGCGAAGACATCAGAAAGAAAAAAAAGACAAAGCAAGAGCCACATCTTAAACCTGACCAAATAAGAACCCCAAGAAAGTAGGTAAACAAAACCGCCCTAAATAGAACAAAACCAGAAAGACACCAAACCCAAGGAGCACTGAACAGGAACGAACAACCAAGAGAAAAAACAAAAAAGGAAAATAAAAAGGAAAAAATCTTAAAAAAAAAAGAACAACAGTTGGGAAAGAAACAAAGTTCAAAAACAAGAAAACATCATGAAAGCAAAGACATCCAAAGGAGACCAAAACAACCCAAAGTCACAAAAAAGATCATTAACCACCACCAAAAAAACAAAGAAAAAAACTCCACAAATCCGCAAACCAAAAGAAAACCAAACATACAAGCAAAAAGAAGAAATAAAAGAAACACCCACAAGGCAAGAGAAAAAATCAACATAACACACCCAAGCACCAGGAAGACTAAAGCATAAAGCAAACCAGCCAGAAAACAACAGGTGGACAAAAATCAAAAAACACCAGAGAAAGTTCCACAAACAAAAAAGGATGTTATCCCAAAAAAGAAGCAAACAAAGTTGTACCAAAAGATCACCACAAGAGGCAAAAATCCTGCCACCCAAAAGGGAAAAAACCAAAAAGAAAAATGAAAAACACAAAACCAGGAAGGAAAAATAAAACAAAAAAAAAAACACGTGAAGCAAAAAACATCACCAAAAAAACACCACGACAAGAAGGAAAAAGGCTTGAAAGCAACAAGATAGTTAAAAGTGTTCAACACACCAAAAGGATGACAAAGAAAACCAGTAAATCGTTTATGAAGCAACAACAAAGAATAGCCAAAAAACTTAGGACACCAAACAACACACAAGTAATTTGTAAAAGGTTGAAAAGACAAAAGAAGAACTTTCAAAGTAGAGAAAAAGCTGAACAATGAAAGCTCATTGCAAAGGACATAACAGTAGAACCAGATAGTGTTGGTTGTGGCATCTCAGAGAAAAATTGTGTTAAAATCCTTGGAAAAAACTGTACAACCTAGAAAAGGAACACTAGACAACAAGTTGTTGCATTAACACACAACAATTGTTAAAAGGAAAATAAAAGGAAAACTACACAAAAGAATGACAACCAAGGAGATTAGGAGAAAAGGTTAAACAAAGAGAAAAAAATCAGAGTAGTAGAAAACTGGCAAGAAAGCCATCAGAAGAAGAAAAGAAACTAAAAAGAGCACATTATGGGAAGGAGAACAACAAAAAAGATATCCCACACAAACATGAAGAGTACCCAAACATCATTTTGCATTTGTGATTGTATAATTGGAGGAAATGTAAACAAATTGTTTTCTTCCAATTTTGTGATGCTTAAAAACCCGATGAGTTCCTTAGCATCAAGGGAGAATTTGACTTATCCCAAGTTCAATATTAGGTTTATTAGTTTCTAGAATAACAATAAATAAAACCTAGATACTTAGGACTTAGGGATAATTCCAACAAGGATATGGCTAGTAACTCATCCTACCTACGTATAGAGTATCCTAATCCAAAATTATTGGTGGGCAATTGATATTGTGGATGATAAGGTGTCTTGTGACCTTGTTCATATAAGCCCAAGCCATTACCATGCCAATGGCAATATTCAAAATACTTAAGCGCAAGCTCAGGATTTGATAGATAATACATGTTTCCTATGAAAGGTTCATCATCATCATCATCGATAGGAGAATGATTCGTGGCTTGGTCAAAGCCCTCATAAATAAAATTGGTTTGATTAGGTGGTATCCCTAGAGGTACCACCATACCAATAGGTAATGGAGGAACATGGGGTCTCCCCATGTCTTGCATGGATTTGATTATTGGTGTAAACATGATGTTCTAAACCAAATACTCTGCTAGCCTAGGATTGACTAAGTGAACTATCACCTACGGTGTGGATGATGTAGTGGATGATGTAGGTGAAGCAGGTTGAGGTATATCCTCTTCTAGATCAGGTGAATCATCCTCCTCCATGGGAGTTAGAATCTCTATTGTAGCTACATTGGGAATGACTCTAGGCTCTTCTTCTACCATGGGTGCCTTAAGCTTCTATTTATCCTTTAGTTTTGATGATGATGAAGGCTTGTCAAAAGTGATAGCTAGCCTAGGAGATTGTGGTGGCACTGATGTGGATGGATCAACCTACACTAACTTGGACTTATGCTCTGGATGCTTAGTTGGTGATGTGGGTCAAATATCCAGATGCATGGATGGGAGGATGAACTCCCCTAGCATATCAACCTGATTCACATACTTGAATGGTTCTTCATTCGAGGGGATGACATGGACTTGTCCCTCATAGATATATTTGATGCACTAATGCAAAATAGAGGGAACACATCTCATATCCTAGATCCAAGGACACTCGAGTAAGATGTTGTACTGCATTGTGCCTTCTAGCACATGACACATAATTGATATGGTCTTAAGCCCTACCTGAATAGGTAGAACTATGGTACCAACTATGGAGCATAACGCATCATTAAATGCTCACAATATGAAAGTTGAGGTAACTATGTGCGACTCAGGAAGACTTAGGTGTCCTAAGGCTTTTTTGTAATGATGTTAATTGAAGAGCCCATGTCAATTAACACTCGCTTGAAAGGTATGTAATTTATGCAAGTGATAATGTGTAGCAGAGGATCCACTATGTTAGTCGAGATTGTCTTGATTTCATGATCATAGAATGTGATCACAAGCTCTTTACACTTTTGGATATGCCCCATGAAATTGGTAAAAGCATTCGAGTTCTGGGGTTGGAGCTCAATGGACTTAAGAATTTCCATGAGGGTCTCCCTATGCCTAGGGATTGTATGAGCTCATATATGGATAACTTGGTTGAGGTCATTTGTAGACTTTGAGTGATCTTGGTTTGGATAGTGATCACCGGTCTTGTCGATGGGCCTAGCAACTAATTTTGAGTTGGCCTTTGTTGAGGTGCATAGTAGGTATACGAATAGGAGCTGCAGGTGGCTTAGGTTGATTGTATCTCTTGTTGTGGGTGACAATATTGATCATGCCAAAAAATCCCTATGTGGGCAGATCTGTGTGTATTTCATTGACATGTCCTATCTGATTTCCCTTAGCCTCATGATGGGGTAAGGGTTCCTTGAATATACCCAATTGTTGGTTATCGAGGGCCAAAGGATTATCAATCTGCAATTGATCCCTATCTAGCATGTTTTGTACTAGGTTCTTAAAACCATAGCACATCTCAATGTCATGACCTTTTTGTCTATGATAGGGATAGTACTGGTCCTCTCTATACCCCTTTGGCTTAGGGTGGTTTGGATCCAACAAGTGAACTTCAAGCAAGATGAACACATTGGCCTCGCATAGTCTATTGGATAATGATGCCAAAAACTCAGGCAATGGTGTGTATTGATGAGGTGGACGATGTTTCTTATCCTTACATAGATTTTTATTGTATTGATTATAGTGCATTGGAGGAGGTTGAGCCTGATAATTTGGTTGTTGATTGGACTTCTCCACTTTTAGAATGTTCAAGACAACTTGATTCACAGGCACTGGTTTCGCTTGATGAGGGTGGTTGCATGTGTTCTTATTCCAATATTTCTTGTAGAGTTTTAGCTCTCCCTCTTGGACCTTGATGTCCTCTATTACTTTGGCTTGCACCAAAGCTTCCTCGAATGTTTGATACTATTGCAATTATAGTAGCAATGAGATATGCTTAGAGCAACTTTTTGTGAACATCCAAGTTAATTCAGAAGTGGGAATGGTAAATGGTAATTTTGACATGATTTTTTGCCATCTATTCCTATAATCCATAATCAACTCATCATCATATTGATGTAGGTTTGACAAGTTAGATAGATTGGCCTTCTTCTTGATGCTGAAAGAAAAGCGTTCAAGGAAAGTGTTTGCTAGTTGTTCAAAGCTAGATATATTGTGCCTTGGTAATTGATTATACCACTCTAGGGTAGAACCCATGAGTGTGATAACAAATGTGCACAATAGTAAGGCATCATTATTCTGTAGCTGGAAGCACAAGTTCATAAAACTCATAATGTGCTCCTAAGCATCATCATCCCCCTTGAATTTATCCAACTTAGGCATTTCAAAATGCTTGGGATAAGTTGGTGTGGGCACTGATGGATGGAGGGGTTGGTTATATAATTTGCTCAACATGGGTTTTTGGTAAACCACACCTTATTTCTCGAGTGATTTGATTTGCTCCATGAGCACTTTATAGGCCTATGATGAGATGATATCATCTTCCCGAAGAGGTTTCCTAGGTGGGAGGTTTCAATTAGAATGAGTTGTTCGATTGTGATCAGCAACCAAGTCTATGAAAGATGGTTTAGGATGTGCCTAATCTTGCTCCTCTACTTCCATCTCTTGATAGCCCTCATATTTTGGTGGATTTGGTACTAAGCATTGTATTTGTTAAGAATTATGTATTTTAAGTGTGATGAGGATGATTCTCTATTTTCTATTAAGCAACTCCTGATGAAACACAAAGCACCTCGTGGTGTGTTGTTGCCTATAGGTACTAGGCATAGCTACTTCTTCTTGAGCTATTCTGTGGGATTGTTCTTTGCGTAGATTTTGCTCAAGGATTCTTTCTTCATGTAGTTGGTGTTCATACATCCATTGGTGGTGTAACCTTTGTTCTTGTTCATGTTTATGATCTAGTTCTTCACGTTCATGATGCAAATCCTCCAATTGGGATTGGAGTAACTACTCTCTCTGGTGAGCATCAGGCTTGGGCAGTCGATCTATGCAATTTGTTGTATAGGGTCACTGAATTTGCAACTCTATGCAATGGGATTTAGTGATTTCTATTCTTACTGATGGTATAGATACCCTCTTACCTCATTCTATTGAGGTTGCATTGACTCCATGTTCAACCCTAGGTGTATTGCCCTCATGTGTAGATGGTGCGGGTGTATTGTGTGCTCACATAGAACACTCATCGTGGGCATATGTATGATGCACTATCCCTTCACTACGTGCACTCTTTAAATGAGAATGAGAGGATGAAGGGGCTCTATGGGTTGAATTTTGACCATACCTATCTAAATGATCTAACTTATGGGTTTTCCAGGGTTGGCTAGGAGGAGTACCTCTTTCACCAATGCCAAGAAGTGGTATGTATTTCGCTCCTCGCTCGGAGGGATTTGAAGATTTGTTGGGTATGTGAATGTGTGCAACCCCTCTAGAGTGCCCCTCATTGGGTAGATTTTGTCTATCAACATCATGGGATGATTGAGGTCTAGAAGTACCCTCATCATGATCATTAGGAGTTCTCACAGTAGTCCTCCTAGTAGGGGTTTCTCGATGAGATCCCCCATGGGTGGAATTGTCTCCATGGAGACTACCTAAACCTCGTTCAGGTAAAGGTTGGTCTAGTGGGTTGTGTCTAAGGTGGTCTACGCCTTCCCATGCATTGCCTACCACCTTAGTTCTTACCTGGGCACGACTTCATGTAGTGACCATTTTTTTTTTATTATCTCATATGTAATTAAGAAATAAACAATGTATACAAGTGATTATCTCTTTTAAAGATTAATTATGTTTCCTAGAAAATTGGCTTGTGTGTTTTGATGTTGAATATCTTACCACTTTCTTATACGAGTTTGAAAAATTGTTGATGTAATTCTCAAATGTTTAAGGGATTTCACCTGTATGCTCTCACACACTAATTCGGTGATGAAGTCCAAATTGCAAAACCCACCAAGATATGGAGATGAAGCCCATATCCGATGAGGGAGCACAAGTCCTACTAGTCCTCACCCAGTTCACTATAATCAGTGATACACCTTTTGAAGAAGAGTGTGTGCAATTTTTTATAGCTATGATGGTTCTTGGAGCTGGCCTTGGCCATGATCGGGTTCAAAAATCACAATATGCAAGCCAAATAGGTGGTGATGAAGGCCACCATTGGTCTTGATCAATGGTTGGATGTCACTTCCAACTCAGTTGATGTTAAATTTACAACATGAAGTGTGTGTGGTTTGTTTTAATTGATGCAAAAGCAAATATGCAAGATACAACACTCCATGATATTCTCTACATGCATGAAAAATATGTTTCAAATTTAGAAATATGCAAGTAAAAATATTTTATCTTTCAAAAAATTGCAATGCAGATCTAAATGAGATAACCTTTAAGCAGGCTACAAGCATAAAAACCCTAACACATAATCTATCAGGGGCCATATCTGTGAAAAATGGTCAATAGCAGTGGTCATCAAACATAGATTTAGTCAAAAATCAGGTCACTAGATTCTGGGGTGGCGAGCAGTAGAGGCCACTCTTCCTAGCAATGATGGCTAGCAAACAAATAGAGATCTAAATTTTACCTTTAAATTTCTCTATGTTGTCTAATTAAACTGCTACTTAAATTTTTTAGAGAAAACACAGTAGAAAATAGGGAGAGAACCACTTACAGGGAAGCCCTCATCCAATGAAGATGTCACAAAACTAGGTTTTCTGTATTCTATTTTGAGGCCATCGAAGATCATAGTGGTGGTCATGCTGGTCATTAGAGTTGATGGTGATGGCCACTATTAGCCACACCTACTCAGAATGGTGGTACCTACAATGCAAAAACAACAAGAAAACTCAAGTTAGCAATAATTTAGGAATGGTCTCACATGTGATTGCCACTATAAAGCAACAAAAACCATGCATCTAACTATGTAATAATGTAAACAAATTGACAAATGAAATTAAGTAACCATCAAGATAACAAGATAAAGAAAATGGGATGCTCTTCTTATTAATAATGTGAAACATGATTACAATAGATCCCTCTTAGGGATTCACCAATTTGATACACAATTACAATATGTAACCCCACAAGGAGAAATATGCAATCCGTAGGGTTCTTGCTCTTTCAATACTAATTATAGAGGGTTTACTTTAGCGACCTCTACCTTATGATGCCAAGAAAGAGGATCTTGGTGATGTATAGCTCTCTATTAGGCCTGTAACCTGCACACAAAGAAACTACAAAAGTATCAATAGCAAATGAAAGCCTCTCAAGATGAGGCCCATTTCTTGAAAAGTGTAAACTATGAAGCAAATGCGTAAAGCAATAGGAAAATGCATGAAAAATAGTGAAAGAATGCATAAAGACTAAAAAATATACTGCTAATCTATGTCAAAAATCAAATGAAAAGCATCTAAGACTAATAAAACTAGAAAATATAGGTAAACTAAATGTCATCGCAAGGCCATCCTCAATTAGAATGGCTAGCTCTACTAGTCATCTTAGACGTCAATGGCAGCGCCTATAGGCTACTATTAAAAATAGTGGCTGCCAAATAGGGACTCTATTCTCTAAGCTCGATGAATGAAAATAGTCAATTTGGATGCCAAATTGATGTTCAAGGATCATTGTGTTGCATTGTAACTAATTTTACTCGACTCGAGTAGCCTGAGTTTATTATATATGAGGTCATATTCGATCAGAATTACTATTTTTACAGCCATCATCGTTGCTAGCAACCACAAGGTCATCACTAGAGGGTACAATGATGCAAACTACAAAGGACTATTTGCTCCTTTTTGAGTGGTTAGAACCACTATTGGATCTTGGAAAGGTCTAATATGAGTCATATGGTCTGAAAAGGTGTCCACATGAGTAGCCTCCTCAACATGACTTGTTTTAGGTGTCTACACTTATCATCCACTTCTATGTAATATTTCATAAAAAGTAATGTTGATAGGTTTAGGTTGGTGAGAAAAACATGATATTGGACATATACTAAGTGATAGGGAGATGTTCCTATTGAAGCTTTTATTCTGGTCATGTCTGCCCATAAGTCATACTTGAGTTTATTGTTCTAATCTCTAGTATTTTTCTCTACAATTTACTTGATTATCATCAATAAACTTTAATTGGTAGGCTTAGCTAAACCATTCCCTTGTGGATAGTAATAAGAAGAGAACTTTAAGGTCACTTTGTTGTCATAGACCCATTTCTGCAAATTGGAGTGAGGTAAAGGAAAAACCATTGTCACATACTAAAGAGTAATGTATTCCAAACCTAGTGATAATTCATTCTTCAAGAAACTAAATCGCAACATCTATGGTATAATTCTTAGTAGCTCAAGCTTTTTTCCATTGAGTATAGTAATTAGTTGTAGTCAAGATATATTTGTGACTAGCTAAAGAATTAGGATTTATGACTTATACAAAGTCTAATCTCGTTGGGTAAAAGGATGAGCCTCAAATACTGCTTGTAAGTACATTGAAGCATTTCATTTTCTATTAGCATCAACTTGGCAAGTGTGATAGGATCTAACATGGACATGGGCATCCTTAAAAATATGAGGCTAGTAGTATCTAGCTCTCAATATTTGATGTGTAGTGGCATTGGTTGAACCATGTCCAGTCCCATATTTTTTATGAAATTCATTGAGTACTTGAGTAGCTTCATTTTTATCTAAACATCTAAAATAAATTTCTTCATGGTTTCTTCTATATAAAGCACTTGCTTTAATCACGAAGTTAGCACTCTTTAAACTTAATGCTCTTCTTTGAGTAACATTGAAATTATTTGACATTTATTATTCAATAAGTAGTACACTATATATTTGTACCACTCATCAGTTGTGATATTATACATAGAGTATTGTTGGCAAAGGATTTGAGGATAATTTTTTGCTAAAGTTTTACTTAATACTTGGCCTCTGACTATTGTCATAGGCTATATTTCTAAATCAAATTTATTTACCTCTTCTTTCTCCTAATTAATTTTGCATTAACATAGTTTTGATAGCTAGGTCTGGTACAATTACAAAGATTTTACTATGTAGAATATAGTGCCTAATTTTTTTACTACCTTTACTAAAGCATATGCATGTTTGTCTATAACTGTAAATTTTAGTTGGCCATATTTTAAGGGGGGGATCATGAAGTCTATTGGTTTTTCATCATTGTTTTCATTCTTTTCTATTAGGACACTAGCAGTTGAGTGCTCAAAAGTGAATGAATAAATGTAAAAGGGATGCGTATAATCAGGATTCGCTAAGACTGGGGTATTAGATATTATATTTTTAACTCCTTAGAAAGCCTCTTGATATTCATTGGTCCAATAAATGTTAGCATCTTTCTTGAGCATATCATTCAGCAGTCTAACTATATCTACAAATATTGATATGAACTTTCTAACAAAATTAATCTTCCCAATGAATGATCTGAGTTCTTTCTTACTACTTGGGAGAGGAATTTTTTGAATTGCCTCTACTCTTTCAGGGTCAATTGAGTTATGATCTTTGTAAATAACATAACCTAAAAATTTTCCTTCAATTACTCCAAAAATGCACTTCTTAAGATATCAAAAAAAGCTATGTTCTCTACATTTTTTGAATACTTAAATCATTAACATGATTACCATGTTTATTTGAAAACAATGTAATATCATCAACATAGATGACTATGCACTTGCCAATTAGGTCTCTAAAAGCATAATCCATTACTCTTTTAAAAGTAACACCTGTATTAATCAATCCAAAGGGCATTCTCCTATAAGAAAATGTACCCCACTTGGTGGTAAATATTGTTTTCATTCTATCCTTAGGATCTATCAAAATCTGATTATATCTAGAGTATCCATCTAAGAAAGACATCATTTCAAATCCATTTACCATTTATAAAATGTGATCTAAGGAGGGTAAAGGATAATTATCCTTTTGGAAAGCTTTGTTTAGATTTCTAGAATCAATGCATAATCAAATTTCTTTGTTCTTTTTGACAGGTACTATATTAATTACCCATGTGGAATTCCTAATGGAAAAGATAATACATGTATCTAATAGATTTTAAAATTTCTTCTATATTAGGGGTTCCAACAATGGATTAGCAAACCTTTATTTCTGCCTAAATGGCTTTGATTCTAGTTTTAATGGGATAGTATGAGTAATGATTTTTTGATTATATATTTTCAAGTCTTCATAGTTCCAAGTTATGACATATTTATAATATTTAAGAGCTTGTATGATTTCTTCTTTTTCCTAACTAGTGTAAGCTTTTTCTATTAAAATATTTTGGGGATTTTCACTAGTCCCTATATTTACTGTATCATAAGCATCATTTTGAAAAAACATCTTATTACATTTATTACTTTTGTAGTCTATATCTATATCAAATAGGTTCTCAATAGAAACCATACCTTTGGAAATTGTATTGGTTTTTAGGGTTACATTATTGTCTTCATCGACTTCATCCCTTATTTTTTCATCTTCATCTATTACCTGGTTTTCAAAAATTTCTAGAGTTAGTAATAAAATTCAGTATGTGCTTATCATTTTAAAACACTTCAAAATTTTGCATGTTATCTAGAATGTATGGGAAGGCTACTAATTTTATGAAAAAATTCCTAACTTTTTTTTTATCCATGGGTTTTAATGTACTTGTTGCCACTACTAAGGAATTTGCAATTTTGTTTTTCTTTCTAGAGATCAGTTTGATGTTAAAAGCATGGAATTCATTAATCAAATATTTTTCTCTATTTCTATAGTAAATTAGTCTTTTATCATGGCAATCATATTGGCTTTTAATTTGTCTAACCACCAACTCAAAATGTCCTAAACCTTCAAGCATTTAATATTTTTCTTTAGAGCTAATTGTAGTCCATATACTAATGCTTCATATTTTGCAGTATTGTAGGTACAAGTAAATTACAATCTATAGGTTGCTAGATAAGATTTACCTTTAGGACTAATAATTTAATACCTACTCCATTACCTTACCTAGACTTGGATACATCAAACTTAAGAGTCCAAACCATATTTTCATCTTTACTTTGCTTACTTGGTGATATCTCAGTTTTAGACTTATATGTGATCAATTTGGTTTCAAGAGTGTAGACTCCTAATTCTAATTCATTATAGAGAACTTCACTTGTCTTGTAATTAATTATTAGTTCCTTGAGTCTAGGTTCTCTTTCTATTCTAATATGATTTGCAACACCTCACCAAGGTAACCACATATGTGAAAAATTAGTTGTCATATATCTATTTAAATTCCTTGACCAATCTCTACTAAGTAGCATTCCATATCCATCGGGGATATCCACGACTTGAATGTCTATGTACTGCTGAATTGTTAGCTCTAATATTATTTGTATATGAATATTTTTAAGCATACCAACCATATTGACTCTTATATTATCTAATTGAACTACCACTCTATTAGAGGGAGCAGGTTTCAAACCTAATCTTTGGCAAACGATATGAAGCATGACATTACCAAAGGCTCCTGAGTCAACAAGATAGTTATGCAGGTTTTTACCTATAATTCTTATAGTCAAGAGGAAGGGAGCGACTTCCCCTTTATCTTTCCTTGACACAATTTATGCATCAGTGTTTTTATTGGATTTATTCTTATCTTTATCACTAAATACTTTAATTAATACTTCTTGTTGGTTAGTTAACTAAACCTCAAATAGATATATGTTTATTTTAGTTTTCTTTAAATCTTCTACAATGTTATATACAAGTTTATCATGTTCTATAATTCGATGTGGTTGTGATGGTACATTATCCTTAGGTGGATTGGTATTATTGCTAGCTTGTTCATCATGAGGGATAGAAGTATCCTTAGTTGGGGTAGAGGAAGTAACCAATGATTTACCTTTACTTCTAACCATGTAATAATTTATTTTCTTGAATTATTTGTAGGCTTGTACATATTCTTCTAAAGATCCATCATATTCTTCTTCATCTTCTGATGATGATTCAAAAGTTTGTACTAGAGTTTTTCCATTGATAAAGCTAGGTTGATTTGCATTATCTTCATTAGGTATTATTTCCATGTTTTCCATTTCTTTCTAGACTATATCTAAAGTTTTTTTGAATTCAGGGCAATCATTTTCATTATGTTGTGTTGTAGAATGGACTCTACATCAATTATTTAAACTTAAATTTGAAATATTAACTATGGTGTTGGACTAATTCTTATTGTAAATGGGGTTAGGTACTCCCCCATTATTTGGATGGATATTCCATTGGTGATTTACTCTTTGGAAATTGAAGTTCTTATTTTGAGGAGGATTATTAGGTGGATTTTGAGGTACTTGTTTTTGTAACTGAATCATATTGCTATTGAGATTTTAACCTAATATTTGTAGGTTATCTATCTATGAATTGGAATTATTAGTCTAAGTTGCAGTAGTTTGATTTGTGGTATTATTTATAGATGAAGTGGAATTCAAGAAATTTGGCATGAAAAATGCTAGGATATTTTGATTTGAGTAGCATTTAGAAATGTTGGGGTAATTTGAGCCTGATTACCATTAAAAAATGCTAGCATATTTTTAGTATTACTATCAATATTCCTATGAGTAGTAAATTTATTATCTATGTTGAAGAAATTTGATAGGTAGAGGCAGTAATGGCATTAAATGGATGATTATAATTAGGTATGGTAAGGTATTAAACGTTTGAAGTTGTCAAACAGCTTGATTGACCATTATGATCTGATTAAATATACTTGGTTGTCCTAAAGAAGGTAATTGATCAATTCCAAAGCCTTGAGGCATCAATTGTTGTTCTATTGTCAAGGCCTCACTATATGCCATGGATAGAGTAGTGATATAGGGTGCTCTCCTTACAAACATGGATGTGAGAGGATCTAAATATTTGTAATACATTTGTATAATTGCTTCAGCATTAAGTGTATAAGGTGGAGTTAGCCTGTTATAAAATTTATGAAACCTGGTATAAAATAGCCTTAAAGGCTCACTAGGCTCTCTTTTGGCTAAGGCAAATTGTCGGTATATAATGGTAGGGTCTATGGGTAATCTAAAATGATTGATGAATGTTGTTTCCAGCTCAACCCAAGAGGTGATAGAATTTGTAGGTAAACTAATATACCAGTCATATTGTAGCAATCCAGGATGCATACACCTAAGCTAATAATAACTAAAAATCAACATAAAGCATGAAAGATAGACAAATTTGCAAATGAACATAAAGAAGGGTTTCCTTTATTAAATTTCCATTGAAACTCGGTTACAAATCCATCCCTCTTAGGGATACCCAATGTGATACAATTATTACAATCAAGAAAAGTCCCCACGCAAGGGTAGGTGTAATTCACAAGCTTCCTAGGTTGACACGAACTGCTCTAAGGCAAATGTAGCCTTCTTCTCCATGATTAGAGGCATTTGTTGCTTTGAATGTCAAGACCCTGTTAACCCTGCATTCAAGAAACAACAAGAAGCAATTAGAAGCAAAGGAGGCCTCTCTTGATGAGGCTTTTAGAGGAAATTATACAAAATATTATCATGAAAGCTTGAAATCAAGAAAGTACATAAAGCATAGAAATCTACTCTAAGCATGATAATTGACCATCAAGAATGTAAAGGAAGCATAGATCAATCCATCTAATATCCTAATTAAACCATTGAAAGCATGAAAACATGAAAAGTAGCAATTATTGTCCTAATTGTTTAAATGACAAAATGCAAGGAAAGAGAGCCTTAAACTATGATTCTACCACACAATTATCTCTAATAAAGTAAATCTAAATCAAATGTAACTAATCTAAAACAAGTAAAATGTAAACTATTGCTAAAATTAGCTAAATTGAGGATTAAACCTTGATCATGGGTCTATCACATGGTTGGCACTGTTAGCCATGATAGCCATGGTTGAGGCGTGAATGTCCTTGTTCTCCAAATCAAGGCTTGATTCCTCAATTCACTCTGATGAATTGATGATCAAGGGTCGCCATGATGTCCTCTGATAGATTTGGTGGTTGAATTGCTCAGATCGGTGATGGAATGGGCTCGATTGCATTTCTTGATTCCTCCTAGCCCTCCATAGCCTTCTTGGTTCCAAATGCCATTTGATCTCCAATTGGGTAGCAAAAGTGTTCCTCTCAATGTATGCAAGTGAGTATGCAATTCGATAGGGCTTCACTGCTCTTCAACTCAAGATTCATCTCTATATTTCCCAATTTAGAGGGGGTTCTTATAGCATTTGAGGAGGCCATGTCTTAGCTTCATGGAGAAGCCAAGATCAAGAAAGGGTAGTTGAGGCAGTTGGAGGGAAGTTTTCAAAACTTTTCACTCTCAAACCACTCTGATCTGCAACCAATTGGCCATTGAAACCGATTTTGGGTCGGCCAAGGTCCAACTGATTTTTGAGGCTAGTCATGGCTTTGAGGCATGGTCAACTCTGTTAACCATGGGTGTCAACCATGGCTAACACTGATTAGGCCAAACTGCCTAAATGAGTGGTTAGAACCATTGCTATACCTTGGAATCTATCCAAGATCTTCCATATGGTCTTCTAGCATGTCCCATATGAGTAGTCACCTCGACATGACGTATTTTAGGTGTCTATAGATGCCCCTTTTGAGATGCATTGTGAGATCGAACAATGCTGAGCAAAAATAGACCTCCTAAAATGATGTCGTAGGTTGGATGATGATCATTAGTCTGATCAACATTAGATGCCCAAGGTCCAACAAAAGGATGTGCATCCTAGAATCATTGCTTCCAACTAGATGGAAGGCTTAAATTGAAAGAGCTTGCACTCATCATCAGACATTCGGGTAGCTTCAGTGCTACTATAGGTTTTTGAGCCTATGTGTCCGAAAGGAAGAGAGCTACAAACTAAACTATCATATTTGCTTTTTGCCCTAACAAAGGGTAAGCTTATGATAGTCGTTGGCAATGATTCATAAGACGAACGCAATTTTGACAAGATCAAGGGATCTTCTATTGACTTTGATTATGATTATGATATTATGACTACCCCCTCAAGCGATGAGTCGATGAGGGTAATGACAATTAAATGAAGTGACGAGTCACTTGACCACTATGAATGACTTGAACAAATTAAGATTTAGCATTTGATACTTGATTAGGCCTAATCAGCTATGATTGCAACTATTAATAGTAATTGTATATTTCTATCCCATGGAGCGGTCCAGCCATGAAGGCTTTCTTAGGGAATCAAAATGATAACAATTCCAATTAGGCATGTGTTGAATCATAATATCGATGATCTGCTAAAAATGTCATAGAAGAATTGACATGATTGCTTCATTCCCATGGAGCAGTCTGGCCATCAAGGCCTTCTTCGAGATTGAAATGAAGCATATCAATTCCACGATGATGAAGTTTACCCCAAATGTCCTTATGGTAATTTACTCATCTTGCTAGATTGCATGGAATGCAAGTCACTGCAACCGCCAAGTGTATAGGGTAAATGACTAGATACGAGGTGCATTTGGTTTTTGATTTATCTAATTTTTTTGTTATTTTTAATATTTTTGACAATTTTGGTCAGATGGGTATTTTTAATTTAGCATTTTGAAACTCCTCATGGTAGGATTTTGGAGCATTTATTATAGGTTTCTAGCCACTCTTGGAAAACATAACCAATTTTGCAAATTTCCTTAGTCACAGCTCCGACCCACGGTCGAAAAACCCTAATTCTATGCCCACGGGTGTCAATCGCGGTCAAGAGCAAAATAGGAAATATTTTAAAAAAATTTATCATTTTTGACGTCATTTTCCAACTGACAGTTTGCAAAACCTAAGGGCTCTGAGAGGTGAGTTATCAAATTTGACATGAAGCGCTATTGCAAACTCGACCTCACTACCACCTGAACTGATGGCAGACCAACCTAGAGGAGCCGGTGCGACTAAGGTAGAAGCACACGAAACCCTTGACCATTATTTACTTTTATCGATTTAAAAATTAACCTCACTAAGTAATGGGTTAAATGAACATCATTAAACTATCAGTAATTAACCTCACCCTAGTTAGATTTAGCTTAGGTTAGATTAAGGGGAGGGTTTTTAATTTTTTTGGGTGTCTCAAGATAATAAATGACCTTAAAAAGGTCTTTTTTCTTAGTCACGGTTAGCAGGCGCGATCCCCAATTGGAAAATTGGGGGTCATGACTATCAACCATGATGGGATTCAAATCCCAATGGTCAGTAAATTGATCGCCATCCCGACCATGGGTCTGAACCATGGTTAGACCACTTTAGGAAATTAATTTTTCAATTTTAAAAATTTTCAATTTTTTGAGTTTTAAAAGCAATTAATTGATTTTTTTTCAATTTTTAAAGTACTTTGTCCATTTTTTTGAATTTTTTGAGTGCATTTTTTGATGTTTATGTGCTTTTACGATTTTATGATTTTGTTTGTCATTTTTAAGTCTTTTTTGATGTTTTTGGTTGATTTTTAATTATTTTTCCCTTATTATTCTACTTTCGACCAGACTCTGACTACGAGGGTGAGGGAATTAGAGATCCTTCATAACCTATGTGATGCCTTGACTCAGGTAGAGTGGTATTAGTTTAGGGTCATGGGCTTTGACTACGTACTATGCCTACCCACCATCCAAGCCGATCAGGCCTACATGACTGCATTGGCCCGACGTTGGGATGCACGGACCAACACATTTCACCTACCTACGGGTGAAATGACTATGACTCTAGAGGATGTATATCACATATTCTGACTCCCCCTGGATGGTGAGGCCATCACATCTTCATCGATCGAGGTGAAGAAGGCAGTATTTGATCATATCTTCGATGGTCACAGTGATGAGGCGCAATGACACTCGGACCATGGAGGGGTCCATATTGAGCACTGGTACACACAATGGATCTTCTCTCAATGAGTAGCCATCTTCATGCATCTGATTGTGTAGATCATGCTCCCTAACACTTCTAGAGTGAGGTTCCCCTAGAACCTCCTAGCTAGGATGCAGGATGTCCTAGTGAGTAGCACTGATCAACCCTTGATCCTATCCTAGGGGAGTGCCCTACTAGCGTAGCTCTATAATGAGTTGTACCAGATCACATAGAGGAGCAGAGTGGGCATCGATTGTAGCTTACTTCTTCAGATCTAGGGGTGGTAGCACATTAATATTGAGCACCCTACTAGCCTACCACTCGAGATCGACACCATTGAGGTAGTGCGCCAGTGCTATGCAGCATGTTGGCCTCATGAGCAGGAGGGCTTCCAGAGTAGGTCTCACATAGGGGACCTAGACTACTACATTGGGTGATTTGCATGACTATAGGTAGGCCAGATTGAGTGGTACTCCTATCTAGATTGCCCTCCATGGATGGAGGCTGATAGAGTACCTACAATGAGCACGCAGAGATAGATGGCTCCTCAGATGCAAGTCTGAGGTACGTGAGTTCTTCTACTTCTCTCACATCACTAGATAGTTTGGCATCAGGTAGGACATTCCAGAGCTTCCTACCATCTACCATCACCTCACTTTAGAGAGAGACTTGACATGGCCCAAGGTGACTCCACTAGGTGATGAGGATGATGATTTCTAGGAGTTAGGCCTGATAGATGTAGGGACTACACCTGATTATGATACTTGGTGGACTACCAGGGTATGGTGGGGCATGGAGGGCCCCTTGGGCTGACTAGTAGATGACACTACAGTAGAGGGTGCAGAGGATGTAGAGGTTGATCCTCATGATCATCGGGTCTATCAGAGGACTGAGGGTGGATGGGGTGAGGGAGCCATAGAGGAGGCACCCCTAGCTGAGGAGGAGGGTGACGCTCTTGAGGAGGGTGAGGCACCACTTGACAGTGATATCGGGTAGCTCAAGGCCTAGATTGCTAGCCTATAGACTTAGGTAGGCACACTCTAGACTCAGATGCTAGGGAGAGACACTTCCATAGCTACTCTAGAGGCATAAGCTAAGGACCTCCAGGCACAGCTCATAGTAGGGTAGGCTTAGTGGTATGAGTATGCAGAGGAGAAGGTTACTCTCCAGGCATAGATCACTACAACACACACTAAGATCCAGAGGGCTACAGGGCAGTGTATCCTCTTACAATCATAGTTAGATGCCATGACCATAGATCAAGATTCACTCAGGGCTACGAGGGAGGACCCCTCAACTTCATAGGTTGTACTAGTAGCTCCAACTACTCTAGAAGCTCCAATAGTACCAATAGTGCCAAATTATAGGGATTACCAAGATTTGTAATGATGGACCCGATGGTAGAGATCAAGAGACTACGAGCTCTAGTGCAATAGCACATCAATGATAGATCATCAGATGTTGCATACATCTCTACCCTAAGGGGAGATATTGAGCTACTCAGGGGTCAGGTTCCTGAGAGGACCATAGCTTTAAGATCTCAGAGGATATAGACCAGGGAGACAGGGCAGTCCTCATCTCGCTCTAGTCATAGGTCACATAGATCAGAGAGGACCTCAGGTGCCAGCTCTAAATGGACTCATAGGGAGGGTGGAGGTGATGGTGGAGCCTCTCAGACTAGGGGTATAGGCCCTGCTTAGTACATATATATGCTAGATGCTTTTGTACCATTTTTGAGTGTAAGGTCGAGGACCTACATAGTTGTAGCCTACGAGCATTTTGGACACATGTCGATATACTCTCTATATTTTTTATACACATACATATATATGATCAAACTTTTGAGACTTATTATATGTGCAATTTTTATTTGTTTTATGTTTATGAGATGCATATGGATGTAATGTTGTGTTTATTTTATGCTATATGATGTGATGTATGTATGACATGCACTAGATAGCTATGTGATGTATGATTAGATGCAGTAATATATATGTGTGGATGGTCTACTTATGATGAATGTATATGAATGCAATATTGGATGTTAACTGCATGTTCAATTTATAGTACTTGTATGCATTTACCTTATGATGTTATGACATAATTCATGCCATGTATGTATTGCATAATTTTATGATGATATTTTACTGTAAATGGACATGTATGCTTTAATTGTTTAAAACATAATGTATGAATGCAATATGAGTTTGACAATCTAATGGATGACACCACAGAATGTATAACAATCATGAACTATAATTGCTGTATCTTATCATAAGAATTGATCAATTGGACACCCATATGTGAGATGCAATGATGTATTGTTTCTATTCATAAGCTTTTGTAAATTAAAATAATATGGATAACATAGTCAGTGGCCATTTAAATATCATTTTTGACATCCATCCGGTATCTAACCTATATTATGAATATTTCTAATAAACAAACTCTCATAAAAGAAATTGATATTTGATGATTGCAATTTGATTGATTGTTGCTATTTGGGAATTTTTGAGGTTTTCCATGAGACTCAAACACCCTAGTTGACTTATCAAAAGTTGTATACTGACCATACTAGACTTCTGAAACATAAGGCTTTCGCTAGGATAGACCCAACTATTCATTACCCCTGTGTGTGCAAATGAGTATATTAGATAAGGCATAAGCATACCCTAGTGTCAAGCGGGATTCATTCAGCCCATTGCTGTATTGGGGATCCTCAAATGTCTATCCAATCCTAGGTTTGGATTTCAGTTGGATTAGACCACTAGGCGATACAGGACACCTGAAGCTAGCTCTTCCACATTCAAACATTGGTCTGCACAAAAGCAAGATGCTAATGTATCAGATATATCATCATGTGTAAGGTGCGGTAGTACTAACAATTCCAAGGATTCAAGTTCACTCCCTTCTTTTCTTCAATTTATTGGGATACTTGCTCATATAAAGTGATAAGAATCATTGTTTATTTTGTACTTCTCTTTTAGTGATAAAAACCACTATTTATTTTGTACTTTTCTTTTTTTTTTCTTTGAGCAAGGGATTTGATACTAATTTGATTTCTTGTAAACTTGAACTTGATTTGACTTGATTCTTGGGATTTCACTCTGGGATTTGATTCAAGAATTTCTTTTTGGGATTTTTCTTCTTTTGACGTAAGCAAGGGATTCATATGGGTAGGGGAAACTTGTCCTTTTTCCAATTGTCAGCATTTCTCAGACCATTCGCATAGGGGGATAAGCAAGATAAACTTTTCACCTCAGGATACCTGGTCCTGCTTCGTAGCTTTCATATTTCCCTTGTCCTAATTAGGATTGTTTAATTTGTGAATTAGTGATAGGATTATGATATGCTAAGTGCTATCAAAACTAGACCTCATCTACAAAAGCAAAGCAAGCTTTCTACCAACTCTTGAGAAGACCTCTAGGTATGGTTGAATAACCAGAAAACCTTAGTATATTCTTCATAGCAATAGGAAGGGTTGTGTTGAAAAACACAATTACTCACAAGGGTGATGAATGAAAATGATAATGCATAGATGCATGATTGAAACACAAACGTGGTGTCATTTGTAAGATTGTAAACACAACTTATTCTAAATGCAAGTGTGACGGATGGAAATGCCTAATACAATGCAAAATGAAATGCATGTGCAAAAATGAAATGCATGCGGTAAATGGAATGCAATGATGCAAATGAAATGCAATGTTGTAAATGCAATATTTTTATATTTTCTAATTTTTTAGATTTTATAAATTTTTGATTTGACCAAAGGGCTTACAGATGCCTTTGGAGCCTTTTACTAGATGACCAAAGGGCTTACAGATGCCTTTGGGGCCTTTTGATGGTTTTAGGCATAGAACGCTTTAATATGAAGGATGTTGAGAGGTTCAGGCTCTTCAACCCCTTCAAGCGATGTTAAGTGATATGTCCCAAGTCCAACCTTCTCAGAGATGATATAAGGACCTAACCAATTAGCCATAAATTTATCTCATAGTTCTAGTGGTAGACTTGAATTTTGTTGGTTCTCTTTCAACACAAGATCACCAACCTCAAAGTCTCTCAGATGGAATTTGTTATTGTAAGCTCATTTTAGGCACTCTTGATAAACGTGGAGATGCTCAAGAGCATTCACGCGATGTTCATCAAGTAACATCAATTGATCTAGGTGAGCTTGTCACGTAGTGTCATCATCGATGAACTCTTTCAATGTGATGCACAACATTGGAATTTCCAACTCTAAGGGCATAATGGCCTCAGTGCCATATACTAGTGAAAATGGAGTTGCCCCAGTGGGTGTCCGAATGCTAGTCCTATAAGCCCATAATGCAAGGGGCAACTGGATGTGCCAATATTTGTGGTGCTCTTGTACCATATTTTTCAATATGGATACCACTATCTTGTTTGAAGCCTCAGCTTGCCCATTTGCCTATGGATAGTATGGAGTCACAAAACTATGTTTGATCCTGTACTTGGATGTCAAAGCCCTCATAATTTTATTTTTGAATGATGTTCCATTATCCAAAATTATCTTGGATGGTATCCCAAAATGACTTATGATATTGGTGAGTATGAACTCAGCAATACGCGCTCCATTTGTCATTGTTAATGGGATTGCTTCCACCCACTTAGTAAAATACTCAGTAGCCATAATAATGAATGTATGTCGGCCCGATGATGGAGGAGAGATCTTACCGATTAGATCCAAACCCCACTGAGAAAATGGCCAAGCCACTTGAATGGGTTGTAAGGCCTATGATGGCAAGTGTGCAATATTAGCATGATGTTGACATTTAATGCATTTCTTGACATACACATTGCAATCCTTCTCCATAGTAGGCCAAAAATAGCCCATGCGAAGGATGCACTTGATGATAGCCATGCCACTGAAATGGCCACCGCACGTACCATCGTGAGCTTGCGAAATTGCCCAAGATGATTCTTGGGGCTCAAGACAATGAAGGAGAACTCCATCATAGCTTTGATGATATAAAATATCTCCTAACAAGACATACTTTGTCACTTTCTATTTAAATGTGTGCTTTACAGCATGCGATAATCCTTGAGGGATTACACCAAGCTTTAGGAAGTCATGTATCTATGACATCCAGTTTTGATAAACCTCAGCCTCAATTGACAAGACAACATGTTCCCCCTATGGTTTAATATTTGCAAATGCAGACTGGGAAACAACCTTATGGTGAATGGTGGTACCATTCCCCGTAGGACTCTACGAGATCAATGACCCCCAAGGTGCTCTCTTGAGAAAGTCTCTGGCTCTGTAGAACCACTCATGGTTTGGTTCTATATGAATCATGTTGATTGAATCTTTGTTATCACAATACTTTGGGCTGCATAGTAGAGTGTGACAATATTTTTACATGGATGGTAGTAAAATTGGTAGATGGATTCTGAGGGATTAAGGATCCCAAAGATGCCATAGTGTCTATGAATCTATTCAATGAATGAGGGATTGCCTCGATGTCATACCACTCCAACTGAGCTAGATAAGTATCAACAAGATCTTTGTAGGCCTTCAAGATAGGACACCTACATTGAAAGAGTCCCTTCACTTGGTTGAAAATGAGAAGGGAATCACCAAAGATATTTAACCTTTTAATCTTCATGGTGATAGTTGTTTGGAGGCCCAATATTAGGGCTTCATATTCAAAATTATTGTTAGTGCAAGGAAAGTCTAACTTGAATGACAAGGGCATGGGAGCACCTTGCAGTGTGAACAACACTATTCCTGCACCACCCCCTTGCTCACACTTCGAACCATCGAAGAACAAGGTCATATCAGCTTTGTTATCTAGTTCTTCAGGTTCAGGTGCTTCTGATAAGGTAAAAACTGCATCATCAAGTAGCTCTATGGTGAGGGGCCTACTATTCTCGAGAGGCACCTCAACCAGTTGATCAACTATGACCTATCCCTTAATGGAATTTTGGCTAATGAATTCCAAATCAAATTCTATCAATAGCATGATCCACTTTGTAGTACATGTATTATGATATATCTTGCTCATCATATACTACAAAGGATTTTGTTTTGATATGACATACATCATATGACTTAACATATAATACCATAATTTCTTTGTAGTGAACACTACTTCTAAACACAACTTTTCCACGTAGGCATATCCTAGCTCGTAACTCACCAAGGTTCGGCTAATGTAATATATGGCTTGTTCTTTATCTTGCACATTCTTTTGGGCTAACATGGTTCCCAATGCAAAATTAGTTGTTGATATATATAGCAAGAATGGTACGTCTGGTCTTGGTGGAGCTAGTACTGGCAGCATCGCTAGGTAGTGCTTAATCTCAGCAAAGGTTGCTTGATAGTCCTCATCCCAATTGAATGGGACCCCCTTGTGTAGCAATCGATTCATGGGTCGACATTTGTCTGATAATTGTGTGATAAATCACTTTATGGATGCTACTTTGCCCTGCAGGCTTCTTAATTCCTTGATATTCATGGGGGGATGCATTTCTAAAATAGCCTTGACCTTTGTTGGGTCAACTTCGATCCCTCATTTTGAAATGATGAATCCCAAGAGCTTTCTTGAAGTTACGCCAAACACGCACTTCTTAGGATTCAACCTGACATTATGCTCTATCAGGTGATCGAAGACCTTTCTCAGGACCTCTGCATGCTCTGAACGCAACAATGACTTTGCCAACAAGTCATCGATATAATCTTCCAAGATCTTATGCATGTAGTCATGAAAGATATATGTCATAGCCCATTGATATGTAGCACCAACATTCTTAAGGCCGAATGGCATAACCTTATAGCAAAATGTCCCCCATGGCGTTATGAACATGGTTTTATGTTGGTCTTCGGGCTTAATCCAAATTTGGTTGTAACCAAAAAAACCATCCATTAAGGAGAGCATTTCATGACCCGTAGTTGCATCTACGAGAGCATCTATGTTCGGAAATGGAAATGAATCCTTTGGTGTTGCCCTATTGAGGTCTCTGAAATCCGTACAGATACGGATCCTTCCATCAGGTTTTCCTACAGGCACCATGTTTGATACCCATTCTGGATAGTCGATGGAAATGACAAACTCTACATCCAGCAGCTTTTGCAATTCATATTTAACCATTAAGGCTACTATTGGATGCATCTTCCTGAGTTTCTGCTTGATTGGCTTCTTTGAGAGATCTAGCGAAAGGTTATGAGTAACCAATTTTGGATCTAGACCCGACATGTCCTTATAAGTCCAAGCAAAGAGATCAGGTCTCTCTTTTAGTAGAGGGATGAGGTTGGCACGCTCATCAAGAGATAAAATTTCTCCAAATTTAACCTTCCTAGGATTCATGGGATCATCACTGATATCCACTTCAAAGGTTTCCTCTACTGACATGTGGGATCCCTCCTCAAGTTGGTGAGGCATAGGGATCAAGTGGATGTCATCTGCTAGGTTTATGGGTTCCACATTGGAAGCATCCTCAGCATGATAAACATCATGTGCACAGCCTAGCGCAAAATGAAAAGGTTGCAACATTTCTTCATTAGGGAAGAAATCTTCAGGCTCTAGTGGTGAGTCAATACGATCCCAATCAATAGCATCTACATCAAGATGCAATGGTTTGGAGGGGTCGGTTAGGTTGTGAAGTGGAGTGGTCAAATCAATGGAGATCATATTGATGGAATGGATCATGTCTCCAGGACCACATGCATGTGACTCTACATTTATATAACTTCCATCCCCGAGATGTGGTTCTAGGGGTATGGGGATCTCTAGATCCGGTCTATGGATAGACTCAAAAATAGGATCACTAGGCTCAAGGAGCTCTCTGAATGTCGATGGATCAGGGAAGACCATATGATAAATCCTATCCAAGTTAGGAGCTCTTCCTCTGAGGCACGGATGGAGATTGATATCTCTATACATATCCGCTATAGTGTATGGTGCATTACGATGATGTAAGTAGGGAGGCCCCAGATAGGCTCTCTCTATTTCATCTTCATCATCACTATCATAATGAAAACCCTCACCGCTACCTACTAGAACTGGGAGATCAGGAAGATGGGGCCCCATGAAAGCCCACTCTCGATAACTGCTATCATCCATGGAGGATTGCTCATCCTCGATGACTATCTCTGAAGGTAAAAGATGACATAAATTAAGAGGGCCCAAGTAAGCCAACTCAGTCTCATCCTCAGGTTGCTCCCTATTTGAGGACTCATCATCATTATCACTCTCATACATGCAACTCGGTCCACCTATCTCAAATATGGACTCTGCACTATCCTCATCAGCATGATCTTTTGACTCAAAATCTATCTCTATGCTAGCGATCTAAACTTGCAGGCTTGTATCATCGGCTACCTCATAGATTTGTTCATCCAAGTTGTCTCTTGGGATCTGCTCTAGACCAGTCTCCACCAAGATGTCTTCATGATATATCTCAGGTGGTTCTATAGTGACGTAAGACACTAACCGGTTATCCCTTCGAAAGGTGGAGGGATTGGGGTGATAAGGATTGAAGTCGACTTCACCCCCAGAATGAGGTACAGGTGGTCTAAAGATGCCATGAGGAGTTCATCCTATCCTCCAATATAATATCCTAACTCAAACCTATCAGTAGGCAACTGATACTATGGTTCATAAGGCCTCCTACGCCCTTGCTCGAATAATTTGAGACCGTAACCATGCCAATGGTAATGCTCGAAATATCGTAAGGTGTACTCTAGGTTAGAAAGATAATGAACATTCACAATGAATGGTTCATCATCATCCTCATCCATGGAAGTGCGAGATGCAAGCTGGTCGAGCCCTCCATAGATGAAATTGGTTTGGTTAGGAGGTACCCCTAATGGTACCATCATCCCTATGGGAAGGCGATGGGCTTGTGGTCGGCCCATGTCCTATGTAGTCTCGATGATCAATATAAATATCACATTCTACATAATATATTCCCCTAATCTAGGATTAACCAAATGAATGGTCACCTATGGTGCAGATGACCCTATTGAAGATGCAGGAGAAGCAGGTTGAGGTGCCTCTTCGACTTCTCCTTGAGCATCCTCTACTTCCATGGGAGTAGGGACCTCGATGACAACTGGTTTGGGTGCTTGCTTTATCTCTTTTTTACCCATATTTACCTTTAGCTTCTTATCATCCCGATGCATTATGGATGCAGACAGTTTAGTAGAAGCAACTATCATGTGCTCCGATCATTGAGATATGGATGTTGTAGGTTTGGCACACACTTCTTTCATTTTGCCTCCTGGCTCTTTGATCGGTGACATTGGTCGTATGTCCAGGTGCATTGAGGGGAGCATGAAGTCCCTCGAAAAATCTACTAAATTCATGTATTTGAATGGTTCTTCATCTGAAGGTACCACATGAACCTATCCCTCATGCACGTATTTGATACATTGATGGAGAATGGAAGGGACACAATGCATTTCTCTTATCCAAGGCCATCCTAGAAGTATATTGTACTACATAGCACCTTCAATCACATGACACATCACCGGGATGGTCTTCAGTCCCACCTGAATGGGTAAGACTATAGTGTCGATAGTTGAGCATAATGCATTATTAAAAGCTCTCAACGTGAAGGTCGAAGGTATGATATGCATCTTTGGTAACTTTAGGTATGTCAATGCCTTGGTCATGATTATATTGATTGATGATCCTGTATCAATCAAAACTCACTTGAAAGGTTTGTGGTTTACACATGCAATGATATGAAGCGGTGGGTCCACTATGATAGTGGAAACCATCTTGATTTCATGATCATAAAATTGTATAATCGGTTCTTGACACTGTTGCACGTGTCCCACGAAGTGTGTGAATACTTCAGGATCCTAGGACTGCACTTCTATGGACCTTAGAATGTCCATAAGCATCTCCCTATGCTTGGGAGACTACTGAATTAGCTCATAAATAGACAACTTTGCTGGAGTCATCTATAGGTTTTGAACTAACCTACTTCTGATTGTCACCACCGGTCTAGTTGGTGGGCCTGGCACATTCTAGGTTGGCCTTGGAGGAGGTGCAACTTGGACTCTAATGGGCAATGGAGGTTGATTTGGTCTTTCATACCTCGCATGTCTTGTGATGACATTGACCATTCCGATGAACCCATGGGTTGGTGGTTCGATGCGTACTTGATTGACCTGGCCAACATTGTTCCTTGGTACCTCATGGTTGGGTAGAGGATTCTTGTAAATCCCCATATTCTAATTTTTCGGTGCTTGCGGGTTGTCCACAAGAAGCGTACCTCTTTCGATCATATTTTGCACTAAATGTTTGAATGACCAACATACCTCTATGTCATGGCCTTTCATTCGATGAAATATGCAATATTGATCATCCTTATACCCCTTAGGCTTGGGTTGATTAGGGTCCACTAGTTTGATTTCTGGTAAGTTTATTGCCTTTGCCTCACACAATTGATGGAAAATCAATGTCAATGATTTTGATAATTGAGTGAATATGCGAGGAGGGCATATTTCTTTATCCTTACCCTTCTGGTTGTTGTTGCGCTGCTCATATTGCACAGGAGGAGGTTGGGCTTGATAATTTCGTTACTGTTGCCCCTTATCCCATTTTTGAAGGTTTAAAACCACCTGATTAACGTGGTCCAGCTTGGCCTATTGTTTCTCGGTGCTCTTCTTGTTCCATTCCTTCTTGTTCCTGAGTTTCAAGTTACCCTCCTGTAACTTGATATCCTCTATCACTTTGGCTTGCACCAAAGCCTCCTCGAAGGTCTGATATTGCTGCAACTATAATAATAACAAAATGTGCTTTGCACAACTTTTCGTAAACATTCGAGTTAATTCAGAAGCAGGGATGGAGAATGGTAGCTTTGCCATCATATTTCTCCATCATTTCCCATAATCCATAACTGGCTCATCATCATGTTGCATTAAAGCAACCAGATCGGATAGGTTCACCTTTTTCTTGATGCCAAAGGAGAAGCATTCAAGAAATGCATCGGCCAATTGTTCAAAACTGGTGATGTTGTGCCTCTTGAGTTGATTAAACCACTCTCAAGCTGGGCCTGAGAGGGTTGTAATGAAGGTCCATAGGAGCAAGGCATCATTGCTTTCAAAATATTGATGATATACTCAATTTTTAAAGGGCTTTCACCTATATACTCGCAGATAAGCAACCTGGCAATGAACTCCAAGCCACGTAATCCAACCTATAATGTGTGGTAGTGAAGTCCACACATGATCAAGGAGCACAAGTACTACCATACCCTCACCCAATCTCACCTAGTCAGCTTCATACCCTCTGGAGAGGATTATATGCAAATTTTTTGGGTTATAGATGGCTATTGGGTCCGGTATTGGTCTAGTAACAAAAGGATCAAGGGATTTGGACCAACAGATGGAAATCACTACCATCGTCGTTGAATCCTACTAGTGATTAGATGTGACTTCCAACTCACTAGCATTTAAAGTATGTCATGGTGTGTGGGGTTATTTTTACTTTGCATGAAATAAAAATGCATAAAGCAACACTCAAATGATTTTGCTACATGCTTTTCAAAAGAATGTTTCACTTTAAAATAATTCATGACTATACTATATCATAGAATGTAATTACCTATGAAGGGATGGCCACTGATTAGGCCTCAAGAATGCAAACTCTAAAACATAAAATATCCTAGACCGTTGGAGACTAGGGCAAACTACAATCAGAGATCCATTATTCCTAGCAACGGCTAGTAGAAAACTAAAAAAGCATCTAAGATTCCCCCATTTTACTTTTTGTTATGTTTTCTACTTAACCTAACATTTATGTATTCTGATAGAAAATAAAATACAGACAGGAAATTACAGAGACTGAAACATGTTCCTACCTCAAATCCAAGTCTAATGAAATTTTATTGCCAATTGTCTGTTCTATTCTCTGTTGATCGTGTTTGTCAGGCATAGCTGCAACTATTGCCCATAGGTGTCAGTCACGGCGATAACAGTTAACCATGACTATCAACCACGGCTAAGGCCTATCATCAAAAAATAGAGCAAGTTAGGTTACAAATCACTTAAATTACAGATTTTCACTGTGATCACCTTCTGTAGCAATCCAAGATGCATACACCTAAGCTAGTAATAAGTGAAGAATTACATAAAGCATGAAAGATAGAAAAATTTGTAAATGAACATAAAGAAGGGTTTCTTTTATTAAATTTCCATTGAAACTTAGTTACAAATTTATCCCTCTTAGGGATACCCAATGTGATATGGTTACTACAATCAAGAAAAGTCCCTATGCAAGGGTAGGTGTAATTCACAAGCTTCCTAGGTTGACACGAATTCCTCTAAGGCAAATATAGCCTTCTTCTCCATAATTAGAGGCATTTGTTGCTTTGAATGTCAACACCCTGTTAACCCTGCATTCAAGAAATAACAAGAAGTAATTAGAAGCAAAGGAGGCCTCTCTTTATGAGGCTTTTAAAGGAAATTATACAAAGTATTATCATGAAAGGCTAGAAATTAAGAAAGTACATAAAGCATAGAAATCTACTCTAAGTATGATAATTGACCATCAAGAATGTAAAGGAAGCATAGATCAATCCATCTAATATCCTAATTAAACCATTGAAAGCATGAAAACATGAAAAGTAGCAATTATTGCCCTAATTGTTTAAATGACAAAATGCAAGGAAAGAGAGCCTTAAACTATGATTCTATCGCACAATTATCTCTAATAAAGTAAATCTAAATCAAATGTAACTAATCTAAAATAAATAAAATGTAAACTATTGCTAAAATTGGCTAAATTAAGGATTAAACCTTGACCGCGGGTCTATCATGTGGTTGGCACTGTTAACTGCAGCTGAGGCGTGAATATCCTTGTTCTCTAAATCAAGACTTGATTCCTCAATTCACTCCAATGAATTGATGATCAATGGTCGCCATGATGTCCTCTAACAGATTTGGTGATTGAATTGCTCAGATTGGTGATGGAATGGGCTTGATCATGTTTCTTGATTCCTCCTAGCCCTCCATAGCCTTCTTGGTTCCAAATCTCATTTTATCTCCAATTGGGTAGCAAAAGTGTTCCTCTTAATGTATGCAAGTGAGTATGCAATTCGATAGGGCTTCATTGCTCTTCAACTCGAGATTCGTCTATATGATTTCCCAATTTAGAGTGGGTTCTGTCTAGCCTACTCAAAAGCTAAGACATAGCTTTTGAGTAGGCTATGTCTTAGCTTCATGAGATCAAGAAAGGGTATTTGGGGTAGTTGGAGGGAAGTTTCTAAAACTTTCCACTCTCAAACCGCTTTGATCTGCAACCAATTGGCCATTGAAACTAATTTTGGGTTGGCCAAGGTCCAACTAATTTTTGAGGCTAGCCACGGATCTAAGGCACGATCAGCTCTATTAACCATGGGTGTCAGTCACGGCTAACACTTATTAGGCCAAACTACCTAAATGAGTGGTTAAAACCATTGCTATACCTTGGAATCTATCCAAGATCTTCCATATGGTCTTCTAGCATGTCCCATATGAGTAGTCACCTTGACATGACACGTTTTAGGTGTCTACATTTATGCTAGTTCATCCAAAGTAAGAGGAAACATTCTACATGCCACATCCTCATGTTCAACTTGTAATTAGATTAAAGCATATTTATAAGCCTATATGTGTTCTTCAATTATTCTAGCTCCATCATACTTAGGTAAACACCTTTTTGTTTTCTTGGGTGTATCATGGGTTGATCTAGAAATATTCAGTGGACTACTACCACCTAACCAAGGTGCAAATGCTACCATTAGTGTATTTAATGGAGTGATAAGTATATCAGTGAATGGTATGATAGACTAGGATGAGGTATTAATGGGAGGAAGAGTGCTTGACTAAAATTTACTATTTTTGAGTCTTCTAGGAGGAGATAGACTATGAAATTCAATATCATCTTTAGAGGCCTTAGATCTGGTGATAATAACCCTAGGTTTTACTTTTAATAGTCAAGCAGTATGATGTATGAGAAAGTATCATAGTGAAAATCAACAATTTTACAATATAAGAAATCAAGAATTAAACTCAAGAATTAGGTATTTTGTAACAATTAAATCATAAGCACTAAGCTATTTCAAACCTTAGAGTAAAAGTGAATCAAAGATTATAGGCTTGGATTATTAAGTTGTTTAGATCTAAAGAAAAAATGAATCAAACATTTTAGGCCCTCCTTCTAACGTCATTTCTTATTGAGTGATACATTACCCCAAATGCCAACATACACCAACGATTAGAACAACAATTGTTCTCTCTTAAAAGGGAACATTTTTCTCCCAAGGTTCAAGTGATAGGATATGTTATTATCAAATTTTAAGTCAAAGTATAAAAAGAGAAGGTAGATGGATAACTTAGTGTTACATATAATTGTTACAAGTGCGAGAGTTCAACTCATTGTATAGGCTCAATTCTTCTTAATAACCAAGTCAATTATCACATATATGTCTTAGTTCTCATAATATTCAAAGTAAATTACATATGAAAGCAAGGTCCTAGACTTGCTACCTTAAAATTTATCAACATACATTATTTATTACATCATAATCATGCTCATTATAACAAGTTACAATGTATATTCTGAAAATTATTAAAATGTAGCACATAATCATGTAAAATAAGTTTTAGAATCAACTAATCTACTCCTAATCTAAGCCAATTTTTAAAAAAATTAAAAGGAAAGGGTTAGAGAAAGAAAGAAAACAAGCCATTGCATCTTGAAGCCTTAAATTGAATCTATTGAAGTAGCAATTCTAAATCAAACCAGCCTTAGCCCGACTAGCATTCACATAATCTGAGACCAAGATAGTGCTATCTTCAAAGGAGAAAGAGACAAGACACTAAAATTGACTCAAATGTAACCACCATCATCATGTATAAATTACACCAAGAATTTTAACATCTTGTAAATATAAAGATATGCAATTATTACACTAAAATTTGTTAGCGTCATGTGATTTCAAGGATAAATATCCAAGTACAATGACAGGGTTCAGATATCCACCAACTACAAAACAAGAAAGAAAACCTAAAGTGTCTAATGTTAACAGTGGATTCTGGCCCTTAGAAATGGGGTCTTCATGGCCATTTATAGCCTTGAAAAATCAATTTTCAATGATTTATAGTTATATATCTGTAATTTACAGTTGTACAGATGAGTTATCTTCAATTGAGGTGGCTTTTTGTAGTTCTTGATTTTGATCTTCAATTTCAGCCATGGATCCTTAACTGCTTCGGTAGCATCCCTCTGAAGTTATGTATGTTGAGTTGTCATGCACCAGATGGTTAGAATTAGGTCCAGGTTCACTATATGTTTTTTAACTTCACCTTCAACTCTCGCTTTCTGGTTTTATCACCTATAATTACAAAAAAAAAATAGAAATTAGTTTAAATTTTATTTGGTAGTAAATTATTCATAATAGTAGGTGAATGCCCATTTTAATTCTTTAAAACATGCTTTAGCCATTAATATTCATTTATCGATTTTGGTTAATTTTCCTTTATTATGTACTTTAGACTCTCAAATAAATATTTTCAAAGGTGTGCTCCCATGATTATTTAAAAAAAAAATTATTAGGTGGAAGAGGGGGTTTTGAAAGGGCCCTAGAACCTTTTACAATGGGGTTTTAAAAGGGACCCCAAACCTAAAATTGGTCATAAGGATATTTGATGAAAATCAAAGAACATAAATGAGGTTGTCTCCTCCAAGGAGAACTAATCCTACATCCAACAAAAATGATCCAGCATCCAACATTCAAAATGTAGAACTAGCATCTAAAATAGATCCTGCCAAAATAAAATTTAAAAACTAGGCACTCAAATTTGACATTTGAAATTCTCCCACCCATTTAAATATTTCTTGCCTAGTGAGAGAACCTTCCAATTTGAAATAAAACTAGGAGCTCAAATTTGAAATTTGGAAATTTCTTACCCGTTTGAAAATTCAGCCCAATAAGAGAACTTGATACATCAGAACCCAATAATAAAACTAGGTTTTGAAAGGAACCCATAACCTTGAAGAGAAACAAGCTTCTAACAGAGGACTACAGGGTTTTGAAAGGAACCCAAAACCTTGGAAATAAAAATTGAATTTGAGCACTTAAAATGAAAAAACAACGAAATTCTAGAACGCTCAAAGGAATATGGAAAAAACTACCCAGTGGGAGAATTGAACCAAAAACCCAACCACTAGCTAAGATAAATCTACCCAAGTTAATACATTTGCTGGAAAGAATGAAATTTAAAACATCTCATCTAAACTGGGAGATCAAGTCCACTAGCCACAAAATATTTGCTCAGGCCCATGCTTTAGTTGGAAAATTAAAATTTAAAACATCAAAAAAATATGAGATAGCAGCACAACCAGCTAAGATATATGTTCATCAAACTCAAGAAACTGGTAGAATCTATCAAAAGACACCAATGGATAAGATCATAGGGTCAAAGCAACCCTGCTCCCTTGAAACTTAGATTTGGATCTACCACACCGTCTAACCATGAAAAATGGTAGATCAAGAAAGTCCAAGAAATAAGTAAACCCAAGAACACCCCCCACCACCAGAAGATCTTCACCCAAAAGTTGAGTGAGCAAGAATTAAAAAGCAAACCCTTCCACAGGGTCGAGAGGACTACCTCCCACAACAAATAAACCAAAGATCATCCCTAGCAACCTATTGACCCATCAGACGTAGGGGCCAACAACAAGAGCCTTTCTCAATCAAACAATGAAGAAGCCCAAGGTCTCCCCTGGTATTTACTTCAAATAGAGGGGTAAAGACCAAAATAATGTTAAGTATAAAAACCCATCTATCCAATACCCACATCCAGTAAACAAAGAACCAATAGGATAAATACACCCACAAGATGTGGGGGTCGACAATATGAGCCTTTCTAAAATAGACAACAATGAAGCCTAAGGTCTCCCCCTGGTATTAAATTTAGAGAGAGGAGAAAAGACCAAAAGAATACCTCAAAGAAAAACCTATCTATCAAGCACATACATCCAGCAAACAATCAATAGGATAGCCACACCCATCAGACATAGGGATCGACAACATAAATCTTTCTCAATGAACAATGATGAAACCCAAGATCTCCCCTTGGTATTAACTTCAGAGAGGGGTAAAGACCTAAAAATTTGAGAAAAAATAATTGTCCAGCACCCACAACCAACAAAAAAAATATCTTCCAACAACCCAGAAAACCTAGCAACCCAAAACAAATAAATCCAGTATTTCTTCTAACTACATAGTCAGCCATTGCAGTTCCTTCAACCAACCCAGCCTTCCACCCAACCCCCCAACTAAGCTTCCTTCAGCTGACCCAACCTTAAGGAGTGCCAAAAAGGAGTTTATTGATTGGTTGTCTAAACATATTTTTCCATGCTCATAATATTTTTATTATAAATGTTTATAATGTCAATGGGTTCTTTATTTTATTTTATTTTATTCATTTATTTATTTATTTTAACCCTTCTTCAATAGACCTAGGCCAATTATTAATTTTATTTTTTTCATATTTTTATTTATAATTTCCTTTAATTGAACCCTGGCCGTTAGATTTCCCAAATATGATTCCTAGCCATTGATTTCCTCAATGATACATTAGGATAGAGTGTTTGACTTCGTGGAATATTTATTAATCATCAGATTTTTCAGCTATGATTCCTATCCATTGATCTCTTTAGCCAATATGATTATAGTATAGTGCTTTTTGATTTTGAAAAAAATCATATCCGTTATAGTGCTTTCTGATTATGATCCCTAGCCATTGATTTCTTCATCCAATGAGATAGTTTAGTGCTTTGACTTCGTGGAAAATTTTCCTAGTTCCCAACTATGGTTACCAACCATAGATTATCTTTTGATTAGATTATAGCATAGTGCATTTGACTTAGTGGGAAATTTTCCAACGGTTAAATTTCTGGGCTATGTTTCCTAGCCATGGATTTTTCTTAGCCAATGGGAGAGTTTCAGTTTTGTTTTAAACATTAGCAAAAGCTAGAAAAAAATTTAAATGGCCTAGAATTAAAATGCATACAATTTATTTCTTAATATTCTTAGGCTAATGACTTGGCCAATAAAAATATTTATTAATAGTACAAGGGACATCAAGTTTTTATTAATTAAGTCATGTCATGACTTTAAGTGGACCACTTTAATTTGAGAATTTTTATTTTTATCAAATGTGACTTTAAACCTTAGAAAAATTATGATGAAAAATAAAGGTATAGACCTAATATAAAAGACCAAATGAGCTTTGAACATATGAAGTCATTATTTATAATTCAAAACAACTTAATCCTGTAGTTTAATAAACTTTTTTTTTTTAATTTGTTTATTTTTTTTATAATATGGACAAAGGGGTTTTGAAAAGTGCACCAAACCTTTTACAAGAGTGGGTCAACCAACCTGCTGGAAACAATGAATAAAGATATCAACATAGCAAACCAAAAAGGATCCACAAAATAGATAAACAATAAAGCTACATAATAGCCAATCAAGACAAACAATAAATTTTTCCAAGGGATTCCCTACTGTCATAGATCAAAGTCATTTGAAAACATAAATTATCTCCTCGATATTTCATTGTCTATTTGATTTAATCCATCTAGGAAATCCTCCTGCCAAATTGTGCATCTTTCCTACAAAAGTCCCAAGTTTGCTAAAAAATATTTCGATCTATTTCCCTCCCTATAAACATGCTTAATCTCAACCGCTTCAAGGGTTAAAATCTTTGGGTTTACTTTTAAATATTTAAAACCTTAGTAAAAAAAAGGGGAAATAGGTACATAGACTTATTCAACACCCTTAAGTTTAGCACAAAGTCATAAAGTATGAATTAATTATGTGAAGGGGAATTTTAATCCTTAAAATTGATTTATGGGGAAAGACATACATTAGCCATTGGGCTAATTTAATGATAAAATATCATTGGTGGATGTTGGCTAATCTCATGGTTTAGTGAATTTAATTTCAAATGGATCTTTTTAGTGCCAAAAACTTATTTAAATTTGGTGAGCTAACAAGCGATAAAAAAATTATTGAAAGGCACCAAACCTAGGGCATGTTTATACTCGTTAGAAAGCTTATTTCAAATATAATCCAATAGAGAATGCAAATTTTTTTATGGAAACCATTAAAATGAGATCAACGTAATTGAAATTCTTGTATTTATAAAATATTCAATGCAAGCAAATTTAATACCTCGATATAATCCAATTTAAATCAAAATAAAAAAAATCAAGTGGATCCCCAATTGGGTGAGTTATGCAATGGCAACAACATGACCAAGTTGTCCTATCTTGACCATTTTGTATGTTTGAGTGGACTGCCTTCTAGTGGTCGTAGTCATGTGTCAACAATTTAATCATCCCCCGTTGGTGCTAAGCTATCTAGATTGATTTATTTAGTGTCCAGATATTCTACTATTATGAAAGTGTCCAATCGAGGTGAATGCTAGGGTCTAAGAAGTTCAACATTGAATATTGGATGCAAACCAAGATAAGATAAAATATTTAATTCAAAGGTATTTTCTCCCACCCTCTTAGTTATGGTGTATGGTCCATAGAAAAGAGGCATGATTTTCCTATGAGGTCTTGTAGGTCTCTCTTTCTAAAGACTTAACCATACCTTATCTCCAACCTTAAATTTATGTGGACCTAATGTTGGTTATGGCATTTCTTGCATTTCTAATTTATCTTTTCCAAGATTTCATGGTCTTGTTGTTGGATACTTTGAATCCATTTCACGAGTCATACTACCTATTTTACTTCATTTTTTTCATGAGGTGAGTACTCCATAGGTTGCATAGGAAGAGCTACATCAATGAGTACCAAGGGTTGGAATACAAAATAAAATTAAAGTTGTGTTTAGTAGAGTTATGTAGAGCTCAATTGTACCCATGTTGAATGTAGGGGAGGCTCTCATCCCATATGCATGGATGCTTAGAATTGTACATTCAAAGAATATGTACAATCAATTGATTCACAACTTTTGTATGGCCATCATTTTGAGGATGGAATATTATGGATATGGTCAACTTGGTGTCCATCATGCTCCATAGGATGGACTAAAAAATACTCAAAAATCTACTATCACTATAAAATGCAACAGAGTTTGGTATACCAAATTTGAGTCACACATGATAAATATAAAGCTTAGCAGTATCCTTATATGAAAAATATTTCATACAATGAATCATGATAGCTATTTTTGAAAAATGATCAACTAATATAAAAAATACAATCATTATCATGCTTAGATATCATCAAAACTAAGAGGAAATACATGGAGATAGATTCCCAAGGCTTGGATGGTACTAGAAATAATGTATATAGTCTCTACTTCTTGTTGGTTTGTTTGGAAACAACATATGGATACATGAATTGATGTACCTCTTGATATTATTCCTTATATTGTTCTAATAGAAGTACTTTTGAAGAATTGCCAACATTTTTCTATCCCAAAGTTACCTATTGATTTGCTAAAGTGTGTTGCTCAAATATGATTAGCATTGAACAATGTTCTTGCATGACCAAGTGAAGCAACACCATACCCACTCTAATACCATGTTATATTTCACAATATTTTTCAAAAATAAACTAAATAAAATCATGCGCTCAAATCTTATACATAGAATGAAAGGGATAAAAAAACGTTGGTGGGCATCCATAGGCACCATAAATAATCACTATCCATAGAAAATATTGTACAACACTAATGACTCAATTAGGAATATGAGTGGGGTATTTATAGCAATACCAAAATCCCAAATTACATTATAAAGTTTAACCTAAGCTGACATAACAAGTGGGATTTAGGTTAATTATAAATATTAAATAAGGTTTAACCATAACAAGGTTAACCATGGCCCATTGGGCTTACATATTAAAATATTACAAAATAATAAATAAATTGCACAATGAAATGCAATTAGGCCTATCTTATACATTTGCGTAACATCACCTCTTGGCCATGAATCAAATTACATATTTAATATTTATATTGTATTTATTGACATATGCTCAAAAGACAAACCACTCTAATACCATTTATCTAGAACTTAGAAGTTTGACTATTGTAAAACTTAAAATTTTGAATTAAGAAAAACCATGAAAGAGTGCAATTCAAAAATAACAAAGTATAACAAATCATAACACAATAGTATACAAGCAAAGTAGCATAATAATTTTATTGCTCACAAAACAAAGTACAACATAAGCAAAGTATAACATTGCATCCATTAATAGTGTTTTTGACTTTTAGGGGTGCATCTCTTTTCATACAAGAATTGGTTTCATTGGAAATCCACCATATTGAATATGGAAGGTCACCCCATATGTAAAGGTGGAGGTTGACCTTCCATGAGTTAGAAGGTCACACATATTAAAATGTTGTGATTCACCTTCCATGAGTACAAAGTGCATTTTAGATAAAAATTAAATACATGTTACTTTTCCTTTTATGTTTTATCTTCTATTGACGTGTCAACATAGCTAGAGATGCATTTTGCCTATGAACATATAACAATATAAAATTATAATTTTTAGTAAGCATTTTGTTTTGCATTTTTAAGGCCTTTAGAGCAATTTTTCTACAAATATATTGGCAAATCTATCTATGAAAAATTTATCTATATAAATTATTGTTCTCTCTATAATCTTTCCAATGCTTCTTGAATGGATCAAAATGGATTACCAAACACAAATTTATACCCCTAACTGTGCAATTAGGATAGAAAATAGATTCTTGTGAATTTTTTAGCCTAAGGACATGTTGCAAAAAGGTCACATGCCTAAATCATTCATCCCCCTTGAAAAGCAATGGTCTCCATTGTGTCAATTTTGGATATCATATGGATTGTATACAATGATCATCGATCGATATCGATATGGAGGTGTGAGCATGCGAAAAGGGAGCAGAGACAGTAGAAGGGAAGATAGCAGAAGCAATGATGCACAGAGGGAAAATAGCAGTAGCAATAGATGAAAATAAAAATACCAATAAGGGCAAACTTGATAAGGTCAACAAAGGCAACCCTGACCACACTAGTAGGGACAACAACATTCAGGGTGAGAACAAGGGCCTGGCAAGCAATTTGAATAAGGAAAAGTTGCTCCACAATGTAGAGAATAGAGTCCTTCCCACTCAAACCTCCTAGATCGGTTGGGATGATATTTGCGTAGACCAACCAGAGGATCCAGGACCATCAATCATGTCCACTATAGGGTCCCGATACCAGGGGTCCAAATTTATTCCCAAACCTTAGGCCCTCGAACCCCCTGATCAGGAAGAGAGAGTCTCGAGAGTGGAATATGGACTGGCAAAATCCTCCTGATCCTTTATAGAGATAGTGAACCCTAACTCTAATCTATCGACAAGGCCCCATATCAAGTTGCTCCCTTTCAACGGTAACCTCGAAATCCCCTAAAAAATCATAATCACCTGTGCTCGGGTGAAACTCAAACTCAATGATTGGAAAATTTCTTAGTTCCTGTCCTAACATGGAATCCATCCGCAAGTGGACCAACACCTCCTGGCACTCATCTAGATCCTTGGAGTTGATTTCCCTAACTAGAGGCTTCTTTGTAATTCTACTAACCAACCCTGCAGACTCTCAATGGATTCTCACTAGAGGACCTTGGTTGTTCGATTGTAGGTTCCTCTTCCTCTATAAGTGGGGAGTAGACTTCAACCTGCCAACCCAAAGCATCAAATTTGCTTTGATCTAGGTCTACCTCCTCGGCCTTCCAGTCTAGTTTTGGCATGAGGACATTCTCTATGGTATAGCGAGAAGCATTGGTGAACTGATCTCCTTCGACCTCCCAACAGGCTCTAGGACTCGAATGACCCAGGATCGCATGTGCATCAATACCAACTTGGATGTAGAGCTCCCATCCTCGATCAACCTCATTTCCAAGGTTTGTACCTTTACTCAAACTATTGAATATGAAAATAAACCTTCCTTTTGTAGTATTTGTTGTAATAAAGGCCACCTTTATTTTTAGTGCTTGTCTAAACCCCCTATCACCTCCTCTCAAAGGAATCATCATCCTTCCCAAACCAATTACCCCCAGGACCCTGATCCCACCCTGATTCCTTCTGGTTCCCCATTGATGACCCCCATCATGAGAAGGACCCATTGGAACCCCCCCAGCTAGAACCTTCACCCCACTGCATCTTTATCCATCCTAATATCAAACCACTTCTCCCCCTATCCTTCAATGATCATCCCTCTGACCTCATTGAACCAACTTTTAACTATCCCTTGCGCCCACATCCCTCCCCCATCTCCCCCTCAAACCTTGGCATCCCCGTCCAGCCCCCTCCTCCGAACACCTACCCCCCAGTTCTCCCCCCTCCTACTCCCTTAAGAAACCTATGGTAGATGTGGGCTTAGTTAAGAAGAGGGGTCATCCCTCGCTTCAAGACATCAAGAATAGGGAAGCCTCATATGAAGTCACAAATGGGACCCAACTCACTCTTATAGGGTCCTCCCATCATTTGGAGACCCAATATCAGCTTAGAAATGATCTTCCCTCCCCATCAAGGAGAGGGAAGCGCACATCGTCAATAATTATCAAATGAAGATCCTCTCATGGAATGTGAGAGGCCTGAATGGATGAAACAAGCAATGCCTAGTTAAGTCCATGAGGAAAGAACACAGACCCACCATTCTTCTTCTCCAAGAAACAAAGCTTGATTCTCAAGATGTTTCTTCTATATCAAACTACATCTAGAAGGACTCTACCTCCTGCTTCAATCCAGTCAATGGAGCTTTAGGAGGCCTTTTGTGTTTATGGGACCCATTCAAGATCTATGGATTAGTATTGTCAATGACTGAGAGCTACATTAACATCTTGTTCTTTGAAAAGAATGATGGGTTTTATCAAATTTGTATGCTCCAAATTGTACTTCCCAGAGGAGCTCACTTTGGAACTCCTCAACCATATGAGAGATGTTTTCTCTACAGAAGCTTGGATGCTAGTCGAGGAATTAAATTCTCCCTTTTTTTCTTTTAACAAGAGAGGAGGGACTCCAATCACTAAGAGATTCTACGAGTAATTTGCAAGCTTCAGAAATAATAATGAACTGATGGATATCAGTATTAAAGGGCCAAATTTTACCTTGACCAACTGCAGAAAGGGCGACCAACTGATCCAGATACACCTTGATCGGGTCCTCATTTTTGTCAATGTCATCCCAATGTTTGGTGATGCAACCATACACTCTCTCCCCAGGATTGACTCTAACCACAATCTCCTATTACTGGATTGTCAACCGCATGCTTCTTCCTTCAAATTTGAAGCAATGTGGCTTCATAACCCAAACATCAAATCTCTTATTGCCCAATGGTGGGCTCGACCTTTCCATGGGTCCAAAATTTCCCAGGTAAGCAACAAACTCCGGCATGTAAAATACAACCTAAAAAGGTGGAATAAAGAGGTGTTTGGCAAAATCTTCTAGAAGAAGCAGCAAATTCAATCCCAGCTCCAGGACATTGAAATCACGCTTCTAAACAATGATCTGGATACCGTCCTCCAAAACACTGAAATAGTCCTCCTCTTTGACTATCACAACATTCTCAGAAGTGAGGAAGTATTTTGGAAGCATAAGTCCAGGGTAACATAGCTCAAAGAAGGTGATTCAAATACCAATTTTTTCCATGCTACAGTAGTAAGGCACATGGGAAGCAACAGGATCAAGGAATTAGTTCAGCAAGATGGGCAGGTAGTATCTGACATCTAGGAAATTAGAGCAAAGGAGGTTCTTTTCTTTGAGGAGCTTCTTGGTCCCTCTCCAAGCTATGACTACCATACCTCTTAAAGACTCATTTAGAACATCCCAATGTTAGTCACTAATGATCAAAATCAAATGCTTCTTAGAACCATTTTTATTGATAAAATTAGGATTGTTGTGTTTTCTATGCAAGGGGGAAATATCCAGGCCTGGACGGCTTCCCCTCCATTTTATTTCAGCACTCTTGTGACATTCTAGGTCCAAATGTGGTCCTAGTCATCCAATAGATGCAAAAAGACACAATAATTCCAGGAGACATCAACTCCACCTTCTTATCTCTCATCCCCAAAGTTAGCCAGGCCCACTCCCTCTCTGACTTCCACCCCATCAGCCTGTGTAATTTATTATACAATATTCTCACCAAAGCCCTGGCCACCAGGCTCAAGCTCATCCTCCCTTTCATCATTTTCCCAAATCAAGGCAACTCTATCCATGGTAGGTAAATAACTGATAGCATTATCACCATCCATGAGCTCATCCATTCCATCTCCTCAAGTGGCCAAGTAGGCTTCCTCCTAAAGCTCGATATAAACAAAGCCTTTGACAGTGTCTCTTGGGATTTCCTGTTGATAGTCCTCTAAATATTTGGCTTCCACCTAGTGTGGATCAACTTTATCAAAGGCTACATTTCCTCAACAAACTTCTCTATCCAGGTCAATGGATCTCCAGCAGGTTACTTCAAGAATTTTAAAGGCTTGAAGCAAGGAGACCACATTTCCCTCTTCCTCTTCATCATTGTTTTGGAAGCTCTCAGGAGGGCTCTCACCCAGGCTTACCTCGAAGGGTACATATTTGGAATTGAACCTACTTCCTCCCTCCAGACGGTGTCCCACCAATATTTCATTGATGATACTATCCTGGCTACTCGGGCCTCGGTCCCCCAAGCTCAACACATCAAATCCATCCTCCTATCCTTCGAGGCTGCAGTAGAGCAGAAGGTAAATATTGACAATATTAAGATCTATTTCTTCAACACTCTGATGAGGCACCAAGTCCACATTGCTGCCACCCTTGGATTTTCCATTGGTGCCCTCCCTACCTCTTACCTTGGGTTCCCTCTCTTTGGAGGTCAATCTAGGAAATTCCTTTAGAGTCCCATCATTGAACACATTCAGAAGAAGTTGGTCAATTAGAATGGTAGCATCCTTAGCCAAGTAGGCAAAGCCACCCTGGTCAAAGCCACCCTTTAGAGCATTCCTATATTTTTCCTATCTCTCTTCTTGATCCCCGTCAAAGTCTACAATCACATCAAGCAACTCCAAAGGAACTCTCTCTTGTCAGTATTAAAAAACAAACAGTGGATTCATCTTGTGGCCTGGAAATAGATTTGCTCCAAGAAGGTGTATGGTGGCATTGGACTATGAAAAGTCCACAATATGAACTTGGCACTCATTGCCAAGTAAGGTTGGTGAATCCTCACCAATGAAAACTCTCCGTAGATATCCATCATTAAGGCAAAATATTTGTGGCATAACAAAAAAAATTTGGATGATCTCAGCCCAATCCAAGGATCTGTAACTTAGAACTCTATCCTCAGGACTAAGCATATTCTCCAAAAGGGTATCATATGGGAGCTAGGAAATAATGCCAAGATCAACTTTTGGAGCTACCTCTAGCTATGCAACTATCCACTTTAGAATCGAGAGGACCTGATGTGCCTCAAACCAGTGATGGACACCTTGTTCGGGCAAAAGGTAAGCAATTTCTTCCATCTGGAGAGCCTCTCTTGGAAGCCCTTCCTGATTTTTGACCTCTCAGTAGAGCAGAAGCTTACTTATCTTGCCTTTTTTTATCTTCTCCACCTCTGCATCATTCCCTCATCTCTGGTTAGAGATTCCATCCTTTGGGCTCCCAACCCCTCTGGCCTTTTCTCAATCAAGTCAGCCTACACCCTGTTCAAGAATCCTAGCCCTCCCTAGTTTCCATCCAAGATTATCTGGAGGTCCCATTTGATTCCTAAAGTCAAAATTTTCTTGTGGCTATCCATTCAGGATAATATTCTCACCATCCCTAACCTCCATCACAACGACCTATCTCTCCCCAACCATTTTTACCTATGCCTCTCATATGGTGAGTCCACCTAGTACAATTTCACTTCATGCCCCTTCTCCCAATCCATCCTCTTCTCCCTATTCTCCTCGATTGGTATTTCCTAGGCCCCACCCTTTTTGCTCAGTGATATTTGTGTCCAATGGTTGAATTTGTTCAAATGGCACTACTTAAAGATATTTTTGTCCTTTTGCCTCTCCCACTTCCTGTGGGAGATCTAGTGATAACGCAATGCATGCGCTTTCAAGTATTCATCTCACAAGGAGAACCACGTCCTCAACATGATCCTTTCTGCTACTATCAAACATATATCCTTCACCCAAGGTAAAGGTGACCCTGACCCTCACCTTGAACTTCTCTTGGATTCCAATCTTGGAATCCTGAAAGGCATCCACAAGTAGTCTTCCACCAAGGTTGATCGCTCCCTTGTTAGATGGTTTTCTCCCCCTCTAGGATTCCTCAAGTTGAATTTTGATGGTGTAGCCAAAGAAAACCCAGGTGCAGCAAGTGCAGGAGGCATCATCCGATATCACAAGGGCAACATCATCCTAGCCTATTTCGAGAACTTGGGATTCAACTCTAGTCACTTTTCAGAGGCTAGAGCTCTCTATCAAGGAGTTATCCTCATCCCCAGGTTGCAGGTTCCCAATGTCGTGGTGGAAGGTGACTCCGTAAATGTTGTCACCAGTATATCTTTTGGATCTTCCACCACCTTGTGGAACACCTCCAGTATGATCACTAAGGCCAATCATCTCTTGTGCTCCTTCTCTAACATAGGGGTGACCCACATCTACAAGGAGGGGAATCAAGCGATTGCCCAGTTAGACAACATCGGTATTTCAACGTTCGACCTCATAGTATGGAGAGACTCCTTCCCCCAAGTGATCATCGATGCCAATGTTACTGACATCACCAATCAGTAAGTTGATGTGGACCAGGGTAGGAAATCAGACCCACAAGTTTCAAGCCCACATCCACCTAAGCAATGTGAATCTTTAGCTTAGAGCTAATGTGGAATATCTCCACCATGGCACCATCAACTCTGACTTTGATTGCATCTCATGTGTGGGTCTTACTCGCATCATCCTATCCTGGATATACCTTCCTAATATTTACTCAAGTAGGAGTATTCATAGTTTCAGCCAACTATCAGCCCAAAATTAGGGGAAGTTTCATAAGTCTGGGTTCACATGGAACTGGTAGAATTTCAGCATCAGCATATTCCACCTTGAAAATAGCACCACCTCCCTTTCTAGCATCAACAAGGGTGCTCAACCATTGGGGATGTTTACCCCCCTGTTCTCATGTCCTCGATCAGTTCAGTGCAGCAATACCTATGTCCTTTAGCCATTTTGCTCGTTTCTTTGTTTTCAACTGACCCTTGATAACTTGTCGTGACCTCTCCAATGCCTTCTTAGTAAGGTGCACTATCAACCTCGGACTAGGTTGTTGATTTCAATTTTTTGTCCTTGTGGTGGTTGTCGTTGTCACCCCCATCGTGGGTATTCACCACATCTACCTATCCACCATGGATGATCATCCTACTCATCATAACTCATACTCGTTCACCCTTATAGTCAGTATTGGTGCCATCCCCACTTCCTTCCACTTGGCCCCCCCATTGGTTGGTGTGTCATTTCTCCCGTGTCCCTTGATTTTCACCTAATTTGGATTATTTGGAGCATGAGTCATCTTGGGCGGGGGACTCTTCTAGAGAGTTACCTTTGCTTTATTTTCACCTCTGTCACCCCTCCTCATTATTTTTTCCACCAACCTGATTTTTATTTTTCACATCATTGTTGCGTCCTCACCATGACCAAAATTGAACCCGCGTCACTTCAACTAACTCCTTTGGTTGAAGGTATTTTTAGGGACCATGACCTTCTTAGTTTCTTGCAACAATTCAATGGGACCAAGCCGAACCTATCTATGGACTTTGTCCATTCGTGGAAAAGGGGGTACGTTGTTGTTCATGGGATGGACTTCATAGTCACAGTGGACCTCCTGACGGAAGTAATTGGTCTTCCAAATGATGGAAAAATAATTAATCGAGAGAAACACTCTCTCCAAGGGAAATTGGCCCTGTTTAAAGACAAAGGAGAGTCCCTCGACAAATAAAAAGGTGATGATAATGGTGTTGCAGTATTTTACACTTGAAAATCTGAATGTTATTCTTTGGAGCTTTCACCTTGCATTCTTGAACCACCTTAGAGGGAAGAAATCAATTAATATTTTAGATTACATGTTTCTATCTATGGAGAGATTTGTGCTCAATGCGAAGAGAGGTGTTTCTTCCTCCTCACTCCACCAAGGCCTCCATCGTGTGTTGTTTAGGTTTGTAGTGGCAGATTAGAACCGTCGAGTGATGATGCATGTTGGACCTGCCCTCATTTCAAAGGACTGGCCAACATTGGATATGAAGCTTAAGGAGATTCCCTAATTTCCCCTCCTTCCAACTACACTCCAGGGCCTACAACCAGAGCAAAATATACCATGGGATCTCAAAAATAGGGTTATGCATAAGGGGTTAGACTCAAAATTTACTTGTAAAAAATGGTTTCTAATCAAAATCAGGGTGAATCATAGAGAATCCTAAGCAAATCAAATTGAGCATCTTCATACCAAAATTTGGGGTATTTGAAGCCCTAAAATGTAAGGTCATATTTGGAGCCACTTTTGACCTATTAAATCATCTTATAACTTCATAAAAACACCACCATTAGATCAGGCTTGAAAAGAGCTTTCCAACGAGTACAAATATACCTATGTTTGGATATATATTATGGTGAATTGACCCTAATAAAAAATTGGTCCTAAAAAATTTAGGTGAATGGGCCGACATCGAGGGTCCTCATATTCACCAATTTCCAATTTTGAAAATCCTAATATTCACCCAATTGGCGAATATTCGCCACTATGCATAACCCTGCTCAAAAATCTGAACCCCACAGGTACCCCATCCGTGCCAAGGCAGGAAGCAGTAAGCAAAAGGTCTTGCTCATAATTGACAACATCTTGGATGACTCCCTCTCTTTTCAAGTCAGGAAAGACAAGTCGATGAGGAAATTGCTCCACAATAAAGGGATATTTGCATAGGCTCCCCTCCTCACCTCTTGTGTGATGAACTTTCCAAATCTCTCTGATTGTGGGCACATCCAAGGGATTCAGGACCTCCTCAAGGCTCTTGTTCGAGCGGCTAGGACCATATCCTCCCCCATGATATAAGTGGACTCTCTCCTTTAATAATACAAGGACCAGTTCAAAATCATTGAGGAGTTCAAGAGCCTAGTCGAGGAGAACCCTGCAGGTAATGGCCTGAATCCTAATGCTTGATTGGAGTTTACTGGTGGTTTCTCGATTATGGGGATCCCCCACTGATGGTCCTTTACTATTTATCCCATTGGTTTTTTGTATGGTGTTGTGGTTTGCCTCTGCATGGGCTATTTTTTTATTATCAAGCCTCACCCCTGCATGGGCATTTTTGGTAGTTTGGCATCCCCTGCGTGGGCCCTTTCTGTTCTACATTAGCGGTTTCTCTAGGTTAGTGGTAGGATTGCTTTCCTATTGGCTAATAGTCTCTTCAAAGCTTTTGTTTTTTTGCCAAGCATTGTAAAATGTTATGAGACTCTTTCAAAACCCTTTTTCACCAATCAAAAAAAAATTGGATATCAGGTGCAGCATATATTTATTTATCTAAATGTAATGATCCATTTCCCTCAGTTACAAATTTGTCCAACCTTGACCACTCTATACATCTAAGTAGACTACCTTCTAGTGGTCTTGGTCCATGTGTCAGCAATTTTATTCTCCTCCCTTAGTGCTAAGTTATTTGGATTGAATTCTTCAATGTTCAACTACTTTTCTACTATGAAAGTGTCAAATAGAGTTGGATGATAGGCCCTAATAATTTCAACATTGAAGATTGGATGCAAACCAAGATAATATGCAAGATTAAATTCAAAGGAATTTTCTCCCACCTTCTTGGTGATGGTGTATGGTCCATAGTTACAATCTTCCTATGGGGTCCTAAAAACTTCTTTTTCTGAAGACACAACCATACCTTATCTCCAACATTAAATTGACAAGGGACTTAATGTTGATCATGGGATTGCTTATATTTCTTATTTTCCTTTCCAAGAGGTCATGGACCTATTTCTAGATGTTTTGAACCTATTTCATAAACTATGCTACCTTTTCTACTTCTTTTTTCTATGAGTTGATTTCTCCATGGGTTGTAGAAGGAGAGCTGCATTAGTGGGTATCAAGAATTGGAACCTAAAACAAACATGAAATATATTGTGTTTGATAGAATTATGCAAAGCTTGATTGTACCCATGCTTAATGTAGAGTAGGCTCTCATCCCATGTGTATGGATGCTTGGAATTGTACATTCAAAGAAGATGTATAATCAATAAAATTCATAACTTATGTCTAGCCATCAATCTGAGGATGGAAGTTTATGGACACGGTAAACTTGGTGTCCATCATGCTCCATAGGATGGAACAAAAAATGCTTAGAAATTTTCAATCTCTATAAAATAGAATAGCCTTTGGTAATCCAAAGTTGAACCACACATGACTAAAATAAATCTTAGCAATATTCTTAGCTAAAATGGATTTCTTACAAGGAATCATGATAGCCATTTTTGAAAAACAATCAACTACTACAAAAATACAATCATTATCATGCTTAGATATTGATAAACCTAAGAGGAAATACATGGAGATAAATTTCCAAGGCTTGGATGGCACTATAAATGGTGTATATAGTCCCTACTTATTGGTTTGTTTGGAAATAGCATAGGGGTATATGATTTGATGTGACTTTCGACATTTTTCTCATCTTGGACCAAAGAAGCACTTTTGAAGTATTGTCGATATCTTTTTCCATTCCAATGTGACTTGGTACTTTACTAAAGTGTGCTATGAAGAGCTAAGTATGTATTTACAAAATTATAATCTACTTCGTACAAGGTGGACCAATGGTAAGTATCATTCCCACAAGAATCAAGAATGGTGTTGAGTGATATGATTGGAGGTGAACTCAAGTGCTCTATTGTTAAATTGGAAATCCCTTTCTTATGCTTGATGATCAAATAAAACTACTATAAATATGTGAAAATTTTTAGATATATTTCATTCCTTAGCTTACTCTACATCTAAATAAACTCTAAAGGTTTGTGATATATGTGGATGATTGTTTCCTTGCTCAAGATGTAGTGATTCCATCGTTTAGATTCTTAGACAATGGAATAGAGCTCTTTATTGTATGTAGGGTATTTTGAACTACTTCAGTGAATGTTTCATTATAATAGGTAATTGGATGCACATGCCATATGATAATAGATCCGAATGTATACTCTAATAAATCAGTCATTACCTCAAAAGGTTGATGTAAATCAGGTAGGGAAAATGTAGGATCTAAACACAATTGGTTCTTCGACCTCTCAAATGGCCTCTATTGTGTATCTTCCCAATACAATTTGGATTTGGAACCTCATTGGGTAGCTTTGTGTATTGGACAAGCAATAAGTGAGAACCCTAATACAAATATCTAATAGAAATTGGAAAGACCCAACAAGTTGTGAAGTTCAATGTGTGAAAACCTTAATAAAAATTACCTAAACTTTCTCATGATCAACATAAAATCCCTCTTTGTCAACAATATACCCAAGGTATTGAATCTTCATAATGAAAAATGAGAACTTATCCAAATTACCATATAGCTTATCTTTAAAGAATCTAAAGTACCTATCAAACATGTTACATATCTTCTTTCCATGTATATAAATAAATATGTCATCTAAGTATACAACCACATATGAGATGGTATAGGGATGCAAGATGCCATCCATCATCCTCATGAATATGGTAGGTGTATTGGTCAATCCCAAAGGCATAATTATCCACTCAAATAAACCCTCTTTATATTTGAATGTAATCTTCCATACATCAATGGGATTTATGGGTATTTGATGATAGCCAAATTTGAGATCAATTATGAAGAACTTTGCACCATGGAGTTGGTACAACAAGTCATCTATCTAAGGGAATGCATGACAATTCTTCATAGTTATTTTATTCAATGCTCTATATTCAATATAAATTCTCCATGTTTCACCTTTTTATGGAACCAAGACAATTGGATTGTCACATCGTGAAGCACTTGGTTTATTGTACCCTTTTGAATCAATTATTGGATCCACCTCCTATTTTTATCATTTTTAATGACTAAGTTATTATAAACAATCACATTAGCCAAAGGAGAATTGGGAACTAAATCAAAAGAAATATTTACCTCATAATGAAGTGGAACCCTAGTTTGTGACTTGAACAAGTCATCATATTCTTCTACAACCTAGTCAATCTATATTTGTTATACAAGGCCTATAATTGATTTAGCAATGATCCTCCTACTTTGTGGCTTAATCATCAATAGAATGAATTTATTTATTTATTTTGGTTATCATATTTATGCATTATTTAGTATTGATTAAGGAAACTAAGGTAGGAGGAGATATCTCTAGGATACTAAAGCATTGACCTTCAATAATGGTTATGACACTTTTGGGACTAGACTCATATACATCATGCCTCTTCCATATAAATGGTTGGCCCAAAATCATATCACAAACATCCAATGGTACATCACAAAAAAAAATATTTAAAGGGCTTGATGACGTAAGAGAGAACATATTGTTCACTGACATGAATGTATCTCCCCTGTAGTAACCATCTAACATTATATGGTTGTGGGTGTGGTGTGATAGGTAGATTCAAATACTTCACCATATAAGTAAAAACTAGATTCTTTTGACTCCCACTATCAACAATGAGAAATAACAGCTTACCCTCTACCCACATTTATAAGTAAAATAAGTGTTCCTCTTATTCTGACTCCTCTTATGTAGAATGTAGTCGTAATTGTCACATTTGGTTTAGCTTCCATGATTCACTTATTTCTATATTTAGCCTATGGATGTGGATATAGTAATTCAATGTATGTGGAGGGTTAAAATTTAACAAATAATAACTAAATTACTCAACACCTATCCCTTGACTATCAATTGCTCTTTTGATAACTACACCATTTCCACTCTTGGCCTTCAAGGGATTATTTTCTTAGTAGTCTTTTTTCTATTTTCAATTATGATTTTAGGGCTAACCCCCTTTATCATGATTCTTTGGAGAGTCACTCTTTTATTTTTTGGATGGTACTTAGTATTTTGGTTTTATTTATTTGCTCCTCCTTTTTTATTTTTGTTTTTGTGCTTCTGCTCCAATTTGACAAGTTTATAAGCCTTTCCCAATATCTTGAATTCAAAGAGGTACATGTCCTCCTAAATTTACCGATACAACCCACTATGGTAATTGAGTATTTTATTCCTTTAAACATCTTGAATACCTAGATTTTATACCATAGAGTGGAAAGCATTAGCATGATCTTGAACAAATTGGTCTTTACCTTGACACAATTATTACCACTACATGGATTGGTCTTCATAGGCTTCCATAGAATGATATAAATCCTTTATGACCTCTATTAAATCATATCATATGAATGCTACTTCATATGCATTATCTTCTATAACCCTATTAAAATATGCTTCCCACCAATTTTGAATAGGTAGTGAAGATTTCAAGAGTTCAAAAGTAATTTTCTCACTGTCGAATTTTTTTATAGAAAAATATCAAGATAATTGATCCAAAAACTTTTCTATGGTATCAACATTAATATTTCCTTCAAAAGTAGGAATCTCAAAATTCACATGCACCTTAAAATTTATGGGAGCATTGAATGGTTCTAGGGCAATGAGAGGTTGTGCACGGGAGGTTGTAGAACTTGCAATAGGGAGTCATTGAAGAATTTGAGAAAATTGGTCCATCATCTCATTTCTCTATTTTACAAGTCATTTTTTTAACATATCCTTGAAAGGATAAACTATATCAATATTGTTCATTCTACTTATCATATGATATTGTTTGGAATCATTTTTTTAACATATCCTTGAAAGGATAAACTATCTCAATATTGTTCATTCTACTTATCATATGATATTTTTTGGAATGACAAGGGAGGTATTCAAAGGAATCTCATATTCAATACCCAAATTTTTGATATCTTGATCTTATGTTTATGAAAATACACTTAAAATATATACTGCTCTAATACCACTGATCCAACACTTAGAATTTTGAATTAAGGAAGATCATGAAAGAGTGTAATTCAAAAATAACAAAGTATAACAAACTAGAACACCATAATATACAAGCAAAATATAATAATAATTTTATTGCTCAAAACATAGTGTACAATTCAAGCAATTGTTAAGAAGATATGTGAAGCTATAACATTGAATCCATTACTCCTGCTTTTTACATTTAGGGGTGATTCTCTCTTTATACAAGAATTGGTGTATTTGAAATCCATTGTATAAGATATTGAAGGTCACCCATATGAAAAGGTAGTGGTTCACCTTCCATGAGTTAGGTCACCCATATAGAAATGTGGTGATTCACCTTCCATGAGTTACAAAGTGTATATTAAATGAAAATTACATACATGTAACTTGTACTTTTATGTTTTGTCTTCTATTGATGTGTCAACATAGCTAGAGATGCATTTTGGCTATGAAAATCTAAAAATAAAAAATTACTATTTTTAGTAAGTATTTTATTTTTAATTTTTTAGGGCCTCTAGAGTATTTTTTTCCACAAACATATCGGCAATTTTGTTTATGATAGATTTTCCTATGAAAATTTTTGCTCTCTCTCTAATATTTCCAACACTTCTTGAATGGATCAAAAAAGTCCCAAGCATGAACTTTTACCCCTAATAGTGTGGTTAGGATCATAGAAATAGATTTTTAGGAATTTTCAAGCATAAGGACATGTTGCAAAAAGGTCACATGCCTAGTTCATTCATCCCCCCTTGAAAATAAATGGCCCCCATTATGTCAAATTTTGACATCAAGTGTTGAAATTGTTTCTTTATCTAATTTTTTCTTACCCATTCTCCTTGGTGGCCAAGTTATCCTGCCTTGACCACACTTTATATGTGAGTGGTATACCTTCTAGTAGTCTTGGTCCAAGTCTTAACAATCTAATATTCTTCCACCGGTGCTAAGCTATCTAGATTGAGTTCTTCAATGTCCAACTATTTTGCTACTATGAAAGTGTCTAATAGCGGTGGATGATAGGGCCTAAGAAATTCAATATTGAAGATAAAATGCAAACCAAGATAAGATGGAAGATTCAAATCAAAGGTATTTTCTCCTACCTTCATGGTGATGGTGTATGGTCCATAAAGAATAGATCTAATATTCCTATGGGTATCTTCAGGTCTCTCTATCTAAAGACGTAACCATACCTTATCTCCGACCTTAAAATAATGTGGGACCCGATGTTAGCCATAACATTGATTTTATTTTTTAATTATCTCTTCCAATAGGTCATGGACCTTTTGTTGGATGTGTTAAATTTATTCCACAAACTGTGTTGCCTTTTCTACTTATTTTATTCATGAGGTGAGTACTCCATGGATTGTATAGGGAGAGCTACATTAGTGGGTTGGTAGGGTTGGAACACAAAACAAACATGAAATAGGATATGTTTCATAAAACTATGTAAAGCTCAATTATGGCCATGTTGAATGTAGAGAGGCTTTAATCCCATATGCATGGATGCTTGGAATTGTACATTCAAATAAGATGCAGAATTAATTGATTCACAAATTTTGTATGGCCATCAGTTTGAGGAAGAAAGGTTGTGGACATGGTCAAATTGGTGTCCAGCATGCTCTATAGGGTAGACCAAAAAGATGCTCAAAAATATATTATCCCTATTCGATACAATAGACTTTGGTAAGCCAAAGTTGAGCCACACATGACTAAAATAAAGCTTAGCAATATCCTTAACTAAAATGGATTTTATACAAGAAAATATGATAGCCATTTTTTTTAAATGACCAAATAATACAAAAACACATTCATTACCATGCTTTGATGTCACTAAACCTTAAAGAAAAACCATGAAAATTTTTCCAAGGCTTGGATGGCACTATAAATGGTGTATAAATTCTCTCCTCCTTGTTGGTTGGTTTAGAAATAGCACAAGGATACATGACTTGATGTAACTCTTGACATCGTTCCTCTTCTTGGGCCAATAGAAGTACATTTAAAGTACTGCCAATAATTTTTCTATCCAAAACTGACCTACTACTTTGTTGAAGTCTACTTCCCAAACCATATTTAAGTGCTCACTAGCTAGTACACAAATATTTTGCATATAGAAGAGGAGGTTATCTTGCAAATAAAAATCATAAATATGCTTAACCACATGAACAGTTCAATATTATTTGTAAAATAAAAATGTACTCCATACAAGATGGACCAATTGAAAGTACCATGCCTAAAGAAATTAAGAATGGTAGTGAGTGTTATGATTGGATTTTGGACCAAATAATCTCCTACTAAATTGGAACTACCTTTCTTATTCTTGATGATCACTTTTAATGACTTCCATTCGTTAGCTTACTGAACGTCTGATGAACTCTAGTTGTTTGTGATCTATGTGGATGAGGGTTTCCTTGCTCAATATGTAGTGCTTCCATTGTTTGCATGCTTGGAAAATGGTACAAATCTCTTTATTATATGTGGGATATTTTCAAACTCCATTGAATTTTTACTATGATAGGCAATTGGATACCTATGTTGTGTTACATCTCCCAATGTGTACTCTAATGCATATGTCATTACCTCAAAAGGTTGATGTAGATCAAGTACAAAAAGTGTAGGAGTTGAACACAATTGGTTATTAAACCTCTCAAATATCCTCTATTGTGTATCTCCCCAATGTAACTTGGATTTGGAACCTCCTTTGGTCACTTGGTGTAGTGGCCAAGGAATATGTGAGAATACCAATATAAATCTTTAATAAAATTTGGCAAGACCCAAAAAGTTGTGAAGCTCTATTAAAGCCTTTTGGATAATCCAATATCTAATTACCTAAGGACTCCCTCTTTGTCAATAACATATCCAAGGTGCTAAATATTCATCATGCCAAATAAGCACTATTCCAAATATAGATTGTGTCTTTGAAGAATCTAAAGTACCTGTCAAACATGTAGATGTTCCTTCCATGTCTTACTATAGTTGAGAATATCATATGTAAACAACCACAAATGAATCATATAAGAACATAGGATGTCATCCATCATCCTCATGAATGTGGTAGGTGCATTGGTCAAGCCAAAAGGCATAACCAACCACTCAATAAATTATCCTTGGACTTGAATGTAGTCTTTCATACGTTAATGGGATCTATAGGAATTTGATAATAGTTGGATTTGAGACCAATTTTGGTGAAACAATTTGCACCATGGATTTGGTCCATCAAGTCATCTATCTAATTGGATAACAATTTTTTACAAAGATTTTATTCAAAGCTCTATAGTCAATATAGAGTCTCCAAATTCCATATTTCTTTGGATCTAATACAATGGAACTGCCACATGGTGAAGCACTTGGTCTAGTGTGACCATTCTGAATAAATTATTGGATTTACCTCTTGATTTTATTATTTTCAAGGATTGATCTATGATAAATAGGTGCATTAGGTAAAGGAGAACTAATAACTAAATCAATGGAAATACCTACCTCATAATGAAGTGGAACCCTAGTTGATGACTTGAACAAGTCATCATAATTTTCTATAATCTAGTCCATCTGCTTTTGCTATGGAGGGCCTACAATTGATGTAGTGGCAGTCCTACTTTTTGGCTTGATCATAACTAGAATGAATTTTCCTATTTTTGGTATTAGCTTTGTACATTGTTTAGCACTAATTAACGAAACAGAGGTAGGATGAGATACCTTTAGGATCCTAAAGCACTGACCTTTGATATTGATGATGATACTTTGGAGACTAGAATCATATACATTGTGCCTCTTCTACATAAATTATTGGCCCAAAATCACATCATAGACATCCAAGGTGATAGCACCATACTAAAATTCATCTTTGAAGGTATTAATGGCATAAGAAATGACACGTTATTGAGTGACATGAATGTCTCTATCCTATTGTAATCATCCAACATTATATAGTTGTGGGTGTGGTCTGATAAGAAAATTCAAATCCTTCACCATATGAGCAAAAATCATATTCTTCTAATTCCCATTATCAATAATAAAATGTAATATCTTATTCTTGACCTATACTTTAGAGTGAAATTGGAGTTCTTTCTCTTATGACTCCTCTGGTGCAACATGTGTGGTGGCAATAGTCACAATTGGTTTGGCTTCCATGATTTGCATCCCTCTATCCTCAACCTATGGATGTGGAGGTAGTGGTGCAATGGATGTAGAGGGTTGCAACTCACCAAACAATGACTAAACTTATTAACACTCCTCCCTCAAATGTTAATTGCTCTTGTGATAATCGTACCATTTTCCACTCTTGGTCTTAAAGGGATTCTTTTCTTGGAATTCTTTCTTTGCTTCCAATTTTGATTTTGGAGTTAACCCTCTTTATCATGATTCTTTGGAGAGTCACTTTTTTCTTTATTGGGCTTGTACTTGATGTTCTAGTTTTTATTCTTTTCTCCTTTACTATTTTTATTTTTGTGCTTTTTCTTCAATTTGACAACAAATTTATATGCCTCTCTCGATATCTTATATTTCAAGAGGTCATTGTCCTTTCAAATATACCATTTAGCCTACTATAGTAATTGAGGATTCAATACCTTCTAGTATATTGAATACCTAGCTTTGTTGCCATGGAGTGGAAAGCATCAGTATAATCTTTAACAAATTGGTTTTTACCTTGACACAATTGTTTCCATCATATGTATTGGTCTTCATAGGCTCCCACAATATAATATTCTTCCTTGATGATATCAATGAAATTATCCCATGTGAATGCTACTTCATCTTCATTCTCTTTTATAACCTGTTACAATATGATTCCCACCAATTTTGAACAATTAGTGAAGTTATCAAGAGTGAAAAAATGATTTGCTCACTATCGATGAATTTATTTATAAAGAAGTATGAAGATAACTAATCCAACAAATTTTAGGGGGTATCAACATCAATTTTTCCTTCAAAAGTAAGAATATAAAAATTCATCTTCATCTTAAAAGGTGTGGAAGTACTGAATGTTTCTAGGGAAGTTGAGATGTTGTGTAGAGGAGGTTGCAAAACTTACAACATGGAATCATTGAAGAATTTGATCAAATTGGTCCATCGTCTTATTCCTTTATTTCACAAGGGTTTCTTTCAACATCTCCTTAAAAGGATTGACTATTTGGATTTTTTCCTTTCTACTTCTTACCTAAAATTGTTTGGAATGACAAGGGAGGTAATTAGAGGGATCTCACATCAAATACCCAAACTTTCCATATCTTGATCTCTTGTTTTATGGGCATACACTCAAAAGATAAATTGCTCTAATACCATTGATCTAAAACTCAAAATTTTAAGTTAAAGAAGATCATAAAAGAGTGCAATTCAAAAATAACAAAGTATAACAAATCATAACACAAGAGTATACAAGAAAAATAACATAATTATTTTATTGTTAAAAAAACACAATATAATGCAAGCAATATCTAAGAAGAGATGTGAGGCTATAACATTGCATCTATTACTCTTGTTTTTTTACATTCAATGGTGCATATCTCTTTATACAATAATCGGTGTATTGCAAATCCATCATATTGAATATGGAAGGTCACCCATATGGAAAGGTAGTGGTTCACCTTTCGTGAGTTAGGTCATCCATATGAAAATGTGGTGATTCACCTTCCATGAATTACAAAGTGCATAGTAAATAAAAATTACATCTATGTAGCTTGTACTTTTTTGTCTTGTCTTCTATTGATGTGTCAACATAGCTAGAGATGTATTTTGGCTATGAAAATCTAAAAATAAAACATTACTATTTTTAGTAAGTATTTTATTTTGCATTTTTTAGGACCTTCAAAGTATTTTTTCCATAAATGTGTGGGCAACTTATCTATGATAGAGTTTCCTTCAAAAAATATTATTCTCTCTAATGTTTCCATTGCTTCTTAAATGGGTCGAAACGAAGTTCCAAGCATAAAGTTATGCCCCTAACAGTGAAATTGGAATTAAAAAATAGATTTTAAGGTATTTTTAAGTATAAAGACATGCTACAAAAATATTACATGCCTTAATAATTTGTCCCCCTTAAAAAGAAATGGTTCCCATTATGTCAACTTTTGACATCAGGTGCAAAAATTATTTTTTATCTAATTTATTGTGAGTCATTCCCCTTGATGACCAAGTTGTTCTATCTTGACCATGTACATCTGAGTAGATTGACTTCTAGTGGTCATGGTCCATGTGTCAAAATTTTGATCCTCCTCCATTGGTGCTAAGTTGTTTGGATTGATTTCTTCAATATCCAACTATTTTGCTATTATGAAAGTGTCCAATAGAGGTGGATGATAGGGCCGAAGAAGTTCAGCATTGAAGATTGGATGCAAACCAAGATAATATAGAAGATTCAATTCAAAATCATATTCTCCCAGCTTCTTGATGATGGTTTATGGTCCATGGTGAATAGGTCTAATATTCCTAAGGGATCCTATAGGTCTCTCTTTTTAAAGAAGTAACCATACCTTATCCCCAACCTTGAATTTATGTGGTACTCGATGTTGATCATGGTGTTGCTTATATTTCAAATTTGTTTTTCCAAGAGGTCATGCACCTATTGCTGGACGTGCTAAATTTATTTCACAAGTTATGTATTTTTAAGGAGGCTCTTATCCTATGTTTGTGGATGCTTGAAATTGTACATTCAAATAAGATGTATAACCGATAGATTCACAAATTTTATATGGCCATCATTCTAAGGATAGAAATTTGTAGACATGGTCAACTTGGTATCCATCATGCTCCATAGGGTGGACCAAAAATATACTCAAAAATATTCTATCCCTATTAGATACAGTGGAATTTTGGAAGCCAAAGTTGAGCCACACATGACTAAAATATAGCTTACCAATATCCTTAGTTTAAATGGATTTCATACAAGAATCATGATAGCCATTTTTGAAAAGTGATCAAGTACTAAAATAACACGATCATTACTATGCTTAGATATCAGCAAACCTAAGAGTAAATCCAAGGATATAGATTCCCAAGGCTGGGATGGCACTAGCAATGGTGTATACAATCTCTACTTCTTATTGGCTGGTTTAGAAATAGTGGAAGGGTATATGACTTGGCATACCTCTCAACATTTTTTATCATCTTGGGCAAATAGTACTTTTGAAATATTGCCAATATATTTTTCATCCCAAAGTGACCTACTTTGTTGAATTTTGCTACCAAATTTATCTTTGAGCGCTCACTAGTTGATACAAAAATATATCCCATGTGGAAAAGAAGGTTATCTTGTAAATAAAAATCACAAACATGCTTACCCACACTAAGAGCTCGGTATGTATTTGCAAAATCATAATCTACTTCATACAAGGTGGAGCAATTATAAAGTATCATGCCAGTAGAAATCAAGAATGGTGGTGAGTGTTATAATTGGAGGTTGGCTCAAATAATCTGCTTCTAAATTTATACTCCCAATCTTATGCTTGATGATCAAATGAAACAATTGTCAATATGTGGGTCACTTTTAGTGTATTTTGTTCCTTAGCTTACTCTACATATAAATGAAGTCCAGAGGTCTATGATCTATGTAAATGATGATTTTCTTATCCAATAAATAGTGCTTCCATTGTTTAGATGCTTGGACAATGGTATAGAGCTCTTTGTTGTAAGTGGGATATTTTTGAACTACTTTATTGAATGTTTCACTATTATAGGCAATTGGGTGCCCATGTTGTATGAGAATAGCTCCTAATGTGTACTCTAATGCATTATTAATTACCTCAAAAGGTTGATACAAATTAGGTAGGAAAGTGTAAGACCTTAACATGATTGGTCCTTCAACCTCTCAAATGCCCTCTATTATATATATCCCCAATGGAACTTGGATTTGGCACCACCTTTGCCCATTTGGTGTAGTGGTCAAGTAATGTAAAAGAATCCCAATACAAACCTTTGATAGAAATTGGCAAGACCCAAAAATTTGTGAAACTCTATTAGAATATTTTGGGTAGGCCAATCTTTAATTACCTTAATCTTCTCATGATCAACATGGACTCTCTCTTTGTCAACAATATACCCAAGGTACTAAATCTTCATCATGCCAAATGAGCACTTCTCCAAATTAGCATATAGCTTGTGTCTTTGAAGAATATGAAGTACCTATCAAATATGTTGTAGATGTTCCTCCCATGTCTTACTATAGATGAGAATGTCATCTAAGTAGACAACCACAAATGAATTGGTATAGGGATGCAAGATGTCATCCATCATCCTCATAAATGTGGTAGGTGTATTGTCTGAGTCAAAAGGCATAAAGCATCCTCTCAAATAAACCCTTTATATTTGAATGCAGTCTTCCATATGTCAATCGGATCTATGGGTATTTGATGATATCCATACATGAGATCAACTTTGATGAAGAACTTTGCATCATAGAGCTGCTCTAGCAAGTCATCTATCTAAGGGAGTGGATAAATATTCTTCACAATGATTTTATTCAAAGCTCTATAGTCAATACAACACCTCCATATTTCATCTTTCTTTGGATCCAATACTATTGGACTGCCACATGGCGAAGCTCTTGGTCCGATGTACCCCTTTTGAATTAATTCTTGAATCTACCTCTTATTTAATCATTTTCAGTAACTGATCTATGACAAATAGGCACATCATGCAAAGGATAACTGGGAACTAAATCAATGGAAAGCTTTACCTCACAATGAAGTGGAGCCCTAGTTAATGACTTGAACAAATCATATTCTGCTATAATTTGGCTCGTCTTCTTATGTTATGCAAGGCCTACAATTGATGTAATGATGGTCCTACTTTATGGCTTGATCATTAATAAAATGAATTGTTTTATTTTGTCTATCATCTTTGTGTATTATTTAGCACTAATTAAAGAAATAGAGGTAGGAGGAGATACCTCTAGAATCCTAAAGCACTGACCTCTAATAGTTATGATGACACTTTGGGACCTAGCCTCATATACACCATGTCTCTTCCTCACAAACGGTTGGCCCAAAATAATATGACAAACATCCAATGGCACATAACATGAAACTTCATCTTTGAAGGGATTGATGGCATAATAAAGGGTACATTATTGAGTGACACGAATGTTTCTTCCCTATTGTAACCTTCCAATATTATAAGGTTGTGGGTGTAGTGTGACAAGCAGATTCAAATCATTCACCAACTAACCAAAAATCAAATTCTTTTTACTCCCACAACCAACAATAAAATGTAATGGCTTACCGTTGACCAAAATTTTTGAGTGAAATAGGTGTTCCTCTTTTTGAGACTCCAAGTATAGCATGTGTGGTGGCAATGGTCACATTTGCTTTGGCTTCCACAATTCACTTTCCTCTATTCTTAGCCTATGGATGTGGAGGTAGTGGTGTAGTGGATGTAGAGGGTTTTAACTCACCAAACAATAACTAAATTGTTTAACACTCCTCTCTCGAATGTCGGTTGTGCTTGTGATAATTGCAAATTTCCGAGGAAGAAGATAGAAATACCAAAAAAAATTATGCTACAAAAAAAACAAATTTTGCTTTTCGTTGCATCAAAAATATTTAACTCGAGAAGGAATATATATTGAGAACTGTTAGAATAATATATCATATCTTAAGTTGTTACTAAGATAATTTGTGTGGCTGAGAATAACTCAGTTAATTATGATCCAATGGATCAGATTGCAAGCACTTGCTATTTAAGCAAGGTCCTTTCAAGTGAATAACATCACGTCTTTCATTTTTCCAACATGGTATCAGAGCAGGCCTTCCCTTCCTTGTGAGTTTGAGGAGATTTTCCTCATGGAGGTATTTCCCTCATGGAAATCCCCCTCATTTTTTCCTCCCATTATTTTTTTTTTCAAAACCGAGGGAGTATGCTCTCCATCTTTTGATAGATCTGGTTTTGCATATCAGTGAACCTATGATTTTGTTCAGCTTCAGTGTGTTGCTCTTGGAGGTCGCTTGCACACTTTTTTTTTTTTTTTTTTTTGAAGAATCTGGTGATGTACCGTGGAGGAGTTACTATGTTGCAACATAGGTTTTTTTTGGTACTGATGGCGATCTGAGCTCGTTGCAAAGTGTGGCATATGGAGCTACTCGTTTTTTTGGTTCTGCCATAGGCAAGTCAACGGAACCATGGCGAATCCAATAGCCCCTTATTTTTTTTTTGTCGTTCTGGTAAAGCACAACTGCCTGATCATTTCACTGCGCTGCGGATGCGGACAATGATTCACCAATTTTGGGGCTTACAGGAAGGAGAAGGACAACTCGAACTCGGACGAGTTCCGACACTCGCATTCGATGGGGCATTCGTTGTAAGGCTACGGAAGGATCTGGAGAATCCCACAGAATGGTACATCGCCATGCCCGCGGGGCTCACGCCGAAGCTGCACCGGAGTTGTAGCTTCGTGGCCATGCACCACTCGAACATGCCAATGCTAAATAGAGTGCGTGTTTAAACTAGCAGGCGAACGTGGAAACATGTAACATTGGTGTGCAGTAAGCCTTTCTGTATCGAGCTCTTCAAAATGGCTGAGTTTGAATCGTCTTACTAGCGAAGGATTCGTAAGCCTATGTTTTTCAGTTGAAATTTTTCTTTCCGAAGTTTTCCATGACATGCGGACTTCCTGCATGATTTGAAGATGCACAGCCATTTAGTTTTTGTTCACTGGAGTTCGTGATAATTTTTTGTGGTGTTGTTATGGTTGAACAAAGATGACCAGCATTCTCCCTATCTTCTGCGGAGTTTGACTACCGTGAAAAATTGCTCGCTGCTGTATACAGAAGCAATATTTGCAGATCAACATAAAAAAATGTATGTCAAAGTGGTCTGCGTCAATTTTGGGAGCGCCGATGCAAGACAGGCCGTTAATTTTGATGAAGTTTCCGCTTTTGAAAGGCCCGATGTATTCCAATCAAGTAGGAAGATATCAGAGATTGCGGTTGATCCAATCATCGGTGACGGAAGCGTGGATGCCAGATCAAGATGATAACCAGTTGAGCGCCGGCATGGTGGGAGATGATCGCGAAGGCGCGATCTTCTGCAACGATGGGTTTTTTGACGTGAGAGAAGCGGCGTCTTTTGACGGGATAACATGACCTTCGAGAATGTGGATGTAGCCATCATGGATGTTTCGAAGTCGTCTGCTAAATGCTTTGTGGTGGAAAAACACATTGTTTTGCATGTGGTTTTAGAGGACTGGATGTCGTATTTCATATTTCCCAGCCGCTGTGTCAAAGGTCCCTCACATCCGTAATGCTATCGGCGAGCCACTATTCCACCATCGGGTTCTTCGTCAACACTGTCCACGGTGCCTTGTTGACGTCCGTAAAGTGCGAGAGAGCGTGAGTTCTGCGTTGATTGTGTAGCTCATACACCCCTGTTATTTGCCGGTCGAAGCATGGCTTTGGCGAGTCTATGTTTTTTTTGCAGGGCCGTATGAGCTACTATAAGGGAAATTAATTTTTTTTTACCTTACAGCGCCGGGAATAAGTGCAGAAGGAGATCTTCGTTTGAGCACCGTCTTTGGTCTATTTTTTTGACCGACAGCGTGGTGGAAAGTATTTGAAGCATCTCAAAGAATACGGTTGTCAAATATTTATCGGCTTACCTTGCCCGTCAAATTTAGCTTGAAACGCCATTCTCATACCGCAATCTCGGAGCAATTTGATTGTGGGTGTACCTGTGGAAGAAATCAAGCAGGATAGGTTTTTGACCAGCAATGAAGTGAAGTGCCCCGACGATCAGTAAATTTTGTTTTGGTTATACAGGTGGAATATTCCAATTTTCCACGTGCCCTATTCTTCCACGGTGGAAGTGCACGGAACACCAATTTTTGTATTCATTTAGCCCGCCAGAGAAGTTTGCCAAGCCATTGGCAGTAGAGCAAATCAAGGTGGTGGTGGTTGCAGAGCACAGAGTTAAGATAGCGACCATCAATTTGATCAACAGTGTGCAGTATGTCTGATGATTTGAGATGTGGTGCCAACGATTTGTTACAAGCGACGAAGCAGACGAGGAGTGGCAGCAGTAGCGTAAAATGAGCAATGCGGACGGAGTTGCAGTCGTGAAGGTCGATTCAAAAGACCCAGTCTTCTCTTCTGAATGAATGGACATGCAGATAATATTTCGTTGGAATGGGGTCCATGCACCACGTGGCGGCCATCATGCGTGGATGAGGAGCGGTACTGCCAAAAATCCCGCAAAGCATATTGGGTCTGTTTCGCATTGAAACAGTGGTGGGCCCATGGATTGGTTTTGGCCAGTTCGTGACCTTGGTGCATACGCGTTTTTTCTCAGTATGATTTGATCGGAGATTGAAGCAGACAATACGAAGGCAGACTCTGAAAGCAAAGGCAGGAAACCTGTGAATCTCATTGAGCTAAGTGACATAGGCACCACCATTTATGCAGATTTCACTCTCCATTTTAACCGCAGACCTCCCCTGCAAAGATTCATCAACTTTGGCATCCGAAGCGAAGATTGCAAATATACCAATTTTTTTTTGGATTCGGCATCTTTAGCGCCAGTTTTTTGATGATTCAGTTCGGCAGTCTGCGGGTTGAATATTGGCCAGGGCGGTAGTTTTTTTCTGCGGTGGGAGACAGCGATGACTGGCTGAGGGACGCGCTGTGGCTGTCATGGATGTTCATGGCGGATTCGAGGAACCACGTTTGTCTAAAATGAAGTGTTTCATTGGCGTTGTTTTTCATCTTTGTTGAGGGGGCGAAAGCGATGTCTAACCCCATCGATAACTGTTGGAGATCTGCGACACGAGCACTGTTTTTTAATACATTGGACCTGGATGATGGCGCGTGCAATGGGGTACCGAATCAATCAAAATCCCATATTTTTTATATATCTCTGCAACCCCTAACGGCGGATTTGTTTTTGTGAACATTTTTTTTCCAAGGTCGCCCAATCCAAAGTGACGGAAATTTGCAGCAGCGGTGTCTTTCAGAAAAGGGAATCTCAAATCGGGAAAACGGAGCACCCCCTGCTCCTGTGCAACGAGAAAGGGGGAGGAGATAGCCGTTGGAGATCTGTCGCCATTCGAGACGACCACCGCCGTTGGAGATAGCTTTTAAAAGCATCCGGAGCTGTGCAGGCTGGCCATGGAGGCGTTGATTGACTGGATTACCGAAGATGACCCTGAATGAAGGTTTCGTGAAAGTTTCGAGAGATTACACCGCTCCGTGACGATCTGATCGTGATTGCTGAGGATCATCGGCATCGTGGTTGGACTAATGACAGTGTTCCAGTTTGCTCGCGTGGCGTTGATGAAGATATCGACGGATATCCTACTGTTTTGAGGTCGTTTGCTCATGCTCGGTGGAAGCATTGGAACATCCAAAAACCCCTAATAATTTATTCCGCTCCGTGAAAGTCGTGGAGCCCGCTGTGAATTGCAAGATGCTTCGATCTCTCCGATTTGGCGCCTTTATCACCGCGAAAAGGCGGATTCTATGGCACGCCTGATTAAAAAAAGATTTTTCGTAATGTTGCTTTGATGTTCCTTTGTGTCCCCTAGTGGCTGACGAGTGGTTACAAAGAATCATACACAGTGAAAGCAATTTAAGTGGCTGACGAGTGGTTAAAAAGAATCATACATAGTGAAAGCAATTTTTTGAGGTAACATGATCGAGGCGCCAGTGACTCAGGTTACGCGGCAATGTTGGTAGGGCCTAGCTAGAGAGCACATGGTTAATCCATGCATGTGGGTGGCTACATGAAATTGAAGCTCCACGTGTCTGTGGAGGCCACCTACGCTGCGCCGGCTACGCTCGTGGTCGTCATCGAAAGCTAGAGTCAATGGTTTTGGTCGTGATTGTGCGTGCGGCGACATTTTCGGCAAAATTCCTGTTAGAGTTGACGTCCAGTTTGACCGCTAATAAATCCTGGAGCGTTGTGGTGTAAACTGTAAACAGCTTGGCTAGCTTTTGTCCTGTGATCGAGGTTTATTGTCTTGAAAACTGAATGACGACAATGTGATCGTCAGTCCTGCGGTTTGGTAGCAGAAGGGACGCCCGCTGTAGCGAGGCGACTGTGATTTTTTATTTCTAAATCGTCATGGAGATGTGTGCGATCGAGCTGATGGAAAACTTTATTCTGCAACGAACGTTGCTGATGTTTCTGGAAGCACATATGGAGCCGACTTGCAACCTGTTGTTTTGTGTTGCTGTCGCTATAACTCAAGGACTGGCCTCCAACCAATTTAGCAATTTGGTGCTTGTTTTTGGGCACAACGTTGGAAATGAGTGTGGACCGTCGATCTGGACGGGAAACGATACTGGAGCTTCCACTTCTGCATCGCCTCGACCTGCTCTGCTTTACGACGGTAGCACTGCCAGTCTAGCCGCCTTCACTTCCTGAGTCGCGGCGGAGGGAATCGTCACTAAAAAAAATTCTAGCCAGTCCTTACCAGTGAAGCATGTTCTGGTTGGCACTCGAGACGTCCATCTGGAGATTTTTGTTGAGTACAGCGACTACGACGCGGCGGTGAAGCAGAGGATGAGACAACTACAATGGTGGCGTCGCATGGATAACTGCTTTGGTGATGAAAATTTGGTAATGCTTCAAGGTCATATCATGGTTTTTTTTAATGAAGGGTTTTGTCAATAAACATGTGATTTCTGTGGTCAAATTATGGTGAGTTTAATTCTTCATATATATTGTGGGCTATTTATATGCATGTGGCAAGCAACCACAAAGGTATAGTGGGGACACCAATATCAATAAAAGAAGAAGCTTTATTAAAGTAGGATATTTATAATAGTGGTTGGACCACTATTTTTTAAGTCCACTTTAATTTTTTTAACATGTAAAAAGGTGGAAAGCATAAATGGGCCCATAAATTGTTTTTTATAAAACATGCTATCTTTCGAATGATATTCCGAAAATATTCTTTGTGAGGAAGGGGAGAAGACTATTGTTTTTCTTGCAAATGAAGGTCAATTTGATATCCGATCATAGGGGGTTGAAGAGGACATCTTCCTCTTCATCCTCCTTGCACATCTTCCTCCTTCTTCTATTCTAGAAGGTGGTTTTCTCCCTTGTGGTTTTTCATCATCTTTCAGCAGATATTTCTTATGGATATACTGTACATGAGTACCTTATCAGGCCTTGTTGTCGGGACTCATACTTGTGGATATGCCACTTATTTTTGTTGTTTTTTCACTACCTCCTAGTATCACTTAAGGGGGGTGTTAGAATAATATATCATATCCTAAGTTGTTACTAGGATAATTTGTGTGGCTAAGATTAACTTAGTTATGATCTAATGGATCAGATTGTAAGCACTTGCTATTTAAGCAAGGTCCTTTCAAGTGAATAACATCAAGTCTTTCATTTTTCCAACAAGAACTAAAAAGATATCAAAAAGAAAGCAATTAATTATTTCAAAAATATTTTGCTAGATACTGGCCAAGATAAAGAGGCAAAAGGTAATCTATTGCAAAATATTACATCAATTATCACACATAAACAAAATGAAAACTTGATGAAGATATCTATGGAGGAGCTATATGATGCAATTTTCTCTTTCCATCCTAACAAGGCACCTGGCCCTAATGGATTTCCAACAATTTTTTTCAAAATTTTTGATATTTATTGAAGAGTGATATGTTGGTTCTAGTTAAAGAGGCCCTAAAAAGAAAGGTTACAGTAAGTGATATTAAAGCCACTTTTCTTACATTGGTTCCCAAGAAAGGCAAGAAAATATTTTGATAATTTTCATCCAATAAGCCTTTGTAATATGATTTATAAGATCATTTCAAAAATTATGGCAAATAGATTGAAAATCATTCTAAATTGTGTTGTCTCAAAGGAACAAAATGGTTTTGTTTGTAGTAAAATTGTTGATGGTGTAATCATTGTGCAGGAGGCCATGCATTCTCTTAATTCCGTGAAAAAAACTATGAAATTAAATATGAACAAAGCATATGATAAGGTTTATTGGATTTCTCTCATGATATTCTCAAAATATTTGGTTTTGATAAAGGTTGGTGTGAATGGATTAAATGTTGTTGTAGCACTGCAAAATATTCTCTTTTGATCAATGGTTCTCTTACATCTTGTGGATTCTGCCAAGGTGATCCACTATCTCATCTATTTATTATTCTTGCGAAGGCATTAGGGAGAGCTTTCTCAAAGGTAATATTGGAAGGAAAAATAAAAGGTATTTAGATTGCAAAAAGAGGCCCCTTAAAATCTCATCACCAATTTGTCGATGATGCTTTTCTTTTAAGTCAGCCCTTTGTCAATGAGGTCATGGAGTTTAAATCAATATTATTATGCTATTATAAGGCTACTAGACAATTGGTTAATACTACAAAATCTAGAATATTTTTCATTAACACTGCGTTATATTTTCTACAAATTATTGTGGATATTTTAAGGTTTAAAATTGAAAATTTTCCACCAGCCTACTTGGATATTCCTGTCTCATAAAGGAAATAAAAGGGACATTTAAGTCTCTTGTTTGGACAAAATTAAAGCTTGTTTGATAGGTTTAAAAGGTAAGTTCTTAACCATGGCGAGAAGGCTACAACTCATAAAGACAGCATTGCAATCCAACCCTATTTATATGATGTCACTTTCAAGATAGTCAATAGGTATAGCATCAAAAATTGATAGAATTCAAAGAGACTTTCTTTGAAAATGATGCAAAAAAAAAATAGGTTTCCTCTTTGTAAGTGGGATAGGGTTTGCAAATGAAAGAATATTGGAGGAGCAAGCTTGTCAAATTGCAGACTTATGAGTTTGGCCTTAAGAACAAAACTTGGGTGGAGATTATTCAAAGGTCGAAAAAACAATCGAGCAAAAAAGTTAATTCAAAAATATGTATGTTCTCGATGCAATTAAAAATATTCAAGAAATTACTTGACCCAAAGGATCACCAACATGGAACTTCATATCAAATAGTTTGCAATTGATCAAGAAACATATTAGATGGTCAATCAATGAGGGGAATTATGCAAATTTTTTGTCTAACGCTTTGTTGAAACCTTATCCTCTTATCTCTAATTCAAAATGGCAACCATTGGTTCGGGCATGTCTAGCTTGTAAGGGTCCAAAGATCAAAAGATCATATTAGTGTGAGCAACAACTTCAAATCATGGATTTCTAATAATAACCTAGTTGAAGAAGAGGAACTCAAACAACTTGCAAATAAGCTTCAAAATATGCTTCCAGAGTTTTATTTGCCTATTTTTATACAAAAGGATAAATTAGTTTGGTATCTATCAAAAGATCGTGCGTGCTCATTCAAGTTGGGCTATGAGAATTTAGAGCAATTGAAAAATATGACCCCCAAATATTTCCCTTGAAAGAATGTTTGATCACTAGAGGCTCTCTCTAAGACCTCATCATTCCTTTGGTTAGTAGTTCAAAGGAAGACTTTCATAAGAGATCCCAAAAAGAAGAGGATATCATGGACCTTTCAAATGTGTCTTGTATGAGAAGGATTTAGGATCATACCACTACTTCATTTTCTCTTTTCTCACACCATATGGGGTTACTTTTAAAAAAAAATAGAATATATTGGATAGCCCCAACATTGAAAGTTGATGCAATGTTGGATTAATTATTTCAAAGCTAAAGCATTATGTCTTTTGTAGAAGATTGGTCCTTCCATTATTTCTTGGAACTTATGGCTTGGAAGGAATAACATAAATTTTAAAAATAAATCTCAAAACCATAGTTTGAAATTATATTATTGCCGGTCTTGCAAAATGTTTCCAAATATGGTGCTCATCATGGAAAGTCTTACATGCAAAAAAAGAGTGCTAACAACTTGATCACAAGATTTGAAAATATATAGAAGATTCATCTACAACAATGACATTAAAACAAAGGATTTGCTTCAATTTATAGTAAAAAGGCAATGTCCAGGATTTTGGGGGCGCGTCGGGTGAGGTTGTCCCCTAAGGGGCCTAGCAAATGGTTTGGTGCTTTAACGATTAACAAATCTGAAGGTTGAAGGAGCGTAGAAGGTTGGAGGTTGAAGGAGCGTGGAAGGTTGAATGATGATTTGATCTTTAAAGTGTCAAGGTTGAAGAAGCATATGGAAGGTTGGGCTACCTGAAGGAACTACAACAGAAAGCTAGGATGTTGGGTGGAAAGCTGGGATAGTTGAAGGAACGTGGAAGGCCAATAAGGTTGAAGGAGCGTGGAAGGTTGGGTTGGCTGAAGGAGCTGCAGCCGAAGGCTGGGAAGGCTGAAGGAGCTGCAGTGGAAGGCTGCTTAGGTTGAAGGAGCGTGGAAGGTTGGTCTTTGTTGGGTGGAAGGCTTGTTTGAGATCGGATCAACTGAGGGAACCACAACAACAGGTTGGGTTGTTGAGTGTAGTGCAACAACAAGTCGGGTTGTTGGGTGGAAGGCTGGATCAACTAAAACCCCCTATTTTTGTCTTTGGTGTGTCTATGGGTTTGGAACCCATAGGTATTGGGGTGATTTTTCTCTCTTTATAACAGAAAAATGTGCGAAGGATTAGGATATTTTTCTAAATAACTTATCTTTTAAAAGTCATATCTTTGCGAAAAAGTTATCCGATTCAACTGATTCTTGGACCAACTTGTGCAAAATTTGAATAACTTTAAAATGAAGTGGTCATATGCAAGAATTTGAGCAATATCGACCATGATTTTTCAAGTCGCGAAAAACGATATTGCAAATAAATGTCAGCCAAGGTTCAAATGATGGGAAGAGCAATGAAGGACTAGGACTTTAGTGAGGAAGGAAACTAGCAATTTAGATTTGGTAAAGTGGACTATGATAGTGTGATATTTTGAAAATATTACTCTACTAATAGATAGTAGAGGTGAAGTTTTGGCATTGTGAAGGCTATTATAGGAAAATGTTAAGAAAGATGCTAAATTATGAAATAATCGTATTCATATAGATAATTGAAAAGATCAAAAAAAATGAAAATCAAGAATTCATATATTTTATGTAAAATGATGTAGGTTTCTAGCTATAGCATCTCAATTGAGATAAGAAGTGTATTTATTTATAAACTCTCACTCTCTATAGAAGAGAGTTGTAATTTGTCAAGGATGGGGGACCCTAGTACAACCCCTTATTATCCAACAAAATAAAGTCCAAAAATTAAGTTTATCAAAATTAATTTGGATGGTGTTTCTAAAAGAAATCCAAGAAAAGCTAAGGAAGTGTTTTTCAAAATAATAAAGACAAAATTCTCCTTACTCAAAATCATTTGGACCTTCAACTAACTATGCAATCTAAGGCATTTCTTACAAAGATTAAAATTGCAATTGAAAAGGGATGAAAATATATTTCAATTATAGCGAATTCACAAATTCTCATTAATGCTCTCAACAAAATGATGTTAGGATTGGATTTAAAATAATATTATTGTTGATTAGGTTTATCAAAATTAATTTTGATGGTGCTTCAAAAGAAAATCCGAGAAAAGCTAGTGGAATGGTGTTTTTCAAAATAATAATAGCAAAAATCTCCACTTACTCGAAATCATATGGAATTTCAACTAACTATGCAGAGCTAAGGCACTTCTTACAAGGATTGAAATTGCAATTGAAAAAAAGATGAAAATATATTTCAATGGAAGGGGATTCACAAATTATCATTAATGCTCTTAACAAAAATGGATGTGAAGATTGGATTAAAAATAATATTATTGTTGATGTTCATTATCTATTCCTAGAGGCAATCTCTTGAAAATATGAACATGTCTATAGAGAAGGAAATATAGAGAAGGAAATCGGGTATTAAATAATTTTGCCAATCACTGTGGTGAAATTCAAATTCTAGAAGGCAACTGGTCAAGTGAAATTTTATTTCTTAATGAAAATCATTGTCAAGGAGATAATTGTGGAAACAATGCACTTGAAGAGAATATATTGGACAGAAAATAAAATAAAAATATCATTAATAAAAAAGCAAGCTAAATATGGTTTGATTGACCTAATAACAAATGTAATAATTTGATATTTTAATTAAAGTGCCCCCAATAGAAGCCACATAAAACTTATTTAATTAAAGAAATTAAAAAATATATATATATATAATTCAATTTTTATTCCTGGTGAGCTGCAAGCTTACTACAGTGGTAAAATAACTATTCCTAATGAGGTTTTGCATTGCAATTTTGGAATTTGGTTTGTATATTGGCATTATCTATTATAAAGCTTCCTTGAATTTGATATTTAAGTTGCTCGGCATATCACTCTAAGAAGCAACTTTTATAAAAGAAACATCATTAACAAAGATAATATTTAAGGCAATATAATCTAGAAAAGACAAGTAAAAATTAATGCTGAATGGTAGAGCTTGAGGCACAAATTAGAGGCTTACCTACACCAGTAAATCCAAATGACTCTGATTCCAATTTGAAAATGCAGAATAGGCAAATACGTAATGCATTTACCTCCAACAAAATCTAATCCTTTTAACATTTTTACTTATTCTTAAAATAAATTTTGCATTCTGCCAAATTATTGAAGTGAAATATTAGGTCCAAGGTGAATCTCATGTCATTAATTTTTAATCTTGTGTCATCAATTTTTAAAACGAGCAGGAAAATGGACTAAGATAATCCGAGGCACAATGGTATTGCATATAGTATGCAAATTCCATGGAATATGCAATCTAGAAACATGAAGAAAGAACCGTTCGTGTTGGAGCTACGATTTTTACATGAAATGAGTTTAAAGACAACGAAGTATAGAAATAACATGATGTTCACATGATAAACAAGAGAAACAACCATCCTGAGAAAATTGGGGAATTGACTGAGTCCCAATTCTCTGTTAGGCAACCATCTATAATGATATTAGGAACTGCATTTTATCAAAATTATCAGATTATTGAACCTAAACCTCATTTAGTTAAGAGTCACCTTAACTGGGGTTGGGACCCTAGAATGTCAACCAAATTCAAATTCCTATTTTTATAAGAACATATAAATAACAGCAAATAAGACCATAATTCAAATTACAAGAATTTAGAAATACAGGAAGCAAAAATGTCTCAGCAAAATTTAGTTATAAACTGTTTCTGTATCTTGCTCTAAAGTAATCGGTTCCTCGGTCTCTTGTTCTACAATGTCCTGGCTTGTTTCCTCATCTATAGGTGATTGTTTCATTCTACTCCAAACAATTCTCTCTATCTCAGCCTTATCAACAGTTGGAAAAACTGCACAAAGCATAGTATTAAGCAACATTGCATCTTCTTCTTCTTCTAAAACATCACTTCCAAGGCAACATTTACAAATGGCCTCTAAAGCCTTTTCTGCCCGGACTTTGATAGGTATCTCTGGAAGTGGAGCTTTGGACTTTGCTCGTTTCTGCACGAAAATGTAGCATATTCAAAAAATAAGAGAAAAACATTTACAAACCCAATAATGCCAAAGCTGAAGAAAACAAGAGACGCTCCAGGACATACTCTTAGTTTTCAGTAACTATCAATAACTAACATTCAACAGGTCAAAGAAATGCACTCATCAGGAATATAATAGTTTCATCCTTGGTTTTCACTCGAGAGACGAGGAATTGAGAAACAATTTAATTTGCACTACAGAAATAACTTATTATTAATGTCATGACTCATCTTACCAGATCTCAATGCATGAGATCATCCAGTAGGATTCCTGCAGTTTGAAAAGGTAAGTAAATGTAAGATGAACAAAATGAAAAAATCTCAGCAACACTCCTGGACAATGTTACTTCCTCTAAAACCTAACAGCATTATATAAATACAAATATAGATATAAAGAAGGCAAATTCATATTTACTTGTTAATTTGTTGATTGTTATATCTCAAAATTAATTTTCAAAATTTCAGTTTCTTGTTCTATGGTTATTGATTATGAAATTCTACTGTTTATGAATTTTTTTTTTGGGTGTTTTTTTGAGGAGTACTTACAAAATGTCATTTGATTGGAGGATTCAACATGGCCAACTTTTGCAGACTCATGCACCTTTTAATGATCCCCTGCCAAAGAGTTACTCAAACTTGACTTGGAACCCACAGCATGAGTTGCCTATTTCACCAAAACTGCTTCGGACGTGTGGCAGACCTTAACTGCATAAGCACCACTGAGGCTGTGAAAGAAATCCTTCCCCCTTCTGAAATTTGCAACAAAAAAATAGAGGGAGAGGAATCCCAGTGGATGACCTACAGTTGACCTCACAATTGAACCAACATCCAACTGGCTACGTCATTGATTTTAGACGTTTTACTATTTTTTTTTTTTTATTGAATAAATACTTCTTATAAACCCGGGTCACATCACCGATAATGCAAGTGGCATCCTTGCCGGTAGACCACATCACGTGGGGATTGAAGTTTTACTATATTTATAGTTGTTTCTAGTAGCAAAACACCAATACTGTTGGTGATGCCCCCCAAGCTTGTGGCTTGGCCTAGCATCCCTAATATGCTCCCTTCAAAGCAGAGGATAATATGCCGAGGGGCAGATCTATAGCATTGTCTTCAAATTTCTTGTTTTATGGTTATTGATTATGAAATTCTACTGTTATGATTTTTTTTTTTTTTTCGTGTTTTTTTTAGGAGTACTTACAAAATGTCATTTGATTGGAGGATTCAACATGGCCAACTTTTGCAGACTCGTGCACCTTTTAATGATCCCCTGCCAAAAAGTTACTCAAAATTGACTTGGAACCCACAGCATGAGTTACCTATTTCACCAAAACTGCTTCAGACTTGTGGCAGACCTTAACTGCAGAAGCACCACTGAGGCTGTGAAAGAAATCCCTCCCCCTTCCGAAATTTGCAACAAAAAAATAGAGGGAGAGGAATCCCAGTGGATGACCTACTGTTGACCTCACAATTGAACCAAACATCCAACTGGCTACTTCATTGATTTTAGAAGTTTTACTATATTTTTTTTTTTTTTTTTAATCGAGTAAATACTTCTTATACATATACATATCCGCCGTGGGGATTGAACCCGGGTCACATCACCGATAATGCAAGTGGCGTGCTTGCCGGTAGACCACATCACATGGGGATTGAAGTTTTACTATATTTATAGTTGTTTTTAGTAGCAAAACACCAATACTGTTCGTGATGCCCCCCAAGCTTGTGGCTTGGCCTAGCATCCCTAATATGCTCCCTTCAAAGCAGAGGATAATATGCCGAGGGGCAGATCTATAGCATTTTCTTCAAATTCCTGTATCCCTTTCCCCAACAGGCATAAGGAAAAATATCTGCAGTCCCCCCAGGATGCCCCCCTGGAACACATTCTTGATCTGTAGTATGTACCCTAAAACTGGGATCACGTCATGCCACTTGGTGGGGGTGATGCTCAATTTTCTAGCCTTTACAGTTTTGACTTAGCAGGCAGTATGGTCTGATGACATTTGGTTGAACATAGTCTATTGCTTTCACAAAAATATTTGAAGGGAAAGAAGATCCATGAAAACTATGACCCAAATAAGTACATCAACCACAAGACTATGAGCTCACTCCTGGGGGATAAGTATAATTGCAGTTTTTTTCCAAATGAGACATGAAACTAAAGAGGAGGGTCCAAACAAGGTAAACCAAAACCCATGGAAGGTCAGTTTGATGAACTCTTCTCCACTATATGGGATGAACAGCACACATAGGAAGTTGAACCAAGAAAAACTCAAGGGCAGATGAGAGCCCAAGTCTCTTCTCTACAACTATTATTCCTCGAGAAGATAGGGTATGTCGTCTTTGCTCTAATCAGGAGCTGAAGACTGTAGAACATTTCATCTTCAGGTATCCTGTTTTAATGTGATTTGAGGGAGGTATATTGCTTGTATAGAGACTCAGGTGGATCACTTATCACTCTTTTCAGCTATCCTGACCAAATATGCTTAGCTCTTTACCTCAAGGAAGCTATGACTCTTCAGCGTCAGTTATTACAGGGGAGACAGACTACTACTTGACTAATCACCTCATTCTTTCACCCTATCTCTGCAATCAAGAGTAATAAGCACTCACTGGAAGCTACAACTATCCAAAATATTAATGATAGATTTGTGCGCCCTTGTCTGCATACAAGAGTGGCTATCCAAAATTTTAATATCAATATCTATGCTCAAATTGTACAAAGAATTAAGTATGGGCCCCCCACATTATCCCCAAGATGTAGGGCCCTTATACAGATGAAGGGAAGCAAGAAGGGCGATTTTTACCTTGGCTCATATTCATCTTTTGTCAGGTTGTACATATTTTCGAAAGAGGCATTTAGCTTGTGGCAGTTGGACCTCATTAACAAGCAGTTCGGTAAAGGTCATAAAAAGACAAGCCTATTCAATCATGAAAGGAGCTACTTGAAGGTCACCCCTCGAAGCAAAGGTTGCACTGAACAAATTGAGAAGAAACTCAGGAGCTGCGGGATGGCATTGATCCCTAATAGATGGGCCTATGATCCCAAAGTAGTTTAAGCGAGGGGAAGGCCCTGAAAAGACTAGATGCCGGACAAACTTGGGAGGACAAGATCAAGGCACTGGAGAAGCAACCCTTTCCCTAGTTTCGCTTTCACAAAGAAATGTTGGAGGGAAAGAAGATCAATGAAAACTACAACCCAAATAAGTATATCAACCATCAGACTATGAACTCACTCCAGGGGGATAAGTATAATCGGAGCTTGGAGAAAGTTGCAGCTTATTTCCAAATGAGATATGAAACTGAAGAGGAGGGTCCAAATAAGAGTAAACCAAAACCCATGGAAGGTCGGTTTGATGAACTATTCTCCCCTATATGGGATTAACAACACCCATTGGAAGTTGAAACAAAAAAAACCTCAAAAGCAGCTAAGAGCCCAAGTCTCATTTCTACAACTATTATTCCGCGTGAGGATAGGGTATGTCATCTTTGCTCTATTTGGGAAACGGAGACTAAAGAACATTTTTAGATGTCCTGTTTATTATGAGATTTGAGGGAGGTACTATTGCTTGTATAGAGACTTAGGTGGATTGCTTGCCACTTTTTTCAGCTATCCTAACCAAAGATGCTTGGCGCTGTACCTCAAGGAAGCTATGACTCTTCGGCGTTGGTTATTACAGGGGAGACAAACTACTAATCGACTAATCACCTCATTCTTTCATCCTATCTCTGTAGTCAAGAATAATAAGAGCTCATTGGAAGCTACAACTATTCAAAATATTAATGACAGATCTGTGCGCCCTTGTTTGCATACAAGAGTGGCTACTAGGGCTTCAATTCTTTCTTCTTGCTTGCCACAAGACAAACTACAGTTCTTCGGTGTCATGTTTCAGCCACCCCTCACATTATTAACTTCCTAGTTTCTTGTCGTCTTCTGTTGGTTCCACAGCCATGGATGCTAGATGAGTCTTGAGGGATTGAACTCTATGTCCTCCCAGGATTATCCAACTAGGCCCTCTTAGTCCTCGTCATTCTCCTAAGAGCATCATGAGATCCTATGTTGAACCTTTTGAGATAGTTGGTAATGACAACAACTATGCTTCTACTTTACATCCCACTATAGATTGATGTTGGTGCTTGGATCCATTGGAGCTCCTTTCTATCTCTATTGTACCTCAACTTCTAGATCTCTCTTAATCATTTCTTTTAGCATGTTTTGGTTTATCCATTTTGGGTAACCCTCAAGGTTGTAATTTTATGCCATACAGTTGTTCCACTTTAGAGTAGTTTACGCTAGATTCTTTACTCTAGTTTAGCTTATTTTCGCAGTACTTCGTGGTTAATACAACGCTTTATAATTTGTAGCAACTCTTTTCAATAAGTCCCATTCGCCTACTTTGGCCATCTGTGGACATTAACAGAATTATCTAATCTACAAATGTCAACCGGTCGAGACAATTGCAGCCATGAGTGGAGCAGCTCAAACAGCTGCCAAGAATACATATGAAAGGGGTACAATTGATGAACAAGGCATATTGCGCAATGTCACCAAACAGTAAAGACAGGAGATAAGAGTTGAACGTACATGTGCCCCTGTTGATACAACAAATCTCAGTGGAAGCTAAAGGAGGCCAAGCGTAACACAGCAGTGGTGTTCCGCAAATGAAGGAATAGAGAATCAAGGATGACAGGAAAAATCAACAACACACAGCATCTCTAGCGTTCAGCATCATTCTTTGATCCTGGATATGGAAAAAACAGCAGCAACAATGTTGGAAAGGCACCCTTAAATGGCCCTACACAAAGACAAGGCAAAAAAAAACATTCCTAGATGGCCCTGCACAATAGCATATATCAGAATGCCTGGTCCAGCAGTCAGACGAACTTCCACAGCAGTTCAGACGACCTTGCACAGGAGGTCAGATGGCCTTGCACAAGTATCTACAACAAGCATTCAATAGTGGAAACAGTTCAGATGGCCATGCACAACAATGTATAACAGCAAGAACAATTCACAGGCACATGCACAATATTAGCATAAGTCTGCACACAACAATGGCTGAATGGAAGTTTTCTCATTATCTGCACTTGCACCTCACGAACACATATCTGATTACACCCAATCAATTGATCTTGCTCCTCCTACGCTTGCCTCATTTGATCCATCTCTCTTCCCTTGTCTTTGCTAGTTCTACTTCGACCTCCTGTTGCACTTGCGGAAGCTGCCCCTATAATTCTTGCAACTAAGTAGAATACTCCTCGTTCAATTTCAGGCTATTCACCATTATCTTGAAATGTCTCCAACCCAACTGCCAACCATTGAATAATATATGCAAGAAATTCGTTCTGCAATAGGATTTTTCAAACTTGGTGCCAGTTTGAATTTCTTGAGACCTAACAATTCAAGAAACTCATCCAATGTCCCTTCGCCAATATAGACCCGTGTTGGGGAACACTACAAAATTGGAGTTCCTTCAAGTAGCTCCATCACTCAAATCATTGATTGCATGCTACTGCTGCCTACCCCAAGCTCCCATAACTGAATACGATGGATTTATTCAAATCATTTCATCTACTCTTCTTGTTGGGCCCAACTCGGCAGCCATTCGCAAATGCCATAGTCACCATTCCCCAAGGCAATTAACTCGAAACTCATTTCATACTCTAATAAACAACCCACTCACCTTTTCAAAGAATCCATCAACTTGTTCATATATTCTTGCTCCATGAACTAGGGGCTGCCTAAGATTTGGCACTTAAATGAGGAAGTGCTAACTTGTCTCTCGTTCTTCTTCCATGTCATTGCCCATGGTGGTTTCTTCAATCTCCTCCCCACCATAACCCTTTAGGTTGATTTTTGCTTTGGTGGCTTTTCCTTCTTGAATCTTTGGTTTTATTCTCTCTGCTTCATCTGCGTGAATCTGCTTACTCGCAATGTCCAACATCTCTTTTCCTTACTTTGGTTCTTCCATTGGTAGTTAACTACTCTATCCTTTTTGCCACCACATATGTTCTAATGCAGGTAGTTTATCTTTTCCTCCTCCCCACATCGATGAAACTTGTGTCATGATTTGCATAGTTGTAGATGTCACCTCTACTGGTATCTCTTCGTCCACACCTTTCGATCTCCTTCACAAATGACATAAATGGTGTTGTGGCAAAAATTTCACATTGGAAAGTTCGAGTGTCCATGTCCATCGTACCTCCATACAATTCAGCTATCCCTAGATCGTAGTTCTATGGTCTCCTCTCGAATTCTTCCAACAATGGTGATGTCTCCGTTGCATCCACTATAGTCTGCACCTCTTCATCTACATCCACCACAACTAGCATCGCCTACACCCCTTCTTGCATAGTTCCTCTTCCTTCTAGCTATTGCCTTTCTCCTTGCACAGTTGCTTTCGTCTGTTCTAGTTGTTGTCCCCCTCTAGTAGGATCTCCTAAAGCCTCTCTCCTGGTACCTGCAATGGCACCAACGATGCCTCCTCACACAATCTGGCCTCCTGATTACGCCAAAGCACCCTGTGGCACTGCACCGTATGTCATTCCCCACAACTGATAATGTTGGCCTACCACAAGTCCTTGAGTACTTCTGCCAATTGTACCTGCCACTATAGCCTCTCATAGCAATCCCAAGGGTGGAACGATTTTGATTTTTTTCTTGACTGGTTGGTATTGAGGATGTTGTAGAGGCTATTGTTGCAGCAACTGCCCCATCTGCTCTAGCTGTTTTTCCGCTTCCCTTCTCTCGTCGGCTCCTCAACACTCGACAACTACTACTCAGCTCCATCAAAAGTTGACCCTTCTTTAACCAACACATATGTGCCCTCTCCTTATTCCTCTTCCTCTGACGACTCAATTAACAACACCTTTGTTGCCTTACTCTTTTTTGTCGTCTTGGCCTTCTTTCTAGTTGCTACTTTTCCCATTGGTTTGGTTAAAGGGACTACAAAAACCCAATGGAAAATACTTAACACTCTTGGCAATTCTTGAGGAAGACCCAATCCAAGAAACTAAATCTTCTCGTACTTTACCGCATTCAAAAGCAACACAATGGCGTGGAATGCCATAAAGAAATTCTTTGTAAACTACAACAAAATCTTTTGTATGCGATCAAACAGGAATGTTGCCAAATCATATTTTTCTTTGACCATTATTCCCTCCATTTACAGTATGAGCCAAATGGGCATATCCAAGGCTCATTGTTGGTCAGACAACCTAGACATTACGACATTCATTGCATAGCGCAATTCGACGAACTTCAAGTGTTGCATTTTGAGTTCGTGGCTCCCATGTTTTGCTAGCTCCGCAACTTATGTCACACTAAAATAAGTGACCTTGTCCATGATCGTCTTTAACCGGTAGGGTTCCACTCCCTCCTTCACCTGTTTGCTACTGCTGGCAACAAGTAGCTCGAACACCCTCCAAAAGTTGTTTGGTGAATTTTTTTGGTGAAAATGACACTTGCACCTCCTTGTCACCCAGCACTACTTTACTCCTTTCCTTTTCTGCATCATATGTTTGCAACATTCTGATAGATACTTATGAAAAAATCTTTGTCAAAGTTGGGAACTCTTGGTTTCAAAATCCGCCCAAGTGAATGTGATGCGCCCTCAAGACCTCGGCCAAGAGATTGGATGGCTCAGAAACAAGGGTTTCTGAGTCAACCTCCGGAGATGGCCGGTTCCTATTCCTAGCTAATCTAACTAAATGGGAGGTTGCAAACTCAAGTAAGAAATGTGAAGGGTTAGAAAGACAAGCTAAAAGTGGTAGGGATTCGGCAACATCAAAGGACATAGTGCAGAGTCTCACAATCTGTATTTGAATTAAACCACCTAACAGAACAGCCTACTTTTCTTATGCATTTAAAACATTAATCATTAAGAACTCTGAGTGATGCTAAGTCATTCCAAAACTATAATAGCAAATCTAGGTAGAAATCCAGAATGCAAAATAATTGTAGCAGAATTACCCGTTCCTAGCTTTAACAGAAAATCCTTAGCTACTTAGTAAGACATACATACATGTTTTGCACAAGAAGTTAGCAAGAGTCCAGACAACAATCCAATTTTCATTCAAGAAGGCGTATAGCCTCAATCAATACAATTATGTCAATTGTAAATACCAAAGAGTCGACCCTTAGAATGGCTTACATTCTAGTATATATAGAGATTTACAATGTATTCAATTATCTAAGAATGATTGTTGTCAGAGCATATTTAAGGCTTCAGAGCAGGTGCAGTGAGTGGTTGTCGCATTCAGCTCAGCGGTGCTTAACTGCTTCAGGCATGCTCTACTGATGTGGATGATGCAGATTTCATCTTGATACTGGCTTGCGTGCTGCATTGTTGGATTGTAACTATCGTATGACGGTCCACTCCTTTCTATTATGCATAGCCAGTTGATCAAGGGCAATTGTACGATGTAGAGGGCTTTGGTCGTTGAGATCTTCTAACAGTGATGATTCCTGGCGGCTGATCAACACGCGCACTCCTGCCGATGTGGACTATTCCGGATCACTTATGCAGTGGTTGGCAACGTGAAGAGTGTCACTTGTTGCCAGGTAATCACCTTGGCTGAGCATTGCATCCTTTGGCTTTCCCCTTATGTCGTGTGTCGGATGACCACTTTACTCTTGATGGTCATTGTTTGAAGAGTCCAGCAACTATGTTTGCTCATGTATAATGTCGAACACCAGGAGTCTTTGATCCTTGCTTGCTTTGTTGTCGGGATGCGTAACTTTTATTTTGCATCCGGAATTGCATTTGGCTCGCCAAAGATTTTAGCTTCTGATGATGACATCATTGCCTTCTAAAGTCCAGCATTTTTGGAAGCTTTGCAAGTATAGCGTCGGACGTCGAATGTCGGGCCCAATTCCTTAGAACATTTCTCGCTTGGCATCACTTTACATTATGCCAGACATTCTATGCCCTCTTGCTAACATCAACATTGTAGTCTGTTCGGTTGACTTTATTTACTTGTCTTCAATGCTGAACTGTCAGACGTCAAGTCTTGTGCCTTTGCTTTTTTCCCTTTTAAAGAATGTCGGACGCCAGGTTTTTATTGTCTTCTGACCTCAGCATCTTAAATATCCGGCTAGCATTCTTCACTTAGTCGAGTTTACCTTCATTCTCTACTTGGTCGAATGTCGAGTTTCATGCCTTAGCATTTTTTACCATCCGACAACCTTCTTGTAGCTTTGTCCTCTGTTTTGGCCTACTTTGCATCCAGCTCTGCCTCTCTACTTGTTGTAGGCTTCTGCAATCCTCCGGCCTGCTCTGAACCATCCTTTCAATCATAAATCTACTTTAGTAGCCTCCTCTAGTGTCCTAATTTGCTATTTGAATTGTTGCATTCATGTCTTAGGAAAATAACTACATGATCTAAACTATACCACATAGTGGATGTAGGTGATAAAATTCACCTACATTATTGGCAACTTTCGAGGATTTTTGCTTGCAAAATTGAGAACCTAGAATGCCTTATCTATGGGATAACAAAGCTTTGAGAGGACATGGATCTTGGAGATAAGATAATCAAGAGGGAGAGTTATGGGCATGAACAAGGGCTATGGATATTAGAAATAAAAGAATTTCAAAATGGAGATGGGAATTGATGCGAAGAATAAGAGAGGTGAAGGCTTCAAGAAGCAAGAAAGGCGACCAAAGCGAAGGATGCGCATGCTGGAGTTTGGTGGAGAGACATTCAGGCAAACAGGGTGACGAGATGACTATGGAGGTGAATGATGCGAAGATACGAAAAAAATACAGGAAGAAGAGGGAAATGTTGGTAAGGCAAGAGAGAGGAAAGGAATCAGAGATACCTAACAGCAGGCACCTTCTACAAAACTGAAAATTTCATGAGCATATTCCGCTACAGCTGAATATTATTTCAAGTCTAGATCTGTAGCTTTAGGTGAATGTTCACTCATGTAGACAGCATTAGACAAATCTTCCAAGTGCTTAGAAGCTTCATCTCCTTTCCTGCTTTCTTCTTTGCAAAATTGCGCAAGTAGGCCCCCTTTGTACCAATGAACTCCATTCAACTTCTCACTCGCTGAACAGAATGCATGGCATCCTAAGATGATCATGCAACTATATGGATTAGGCAGCCTTGTGCATCCTTTTATAGCTGCTTGATGAGGTTGATGACAATTGCATCTCCAATTGAGTTATGCATTTGTTAGCATTGGCACAATTTTTTCGGGCTTTGTTGCCCATGTTCCAATTTCTTTTTTTTTCTCTTTTACTTAGCCAATAGGGGCTTTGTACAAGACATGCTTGCCTTCATCGCTTTTGTACCATTGCACATGGATCTCAACTCAGTATAATGATTACCTTTTCAGACCTTGCTATCAAGTGTCATATGAATTCAGTTCAAACATGCCAAGACATCAATTTGATGGTTTGTTACACTTCCCTTCATTATAAGGATACCAAAGTGAGAAATGACTCCAGTGCTTTGCGAAGGGAAGACTTGAGCTAGTTTTTCCATTGTGCTACGAAGTCAAAAAGGTAGGGGAAGGAAGAAAAGGAAAGTCGAATGTTTTGAGGAAGGAGTTTAATGGGGAAGATATGGGTGAGCGGAGAATGAAGATGGCGGGAAATGAAGAAGAAAATGAGTGACAAGAGGTTCATACCTAAGGGAAAAAGAAACTTTTCCATGCTCTGGTTCCGGATCCTTCTGTAATTTTGTTTTCTTGCCTTCTTGTCATTTTGGTCCATGTCCTAGGGTTTGGATTTTCTCTAGGACAAGGGCTCAAAAACAAAAGGAAGGGGAAAACAATGCTATGTTTCTTAGGCCATCATAATCTGAGACTGAGAAAAGAGATGGTTTTCTCCTTAGACTCCTTCTGGATTTTGTCTTCTTAACTTCCTATCTTTTGGCCCATGTCCTGGGGTCTAGCTTTTCTCTAGGACAAGGGCTCAAAAGAAAGTAAGGGGAAAACAATACAATGTATGTTTGAGCCATTTTAATCTTCAAACTATGTTTCGCCCTTGCTCTTCTAATAAATTTGCACATCAATGGAATATGAAAGCGAAGGATTTGCACCCTTATATAGGCTTTTTGTTTGTGGAGAAGCTGTCCTAGGGCTCATATTATCACCCTCCAATTCTCAAATAAAAAATTATTTCCCATGACATCTCATGATCATCTGACATGCTCTGTTCAACTTGTGATTTCAAGGCTATCTCTCCCTTTACTACCATTTCCTGCTACTGCAGAAATTTATTTAATAGCCGACCTATGTACACAAAATTGTTGTTGTACGCCAGCTATGCTTGCTTCTTCATCCTTTGCATCTGAATCTACAATGACCGGACCATATGATGCCAAACTTACGTTTTTCTCTGTGGCATTTGTCTTGGGGAGCGCGACCAGTTTGCTCAAGAATCTGCCATAATTTTGATTTAGCACTCACCTTTGTTTTCGAGCTTTCTTGAAAAATGGCATATAGAACCAGTAGAATAGGCTGTTGTTGGTCGTGTGAGATATCAAAGGCCAATTTTATGCATATTTTTCTATGCACTAGCTCATTGACTAGAAAATAAAGACAATTGTCATATTCAAAGTTCCTTGATTGGCCATATAGCGCAAAAAAATTCTTTGTCACCATCCAGATTTCTGCTTTATTTCCCAAAAGTTTTGGGAATATCTGTTCAAATTCGCTCCCAACTTGAAATTGTGGTCTCATAACTGACTATCAATCCATATTTATTTTCTGAACCCGACTGCAGCATGTGATCACAATCCGAGGAGGTTGAAGCATTACAAGTTGACCTTTGTGCATCTTCTGTCCAGTTGATGATCTCTATTTTAGCCAACTTATGAATTTCTTGAGACACATTTGACTTGTATTTTTCATATTTCTGCATGTGAAAGGGATTATGTCCTCAATGTGAATTCATACCAATTTCTTGATACATGGCACAACTATATGCGTGCCATCACACTCCTTGTGACCATCTATTTGCGTCAAGAAATCTTTTGACAAACCCATTCCAAATGTGGAAGGCACCTCTACCAACATGATATTCTGAATTGTTGTTAGATTTGGCATCCTTTGTAATATTACTGTCACTTTCTTAGCTATCCCTATTGCTTTGACTTTGCATTTTATTAAATTGGATAACCCGAGGCTCCACATTGGTGTATTCCAGGTTCATGGTATCACAAATTGCCCTAGGTATGATAGCAAATTCAGTTTTCTGATCTATTAGGCAATTGTGTAATATCCATCCTTCCAAGCGTATTGATAGAAAACATGGAGGAGGATTAACCCTTATCATGTTCAAAGATGATTGCCCATATGCCAGTTTGGTGCCTGATAAAGCTATGAAGCCTGCCACTGAACTTTCTAGAGCCACTTTGACCAAATCAACCTCTATAGAAACCAGAGGATCTTCCTTTAAATTTTCCTTTTCTGGAATGTCATTGTTGGAATCATGCCCCCTTTTTGTTGTTCTTTGCTGAAATTTGTATACCTTGACTATGTTTACCCACTGTGCTCTTAACATAGATAGGTAATACAACGCCTGATGAGATTGCCTCTTTTGGCAATCTCATCTTGACATAAGGCTTCCGGATGACATATCTTTAACCCTAGCGTTTCCTCACAATCCCCTTGCAGATTTAGGTTTCTTTCTGCTCTATCTTCGTCTGATCCATTCCCCTCCTGCTTTGCCTCATTCAATATTTTATTTGGGATGACTGGGTCAATTACAGAGTATTTCTCCATTGTCAAGGAATGGTCTTTTTGGTCCATGATGAGGGCCACAACATCCTGTGATTCATGATTTTTCCTTGGAGAAGAACTCAATTCATTGTCATATCCGTCGGATGTTGAACCCTTAAGGCAATCTGGATAGGAATTTCCCTTCTGTTCTTCAATTTTTTGCTAGCTCCCTGGTAATATGTTCTATGATATCTTTTATCTCATGCATTGTCTGAGGATTCAACACAACTTACATCTTATCATTCGAGTATTGAACTGAAAGCATTGGATCCATCGAAGTAGCCAACTGGGGTAATGATGAGAGAGGGGGTTATGAATCTGTTTGGTAAGATAGTGGAGAATCGAGCTTCTTATGCTTGAGAGGAAGTTTTCCTATTGAAATCAACATATTTTCAACCTTCAAAGCCATCTGAAACACCTGTGGAAATCTTTTCTCTTGATAATATTGTATATATTCTGAATTCAAAGCTCAGACATAATAGATATAGGCCTATGCTTGTGACAGCTTAATCTCCCAAGGGATTCTATCCCATAATATTTTGAATCTGATGTTAAAATCTAAGAGAGCTTCATGAGGACCTCTTTTGATATAGGAAAATTGCATGAGTAATGCAAAGAGATCCCCTAGGTCATCAAATACCAAGATCAATGGTTCAACCAGGTCAGCCCAAGTCCTAATGCTTTTGTCTTCTAAAGATTTGTACCATTGCAATGCCTTACCCCCCGCAAGGATTGAGCAAGCAGTCTTATCATGACATCTTCAAAGACAATATTGCAGAAGAAGGCCAAAGTTGAGACATCTTGACAATGCTCATAGGCAGTTTTCTCACTGCCATCATAGATGGGTAATAGCTTTAATGTGGCCTGTGGGATTTCATGGAGCATTGGGAGGTTGAGTGGTCCGGTATTATTCTAGGTTGAACAATTTTGTTCCACCATGGCTCTAAGGATTTTATGCTTGTAGAGCCATATGATTGGTGCTTGGTGTAGTGTTTAGGCTTTTTGGCGCTTCTGCAATTTGATTCTAAGTATTCTTTTCAGTGGAGTCGTCGTTTCTTTTGTATTTTTTCTTTCAACGGAGTCGCCAGGTGAACATACAGTCTCCGCAAGTGAGGCCAAGACTATTCACCAAAATCTTGAGTCCTCTGGGTGATTAAAATAACATAAAAATAATTAGATAGCTTTTGAGACAGATAATTGATCAAATGAAGTGGGACCCTCGGATCCCCACCGATGTGCCAAAAATACTCCTGGTTCCAAAATCCGCCTAAGTGAATGAGATGTGCCCTCAAGACCTCGGTCAAGGGATTGGATGGCTCGGAAACAGGGGTTTCTGAGTCAACCATTGGAGAAGGTCGGTTCCTATTCCTAGCTAATCTCACTAAATGGGGGGTTGCAAACTAAAGTAAGAAATGCGAAGGGTTAGAAAGACAAGCTAAAAGTGGTATGGATTCGACAACATCAAGAGACATAGTGCAGAGAGTCTTGCAATCTGAATTCAAATTAAACCACCTAACATAACAGCCTACTTTTCTTATGCATTCAAAACATTAATCATTAAGAACTCTAAGCGAGCGATGCTAAGTCATTCCAGAACTATAAAAGCAAATCCAGTTAGAAATCCATAATGCATAATAATTGTAGCAAAATTACCCGTTCCTAGCTTTAACAAAAAATCCTTAGCTACTCAGTAAGACATACATACATGTTTTGCAGAAGAAGTTAGCAAGAGTCCACACAGAAATCCAGTTTTCATTCAAGGTGTATTTAGCCTCAATCAATACAATTATGCCAATTGTAAACGCCAAAGAGCCTACCCTTAGAATGGCTATAGAGATTTACTATGTATTTAGTTATCTAAGAATGATTGTTGTCAGAGCATATTGCAGGCTTTAGGGCAGGTGCAGAGAGTGGTTGTCGCATTCAGCTCAATTGTGCTTAGCTGCTTCAGGAATGCTCTACTGATGTGGATGATGCAGATTTCATATTGAGATTGGCTTGCGTGTTGCATCGTTGGAATGTAACCGTCGTATGACGGCCCACTCCTTTTTGTTATGCATAGCCAAAGAGCCAATTGTAAACGCCAAAGAGTCAACCCCTAGAATGACTTACATTCTAATATATATAGATATTTACTATGTATTTAGGTATCTAAGAATGATTGCTATCAAAGCATATTGCAAGTTTTAGGGCAGGTGCAGAGAGTGGTTGTCACATTCAGCTCAGTTGTGCTAAATTGCTTCAGGCATGCTCTATTGATGTGGATGATGCAGATTTCATCTTGAGATTGGCTTTCGTGTTGCATCGTTGGATTGTAACCATCGTATGACGGCCCACTCCTCTCTGTTATGCATAGCCAGCTGAGCAGGGGCAAGTGTGCATTGTAGAGGGCTTTGGTCGTTGGGATCTTCTAACGATGATGAATCCTGGCGGCTGATCGGCACACGCACTCCTACTACTGTGGACTATTCTGGATCACTTATGCAGTGGTTTGGCGGCATGAAGAGTGTGTCACTTGCTGCTGGGTAATCACCTTGGCTGAGCGTTGCATCCTTTGCCTTTATCCTTATGTCGAGTGCCAGACGATGACTTTACTCTTAATGGTCATTGTCTAAAGAGTCTGGCAGCTATGTTTGCTCATGTATAATGTCAAACATTGGGAGGCTTTGATCCTTGCTTGCTTTGTTGTTGGGATGCGTGACTTAGATTTATTTTGCATCCCGAATTGCATTTGGCTTGTCGGAGATTTTAGCTTCTGATGATGACATCATCGCCTTATGAAGTCCGACACTTTTGGAAGCTTTGTAAGTTATAGCGTTGGATGCGCATGTTGGGCCCAATGCCTTACAATATTTCTCACTTGGCATCGCTTTACATTGTGCCGAACATTCTATGCCTCTTGCTAACATCAGCATTGTAGTCCATCGGGCTGGCTTTATTTACTTGTCTTCAATGCTGAACTGTCGAACACTAGGCGACGGACATCAAGTCATGTCCCTTTGCTTTTCCCTTTTAAAGAATGTCGGACGCCGAGTTTTTATTGTCTTGCTGCTGACCTCAACATCTTAAATATCCAACTAGCATTCTTCACTTGGTCAGATGTCGGGTTTCATGCCTTAGCGTTTTTCACCATCCGGCAACCTTCTTCTTGTAGCTTTGTCATCCGTTTTGGCCTACTTTGCATCTGGCTCTACCTCTCTACTTGTTGTAGGCTTTTGCGATCCTCCGACCTGCTTTGAACCATCCTTTCATTCTTAAATCTGCTTCAATAGCCTCCTCTAGTGTCCTCCTTATTTGCTATTTGAATTGTTGCATGCTCATTGTTGCATTATTGTCTTAGAAAAATAAATACATGGTCTAAACTATACCACATAGTGGATGTAGGTGATAAAATTCACCTACAGGAACCTGCAAAATGTGATATACCACTGTGCTTCGAAATACCGCTTTCAGTTGGTGATCCTATAGATTATCAAGCCACCATGACCTGTAAAACTCACTTGTAGGTGTTGTCTAGGTAATTTCATCTAGGGAAATTTGTGTTTGCTCCTCCTTCATTCATTATTACGATGAAGCTGCAAGCTCCTTTCCTTTGACTCGTCAGTCTTCCGAAGTGGTGGTCTGTGACCGTGATCTCAAATGGCCTCCTTCTCTGTGTTGTCACATCCTTCCCTATTCAACTTACATCTCACGCACCTCCCACTGGTAGGGTGTATGCACTCATCATGGCTTCTACACAATTCCTGGCACAAATCTTGAAGGATGCCTCAACTCTTCACATTCTGCAATCATTGGCCTGCACTACATTCCCTTTGTACTTTACTCAGGCTTCAGTTTTTGCACTCATCCAACGATAGTCACTCCCAACTACCCCAACTATTTTCCAACTTGTTTTTCTTCTACAACTCCACATGGCACATTCACTCTTCGTGTTGTTCTCTTTTACAATTTGTGTGCAACTTCCTTTTCTCTCTACTCATCAAGACGGCTCAAACAGCCCAACTCCTAACAATCCAAGTTCAAACAACTCTGTCCTAGATGGCCCAACTCTAGACGACTCAGTCGAGGACGGCCCAACTCCAAACAACTTAGTCCAAGACAGCCAACTCCAATGGTGCAATCATGGACAACCCCTCTAAATGGGCTTGACTCGAACAGTCATACTTCTGGTAGTTTGCTCTTGGATGGTCCGTCTCGGAACAACCTACTTCCTCTAGACGACTTGCTCTCAGATGGCCTGCTTCTACAAAGAGACTCTGAATCCTCTATAGAGGACCCTATGGTTTTCTCCTTCACTTGGACAACCTGAACAAACTTTCGAAGGGCTTGTACAGCTTCTCCCTTTGCTCTTACAGCCTTATTTTTGCCTTGAATTCCAAGCTTCAATTTTTCTCACTTCCCAAGGCACAATGTACGCCCTATACAACTCCACGCAGAACTTGTACGACCCTTACCTCTGCTTCCTTGTGTCCTTTCCTCGTCAAGCATAAGTTTTTTTATCACACCCTTTTCTAATTTGTCTTTCGCTTCCAACCGCACTCACCTTTTGTTGCGTATTTATCACTTGCATAAGAAAAACAAAAATTACAACTACTAGGCAAGGATTTTAAGCAAAACCCTTGCTGCTTCTATGTGCCCTAGATTGATTTTTCTGGTGCAACTTCCTCCTTTGCAACAAAAATCTCCTCCTGGTCACAATTTCATGCAGTGGGCTTCCTCCGATTTCGCTCTTTGGCACTCTAAAACATGACCTCGACCATGCCCTAGCTTTTGCAAAACTAGCTAACAAGTGCTCTCTCGTGCTCCTCAATGCTCCATTTTTGCTTTGATTGTTTGAATGTGCAAACAAGAGCTCCTCGTACCTTTTTATAAGATAAGGTAGGGGGGCACTTGGCCTGCATGCGATAACTCCCCCTTAATTGCCACTTCACCTTCCTTAACTACTTTGCATGCAATCGGTCATTCCAAGTGCTTTATTCGGCTCCCCATTCCTTGCACATGGGGGGCAGCTAGGAACGCATGTGCTCTTGCATCCAAATAGCAATTATGGTTCAGCCCGGACGACCCAAGCGACCTGCCTAGCTGTCCAAACGGCTTAACCCTTCACTAGCCTAGGTAGCCCAAGAGGCTAGACAACCTACTACTCAAGCCCAAATGGCCTAGGCTGCCAAATGGCCTACTTGGCTGTCCTGGAAACCTAGTTCTTGCTTGGCCCGAATGGCCTAGCCAAACGGCCTAACCCTTCACTAGCCTAGGCAACCCAAGAGGCTAGACAACCTACTACTCAAGCCCAAATGGCCCAGGCTGCCAAATGGCCTGCTTGGCTGTCCTGGCAACCTAGTTCTTACTTGGCCTGGATGGCCTAGGGAGGCAAGCCATCCTAACGGCCCTTCTTGAATCAACCCTTGCTCAGATAGACCCCTTGTTTTGCTTCCCTTTTGTGTTTAGTTTGGACCTCTAACAACTCTTCAACTTCTTCCCCGAATGGCCCAACATCAGCTTCTCAGTGATCTTTTGTTATAGCTAAGCGCTCCCGACTATTAGACGACCCTCTTGTCAACATGATTGATGCATCTGACAGCCCGAGGGCAATTTAAAAATTAAACAATGTCCCCCGACGGCCTAGGTAGAGCCCAAACGGCCCTCCTCTTGAACCTGACAACCAAAAGGCCCTCCGAGGACCTGTTGTCCCTATCAAACTGCCAAGGGGTGGTCTAGACAGCCCACCCTGCTGGTTGGATGGCCTATGGGCCGTCTGGGGAAATTGCTCCCTCCTAGACAATTGGGAAAGCGGCCAAACAAGCTCCCCCATTCGTCAAGTTGTCCAAGACAACCTAGGGGACCTAACGGCCCACTGAAATTGTCTAAGCAATCCCTTTCGTAAGCATATCTTGGGTCATCTAGTGGGCCTAACGGCTCGCTCAAACTTCCCAAGGAATCGTACAAATTGTTCGACGGATGACTACAACCAACACTTTCGCCTTCTCTTCTTCATCTTTGGAATTGACTCCAACTAAGTCTAGCTGCCCTATTTCTCCTCCGCTTGTTCATCTGCCATACCACTCCAGCCTCCTTGTCCTCTGAAGAGATTTTAGCTTCTCTTCAAGGTTCATCCTGCAAAACAGTGTATGCCAATAGATTGACATTACCTGGGTGTTGGCCAACTCCTTGCCTTCTTCTCAATGATCCTTGTCTATTTCTTCTTTCAAATTCTGAGCTTAAATTGGCACTGCTCCAATCTTCCTCCTCATTGCTCAAAGTCGTCCAAGACACACTACTACTTGCTTCATTTCTTGAGTTGCAATCAACTATTCTTTTGTTTGGTAATGTCTTTTGCGAGACTTCATACACATCCCACTATTGACTTCTACCACTTCGTCTTGGATAAGTTTCGTTGGACAAACTGGTGTTATTTCTGATAGTTCTCTTCCAAGAATTCAACTTTTCTCGCATGGTCATCAACAATTCCCAGCAACTGCTCATCTGTCGTGCTCCACTTAAAGTATCTTCTAAGCTTGTTCCTTCTGAAAAACTCCTTATAGTGGTTGCTTGTATATCCTGTCACAACCACATCAATTCCTACACACACTATCTCTGCAATTCACCTAATCAAACATTGCATTGTTCATTTCTTTGGTGCAATTGTTGTGTTTTAACACGCATTCCCTATTGTGCATGTCTTATTGTTGCGAACAGACTCATTCCTTCAATTTCACTTCCAGGCTCTTGCTCTAGCGGTTCCTCTCATCCAATGTGCATCATTGCCATTTCATGCATGTTTTCATTGTCAAGTGATCTTCGTTTGTAAACCAATCTTCGTTTTTGTTTAACGTCGAAAAATCTGACATGCACGTGCAACCTCCTATGTTCAGTGTGTCCAAGCACCAACTCTTTCCTATTCCATTGTTGTTTGCATGTCATCCTCCTGGCTACTTGTGGCTTCCTTCTTGTACAACCATGCTAGCTGCTCCGCAAGTTCACTTTCATCAGTCACTTGTTTCTTTTGCACCATCATACTCCTTTGTACGACTAGATTCTCCAACTTCCCTTATTGAGATTCCTTGAAAGGATCTCGAAGACCGACTTCGTGTGATCGTCAGTCTGTCCGTACTTTTGTCTTTGTTGCTTGGTCCGATCATAACAAAGTTGACCTATGCTCTAACCTTGTACAACTTCAACTTTGAACCATTGACTATTTCGAGACATTATGTCCCATCCAATCTCTTCAATCTCATTGCAACATTATCCAATAACTCATCCACTTGGAAGGGTCCAAGCCACAAGGTCTTCAACTTCCTAGCTTGATCTCACGTTTGCCATTGTATTTCAACACCAAGTCACCTGCCTTCAACTTCACCTTCCGCAAGTGCTTGTCATGCCAAAGCTTCCGCCAACACTAAGCAACCTGTGACCCATTGTGCCATCACCCTCTTCTCCTCCAACTGCTTGAGTGTCATTAGCCTGTCCTCCAAGCTTTCCTAGTCGCTAAAAGAGTTATGCACCGCCCCTCTTGGACTTGGCATGAAACATTCCACCAGCACAATTGCCTCCTAACCATACATCAACTAGAATGGTGTGTGATTCATTGTTGGCTTATACATTATCCTATACACCCAAAGGATCATAGTAATTTCTCCTCCTAGTCAGCATCTTCAATTCCACACATTTTGTACATTATGGAAACCAAAACATGGTTTGTTGCCTCCACTTGTCCATTTGTTGTTGGGTAATACGGACTTGACAATGAGTGCAAGAACTTAAATTCCAATTCCATAGTCAGCATTTGAATAATCTTGTTGACAAAGTGTCCTTCGCGATCACTCATCAACCGATGAGGCACTTCGAGCATTGTAATGATTTGCTCGTACAAAAATCGCACAGTTATCTAAGCAACGCCCTTGCTTCCACCCACTTTGTCAAATATTCAGCAACCACCACAATGTACCTACATCTTCTTCAGTTGGTCTTCAATGGTCCAACAAAATCCAATCCCCATCGTTCAAACAATTCCTACGGTTGAGATGGATGCAATGGCATGAAGTCCCCCCACAGTGGCTTCCTAGCTTGTTGGCATGTATCGCACGCAGTCACGAATTCCTTTGCATCACGATAGAGGTTGGGCCACCACAGCCTTGCTAGAAGCACCTTCCTTGCAATCGCATGTGCCCTCCTGCCAATTCCTCATGAGCTTCCTTCAACATTGTGTTCATCTCCTTGCATTTTCACAAAATGTTGTCTGGTCCAATCTTGTTTAGCAAACCAGCAATCAATTGAAACAGTGTTGACTTGATGATTAGTTTCTTCTTTTTTGTTGCCACCAACTCCTTTGGCAGCTCTCCCGTCAACAAGTATTCTTCCACGTACTTGTACCACAACGGTAGAGCAGTGATTGAAAATGAGCGTCTGACAATTCATTTGACACTCCTCCCTCCACAAGTTCTACCGAGCGAATCCTTGACAATTGATCCATTATCATATGTTTCTTCCCTGGTCTCACTACCACCCGAAACACAAACTCCTACAACGTAACATGCCACCTACTAACTCATCCGTGAATAGTCTGGTTGTTGATTAGGAACAGCAACGCCAAATGAGCAAAAGCGTTGGCAAGCAGGTCATGTCTGAATTTTTGCATTACGTACACCACCCTAAGTTGCTTCCACTCAGTTGTGCTATAAATCTTCTTTCCTCTAGACAACAAGCAACTTGAAAAATATTTGGGGTGGTCCAACCCATAGTACCCCTCCTAGGAAAGCCCGCATCCAATTGCGAAATTGAACGCATACACGTGGACGTGAAATTCCTTCTCTCAATCTTGAAACTCTAGAAAGGGTGCGCAAACTAGCTTTTCCTTCAACTCCTCAAAGGTCTTTTGATGCTGCTCCATCCACCTAAAGGGAACACCTTTGCACGTCAACATGTCAAGTGGGTATGACACCTATGCAAAATTCTTTATGAAATGCCAGTAGTACCCAACATGCCCCAAAAATGACTTCAACAAGCACACATCGTATAGCTCTTCCATGCTCATCACAACGTGAATCTTGTTGGGGTCGATCTTCAATCCTTCCTTGCACACCACCTGGCCCAACAATTTCCCATACGGAACCGAAAACTTGCACTTCAGGTTCAACAACATCCAAGCATTCATGCATAACTGCATGCATTCCTCCAACACCTTTAGGTGCTTGTCCTTCTTCCCGCATAGCAACCAATCATCAAGAAATACATTGATTTTGTCCATGGACATCTGCTCAAATATGTACAAAATGGTCCTTTTGAATGTGGTGAGGGCATTGCACAAACCGAAGGGCATTTGCTTATATGCATAAATTTCGTTCTCAACAACAAACGTAGTCTTCAGGCAATCCTCAGCCAAACTGATTTGATTGTAGCCTAAGAATCCATCCAAAAATGAATAAATCTCATACCCTGCAAGTTCCCAAAATAAAATCAATAAATGGGATTGGGAATGGGATCCTTTATTGTCACCGCATTCAGGCTTTGAAACTCAACACAAATGCAAATCTGATTACTCTCCTTCATGCTGATGATAATGGGTGACACCCACATGCTCATCATGACTTTGAAGATTATCCTCACATCCAACATCTTCTCAACCGCGTGCTTTGGTTGCCAGCCTAGAATCAACAAAATTCGATGTATGCACAACTTTGGTGGTATCCCTTGCAAGTCCTTGTATGTCCATGCGAAGACCTTGTATTGCATGAAAATTTTAAAAGTTGTTGCTTTCAAAACTGGGTCCCACTTGTCCTCACAATGAATTATCTTCTCCCCTTCACCTTCGCCAATGTTTACCTGCACCATTTTCAGTCCCTCATACTTAATAGTGCCAGGTTCTTCTACCACTTCCGCCACATCAAAGGAATGCATCGGTTTTTCATCAATCTAAGCATTGTCGACACTATACTCCGTAAAATTTTCTAGAAAGGTCATTTTCTCATCTTCCTCGGCTTTTATGGCTGGTTGTGCACTTTGACGGTTTTCGCCAACTTCATACACACTCCAATGTCCTTGATCCTATATTTCGCCTTCTATGCTAATACATGTGCAACTTGGCTAGAAAACCTCATAGTCTTCCATCTGCCAATGGAAGAGCCCGCAAGTTGAATGCCCTTCATCCTCCACGCACTCTTCCAACTCTTCATTGGGTTCTTGTCCGCCTGTTTGATCTTCCTCTTCTAACGACGAGTCGTCGAATTCATCAAATGTCACAAACTCCTCATTAACAAATTAGTTCTTATAATTTATCACGTACTTGTGCTATCCCTTCTTGAATGTTAGTCGGTCCTCCCAATTATGATTCATGTTTGTTGTGCGTAACCACCCACGTCCCAACAATGCATCATAGGCTTGTTTTTGCATAGCAATCACTTCAAAATCCAAAATGAATAGCTAACCAGCAATTTTCACTTTTTGTGCAATCAAGACACCCTTCATCTCGATGTTGTATTGATTTGTGCCATATAGCCAAAAATTAGGAGACCTCAACAATCATGCCCCCAAGTCCTTACACGTCTTTTTGAGCAACACATTCACACTCAAACCCCATCCACGATCACTTGCATCAACCTGTGATCCAGCAACACAATGTCGACCAATGCTAGTTTCTTCCCAACATCAATCATCAACACTGTCGAATCGATATATTGATCCTTTGCAAATTTCCTCATCTCCAATTGGTGTCAATCTAGTACTGCGCATAGTAAACTGGACATCTTCACTGCAAACATTCATGTCCAGTACTTACACTACCAATTGCTTCACTAATGTTTCCTCATCATCAATGACATTGGGTTTCTTCAGCTTCTTCTCGTTGTTGGTCTTTTGCATCTCCTCTTTCAACTATACACGTGCCTCCTACCATTTCTCCTTCTCCTTGGCAGGGTTCAAGTACCGCTCCATCTTCTTTGCTTATGCCCAAGTTACCACCAACACATTTGTCTTTGTTTGCCTACTGCTCGTCCAATTGAGGCTCTTCTATATCAGAAATTGACATTTTGCAAGTTACTTGTACATGCCTTCTTCAGAAAATTTGCCTCCTTATGGTTGCCAGGCCCATACCATTTGCACATCATTGTTGTGCTTCTACCAATTCCTCCAATGGGTGCGTTTGTGCATTTGCATGCAAAGTGTCCCCACTCCTAACATCTGCATTGGATGATTGGCTTTCAATTTGAATCATATTGCAACCTTCCTTCACCGTAGCTTCAACCAATCCAGTTCCCCGACTGTGGTTGTTGTCTTCCTTGGCATTATTCTGATATCCATAACTAGTTGCTCCTTGGCCACTCTTTGTGCTTGGTTTCTCCTCTTTTTCTTCCTTTTGTACCATCATTGTTTGGTGCCTCGCACATTGCAAGTTGGACAAGCAATCCACAATCCGCAATCTCATGACCTGCAATTTCACAAATGTTACAATATACTTTCTTTAGACAATTCACATTTGTGTCCTTTAGACTTGCAGTCCGAACACCAAAGTTTTTTCTTCTCTTTCTTTTTCTCTGCCTTCACATCAATGATTATTCTTTCCAAGTCCTTTTGCATGGCCTAGATTGTTGCACTAAGATCATCCTGATCGCTATCCAAATCGTCATCCCGATTATGACTCATGCTACCTCTACTAGCTACTACCATTTTTATTTCGCTCTCCATGTTCAATGCGCAATTAAACACTTTCCAGTATGTGGTTGGCAGGATCACTTTCATCTTCTTCTTGTATCTTGGCAATAGCCCGTTCAAGAACCATCACTTCTACAACCCATTGGCTGGATTCACCTCCATTTTACAAATTTATTCCTTTAGACGACAATTGTACGACTCAGTATTTTCATCTTTCTTTTGCTTTGTCAAATACATTTTGCCAATTATCTCTATATCATCGCGAAGTAGTCAAAACTCTTTGTTGAATTTTGTCTTCAACTTAGCCCAATTTGTAAGGTTCTCTCTTCAAATGCCAATCAATCGCTATGACGTGTAATGTTGTTGGAAACAATCACAACCATGCATCTTGGTTCATTATTCCATTCACCTTCTATATCGTTTCGCAGGTTTCAATATGGCAATCAGAATCCTCCCTCTTCCTATCTCCTATGAATTTCGGGCATTTCTGCTTACTCGTTGCTACAGCAACATTTTCCATTGGTGATGGTTGTTCATTGGTCTCCTCTCCACTCAACAAACCTTCAATTGACGACTAGTCGTCTACAAACAATCGTTGGTCCCTTCCTAGTGCACTTACAAGTTGCAATCTCCTTTACAAATATATGAGTGTCAACTCTGGTCTTTCAAGCACACTATCACGGCTACCCTTGTGCTTAACTCCCCTTCTCCACACCTTTAGGCCCTCTCCCCTACACTTGTGCTAAAGTCACTAATTGCTCTGCCTTGTCCTGCATGCAATCCAGATTGACGCTTCCTTCATCACTTGTGCCAACGTTCTCGTTGGCCCGACCTTCATCTACACATTGCGCCTCCACTTACGCCTTGTCCTCCATTACCAAAAACGTCTACCACCTTTCCTCATGTCAATCTGAATTTCCCTCCTCCCAAGGGTTCCACACACATTCAACTTTCGACACGTATCTCCTCGCTAGCAAGTTTTGTTAGCATCTTGATAGTATGCACATCGCCAACTTCATCGTCATGCAATTCCTCCGCGTTGCTTGCTTTGTCGTCACTTAATCCGCTACCATCATGCAACTCCTCATCGTTATCATGCAAATCTCCACCGCCAACATGCAGCTCTCCTACGCATATCACACATTCAAAATTTCTCCACACTCGCTATTGCGTAGTCCTCAGACTTCTCGTCAGCTTGTCCTTACACATACACGTCTCCCATGTCCTCGCGTTAGGTAATTTGTCATCCACCTCTCCATGTGGTCACTAGTACAAACTCATTACTCTCATTATTTGCACTTGCACCTAATGTATACATAACTAATTACACATAACATCCCTTACATTTGAATGAGGGGGGTCTATTTATACAATTTCCTACGAATGGGGAGGTAGTTGCATCCTCAACTCCCTCCAACTAACTACCCCGACACTTCATGACTTCTTGAATTACATTTTAAGTTCATTTATCTTACATTTGCATTTTGTCAAACACTTTACGTACGTGTTAAAAAACAACTCTAACTTACAAAATTATTTACATAACAAAATCATTTGTACATGCTTCACTCTGTACGCACTCCATTAACTCTGAGGTGGAGCCAAAATCCGAACTAGCACCTACACCAAGAGTTAGCATAAGTAGTACAGATGGCCACCAATGAAGGCATCTAAGAAGTTACCTTCAACCTAGCCATGATGAAACAACACAAGCAAAAGTTGATACTTCTAAGGCCCTTCGAGCTTTTGTTACCATCTTTTCCACCATCTCCTCTTCTCACACATGGTCAGCTCAATCCACCACCCCACGATACGCCATCCTTGGGAAGATAAAAGAAATAGAAATTGTTGAATCCTCTTCCCCAGCCACTGAACAACTTGAACAACCTTTGTCTCCTCCAAGTCTAAAACCTTGGCAAGTAGTAGTAGTAACTTAAAGCATGGCCTCCAAGGTGGAAGTACAATTTGAAACCCAACCCCATGTGGCCCCCAGTCCAGCTCACAAAATAGAAAAGGATTGACACCCAAGTTGACCTAACATGAGCCCTAGCCCCCTTGCCTCTTAAAACTATCAAATCACTGGAAATGACAAACATGGATGTGGTAGCTAAGTACCTACGAAAATCTCAAGTAGTTGTGGACAAAATATCAGTAGGGGATTTTATGACCACAGAAGAATCATCCGCCCTAAGAACACAAGTAGCAGAAGGGTGAAGGAGAATGCATCCTTTGGACCCAAGTCTACTTGCCACAGCACCATCAGACTTCATCACCCAACTATCTTCCCTAGACTTGCAACATTCCATCCCAAACATGTAGGGTTGTTACAATTCTTTGAGCAAGCTAACCTCACGATGTCAATGAACTATCTACAGTTGGCTAGGAAAAGCAAACATATAGGGAACGAAGCTAGAGGCTATTTGTGGCATTGGAAAAGTCAACGGAAAAAACACAACAGAAGGAAGAAAACATTGCCAGGCTAACAGAAAAGCTAAGGGCCTTAAGATACGAACATGATGATTTGAAGCAACGAGTAGGGAAAGATAAACAAAGGCAACAACAGTTAGAGCAGAAAAAGGCCAGGCCATTTTGGTCAAAGAGTTGGAACTACAAAACCAAAAGATGGTCAAAGTTGTGAAAAAGAAGGACGATGAGATCAATTAGTTAAAGCAGTCAGAGAGGAACCTAAAAGGGGAGATCAAGTCCATGAAAAAGAAGGCTTCAGCTGCTAATATCATAAAGACTCTATGAGACTGCATCTTGGAAGAAATGAAACAAACAAAGTTGTACTTGTACCTACCACATATCCAAGATTATGAGGAACTGCTCAATAAGGCCTAAGCTGATATCAATAGCATTTAGTCTGAGTTAGCCTCAAGCACTTATCACATGAAGGTCGTGAGGCGAACTCACAAGGCAACCAACCAGCAGCTTCAACAGTTAGGTGACAAGTCTACCCTCCAAACAGATGGTGCAGGTTTGGTTAATGAACGTCCCACTCAAGCAAAAAAAAATTGGAAACCTACAAGGCCTCCCATGAAAGTCTTGAGGAAGTTGTAGGGAAGCTGAAGGACTATCTTATTCAGCTACTCCAAGGAGGACTCCAAAACCCCCTTTTGGATCAAGGAGATATTTTGCTTGAAGATCAGTATGCCAATTTGATCGAGGAGCAAAAGAAAGTGATCTCACAATTGGATAAAGCTTCCCTGGCAGATCCAGCAGCTAATGCCCCAAAGGTCATTTCGCACCTAGAACCACTGCTAGGAGTGTAGGGCAATTTCCAAGACAAAGGAGTACTTACCACAAGAAGAGTTGATGACCTGGTTGCAACCATGGCACAATTGGATAATGTAAAGATCCATTCTAATGAAGAGAGGAATGCCTTGCAAAGTTTGTAGCAAAAGTGAAGAAAAGGGATATGCTTCCACCAAAGTTTTGCAATTGTGACCAGTTTTAATGACTCCATGGCCCAATGGATTCTAGGATTCATCGTTAAACGTGTTAGGACCAACAACGTGCTAGACAATTGTAATATCATAAAAATGTTACATTCATAGGTACAGTCAGTTAAGGTCGGGTACCATAACAACCAATGACCAACTCTATGTACAAGTAAAACCCATTAACACCACATCAAACACCACCTAGCACCCTATTAGGTGATGTAATAATCCTAACGTTCTCCCCTTGTTACATCAATGGTCAATAGGGGATGGAAATCAGCAATTGGACTAGACTAGGACAATACATTACATTGCATTTCATAGTGGGATTCACCTCACTATATTACAAATAATCATGGAGTATACACACAAGTACATAAAATCAAGTTGGATTAGTCAACAACAATATTGGATTAGCCAACAAGTGAATAGTGACATGCACTAATTCACAAACAAACTGAAGTAAGGAATCAAGCCTTTTTAGTTCACTCTTCACAATCACAACCTTTGGCAACCATGAATATGATCGTCGAATCTCAGCAAGGCAGCATCCATTATCTCCTCACATATCACAAATCATCGAAATCATCTTGAAGTGTTGCAGATTTCAAGAAACATATATTGATGTACCCCCCCTTCCAATCAAGTGACCATCATCAAAGATCACTACAACATTTGGCGTCGTTTATTTAGCAAGTGCATTGGGCTTGGAAAGAGCTTTTCAACGACTATACATATGCCTATTTTCTGCAACAAGATTGCAACAAAAAATAATTAATCCAAATTTTCCAAAGTTATCCAATAGAGCAGGAATCGATCATCAGGTGGAATATTCATCAACCTTCAAGAAGTATGTCATGCCAAACATGAGGGTCCAAACAACCAAGGGTCCCACAAATCATCTTACATCGGGTAAGCATGGTGGCTTAATAGCCCAAGTGCCTCACTCCATGTGAGCGTAAACATCATATTGCCAAAGTCACATATAAGTGTGCAAGATCACTTCACACGTCAAATGTAGGATAATACGATGCTTTGACTTCAAAAAAATCTTCGAACACATCACATCAACATGACATCAATGTCGTAGGGCGTGAATCAACCCAAACGACACGACCACAAAGGTATCCGACTTGCAGGGAGCAAACATCCACCACATAACCAAAGCCTTAACAAAGGCTAATACAATATAAAAGCAATTGTATTCTTTCTCACATCAAATATGGGATAAATGGCCACTAGTGCCTCCAACGCATAGTCGCGTACACGCACACAAGTCAACAAAGTTGCAATCCATTTTTTGTCGCTAACTAGATACATCTGATGACGAGGGTTTTTCCTCCCACTCAGTAAAATAATGCTCAGCACTTGGTGTCCACCTGTTGCACAGCTAGTCAACAAAGTCGACACAATCCAATTTTCGTTGTTGATCAGATGGATCCAATGGTGAGGGCTTTTCCTCACACTCACCAAAACAACATTCAGCACTCAATGTCCATTAGTCGTTGATTAACCCAATCAAATGGATTAAAAATGTTAGGGTTTGCACAATTTTACATCCATCATGGAACGACTTCTTTCTCCCGCAATGTTTCCTTCATGCATGTATGACATTATTTCGTCTTCTACAAGATTATAGGATTGAGGAAGCATGTCTACATGAATGGCTCCAAGGCATAGGAGTGACCGTCAGCAATAATCTCCGCATGCAACAAATTTGGTGCCTTCTTACTTCGACAACACGCCCTCTTTACACAAAGCAAAAGGTGCTTCCTACCGGGAATACTCAACCGAAACTCAAAATTTCGACTGATCCAAAACTCAAAATTTCAAGTTAAGGAAGATCATGAAAGAGTGCAATTTAGAAATAACAAAGTATAACAAACCAGAACACAAAAATATATAAGCAAAATAGCATAATTATTTTATTGCTCAAACACAGTACAGTGCAAGCAATCTCTAAGAATAGATGTGAGGCTATAACATTGCATCCATTACTCTTGTCTTTACAATCAGGGGTGCATCTCTCTTTATACAATATTTTTGGTGTCTTAGAAATACACCGTATTAAATATGGAAGGTAACCCACATGGAAATGTGGTGGTTCACCTTCAATGAGTCAAACGGTCACTCATTTGAAAATGTGGCGATTCACCTTACATGAGTTACAAAGTGCATTTAATTGAAAATTAACTACATATAACTTGACCTTTTGTGTTTTGTCTTCTACTAATGTGTCAACATAGCTAGAGATGCATTTTGGGTACAAAAATCTAAAAATAGAAATTTATGATTTTTTTCAATTAGTTATATGAGATTGAAACGGTCCCCACCCGTATTACATCATCACCACATAGTGGTATCACAAAAAAGCTTGGATATTATCCATGTATTGTTTGGCAAGATTCGAACCTGGGTCTCCTCTCCTCCTTAAACGTTGAGGAATCTAACCGGTTGAGCTAATGCCACTTGATGGATAATTATGATTTTTAGTAAAAAATTAGTTTTGCATTTTTTAGGCCTTCGGACCGTTTTTTCCACAAAATTGCCGACAAATTTGTTGTAGACAGAGTTGCTTCCTGAATACCCAGGTGTTGTAGGTGAGTTGGAGAGGAGAGGGCAATCCTCCAAGGGAGGTCCCAAGTTCAAATCTCCACCATACCAAAAAAAAGCTGAATTGGGTATCCAAAATCCAATTGATAATGTTGGTGCGGGCAGGGTCGGGTGTGACTCCCGGGTGACTTTGACGGTGTAGAACCCCCTGTTCGTGGTCTCTCAAACCAAGGCGGCCCCACAAGGGGTTTTTTGCTTTAAAAAAAAAAAAAAGTTGCTTCCTGAAATTGTTATTCTCCCTCTAATCTTTCCAATGCTTCTTGAATGGATCAAAACGGAGTCCCGAGCACACAGTTATGCCCCTAACAATGTGGATAGGATCAAAAAAATAGATTTTGGGACATAAAGCCATACCCCAAAAAGGGCAAATGCCTAGATCAAATATGTCTCCTTTGCAACAATTAATGTCCTCAAACCAGATGGCTCCAAAAGATCTGCACATAATGTCTTCAAGAGCGGTCCATCTCTGAGCAAAGCTTGTTCTTCACAAGATAGCCTTCAAACACATGTTAGAATGGTTTGCACGAGATATCCTATATTTTTTACATCGATTCTTATGTAGCCTTCAACATTAAGCATGACATTCGTCCTTTGCAAAACGCCCTTCAAACTAGTTGTATAACTACCTATATATGATGCTTTAGATAGCCTTTACATAGTACGGCTCGTATTGCATGACCTCTACTTAGGATGACCCATTCATAAGGCAGCCCAATCAACTACATGTTAGACAACCCATATCGGGGCAGCCCAGTCAAGCATTGCTTCTTCAAATGATTAGTTATCTCTAAACAGTAACATTTTCCTTGTGCATGTTTCTTCTAGACAACAAGCTCCATTAGACGGCCCTCCATGCATGTCTTTCTTAGATGGCCCATGTATGGCTAGATGGCCCAACTACATGATGGCACAATCTAGATGGCTTAGTGAGCACAAACATCAACAAGATAGATGGCCCATCAAATAGCTTCTTCCTTTGCACTTCTTCATGTTGGTAATCGTGTGCACAACAAAGCATCTACTAGAAAGACATCTATAGTCTTAAAACCTCAAATGCAACGTTCAAACTTTTCTAGCACATTGATTTCTCGAACAGCATAGCTGAAAGGAAGTTAGACTAATGCGGAACAACTTCCTACTTAATCTTTAGAGGAAAGTAGTGCAAAAACAGGCCTAGACGTCTAATTCAACAAGCAAAATCACATAAATCTCACACAAGAAGCAACATATACCTTGGGAAACCCTTTCGGGAAAAACCCAGCAATCAAGGAGCACTTAAAATTTGTATTATTTACTAATCAACAATCTGTTTTTTACAAATACAATTCCCATTGCCGGATTCGTGGCAGCTACCGATTCCACCATGAAAATTCAAAAAAAACAATACAATTCCCACACAAGTATCCACTTCTTCAGTCCAATTTATCAACAATGCTGGAAAAGGACCTGCAATAACACAGATGGAAATAGACCTGCAGTATTGCAGCAGTCCTACAGTGCACAATGCTGGAAATAGACCTGCAGTCCTGTAGTGCACATTGCTGAAAATAGGCCTGCAGTATTGCAACTGTCCTGCAGTGCAAAGTGCTAGAAATAGACCTGCAGTCCTGCAGCAGAGTGCTAGAAATAGACATGCAGTCCTGCAGTGCACAGTGCTGGAAATAGACTTGAAGTCTTGCAGCTGTCCTGCAGTTAAACCATGGTGTCTTGCAGTCCTGCAGCTGTCCTGCAGTTAAACCATGATGTCTTGCAGTACTGCAGCTGACCTGCAGGAAGAAAAAATTTCACCAGATTTTCTTTCTTATATATACTCTTAACATAAGGTATGAGACAGCTAATGTTGAAAGGTGCATGCCACCTAATACCAACATTCTCCCACTTGTCATATACCTTCCAAGAGCAAAAGAGAAACACCAACAAAAGAATGAACTAATTGGTAAGGGCAGAAATGCCCATTCCCTTGCAGCACCATCTGAACTTCTCAATGCTCATTGGCTTTGTCAAAGCATCTGCAACATTTACCGAAGTATCCACCTTCTCAAGCATAACCTTCCTATCCTCCACCATGTCACGAAAAAATGATACTACACATCAATGTGCTTTGTCCACGCATGAAATGTAGGGTTCTTTGCCAAGGCAATAGCACTCTTGACTATCACAGTTAATTTTAACTGCTCCTTGACTCAGCCCAACATCTGAGCACAATTTCCGATGCCAAACTACCTCCTTACTGGCATGAGTAGCTGCAATATACTCTACCTCTATAGAGGATAAAGCAACTACAGCCTGCGGCTTACTCATCCAACTAATTGCACCACCAAACAGGCTAAACACATAGCCACTGGTTGACCTCCTGCTGTCAACATCTCCTGCCCAATCTGAGTCTACAAATCCTTGTATGTCTAGCTGCTTGTTGTGAAATTTCTTGGTTGTCAAGGATCCCTAATAACAAATAGAGTAATCAAAAGTACCTTGAAGATATCTGAAAACCCTCTTCACTGCTGCCCAGTGATCCTTTCAAGGATTTGCCATAAATCAGCTCAAGACTCCCACTGCTTGGGCAATGTCTGGTCTAGTGCATACCATAGCATACATGAAGCTACCAACCATACTAGCATAGGGTACATGACTCATGTCCTCCATTTCTCCAGGTGAAAAAGGACACTACTCCAGAAAAAAAAAATGTTCCCATAGAAACAGGGACACTAACTGGTTTGCAATTCCTCATGTTAAAAAGTTGCAAGACAAAGTCAACATACTTTCTTTGACTTAACCAAAGTTTTATGTTGGCTCTATCTCTTCTAATCTCCATCCCTAGGATAAACTTAGCAGCTCCTAAATCCTTCATTTCAAACTGTAGTGAAAGCTAAGATTTCAAGACCTTAATGATATCCTTATTGTTACCAATTAGCAGCTCGTCATCCACATACAAAATGATAACAATAAAATGACCACCCTCCTGCTCCTAATAAACAAAGTGATCTGATTTGGATATAACAAATCCCAACCTCAAAACATAAGAATCAAATTTCTTGTACCATGTTCTAGGAGACTGTTTAAGACCATAAAGATATTTCTTTAACTTGCAAACTAAGTTTTCCTTACCCTTTTCCACATAGTGTTCCGGCTATTTCATGTGGATCTCTTCCTCCAAGTCTCTATGCAAGAAAGTTGTATTTACATCCATTTGCTCAACCTCAAGATTAAATGCAACAACAATAGATAAAATGAATCTAATGGATTTAAGCTTTGCAACTGGAGAAAAAATCTCACCAATATCTATTCCCTCCACTTGGGAATATCCCTTAGCAACCAGCCTTGCTTTATGCTTATCTATACCTTGCCCTTAGAGCTGAATTTCTTCTCGAAAACCCCTTTGTCGCCAACAGGTTTCCTTCCCTTGGGCAATGGAACTAGGTCCCATGTGCCATTCTTCTTTAGAGATGCCATCTCCTCATCCATGACCATCTTCCAAGACCCACTATCATTCATATCCATTGCCTCCTTCACAATTCCAGGCTCATCAATGTTAGAAGATAAAGCAAAAATACAATTTAAACCAGGTGGGCTATACCTAGTTGGTTGCTTTCTTGGTCGTGTGGACCTCCTAACCCAATGGGGTTGAGGTTGAGGCTCATGATACTCATCAGGCTTGTCGTGACTATCCAAAAGATACTCCTCATCAGGCCCATCATGAGCATCATGCTCATCATCATCATCATCACGAACACCATCATCTCCATGTGCAATTTCTTTACTTGTTTCTGGTTCACATTGCAGAACTTGTTTTGATGTTTTACTTTGTTGGTCCTCCTTTGAAGAATCCTTGATCTCCCTAACGATCACATCTAGGCTCCAAATAACCTTCTTTGTGACTAGGTTCAATAGCTTGTATCCTTTTATCCCATCGTCGTAGCCAATGAGGATACATTTCTCCGCTTTGTAATCAAGTTTCAATCTCTTTACCTTAGGCACATGCACAAATGACTCGCAGCCAACACTCTGAGGTGTCTTAATGAGAGCTTTTTGCTGATCCAAACCCCTATAGGGGTTTCATCAACAAGAGCTAATGTAGGAGACTTGTTAATCAGGTAACATGCTGCACTAATTGCTTCAGCCCAAAACTTCAATTCTAGACCAGCACTGCCTAGCATACTCCTAGCATACTCCCTGCAAAAACTGTCAAATTCTTTGCTACAAAACTCTCCTCCATTGTCTGTTCTAAGAGACTTAATTTTTCCTCCTGTTTGGTTCTCAACAAGAGCTTTGAACTCTTTGAACTTAGCAAACACTTTAGATTTTCTTCTTAGAAAATAAATCCATGTCATCCGTGAATGATCATCAATGAAAGATACATAATACAATGATTTAGATAATGAAGGTACATCAATTGGACTGATTTACGTTTTCCACTAAGACAATAATCACAAAACACGAAATCAAAGGAAACATCATTTATCCCCTCAACGAGGTTTTTACTTACCAAGGTTTTAAGACCTTTGTCACCAATGTGACCAAGCCTATAATGCCACAACATAGTCTTATTTGTCGGTAAGATACTATCTAGAATTGATGTATTGTTGCATGCAATCATCTTAACATCAAGACGAAATAGTGTCTCATCATGTACTCCTTTAGCAATCACTATTGATCTGCAAACCGTGACTCCTCCTTTGTTAAAGATCACTTGCACACCCAAGTCATTCAAGCTACTCACAAATGAGGTTTGGTGCCAAACCAGGAATATGCAAGACATTGGTCAAGGTCTTGGTCATGTCATTTAAGAGTTGTAAAGAAACTCTCCCTCTACTAACAACCTTAAGGGACGAGTTGTCCCCCAAGTACACACTCCCACTGTCACCATCATGGTACTCCGTGAGGTACTCTCGATGTGGAGTCATATGGTATGACGCTCCTGAATCAATCACCAAACACCATACCATCCCTAATGTTAGTGGAAAAGGCAGCCAAGAATGCATCTCCTGCATCCTCCCTAGAAGACTTAGAATCGGAATCCATAGATTCATGCTTGTTCTTATGCTTCTTCTCCTAAATCTTTCTTCACATGCCCCTTCTTCCCACAATTCCAACATTTGATCTTTGTTAGAGTGGGAGTCTTGGATCTTCCCTTGGACTTGGATCGGCCAACTATCTTCTTCCCCTTGTTCCTTTCTTTGGATCTGCCATGAACAACCAACACATCCTTGACGCCTTTTATGATTTTCCTCCACGTCTATTCTGAAAGCAAGGTAGATACTATCTCCTCCATCTTCAACTTAGTACTAGTGGAGCTGATAGCCATTACTATGTTGTCCCAAGAATCGGGTAACGAACATAGTAAAGTGATACATTGGTCCTCCTCGTCCATTTTTACTTCGACAAATCTTAGCTGCAAAATGATAATGTTGAATTCATTCAAGTATTTTGCTACAAAATCTCCATCCCCCATCTTTAGGGAATACAATTTCTTCCTCAAGAACAATTTGTTCACAAGGGATTTGGCTTGGTAGATTGAAGCCAACCTATCCCACACGATTTTCGTAGTAGGGGACTCACTTACATTTAAGAGCACAGAGTCGGCCAAGAATAATCGAAAGAGGCTCCGTGCCTTCCGAACCATCATTGTCCAATCTTCATCCATCATAGACGCAGGTTGACTTCCGAAAACAGCAGCCCATAAATCTCTATCTATGAGCGGATCTTCCATTTTAAGCTTCCATAGCTTAAAATTTGTACCATTGATTTTTTCTATCTTCAACCGTGATGTTCTTGCGATCTTGAAATAAAATCACTTCCTCTATGCACAGCTCCCACTCAAACCAAGATTAATAGCAAAAAACCACCTTCTTTTTTTCCTAAGGATCTCAAAAGTGACCAAGCTCTGATACCAGTTGAAAGGAAGTTAGACTATTGCGGAACAACTTCCTACTTAATCTTTAGAGGAAAGTAATACAAAAACAGGCCTAGACTTTTAATGCAACAAGCAAAATCACATAAATCTCACACAAGAAGCAACATATACCCTAGCAAACCCTTTCGGGAAAATCCCAGCAATCAAGGAGCACTCAAAAATTGTATTATTCAGTAATCAACAATTTGCTTTTTACAATACAATTCCCACACGAGTATCCATTTCTTCAGTCCTATTTATCAACAAAGCTGGAAAAAAACCTACAATAACACAGCTGGAAATAGCTGTAGTGAACAGTGTTGGAAGTAGACCTGCAGTCCTTTAGTGCACAATGCTGAAAATAGGCCTGCAGTATTGCAACTGTCCTGCAGTGCAGAGTACTGGAAATAGAACTGCAGTCCTGTAGTGCACAATGCTGAAAATAGGCCTGCAGTATTGCAACTGTCCTGCAGTGTAGAGTACTGGAAATAGACCTGCAGTCCTGCAGTGCACAGTGCTAGAAATAGACCTAAAGTCCTGCAGTGCACAGTGCTAGAAATAGACCTAAAGTCCTGCAGTGCACAGTGCTGGAAATATACTTGTAGTCTGCTGCTGTCTTGTAGGAAGAAAAATTTCACCAGTTTTTCTTCCTTATATATACTCTTAACATAAGGCATGAGACAAGTCCGAGGTGTAGACCAATTGGTTCTTCCAAACCCCGTAAGGGGGTGGAGGTCCAAGGTTCAAATCTCGGGCCTCGTCAGATTGAACGCTTGTCCCTTTCCTGGTGCTTTCAGTGGCGTAAAAGGTTTAAAATGACTGCGACATGGTGGTTACAAGGGCGGACTGTGCGAGCAGAATGACGGCCATAAAATACGAAAAGCGTACCCAGATCTTCGTGGCGGCTACCGATTCCACCATGTAAACTCAAAAAAAAAAAAACATAAGGCATGAGACAGTTAATCTTAAGACAGTTAATGTTGAAAGTCTGACACCTATTCCAACAATAGCTTCACGCTTTCTTCAGTCATTCTTCATGCAACTGGTATAAATAGGAGGATTCTATGAACAAATCTGCAGATAAGACAACAAATAAATAAACGGATAACACAAGTCCTCCTCAAGTCAAACACAACACGAGCGTCCACAATCTTCTATGCAACATTCCAATCAACGCTCAAGCTGACAAACAAGCAAACAGGACACCTCAGATTCTTGAATCTTTTTGTATATTGCTCTCGGCAGGAATCTGCAATTGCATGCCATGCTCATCAGCAAATATGCACACAACACCTTCTGAACAGTCGTTCAGTAAGGTCAAATTTGGGCATGGAAAATTTGCTTCCATTATCCCTCTAATTCGTGTCTGCATCTTCTGGATTCACAAGGAAGTACACACTCACAATCATTCACAATCAACCAAATGTCTCCTCGAAATCATCAAGGAGCAACAAAAAAAAGATTGCATGTGGACTTGATATCTGCAAAATTAACATGCAAGGAAAAAATAGGAGAACTCTATTGCTTTTGTGTTCTCCAAAATAGATAACCGCCTTGTATCCCACTCAGGCATCCTGCTTGTAGCCCACTCTAATACCACATGTTAGACCAACAGGGTGCTAAACAATTGTATTATCATGAAAATGTTACATTTATAGGTACAATATGAAGTCAGTTAAGATCAGGTAACATTGCGACCAATAACCAACTCTATGTGTACAGGTAAAACCCATTAACACCACATCATACACCACCTACCACCCTCAAAGGTGATGTAATAATCCTAACATGACATCCCTACAGGTTGCTAGAAATGCAATACAAGGTACTACCTTTAGTGCAAATTCTCTAAATTGACGGTCAAACAGAAGGTGTGAGGCAGATGGAAAAAATTTAGTAAGGGGAGGCAGGAGTCCAAATTTTGCATGCCTCAAAAACCCAAGTTTCTGTCAATTTTGCAACCATCAGGTGGTGAGCAAAGCAAAGGAATCTAAAATTGACTAAGTATAGAAAGCTCCGATTCGTCAACTCGGTTGGCAATCCATTGACTAAGTAGCGATTCAGCAAAGAAGTGGTGATTTGTCGTCTAGCTAGCAATTCATCGACCAGAAAACAGATATGCAGGGTATAATAGCTTGAAAATGACATTTGTCTTTTTCTTATAAATGTAAATGTGAAACTTTTTACTTAGGGAAAAAGAAAAGTTAATCCCATCCTATAAATATGATCCATGGGCTTATTAGTAATATCTTTTTGCCATTTTAAGAAAGACTAGAGCTATGTTTTGTGATTGTAATTCTTCTTTTATTATTAATGGAAAACTATGCACGGTGCTTGTGTTCCACCTGTGTCTCTCTTTCTAACCTTTTGGTGTATGAGTAAATGGTGTTTGTGGCACTGCCTTCACACGTCCTGTTAATCCTCTTTTCCTCTTATTCACACGTTCACCAAATAATAATCATATTCTCATATTTGGTTGCATTAACTTAATGGCTCAATTGATCACACACTAGCATCGTTGCGATCTTGGTCGTATTTACTTTCTTGCACTTTGGTTTCATCTTTTGCACTCTTACCTTCAACAATTTACTTTCCATGCACTTAGATTAGCTTGGGTTAGCATAGGTTAATGGGGAGTTGCCCCAAATCTGGAGGTCAAGGGGCTTAAACCTCCCCTTTTGCAAGGTTGTGGCCATAGGATCGCTGACGCAATTCCAAAGCAGTCAGTCCCGCAGATCAACACCTACTAACAATACAAAGCCCCCAGTTTAGCTAGCTGATCAGTTTCAATATGCAAGGGAAATTGACTGCATACATATGCTAGAAGTGGCCAAGTACTTTGGTCTAGAGGTGTTCAACTCAGATGATCAGTATCATCACAACAATCTCTTTCATTTCACCCAACTGTGAGGATAAGCTGTAAATCGTTCCATCTTAGGATCTGATAATAAATATTGAACCCCAAAATATTACTTCTGAAGGATAAGAAATCATTCAGGCTGATAGGACATTCATCTATAAAAATCATATCAGAAAGGTAGAGAACAAACAATATCTGTCTTACATGCAATTAGAATCTGTAAGTCATTGCACCATGAAACATAAACACAAGTAAATATGACTCTCTCTAGAATTTTATGCTCTAGGAATTGTACATCACAACTCATTCTGAGATTATTTATATCCATCAAGATACAGTATTTCCCCCTTCTCTGATATAGACAATTTTAAAATAACAAAATTTGTCAGAGCGTAGGATTTTTTATTACTTTCCAGAATGTGCTAAATACGAATGATACAATGAGAACTTACATACATTCTGATCTAATAAAAATCAACTAGTCCCAAACTGCCAAACCATCCAGGTGGATGCCAAGGTGGTCTTGCACAGCTGAAACGTAAGGACATTTCACATATGCCATGGTCAACACTCGTGATTGCCAACCACAATGTAAGTTGTTGTGGGCAATCATATAACATTATTACCAAAACCCAGGTGTCTCATGAACCCTGAGAATAACTCCTGACCATTCGGAAGAGCTTAAAGCCACTACTTGCCACTTGCAGGTAGAAAGTAATGGCTCCCAAAAGACAATCCCTGGTTCAACTAATTATTAAACGAAGAAATAATAGGTTTTCAGCAATCTGATGTGCAGACCCTGGTATCTCGATAAGGCAGCGTGATTTCCATAATGACGACGACTTGGGTTAAGTCTTGATGGGCATCATGCCTTGCATTGAGGAAAGAGGAATGAGTGGATATCATTTCCAGATGACAGAGAGAAATAAAACACAACAGTAGCAAAATGGGTCGAATCAAACACAAAAGAAAGCAGTAAGTAGTGTTAAAGCATTGGCATACATACGGCGGCAGCGTCGTCCATGAGGATATTGAATATCTCCTCTTCATATTGGATATCAAAGGAAACGCGAAGCCTCGAGGCCCCCAGCAGAATGTCTTCCGACTTCACCAGCCCCGCCCCAAGAGCCGCCACCCAACACCACAACAGCACAAACCTAGGGTTTCCCCTCTGAATTACAAACATTCATTCCTATTCATGTTCATATTCATATCAGAAAAAACAAACGCTACAAATATAATATAATGGAAAGAATAAGGGAATTGATATCATATGACCTTTCCATGGCGCTCTCGGAAATCGTAGAAGGCCCTGGCATCCTGTGGCGTGCACCGCTTCTCCACTCTTTTACAGAATTCCGGTAACTGAAGGCGCTCGCCTCCCACGCCTCCTTCTGCATTTATAAGCCTATAAAGCAGCCCCACTACTGGCAGAGAGGCTATTATGTTCTCCGCTATCTCCTTCACACCGTTCTGCTTCTCTATGTACGCCCTCACCTTCAACTTCGCCGCCACTCCCCTTTCTCTACCTGACCACCTTGACCTTTGCCTGCACGCATATTGGAATGACCACCAAGGGACAGGGATCTTCTCCTTTGTTTGCAGATGAGGCAGCAACGACACACTTGTTTTTCTTCCATATCCAAATGGGGAAGAACACAATGAGGACGAGACAACGGCCATGTCCATGTTCTCCGACGACAATCACATTTCCATTTCCATATCCATTTCCAACTTTGCTGCATCTGCCGCCGATATGTTTCTGCTTTTCTTGTGGTTGTATAAGCATTCGGAATTTTTCTTGTGGTTGTATAAGGATTCAGGAATAGGAGCGGACAACGACACATCATTTTTTACCCCTTTTCCCCTCGTGGCATCTATATATATATTTATTATACATGTAACTAACTAAACTTTACCTAGTGTGCACGTGCAACCATGGCTACCCTTCATCTCTTTTGCCGTTGGTGCGTATTTTTTGCTTTGTGCGTAATAAAACTGCAGATTGTCTGACTTTATAACAGCAGTATTTTAAGCGAATAAATTTGGTACCTTATAATAGAATTGAAGGTTTTTAAATTTTATATTTTTAAGAAGCATTTTTAAAAATTATATTAAAATAAGATTATTTATAAGTTAGAGATAAGATTCTAGTATTGTTAAGTGAGAGTATTTGTTTTCCGCGTTTAACTTTTTAACAAAGTTCAAACCTTGGGGGAAGTTTGTTGTAAAGGTAGTAGTCTGATCTGAATCCTTGAGTGTGTCTGATCGACGATAATGGTATGAACCTCAAGCATCCGATGGTCCATTTTAGGTCGAGCTATAAAACAACGAGGTGGAATAGGTTTGGTGGATGCAGCCCTTGTGGTTTGAACCTTACGCTTGCCAACTACTAAAAATAGTGTGGTTGTAACCAACTCTCCTATCAAACAAAAAAAAAACTTTCTAACAAATTTTCATAACTCTAAAGTCTAAAATTCTAAGAACTAACCACTTTTGGTTATAACACTAAAAACAAATATGCATTGGAGCTAAATCTTCTAAACCATATATCAACCATGGTTGTTCAAATTAGCCAAACGCTAGATTTGCTCACCAACCTGCCTAATTCTTTTGTCTTTAATAACCATACCACTATGTCACTAAACCCCTACCTCTTTCTTGATACTCGTCTTAGCCAAGAAATTTGTCATTGTATTCAGAGCTCTACCCACATAAATTGGGATCACATCATCCAATGTCCTCTACACCTCCTTAATTCGAGTGACAAGAACATAAATTGGGATCACATCATCCAATGTCCTCTACACCTCCTTAATTTGAGTGACAAGAATCCTCAACCTCCATATCTCCAAAGCAAAGTTCCTCGAATAATCCAAAGCTTCTACCAAGATTTGAGAATCTCATTTTTTAATTATCCTCTTATAACGTTATCTTACTACCCAAAGAGAAGTAGATTTTATAGCTAAGATTTTTGTTTCATTGTTTATGGCTTTGTCCAAGTTGTAATGTCCCCATTTTGGCTTGTTGGCAGTGTGGATGCACTCAGGTGTTGTTTGGACATTGCAGGGATGCTGATTTGTTTTTAGATGCCAGTTTCCGGAAGTCATTCTGTACTTTGATGATGGACTTACTATTTTTAGTAAGTCAGTGGCTAGGGTTTTTGACCGTGCAGACAGTGGATTGGTGTTCTATGCAGAATTGGGTATCCAGATGTATCTTCAGTTGTCAGTTTTGAGTCCGTTTGGACACTGGAGCAGGAGACTTACTATTTTTAGTAAGTCAGTTAGGGTTGGCATTTTGGGAAACGGAAAAGGTACGTTTGTCATCTACGACGAAAAGGGTATCCGTTTCTACCATTTGATTGGTGATTGGATGTTGGGAGCCTGATTATTTTTAATGCCCAAAGTTAATTAATATTATATTTAAATGTAATATTTAAATATATTAAAGTTGGGCTTATATTTTTTATTAAAAGGGGCCTTGTGAGTACTCGTTTTAAAGGGGAAGAAATAAAGATTTGATTGGAAATATTATTTTATCAATTTTAATTACTTTTGTCACCTTGGGAAGTGGGACGCTCATTTTGGCTCTTAAGTTATGAAATTAATGTATTTCTTTTATCCCACATTCATCAAACATGAGGATCGCCCAACTTGAAGAAAGAATAAAAGGGCGTTGAGGAGGCATAAGGAGACATCTTTTTGGCTATTGAATTCTCTTTGTCTTGAGGAGAGCTTGCAGGTTTGCAGGAGCTTCCAATTTCCAGCTTTGCTTGTGACGAAAACCACAGCAGAGGACGCCATTGCCGGGAGTGAAAGACCTCCTCACTTTGGCAGTTGCATTCTCAATCTATGGGAATGACTTGAGCAGATTGGGATACAAATTTTCAGTGTTTTTGTGACTTGGTGATGAGTTGAAGACCATTTTCATAAGACATTACTTGCAGCTCCTTTCCACCACAGTGCCGCACCATTTGGGGGTGCAAAGACCTCGATTCTTCAGTGAATACTTGCTTGCTTTGGAGAGCATTACCTTGGGAGGTTTCCTATAGCCCTATTGTACCATTTCCAAGAGATTTGAGTGAACATTGAAGCATATTTTGGTTAATATGATGTTGGTCGTACAATACCAAGCTGAACGTATGCTTTGAGGAAGGACGTGAGGTTTAGGAACTTTGTATTTCAAAAGTTATGAGCTTAAACCTGGATTTTCTGTAGCTGATATGTGTTTCCAACTTTATATCAATCATCAATAAATCCGGGTATTTTCATTCCCAGCTCTATTCCTTCATTGGGTTTGTAGTTAATGTTGGTATCTTGCTTGTATCCGAAATTCATAGCGTTTGGAATAGTGGTTTGTAAGTTATGGATCATTTACAATCTGTTGCACTATCTTTTCTGAGTATGCATGACAAGTGTTTGTCAAAATGACTTATTGAAAATCTTAAGTGAATGAGATCCTTTGAAGGTAGGGGTTTGTATATTGAATGATTATATGTATTTCACACCAACAAAACTCAGAATATTCCAAATCAACAAATATTAAAGTGCAAACACAAACAATTACATAAGGGGAGCAGTTTTACAGTTGTCTCAGTTGGGGTGGGACACTACATTGGTATCAGAGCAGGTTCAACACTGCTCGCCTGTTTGGGTATCCACTTTGCTGCTACAATGTCAAATTTTCTACCTACAATTACAGAGTTGCATGATCAGTTTGTTCAAGAATGGACCAATGCCAGTATGAAATTCAAAGAATTAATGTCACTTTGGGATTATGTGGACATGAGAATGAGGCAACAACCGAATGGTGATGAGAAAATGAACCTTCTTGAAAAGATGAACAGAGAATCAACTCTCATTGATGATAGGGTTGAAAATTCAGAGGTTATTGAAGAAGGATGCAAATCAAGGATTGCAGATGATGGTGTAAAAAATACTTCATCACATGAAATGTGTTCATATGTACCACCGAAATTCCCTATGGTCATGCATGCACATAATAATGATGACATTGATCACAAGATTCATGATATGGAAGCTGATTTGGACTCGGACACGGATACAGGAAATGGTGGTGGAACTGCAGTTTTAGGATTGCATACACCTAGCAATGAGGGTGTTGAGCACGGAGGCGATGACTTGACAGCAGATGCAGATTCAGATTTTGACATACCATTTGGAGTCTCTACAACTGTTAGTGGACATGTAGCCACTACGGGTTTGGCTACCGATGTTGTCCGTTCAGTAGAGTCGGATGTGTATGTTGCTTATGATGGTGTTGTCACAGATTCCAGAGCAACTTTTCCTGATGATTCTGTTACTTATTCTCAGCTTGTGCATGGAATTGTTTTTGAGCGTCAGGTTAGTCATGGTGATATTGGGATTGACAGGTATACTATAGGTGATGATACATTTGCTGATTCAGAGCATGATGGTACAGGTGGTGTTGGATTTGGTCTTCAAACCAAATCTATGGTGGATAATGCACAAATTAATCTACCTATGGATGATTCATAGTGTGTTTTTATAGGGGGAGTTCATCTTAAGGATCATGGTTATTGTGACGGTATTGAGCAACATGGTTCCCTTACATCGGCCGACACTTATGAGCGCAGTCCTGGCGTTGGCATTGGGTTAGTGGATCGTCTCATTGTACCATGGGATCCTGGTGTGTTGACACCTGGTGGTGACCTTGCACCAGAGGGAGATGTTTCTCCTTCTAGTGATATTGCTGCCCTAGATTCACAGCATGGGTTAGGCACAAAGGGTAGTATTAGAGATGAGCACCCGGTCAGTACAGTTGAGATTGACTTGTTTTCAAAGCAGTGTCGGGTAGTTGTTGCGTTGGTTGACTGCCAGATTGAGGATTCATGCACATGTTCTTGTTCTAGCCCATTAGTGCATGACGATGCTTTTCATGACACAGTTGACGGAGACCCCAGTTCAGAGCTAGAGTCAGTTATTGTTGAGGGTGAGTCTCTACATGTTGAGAGCGGTCATAGTTTTCTTGATGGGCATGCTGATTTAGGTGATAAGTCAGCAGAGTATGCAGTTGAGGACTCTGAGGTTGAGCCGGATTCAGTTTTCACTTCAGTTCATGAGACTGGAGAGTGCAGTGTGAACAGAGGATCTGACTCTGTTCTTCTTACTGGAGGTGACAGTTTAGGGATACAGATGTGTGATATCGACTGTGAGCATAGTTATGATGCAGCGCATAGTTGGAGAGATCATCTACAGGTCTCAGAGGAGATGATTGCTCAGGCTTTGTCACATCTTGATCGTGCTCATTCATTTGTGGAGGGCCTCCGTCATTCAACTCAACTCAGGGAGAGAAAGGGAGAATTGATTGATGACCCATCTATTGCTAGCATGCAGACTCTTACGCATGCTTTGGAGAAAATCAAGTCTGATTATTTACAGTTATTATCAGATCGGGACGTGGCTGTCGAGTTCACTCGGAGGACTTTTCAGAGATTAGCAGAGAGAGAGCAGGAATTGGATGAGATGAGTTTGCAATTGTCTTTAGCTCACTACTCTCTTGATCAGGCGAGGGCTCAGTTACTTGTTGTAGCTACTACACAACATTCAGAGTGGGTGACAGAGAGCACTGTGATTCGACAGTTGGTGGAGGATATGCATGAGATTGGGTGTGATGAGGAGTTACATAGCATTGGCAGAGTTTCCCCTTCCACTCAGCAAGATCAGCATGAGCATGGTGTGGATGATGGTGTTTCCCCTTGGCAGGATGCCATTCCAGTTGTAGTTGATTCCATGACTCTTTCCTCATGTGACGATGATGATGGCGAGGTTGGTGAGATTTTGATGGATTGCATTGTGTGTTATGCTCACCAGTTCACTTTCAGCCCATATATTAATGAGTGGATTTCATTTTTGTTGACACATGGTCATGGAACGAAATATTGTGACGGTGGGTTGTTTCCTTCTTTTGAGTATGAGGTGTTTCCTTCTCCAGAAGGAAAGATGGTTTTATACAGGGATGGTGGACTGTTTCAGTGGGACAACACTTTTTCAGAGATTGAGTTTGGGATTAGCAGCTTTACACCTGCATGTATATTTTTCCAGCAGGATTCTTCAGACAGTTATGATGTTTATATGTTGGATTATGGTCTACTCCTTGGTGTGAGGTACGATAGTGATCAGTTACACATCTGGGATCCAGGGAGTTATCAGTGGTGTTTGTTCTATCCCACTGAGTCGGCAGTTGCTGTGATTGCTAGGCTCTACTTTTGCCCATGGGATCCGGGAGGTATGTATCCACGGGGGACAGTGGTCGGTAGAGGTTGCGCTATGATGTTACTTCCGTTAGCTGGTTGGTGGCAGGAGTTAGTTCAGATTTTTAGATGGGACTCTGCTTCTAGGTTGCAGATCGGCAACCATTGGACTCCAGTCTTATCTCTTTTGGTTGATTGGAGAGAGATTCTAGTCAGGGCACGAATACCTTGGTTATCGAGAGATGATGGAGAGTTAATTATGGCTTTTCTTCAGCATACCGTCCTTGTTAGGCTCTTCTGTTCACGCAGAGATCTCATTTTAGACTGGGTTGATTCTTTTGACACATGGAGTTATGGTATCATCATGGTGTCTTTGGACTTTGATGGCAGATGTATCCCTAGGAGAATTTTTTTAGGATGGATAATGTTGATTTCCATATTTACCAGTTGAGGGAGTCTGATCGGCATTCTTGTTGGACCATTGTGGTGAGATCAACAGAGCGTTGTGATACCTTGATGAACAAATTGTTTTCTTGGATGCCCTTGATCAGTTTGGACAGTGTCATTGTAGGGATGGATCATGTCGAGTTGGTTATCCTTGAGCCCCCTCATGATTTTGAGCACATTCTAGACAGGCACACTGGGTCCGATCTTGTGAATGAGCTTAATTTTGATATACAGGAGTGGGATGTGCAGTTTGAGCAGATGGAACTTACTGTTGTGATCAGAGTGGTGCAGCGTCAGCGTGGTAGATCTGACATGACAATAATCTGGGACCCAAGGATCACATGGTATTCATTCTTGAGAATGATGTGTGATGAGTTTGGATTGCTTGAGGACAAGCAATCTCGAGGAGGGAGGACTGTAATGTCCCCATTTTGGCTTGTCGGTAGTGTGGATGCACTCAGGTGTTGTTTGGACATTGCAGGGATGCTGATTGCTTTTAGATGCCAGTTTTCGAAAGTCATTATGTGCTTTGATGATGGACTTACTATTTTTAGTAAGTTCGTGGCTAGGGTTTCTGACCATGCAGACAGTGGATTGGTGTTCTATGCAGAATTGGGTATCCAGATGTATCTTCAGTTGTTAGTTTTGAGTCCGTTTGGACACTGGAGCAGGAGACTTACTATTTTTAGTAAGTCAGTTAGGGTTGGCATTTTGGGAAACGAGAAAGGTACGTTTGTCATCTACGACGAAAAGGGTATCCGTTTCTACCATTTTATTGGTGATTGGATGTTGGGAGCCTGATTATTTTTAATGCCCGAAGTTAATTAATATTATATTTAAATGTAATATTTAAATATATTAAAGTTGGGCTTATATTTTTGATTAAAAGGGGCCTTGTGAGTACTCATTTTAAAGGGGAAGAAATAAAGATTTGATTGGAAAGATTATTTTATCAATTTTAATTACTTTTGTCACCTTGGGAAGTGGGACGCTCATTTTGGCTCTTAAGTTATGAAATTAATGTATTTCTTTTATCCCACATTCATCAAACATGAGGATCGCCCAACTTGAAGAAAGAATAAAAGGGCATTGAGGAGGCATAAGGAGACATATTTTTGCTATTGAATTCTCTTTGTCTTGAGGAGAGCTTGCAGGTTTGCAGGAGCTTCCAATTTCTAGCTTTGCTTGTGACGAAAACCACAACAGAGGACGCCATTGCCGGGAGTGAAAGACCTCCTCACTTTGGCAGTTGCATTCTCAATCTATGGGAATGACTTGAGCAGATTGGGATACAAATTTTCAGTGTTTTTGTGACTTGGTGATGAGTTGAAGACCATTTTCAGAAGATATTACTTGCAGCTCCTTTCCACCATAGTGTCGCACCATTTGGGGGTGCAAAGACCTCGATTCTTCAATGAATACTTGTTTGCTTTGGAGAGCATTACCTTGGGAGGTTTCCTATAGCCCTACTGTACCATTTTCAAGAGATTTGAGTGAACATTGAAGCAAATTTTGGTTAATATGATGCTGGTTGTACAGTACCAAGCTGAACGTATGCTTTGAGGAAGGACGTGAGGTTTAAGAACTTTGTATTTCAAAATTTATGAGCTTAAACCTAGATTTTCTGTACCAAGCGAAATCGCGACATGTCACGAAATCGCGGCAATCAACCCCGTCGCGGCCGCAGCAGCGCCATCAGCCGCGAAATCGTGACATGTCGCGATATCGCGACAGACAAAGCCCTCCGCGTCCGATCACCAAAAAAGTCGCGAAATCGCGACAACAACTCCCTCCGTCGGTCTATCATCACAGGCGTCGCGAAATCGCGACAAGAACTCCAAGAAGCATCAAATCTCCAAAAGGGTCACGAAATCGCGACGAAATTTCTCCGAAGCGCCCAGCCAGCAAAAGTGTCGCGATATCGCGATGAATTTTCAACTTGACTCCCAATCCGCAAAAGTGTCGCGATATCGCGACAGTTTTTACCAAAGCCATCAATGTGCCAAAAGTGTCGCGAAATCGCGACGAATTTTCCTTTCAGCTCCCAATCTTCAAAACTGTCGCGATATCGCGACAAGTTATCCTCATTGCAACCAGTCTTCAAAATTGTCGCGATATCGCGACAAGTAATCCAGATGACGCCAGTGTGCCCCAACTGTCGCGATATCGCGACGATTTTACCATGCAGCTTTCGATCGACAAAAATGTCGCGAAATCACGACGAAATGTGCCCTTTGCTCAAGTTCACCAAAAATGTCGCGATATCGCGACGATAATCCTCCTTATCACCCCTGCGCCAAAAACGTCGCGAAATCGCGACAGCAAGCAACCAAAGGCCGCGACGGCGCAACAGGTCACGAAATCGCGACAAATTCCAACTGGAGGCAACGACAGAAAAACAGGTCGCGATATCGCGACATTTTTCAACCTTGTCACCCCTTCGCCAAAAACGTCGCGAAATCGCGACGGCTTCCATCCACAGGCCGCGATGGCGCAGCAGGTCGCGAAATCGTGACAAAATCCCATAGAAGGCCTCGTCAGCAAAATAGGTCACGAAATCGCTACAACTTCGCATCATGGGCAACGAAAGCGCACCAAGTCGCGATTTCGCGACATGTCACGATTTCGCGACATGTTCCCTTCGAAGGCTGAGAAGGCGAAACCTGTCGCGATATCGCGACAACTTCCAGCAAGAGGCCACGTCGCCGCTACAGGTCGCGAAATCGCGACAAAAACCTTCCTTAGCAGCAAAAACTTTGCACATTATCATAGGTAGCATTCAAGGCCTTGCCTAATCACAACATCCTCCACAGGCATATCACTATGCATCTGCACTCCAACTTCCTTCTCAGCACCCATCTTAGCAAGGAAATCGGCCGCCTTGTTGAAATCCCTACTCACATAGATGGGAACCACATCATCTAATTCTTTCCAGAGATCCTTTATCTGAGAGACAAGACTCCGCAACCTCCAGGCTTGCAAATCAAAGTTCCTCATGCAATCGAGAGCGCCCACCAGAATTTGGGAGTCGGACTCAAGAATTATCTTTCTATGGCCCTGCTTGACAGCCCAGATAGAAGCAAATTTAATAGCCAAGGCCTCCGCTTCATTGTTTGTGGCATGACCCAAACCGTGCAGTTCCCAATAAAGCACGGACCCACCATGATCACGGCACACAACTCCAGTACCAGCACTACCCGGATTTCCTTTTGCAGCTCCATCAGTATTGATTTTGATCCAGCTTGCTGGGGGAGGGTGCCATCTATCATGAGCCTGTCTTTCAAGAGCAACAACTCCATCAACCAATGGCACAGAAACAGACTGATGTTCCTCCTCAACGTAGATGGCAACCGATTCCACCACTTTGCTCCATATGACCTGCCATATTCCATCAAGTGAAGAGAATGTTTCACGAAAAATGCGGGCATTTCTCTCCAACCACACCTGCCACCAAATAAAAAGAAAGCCCAGCTCCCAGCCAATTCGAAGAGCTTTGGATTTAAATCTGCCTCTCTTCCATCTGTCCCAAATATTGGTCCGAGTCACATCACTGTTGGCTTGAATTTTGAAGTGGGAAAACCAGCGCATCCAAATCTGCCGTGTGAAGGGGCATTCAAACATCAAATGATCAGCAGTTTCCTCATGCTTGCGGCATAAAACACACTGAGAAGGACCGATGATGCCTCTGTGTCTGAGATTGTCAAAGGTGAGAATTCCATTGTGCATAAGTTGCCAGGCAAAAAAATTCACCTTCGGCCAGCCCTTGGGGTGCCATATCTTCTTCCAAACATGGACCGAAAAAGAGTGTGGGGGGGGCTCTGGAAGAATCTGATCAAATCCCGCCTTCACAGTGTAAACCCCAAGGTTCCCAAAGCCCCAAGCAAGTTCATCCTCCTCATCACGCCCAGTAAGAAACCTAGCTTTCAAAATTTTTTCCAAGATGGGTGCCAGCTCCGGTGGGATTGGAATTGGCCACTCTTCCAACCTCTTGAACTTTTTGAACTTGTACTCCCCAATGTGGCTGGTATTGAAATAACTCTCAATTTGAATCCAGCCCTTGTCTTCTATGGCTGATTTAATGGGTTGCAATTCGGGAAACACAACAATGATGGGAGGATGCTGATCCCAGGAATCAGTCCAGAAACGGGCCTTCTCCCCTCTCCCCACTTTCCAAAACAATTGATCTTTGATAACTTGAGCTCCAAGCTTGAGAGTCTGCCATACTAAGGATCCATTACCCTCCAAAGGGAAACGTCCCAGATCATTGGGGTGAGCATGGCCCGGTATTTACTAGAAAGAATTCTGCTAAAGAGGGATGTTGGCCGGGAAATCCACCTCCAAGATAGCTTTACCACCCAAAGCTTGATTATTAAGCTTGGAGCTTCTCGGTCCCAAACTTCTCCTTTATCCTTGGGCTGGGTAACCTTATCCCAGCCAACCAAGGCCCATTTCTTCTTCCCTTTTGCACCCTCCCATAAAAAGCTTCTGGCCATTTTGTCAAGCTCTTTCCATATAGAATGTGGGGCAGCCAGGATGGAGAATTTATATATTGGCATTGCCTGAATAACCGATTGTACGTAAGTTAGTCGGCCTCCATAGCTTAACCATTTATGAGACCAATGATTCATTTTCTCTTTGATGCCATCCAAAAGATCCTTCCAGATATCAATTTTTAGTTTTTTGAAATGCAGAGGAACCCCCAAGTAAACAACAGGTAGAGAGGTCCTAGTAAATCCCAGGATCTCAGTAACTCTTTCCTGTAACCTTCGGTCAAGATTGAAGAAGACCACTTTGGATTTTTTATCATTAATGACTTGATTTGAGGCCCGAAGGTAGATGTTTAGAGTATCTCTGATTCCTCTTGCTTCCCTGAGGCTGGCCACTCCAACCAATCCTGTGTCATCCACAAACTGTAAGTGGGTCAAAACTTCCGTCCCCACTTTAATACCTGTTAGCAAACCTAGATGTCGTCTTCTCAGGAAGAGTCTGCCTAATCCTTCTGCTAAGATGAGGAAGAGGTAAGGAGAGCAAGGGTCCCCTTGACGAAGACCCCGAGAGGCTCCAAAAGGAGTCGAGGGGAGCCCATTGATTAGAACAGAGAAAGAAGGTGTGGAGATACAGCTCATGACCCAGTCAATCCAATCCTGAGAGAAGCCAAAGGCTGCCAAGATCTTTGCCAGGAAGCCCCACTCCACCCGGTCATAAGCCTTAGACATATCCAACTTTATGAACATTCCTTTGTTGCCCGAAGTTTGCATTGTATGGATTGCCTCTTGAGCAAGGACCACTTCATCCAAGATCTGTCTTCCTTCAACAAAACCCCCTTGCTCAGAGGAAATTATTTTATGGAGAAGAGGTTTTAGCCGTTCAGCCATAATCTTCGTGACTATTTTATAAATAACATTGCATAAGGCAATCGGTCTGAAATCAGAGAGATGAACCCCCCCTCCCCTTTTGGAATTAAAGTGATGAAGGTGTGGTTGAGAGCCTTAAGCATTCTTTTATTAGTTCTGGACTCCTCTGCGACAACCAAAACATCTTTCTCTAGAGTATCCCAAAAGGCCTAAAAAAATTCAATAGGAAAGCCATCTGGACCTGGCGATTTTCTAGTGCTCATCCCAAAGACCACTTTCTTTAGTTCATCACTGTCAATGGGTCTAAGGAGAGTCTGATTCTCTTCGTGAGAGATAATAGAAGGTATGACATTAATAACTTCATTTTGAGCTTCCACATCTTGTTCCATACTTTCCTTAAAAAGGTTTGAGAAATAATCCATTGAGTGGAAATGCATTCCAGGAAGAGTATCAAAAGAGTGTCCATTCTCATCTTGAAGGACTTCCATGTTATGCATTTGTCTCCTTGCACAGGCTGAGCGGTGGAAAAATTTTGTATTTCTATCACCTTCTAGTAACCAAGTGATTCTTGCTCTCTGTTTCCAATAAATTTCCTCTTGATTATCAATGTCCTCAACCGCTTTGCGCAGAGCATCATCCTCAGCTTTAAGGTGCTCAGTAATGGTACCTTCCCTGAAGTGTTTTTGCACCTCCTCCCATCTAGCCATCAAGGGGGCCCTTTGGAGCTGGAAGTCCGACTTATTGGTTTGTCTCCACTGTTTCAATTTACACTTGACAAAATGAAGTTGTTTATGGAATTTGAACATTGCAGTCCCAAAGGGTAGGCGGCCTTCTTCCCACCACTGTGGAATTTTCCTTCGGAGATCCTCCTTTTGCAACCAAAAATTTTCAAATTTGAATGGCTTGTGGTGTTGACCTGTCATCGGCCCTCCCTCCAACAAAAGGGGATAGTGGTCTGAGACTGGGCCTTCCAAAATCTGGAACTTAAGATTCCATTTAATAAATGCCTCTTCAGAGACCAAAAACCGGTCTAACTTAACCTTCCTGCTGTGTGGCTCTCTCCTCTTATTTGTCCAAGTAAAGTAGGTTCCAGGGCCTTTGATATCAACCAGATTAAGGGCCTGGATTTGGGCAATCAAGAACCGGTCCCCTGGATCCAAAACTGGGGCACCACCTTCCTGATCCCTAACAGAAAATTTGGCATTAAAATCCCCACTATGATCCAGTCAAAAACTTCCCGGGAGGACCTCATGTTGTGTACAGCTTTCCATTGGAGCCGCCGGCCATCAAAGCATTGAGCCCCATAGAAGTTTGTAATAAGAACATGTTCACTGTGGCATTGTTTCTAAACAGAGATGTGAGAACACCCCTCCAAGCTATGTGTTCTAAAGTTGTCCATTCCTGAGGGTTCCAGAGAGTAACAATCCCCCCCGAGGCACCCTGAGCAGCCACATCCATATAATCAGCACCCCGCCATATTCTGTTAGCAGTCTTGCACATAAGATCTACAGACATTTTTGTCTCCTGGATGAGCAAAAAGTCTGTTTTACATTTTCCTAAAAGTCCTTGAACAAGCAGATTGATGGGTTCTGCTGTTTAAACCCCTAACATTCCAGGATTGAATAATCATTGAGGACCTTGAGAGCAATAAGACTCAATTGGCCTCACCGATCCTCCATTGATCAGCTTGTCTCCTTGTACTGCTAGTAGATCCTTATTGGATTTTCTGCCTGCTCCTTGGGAATTACTGTTTTTAGACCTCTTCTCCACCTGGGTAATCCCTAGAACCGGCCTTTCCCTGTTCTTTTTAGAGCTTCCCATATTGACGTCCTTAATAACCGGCTGTGCTGGGGAGTGGATTACCAGTGTCCCTGAGTTCTCTGGCTGCATTGTCCCAGAGGGTTCCATTACCTGTTCTAAGACAGGAGTAGAAGAAGGGGAAGCCTGAGAGTGAATGTTAATATCCTCAACATTCCCATCCACTCCCTCCATAACTTGGTCCTCTTGATCCACTAGGGATTTAAAGATTTCATACCGATTGGTTGGCTTAAGTTGTGCCTGCTCCTTGGAATTTTTCTTTTTATTTCTCCTTCGCTTCGGTTGTTCAAAACCATCTTTCTGGAGATCAGAATCCTGAGGAATACTAGATGGTTCTTGGACAGGGGTAAACTTGCCCTCTCTGGGGCGATTTGGATTTCCAAGCGGAGCCTCCACTTTTGTGCTCAGAATATTTGGGCAGAACCTCGCCAGATGGCCGTGCTTATGGCAGACTCTGCATCTAAAAGGTAGTGCCTCATAATCTAACTGTTGTATCCAGGAGAGCCCTGTCAACTCAAGTTCCACCTCGACTGGTAGAGGCTGGCTAATATCCATTTCAACACAGATCCTAGCAAAGACAGCTGTGTTTCCCTCTATAGTATCTCTGGAGACTCCTAGAAATCTGCCTAATGAATTACCAATCATTTCTAAAACCTGCTCACCCCAAAACTCCATCGGGAGAGCATACAGCCGGATCCAGACCGGGACTGCCGTGGGTTCAATACGAGGGTCAAAACCCACTCTCCATGGTTGAACAAATAACCCAACCGGGCCATGGTTCCTCTTCTCTGATTCAAATGCTCTGTTTCTATCTGCTAAAGAAGAGAAACTAATAATGAAATAACCATTACTGATAGGCCATAAGGAGTACTCACCTAGTGGCTCCCAGTTCTGTCTAACCCAGGTGTGCATAAAGTTCAGAGTGGGACGAATACCCATGAATTTGCAAATCAGGTCATGGTGAGCACGGTAGGAGATTGTGTCTTCAACCAGCTTCGGTTCTATAACAATCTTTGGTCTGGTAGCGGATTGCGGGAGGCAGCCATTAACTCGGTGTGCAAATGCACCCTTGCCAGCATTCTTGAGTAACGTTTGAAAAGCACTTCGCTGAGCTTCATCAGAGGAAGACGAAGGGTTTTCTTTTAACATCTCAGCATACGAACTCTTTCTCCCAAAGCAAGAGGAACTGGAGGAGACCCCATTGGGCCCTCCCAGGGCAGCGGAAGAACCTTCAACCAAGCACACTGTCAACCCACCACAGTCCCTAGTAGAGCTTCCACACCAGAAACCCTAGAGAAACGCCCGACACCAGCTCAGAGGTTTTTCTCGCCAAATCGCCAGAGCTCAAAAATCTCCTTCACCACCTTTTTGCTCAATTGTAGTTAATGTTGGTATCATGATTCTATCTGAATTTCATAGTGTTTGGAATAGTGGTTTGTAAGTTATGGATCATTTACAGTTTGTTGCACTATATTTTCTGAGTATGCATGACAAGTGTTTGTCAAAATGACTTATTGAAAATCTTAAGTGAATGAGATCATTTGAAGGTAAGGGTTTGTATATTGAATGATTATATGTATTTCACACCAACAAAACTCGGAATATTCCAAATCAACAAATATTAAAGTGCAAACACAAACAATTACATAAGGGGAGCAATTTTACAGTTGTCTCAGTTGGGGTGGGACATTACACAAGCTTTGCATCTCCCAATAGAGCATTGTCCCAACCTGATTCCTATAGGCCACTCCAATTATAGCTCTACCCAAATTGTCTTTTGCAGCTCACTCAGTATTAATTCTAATCCAACCTTCCAAGGGTGTTTTTCAATTAGCTTTGTCTTGCTCCTCTTGCACTTTAGCTTCCTTCTCTGTCATCCCTATATCAACCTAAGTTTCTTTTTTAGCATACACTACCACAGTTTTTGTGACTTTGCTCCAAATGACCTGCTAGATGCCATCCAAGGATGAAAAGGTTTCTCTAAAACTTTTGTCATTTCTCTCCAACCACAATTGTCACCAAATAAAGCTTAAACCAAGAATCCACCTTATACAAAGAACTTCAAATTTAAATTTGCCCCTCTTCCATATTTTTTAAATATTAATCTTGTTCAAATCACCATTGGCTCAAATTTTATAAGCTAAAAACCATATTTTCTAAATTAGACACGTGAACGAGCACTTAAACATTAGGTAGTTAGATGTTTCTTCACTTTTGTAGCATAAAATACACTAGGATGGGTCAATTATTCCCCTACATGTCAAATTATAAAAAGTAAGAATTACATTATGCATGAACTACCAAGCAAAGAATTTTATTTTGGCCAACCCTTAGACTGTTAAATCTTTCTCCAATCCTCAACCTAACATGCATGAGGAAGAGGTTTTGGAAGGATATTTTCGTAGCTATCCTTTACCTTTGATCTGTAATCACCTAAAGCCTATGGCTTACTAGGATCCTAAAATACATATTTCTTAATCATTAGATTGATTTAATCCTCTATGCCAACAATTAACATGTATGTGCAATACCAGATACTAAAATGAAATCAATAACAATAAAAGAAATATGTAAAACACACACACATATTTAACACAGATATTTATGGTGGTTCCCCTCAATGTGAGAGTACATCCACCTAGAACCAACCATGTTTTAACAATTAATTGAATATGGAGCAATACAACTATAAAGGCAGGATTGGTATTGCCTTCAACAACATCAAATTCAACCTCTACAGTCCTTGAAACACTCCTCAATCAACTCTACCAGGTCTGCAACTCTGCAAGGTTTCCTCAAGTCCAACAATGGCTCACAGAATCTTCCTAACAGGTTCTCTCCCCCATTTTCAATAGTGGGTTTCCCAAGGATAAATAACCTCGAAATGAACACCTCTTCATTGGAACCGACTCCTAAACTTCCATAACGGTTACAAAATGACTCTGACGCTTCAACTTCCCTAGTGCATACGCCACGTATAGCACTGATTCTAGAGGATATATCAAACAACTGAGCATGAAGACTCCTGGTCAAAATATCCACTCCTAGATGTCTGATCTTTGAAAATGATCCTTTTTGGATCACACCTCCCCAATGAGGAGGCTTTTGGTCCCTCAAAAGCTTACTTTTGAATAAGGTGAGGGAATAACTCCTCAACCTTAGCTTTATCATACCATTTAGCCCTCTTAGGTAACTGTCCTTTCAACCCAACCAACCAAATTTCTTGTTGTCCCCTCCTTGTAGTACGAACCTTCTTTTGTAAAATGGAATCCTCCTTAAGTTCATCCATGGTATGTGGAGATAAGTCATCAATGGCTGGTAAAACCTATCCCATTTCCTCCTCCTCTTCAGTGATCATAGATGGCTCAAACAACTTCAAGTTATCAACATTAACCATCGAATAAATATTTAGATAGGTAGGTAAATTCAACCTAAATGCATTCTCACTTACTTGCTCCACCATGTCAAATGGTCCATATCTAATAGGTTTCAGCTTCTTTGCTGGTCCTTGTAACCTCTCCTTACTGAGATACAACCAAGATTTGTCTCCCACTTGGAACTTATGGTCAACTCTATGCTTGTCATGCCTCAACTTGTATTTGGTTTGGCTTGCTTTGAGTTGTTCTTGAACCTTCAAATGAACATGCCTAATTTTATCAATGATTTTTTCAGCTTGCTTTTCTTCTTTCAAGACTAAATCTTCTTTATCCCTTTGCTGCCCAAAAACACAGTCAAAAGGTGATGGTGGAAGGTATCCAAAACAAGTTTCAAATGGAGTCTTATTTGTTGAAGTATGAACTACCCTATTGTAAGAATGTTGGATATACACAAGATGTTCATCCCAAGTCTTTGGATGCTTGCCATAGTAACCCCTCAAGAGCTGAACTACTATCCTATTCACTACCTCAGTTTGACCATCAGTATGAGGATGAAAAGCAGTACTCCTTTTCAGTATTGTATCCATATTCTCCCACAAACAAGTCCAAAATTTGCCCAAAAATCTAGAATCCCTATCAGAAACAATAGAAGTAGGCAATCCAAAATGAACCCATACATGAGAAAAAAAAATTATGCTGCATCTTGGCCAGTAATGGTCTTCTTACATGGAATTAAAACACACATCTTGCTAAATCTATCCACTACTACAAACAAGTAATCATGCCCCTTCTTGGACATAGGCAATCCACCTACAAAATCCATAGAAATACTCTCCCAAGGTCTATTAGGAACAAGAAGTGGTTGATACAAACCCAATTTCTGATTGCTAGGCTTACTAGTGCAACACATCACACAACCACGAATATACTTTGCAACTTGCTCTTGCATTTTAGGCCAATACACATACCTTTGCAAATTTACCATAGTCTTTCCAACCCCAAAATATCCAGCAATATGTGATGTATGTGCTTCTCTGATCAAATGAATCCTCTCTCCTTCAGGAACACATAAGTTATTAAACTTATAAATAAGTCCATCCTTGATATGATACTCATTCATCTCTTCACAATCCGGTTTAGAGGACTACTTCAACTTCAGACAAACCTCCTTAAAGTCTAAATCCTGAATATAAGCATCCTGATATGTCTCATGAACAAATGGACAGAAATTCATTACCATGCTCAGAACTGAAATATTATGTTGTCCTAGCATTGGCGTTGCACCTAGCATTGGTGTTGGAGGTCTAGAAAGCATATCTGCAATCTTATTTGTGTTGCATTTCTTGTACTTAATGATCAGGTGAAATTGCTGCAAGAAACCCATCCACCGAAAATGCCTCATCTGCTGCAACTTAGATTGAGTTTGTAGATATTGCAATGGTTGATGGTCAGTATGGATAATTGTCTCCTTGCCCACCAAGTAATGCTTCCACTTCTTCACTATCTGAACCAATGCAAATAACTCCTTGTCATATGTGGGATAGTTCAAAATAGCTCCACTAAACTTCTCTGAATGATAACAAACAGGTCTCCTCCCTTGCATCAAAACTACCCCCATGGCATACTCACTTGCATCAGTTTCAATCTCAAAAGGTTGTTGCAAATTAGGAAGTGCCAATATTGGAGCATTGCTAATCTTCTACTTTAATGCATCAAAAGATGTTTGTTGCTTCTTTCCCCATTGAAAACTTTACCTTTTTCCTGTAATGTCATGTAATGGAGAAGCAATATTTGAAAAATTAGAAATAAATCTTCTAAGGTATTGAACAACTCCTAAGAAACTCCTTGTTTCAGTCACATTGCTTGGCCTTGGCCACTCCACAATGGCTCTGATTTTCTCAGGATCAACTCTAAGCTGTCCTCCACCAACAACATGCCCTAAGTACACCAAATATTGCTTACCAAACTCACACTTTTGCATCTTTAACAATAACTTTTCCTTTTGCAAAGTTTGGAGCACTTGTTTAAGATGTACTAAGTGATCTTCCCAAGATTGGCTATACACAAGAATATCATCAAGATAGACAACAACAAAAGAATCAATAAATGGCCTGAGAACTTCATTCATTACCCTCATAAAAGTGGTTGGTGCATTACACAAACCAAATGGTAAAACAAGCCACTCATATAGGCCTTGTCTTGTCTTGAAGGTAGTCTTCCATATGTCCTCCTCCTTGATTCTAATATGATGATATCCACTTCTCAAATCCAACTTGGTCAAGTACCTTACCCCTTGTAACTGATCCATGATATCATCTATATGAGGCAATGGATACCTATTCTTGATAGTAATCTTGTTCAATGCCCTATAGTCCACACACATTCTCCAAGTCCCATCCTTCTTAGGTACCAACACAACTGGTGAACCACATGGAGAGGTACTTGGTCTGATCACCCCTTGATCCAACAACTCCCAAATCTGCTTCTTGATCTCCTCACACTCCATAACTGACTACCTATACAACCCTATGTTTGGAAGAGGTGCATCAGGTAACAATTGGATTTCATGTTCAATTCCTCATTTTGGTGGCAGTCCCTTGGGCTCAACAAAAACCTCCTAAAACTCCTACACAATAGCTTACACCTGTCTACTCTGCTTATCCAGCATTGGCACCACTTGTAGCATGGATGTTGCAATGCAATCCTTTTGTAGCATTGATGCTACCTTTCCAATCCCTTCACCTGAAGGTCAGAGCATTACAAGTACAAATTTCTTACTGGCATTAATGAGTCTCTTTACTTGACTAGTTGTCACCAATGAAATTCTCTTCTTACTCCTATGGGCATTAACATTATAGGCTTTTCCATATTTTACTAGCCTATATTGGTTCTTCCTTCAAAAATAAATGGCATCTCTATCAAATAGATATGGATTACCAAACACAACACCACAAATATCTAGAGGCACTACATCAACAATTACCTCATCAATATACTTTGCACTAATAGAAAATGTCAACTTACATTGCTTAGTGACTTGCAACTTAGTATCCTTGTGCACCCATCCCAAAGGATATGGATGAGGATGGTTGTAAGTCTTCAATCCCAACTTGCTCACCAGAATTTTAGCAATCAGGTTGGCTTGAGATCCAGGATCAAATATGGAATCAATCCTTGTCTTCTTGGATTGGATTTTGAGATGAAAGAGTTGTGTCCTCTTCTCCTCTTCATCCTTGGAGTCACCAACTGTATGAATGGCTGAACAATTGAGTTTGTCATCTACATCAGAATTGTCATCAACATCCTCACTTCTTGTAACCATAGCATTCTTCTTCTCCTAGTTCTTCTTCTTCTTGTAAGGAAACAATTCTGGATGAAGCTTCCAACACTTATCATCTACATGCCCATCCTTGTCACAATGTGAACAATACTTTTTATCATCATATTTCTTTGTAGTGTTAGTGGTCTTCCTTTCTTGTTGCTTTCCCTTACCTTTATCTTGAGATTTTCCCTTCTCTTGTTGACCCTTCTGATTCTGATTCTTATTGGAGTTTTCACCATACTATCTTTGCTTCCCATATTCTTCCAAATATTGAGCTTGTACACTCACTTGGTCAAGGTTTTATGGATTGAGTAGCATGATGGTCCTTCTCAAATGACCATGTAATCCTCCAACATACTTCATCAGCACCTGTGGATCTTTGAGAGAAATCCCAAGCAAGGTAGCTTGTTTTCTGAACTCTATTGTATAATCTTGGACAAATTGTCCTCTCTGTTGTCTGAAAAATTACCATTTCATGAGTTGCTTATTTTGGTGGCCTAATGGATAGAATTTCTATTTGAGTAAATTCTTGAAGTCCTCCCATGAAGAGATAGGTGACAGGTTATCATGCTTCAGGGATTCCATATGGCTTTCCAACCAAACTAAAGCATGTCCACCCATTTTGAGTCTTGCAAAAGAGATCTTTTGAACATCTTCAACAACCCCTTGGATTTGAAAATATACCTCCAGTTGTTTTAGCCAATTATTCAATTTTTTTGCATCAACTTCCCCTCCAAAAGTAGGGATATCCACCTTAGCCTCTACTTTGAAAGGAACTGAAGAATGGACTGAAGAAGGGCCAACACTATCCTGACTTCTTTCCACATTCTCAGGTTGCCTTGACTCCTCATTTCTAGACTGTCTTCCCAATAACATATCCATGAGTCTAGACACATTATTCTCCATTGCAATAAACCTCCTCTCAAAATCTTCATCAGACATTCTTGGTCCTGATTGTTCTTCCTCTACTCTTTCCATGGAATTTGTTCTTCTTTACCTTCTACCAATTTCTAGATTAAAAGGAATTAACTCAGACCTCTGAGACCTTCTACCATGCATCCACAAGCCTTCCACACAAACCCATGCTAGCTCTGATACCACGTGATCTGTAATCACCTAAAGCCTATGGCTTACTAGGATCCTCAAATATAGATTTCTTAATCATTAGATTGATTTAATCCTCTATGCCAACAATTAACATGTATGTGCAATACTAGATACTAAAATGAAATCAATAATAGTAAAAGAAATATGTAAAACACACACACAAATATTAACACAAATATTTATGGTGGTTCCCCTCAATGTGAGAGTACATCCACATAGAACCAACCCAATTTTAACAATTAATTGAATATGGAGCAATACAACTATAAAGGCAAGATTGGTATTGCCTTCAACAACATCAAATTCAACCTCTACAGTCCCTGAAACACTCCTCAATCAACTCTACCAGGTCTGCAACTCTGCAAGGTTTCCTCAAGTCCAACAATGGCTCACGAATCTTCCTAAAAGGTTCTCTTTTCCCCTAACAACAATGGGTTTCCCAAGGATAAATAACCTTGAAATGAATACCTCTTCATTGGAACCGACTCCTAAACTTCCAGAATGATTATAAAATGACTCTGATGCTTCAAATTCCCTAGCGCATACACCACATATAGCACTGATGCCAGAGGAATATCAAACAACTGAGCATGAAGACTCTTGGTCAAAATCTCCACTCCTAGATGTCTGATTTCTAAAAATGATCCTTTTCGGATCAACCATGTAAACTCCAAGGCTCCCATAACCCCAAGCTAATTCATCCTCCTCATCCCTACTTGTGATGAATCTATCTACCAAGATTTTAGTCATGACCAGTATCAATTTCATAGGGATTAGAATTGGTCACTCATCCAACTTCTTAGGTTGCTTACACTTACAGTCCCCTAGTTGACAAGTGTTGAAATACCTTTCAATCTTGATCTAACCCTTGCTTTCCATGGTTGTTTTTACTAGTTGTATTTATGGGAACTCAACAATGATAGGTGGATATTGATCCCATGAATCTGTCCAAAATCATGCCTTATCCTATTAGGACCCCATCCTAACATTATTTTTGTAATTCTCAATTGCTTATGTAATGACCCACGTCCAATGTGGGAACCCACTTATAATGTTATTTTGTAATACTTTTGTAATGGTATGTGGCAAGTAAGGTGCCTAGACAAGTGGGGCCATTTCATGTAACCGTTATCAAGAATGTAATCAATGTTTGGTAGAAGATTCTAGCTCGAGTGGCATTTTGCATGTAAGCCAACTCTTGAGCTTAGGGTTAGGGTTGCATGAAGTCTTTTCTTTAAAAGAGATGGAGCCATGTACGAATGTATCTTTTTGCAAGTTAATGAAATATTGAAGGAGGTTGCCCCCTCGAAGAGGCCCATGATACTGAGTTATTTGTGAGATTGTTTCAATTCTGCAATTACTTTCTGCATAGTGTTATTCTGTTATTTGATGCATTTCTGTTTATTTACAGTATTTTGTGTGAGTGAGCTTATTTTTAATAGTAGGTTCCTAACAAGTGGTATCAGAGCACTTTCCAAGGCTGAGTTCTATTATGACTACGACAATTCTTGCCCATCCATTCCACTTGTTAGGTATAAATTTCTTGTGTTTTTCATTTTTTGTTTGTCCTTTATTTAAAAAAAGAAAAAAATAAAAAAGGCCCTTTTTTTTACATAGTAGTTGAGTAGGTTAGAAACCCTATGTTAGGGGTTTTAAAATATCGTGGAGGAGTTATCATTATTGGCTAAGCTAGATAGCCCATAAAGCATCTAGTGAAGTGAGGGGTGATCAGGCTCCAATACCCAGGCCTTAGACAACACCCATGCACGGAATCGAGCTCCCACATATCTTTGAGTATTTAGGGAGACCATCTAGGGTTAAACAAACTTTTATCCAGTAGGAAGCTTTTTGGCCTTGTATTATCCATAGTGCATGGGACACAACATCCCAAAATATTACCCTCTCGTATTGTCAGAGAGGTAGATAGTGTGCTCAAGGGTATGTGTGGAATCCTCCTTGGGTAGTGGCCTGAAATATTGGTCCGAGCACTATTGTTTGTCACTACGGTATAACAGAGGGCCTATGGGTATTACATACTCCTCTGCCTAGCATACCCTGGTTCTATAAAAACAAAAATTCAACCTGCAAAAAGAAGAAGCCTTCCTGTTTTGTTAAACCTGCATTTTTCCCATAAAAGTGAGCATACGGAGAAAGACTTCCCTATCATGAAAACAAACTACATGCACCAAATAATCAAGACAGAGTCTACAAGTGGTTATGATAGTCAAGAAATATTTTAGTTAGTGATAGTAATAGTTAGGTCAGTAGTTGTATCAATCAGGTCGATAGTGGTAGTAATAGTTAAGATTATAAGGTTGTCAATGATAGAAATAGAGTAGATAGTGTTAGTAACTACATAGTACAAAGAATCCTAGAGTTAGTGACTAAACATTATCAGTAGTGATAATACTGGTGATAGGGACAAAGATAAGATAGTGATAGGAGTGGTTAGTAGTCAAAACATATAGGGCAAAGATAGTTGACTCAATACCCAACTTTTGAACCCAATATCTAGAGGGAAAACTGACCTCACTAATAGACTCGTCAAATCAACAGTAAAAAAAATGAGTTTGGGGTGTCCAAAACTAGTGTTGTGGGATATAGCTCATTGTGACCATATTTTTGAGCTGATCATTTTGATATACAACACCCAAGCACTTTTTTGGACTTATTACTAAAAATAGTAACCCTTGAAATCACACTTCTATTTTTAGTAAGTCATTAGTAGTCATCCAAAATAGACCAAAATGGTTGTTGGTACTCGTGGACACCAGGAAAAGATGGAACAAGCCATAACATTGGACACCATCACAAAACAACTCCAATCCATTCTTCAAGACAATCAATCAATCTAGGTAGATATCCAAAATTTTAGAAAAGAGTACATTTCACACAAAACCAAACTCCATGAACAAATTCTAGAGGTTGAGTCCAAGCTTCAAACCGGTCCTCAGGTTTTTGAGTATCATGAGACTGAACAATCAAGGTGAGGAAAAGGACCCCATAAGGAATAGGATAGTCTTCACCTTAACTTTGATCGCGATCCCACCTTCAAGATGCCTAAATTGGACTTTCCAAAGTTCAATGGGAAAGATGTAGAGGGATGGTTATGTCATGTTGATCAATTCTTCCAACTCCACAATGTCCCTAAATTTTATTGGATCAAGATGGCTTCTTTCAATCTTGAATCGAAAGCTTTGCAATGGTACCAATGGTTTCGACAAACTATTATTGACCCTTCTTGGGAAGATTTTGAATCACAACTACTTACTCACTTTGGCCCTAGTGCGTATGATGATTTCCAAGGAGCATTGACCAAGTTGCGTCAAACTTCTACAGTTCGAGACTACCAGGCCCAATTTGAAAAATTAGCTAACAGAACCAAGGGGTTGAGTGAAGGGTTTTTTATGAGTTATTTCATCAGTGGCTTAAGGGATGATCTTCAAGCCGAGGTTAAGATGTTTAATCCAAAAATAATGATGCAAGCCATAAGCCTAGCATGGTTGGTCGAATCCAAATTTGTAGCTCAAAGGAGGACATCTAAATTTCAACCAACCAAATCCTCTTTTCCTCCCAAGTTCACAAGCAATCATGAAAATAAATCTATTCCCTCAAAACACTTGACCACTAAGGAAATGGATGCTCGATGAGCCCAAGGGTTGTGTTATAATTGTGATGAAAAATATGTTAGGGGGCATAGGTGTGCCCAAAAGAAGTTGTTCCTAATAGATGTAGAGGACCCTACCAGTAGTGACCATAGTGATGATGAAGAGGACACAACCGACGAACAACCTCACAATGAAGAGGACACGCATGAAGAACCCTAGGAAAAAATTTTGGTCCACGCTCTTGCAGGGATTACTACTCCATAGACCATGAAAGTTGTGGGTTTCTTCAAAGGCCAATGCCTTACAATCCTTATTGATTCAGGTAGCACACACAACTTTATTGATCCTCGAATTGCCAAGCAGGCCAATTGTTACATACACACATGTAATTCCTTTGAGGTCATGGTGGCAAATGGAGGGACCTTACCTTGCAAAGGTAAATATCGTAATGTCAAATTGAAAATTGAGGATTATGAGCTCAAACAAGATATGTTTACCCTTCAATTAGGGGGATGTGATATTGTGTTAGGCGCTCAGTGGTTGGGTACCTTGGGCACCATCTCATGGAACTTTGTAGAACTTTGGATGTAGTTTTCATAAAATGGATAGTCGTACACCCTTCATGGTTCAAAAGTAGGGCCTCCTCAGATTATCAGTTCCAACCGTATGGAGAAGTTGCTAAAAAAATCATCTCATGGGGTCATTGCATAGATTTTTGCAATCCAACCTCCTACTACCGTAGTGGATCAAATTCCTGATGATTTACAACTTGTTTTGACAAAGCACAATGTAGTTTTTGTTGAACCAACCGAATTGCCACCATGTCGCTCACATGATCATGCCATTCCATTGGCCCTTAGGGGTGTACCACCTAACATTAGGTCATACCGCTACCCTCATGCCCTTAAGTCAGAGATCGAGAAGCTAGTGCAGGAATTGTTAAAATCTGGAGTCATTCACCCTAGTAACAACCCATACTCTTCGCCTGTCTTATTAGTGAGAAAGAAAGATGGTTCATGGTGATTATGTATTGATTTTTGTGAGCTCAATAAGCTCACCATTAAGGATAAGTTTCCTATTCTAGTCATGGATGAATTGTTGGATGAGCTGCATGGGACTATGTTTTTCTCTAAATTAGATCTTCGCTCTGGGTACCATCAGATCCGACTCAAGGAAGAAGATATTCCCAAAATTGCATTTCATACTCATGAGGGCCATTATGAGTTCTTGGTAATGCCATTTGGCTTGACCAATGCACCTTCCACATTTCAAAGTCTCATGAACAATATTTTTCATCCATTTCTTCATAAATTCATTCTGGTTTTCTTTGATGACATTTTGGTTTATAGTCACTCTTGGGAAGAGCACCTCATCCATGTGGATCAGACCCTACAACTATTGGCACAACATCAACTTTATGCTAAGTGGTCCAAGTGTTCTTTTGGGTTGATAGAAGTGGAATATTTGGGACACATCATCTCCAAAGATGGTGTTAAAGTTGACCCTAGAAAGATTCAGGCGGTTCAAGAGTGGTCGAAACCTCGCACTCTCAAGGGTCTTCGAGGATTTTTGGGGCTTACTGGCTATTACCGCAAATTTGTCTGCAATTATGGAAAAATTATCACTCCCTTAACATCCATGTTAAAAAAGGATTCTTTTACTTGGATGGGTCCAGCTGAATAGGCCTTCCTAGATTTGAAGCACGCTATGACAACAACTCCGGTCTTAGCAATGCCTAATTTTTCTAAGCCTTTTGTAATTGAAAGTGATGCTTCAGGCAATGGTATTGGTACGGTATTGATGCAGGAAGGATGACCTTTGGCTTTCACTAGTAAGGCACTTTCTAGTCGCAATCTAGGCAAATCCACTTATGCTAAAGAAATGCTTGCCATTTTGCATGCGGTCACTCATTGGTGACCTTATCTCATTGGGCATCACTTTTCCATAAAAACAGATCATCAAAGTCTCAAATATTTCTTAGAGCAACGAGTTGCCACCCCTGAACAACAAAAGTGGATCTCTAAGCTTATGGGCTATGATTATGATATTACTTATAAAAAGGGCAAGGAGAACATTGTGGTGGATGCCCTCTCTCATCAATTTGAGACTCACAGTATGCTATGTGCCATCTCTTCCCCCATTCCCCAATGGATAACTTCTCTTCGTGAGGAGGTGCTTAAAGATTCAGGCTTGCAAACTTTGGTTGCTTCTCTTCAATCAGATCCTACCTCATGTCCTGGATACACATGGGATGGATAGGATTTATGCTACCATCAATGCCTTGTTGTTCCTCACACATCTCCACTTCGAGAACTTCTTATGAAGGAAATGCATGCCTCTCCCACTGTCGATCATTCAAGATTCCTTAAAACCTATGAAAGGATTAAGCGTACCTTTTATTGGAAGGGTATGAAGAAGGACATACACAATTTTGTGGTAGCATGTGACACCTGTCAATGGATGAAAGGTGAAACAATGCATTCTTCGGGCACTCTACAACCATTGCCAATTCTTGAACAGGTTTGGACAGATATTTCAATGGATTTCATTGAAGGGTTACCTAAGTCTAGGGGCAAATCAGTTATTTTTGTGGTAGTGGATCATCTTTCAAAGTATGCTCATTTTTGTTCCCTCTCCCATCCTTACACGACCTCCACCATTGCTCAAATTTTCCTTGATTCTATTTTTTGCCTTCATGGCATGCCTGTCTCCATTGTGTCTGATCGTGACCCCACATTCACTAGTAATTTCTGGCAAGAATTGTTTAAGTTGCAGGGAACTCAGCTCAAGATGAGTTCAGCTTACCATCCACAAATGGATGGCCAGACTGAGATTGTCAACAAGTGTTTAGAGACCTATCTTCATTGCTTTACCTCTGATCATCCTACACAATGGGTGAAGTGGCTTCCCTTGGTCGAGTGGTGGTATAATACTTCTTATCACACGGTGACCAAGGTCACTCCTTTTGAAGCAGTTTATGGTCGACCTCCATGCACACCCTCCTCCTACATTCCAAGCAGCTCTAAGGTCCATGCAGTCGACACTACACTCAACCAACATGTCGAAGTCCTCCATCAACTAAAGATGAATTTGGAAGCGACCCAGAACCGGATGTGACAACAAGCTGATCAACATCATTCTGAGCGTAGTTTTGATGTTGGTGATATGGTCTTCCTTCACCTGTAACCATACAAACAATCATCCCTCCAACTTCGCAGGTGCTAGAAACTTGTGGCCAAGTACTATGGGCCCTACCAGGTTTTGCAATGGATTGGTGCCATGACCTACAAATTGGCCCTCCTATCGACATCCAAGCTCCACCCTATTTTTCATGTCTCCTCTCTCAAGAAGGTTGTGGGAAATCAGGTACAGGTTCAATCTGCTCTCCCAAAATTGGATGAAGAAGGTTCTATCTTGCTCGAGCTAGAATAATTATTGGATCGTAGGATGCGCACGCTTTGCAACCAAACCATTACTGAGGTCCTTGTTCAGTGGCATGGTCTCCAACTAGAAGATGCTACATGGGAGTCTCTCCACCAGCTCCAACACCAGTTTCCTCATCTACAACTTTGAGGACAAAGCTTTTTGAAGGGGAAGGACATGTTAGGACCCCATCCTAACATTATTTTTGTAATTCTCAATTGCTTATGTAATGACCCACGTCCAACGTGGGAACCCACTTATAATGTTATTTTGTAATACTTTTGTAATGGTATGTGGCAAGTAAGGCACCTAGACAAGTGGGGCCATTTCATGTAACCATTATCAAGAATGTAACCGATGTTTGGTAGAAGATTCTAGCTCGAGTGGCATTTTGCATGTAAGCCAACTCTTGAGCTTAGGGTTAGGGTTGCATGAAGTCTTTTCTTTAAAAGATATGGAGCCATGTACGAATGTATCTTTTTGCAAGTTAATGAAATATTGAAGGAGGTTGCCCCCTCGAAGAGGCCCGTGATATTGAGTTATTTGTGAGATTGTTTCAATTCTGCAATTACTTTTTGCATAGTGTTATTTTGTTATTTGATGCATTTCTGTTTATTTACAGTATTTTGTGTGAGTGAGCTTATTTTTAATAGTAGGTTCCTAACATATCCCCTCTCCCCACTTTCCAAAATAATTCATCTTTCACTACTTGAGATCCTAGCTTTAAAGCCTACCACACTAGGGACCCATTACTATCCAAAGGGAAATGACTCACCTTATTGGGGTTCACCTATCCCAAATATTTACTAGCTAAAACTCTACTAAATAAATAAGTTGGTTAGGAGATCCACCTCCAGTAAAGATTCCCAGTAAAAGCTTTATTATTTAGCTATGACCTCTTCAAGCCCAAACCTCCCTTTGCCTTGGGCCAACTTACTTTCTTCCAACCTATTAAATTTTATAATGTTAAAAGTAGTTTATTATAATTTTTTTTTATAAAAATAGTATTTAATTATAAAGGAGACAATTTTAATTAATATTTAATTTTATATTAAATAAAAATAAGATATATTAATATTTTCTAAAGTGTTTTTTTTTTGGTATCTTATCTACAAAAAAAAAAACACTTAAGACATTTCTATGTAATATTAGTTTATCAAACGTTCGAGTCATTTATTTCTTAGACATTTAATAATTCACATCATTAATGATAAATGTAAATTTTTTAAAACTAAACATTTGAACCATCTATTTGTTGGTCATTCAATAAAACGTGGCATCATTAATAAATATAAATGTTTATCTTTTTTATGATTATATATGAAGATTTTTATTAGTCTTAAATATCATAGGAGGGGATAATAGTTTCTATGAAGTATATACTTTAGAATAATTAAAATAGAAGGTTTTTAATATTCATGAGGTCAAAGGTCCGAGGTGTAGACCAATTGGTTCATCCAAACCCCATAAGGGGGCGGAGGTCCAAGGTTCAAATCTCGAGCCTCGTCGGACTGAATGCTTGTCCTTTCCTGGTGCTTTCAGCGGCGTAAAAGGTTTAAAATGATTGTGGCATGGTGGTTATAGGGGCGGATCTGCGCGAAGATCCGTGTGGCGACTTCTAGGGCGGACAACGCATAATACTGTGGCGGCCATAAAAGTTGGATAGCTCTGCCCGGATTCCCGGCGGCTACCGATTCCACCATGTAAATTCAAAAAAAAAAAAAAAAATATATATATATATATATATATATATATATATATATTCATGAGGTCAAGAGTTACCAACTGTAACAACCCTCCTTGGCAAAATTCTTTATTGACAATGAATTATGTATTGGAGTGAATGTTCAATTGCATAGTTTCTTTTTATGATGTTAATATGATTGGGTAATTGCACTTTGTACTTGGAATATGGTATTGCTGACATATTTGTGGGTGAAAGACTAGGTACTCTCTCTCTGGTGGATTTATATGGGTGAACCACCTAAGTTGAGAGATATTTTGGGAAATGATGGTGATGATTTATTCATCAACAACTCAGGGTAACAAAATACCCTTCATATAGTTGCATTGCATTTGCATGACTCACACCATTGGATCGGGAAGTTGCTTGTGCAATGAGTCTCCTTAATAGGTTGGTGGTAGCAATAGACTATCTTAAATATATAGCCACCTACTTAAGGATAAAACAATGGTGTGTAGTACAAATAACATGTATGCCTGTGTGTGGTATGCATAGATCATTATAGTATTAATTTATTGGTAACTTTAATACTTGAGAATATTAGTGTCAATGCTAGTAATTAATATTAGCAATTGAAACTAATAAAGTGAATTATTAATGTAGATGCTTTAGTTATTTAAATGATTCATGAATATGACCTAATGTTAAAAGGTTTGGAATAATATTAATGGTTTGCAAAAATAATGTTAAGTTATGCTTGGATGATGACTTAATTAAAAAGGTGGAAACAACAAGTAACATATTCTTGAGCTTTTTCGTACGTTACCTCAATTCTACATGAAGGCACCCTAGCTTATTCGAACCAGTAGAATCCGTTGGGTGGGGGAAAAATCATTTGGAAAGAATAGAGCCATAGTCTTGGAGAGAAGGAGCAACTTGGCAGCGCAACCTTAGAGTGGAGGACATTGGCAAGAGTGATAAAGGTAGCACTTCTAAGTGCATTAGTGTTTGTTTTGGTTGTAGATTGCTTCTCGCTTGCTTATAGATTTTTTTCTTTTGCTTGGTGTGCTTTGGACTTCATCTTGCTTTGCTATGGCTTCTTGTTGATTGTAGTCTGGTTTAGTTATACATGTGATTGCTTGCAAGCTTGTTGAGGTGTTGTTCTAACCTAAACATTGTCCTTTTTGTTGATTTGAGGCATCATCACAATAGTAGTCCTAATTTGCATCATAAACCTGTGTTTTACTTTACTTTTATGTTGAATCACATCATTGTATGCTTCTGGTTGCCTTTAGGACAGTGTTTGATGTTGTTTTGGGACATGTGCCCTTAAAATACCGAGATTGTGTATTTGTATTGAATATTTTTGTTGATCTATTTATTGTTGCTTGGGATCTCCTTTGTTTTAGATTTGGTCAACATACTTGTTTAGTGTGTAGTGGTTTTATTATTTGGAGCCTATGTTTCCACATTTGCTTATGTGCATTGAGGTTGTGTTTCTTCTCCTATGGGCCATCATTGTATTGTTGTGTCTTTCTTTTTTGTTTTCCATGGAAATTGATCCTTTATTTATTTGTAAGCTCACCCTATTGCTGTTTTTAGTTCATCTTAATGTTTTGGTTTGGACTAAAGGAAAATTCAGGTAGGATTGCATGGTATTCTTTATTTTGTAGAGGAGTTGTTTTCTCTTGTTAAAGAATTGTTTATGTATTATTTGTTGTAGTTCATAGATAGTTTCCTTTCAAAAAGAAATTGATAGATCAGATTCTTTTAGCTTTAATTAAGTCATTAAAAGGAAATTATTTAGAGTGAAGAGAATTAAGTTTAGATTAAGAAAACTCTTATGGGTGTTATCTTTGAGATGTGAAGATGTAGTTTTTAAAAGAAAACTATCTTAGTTTTATGTTTTAGTTCTTGTTAATTTTAAGAAAAACTTTTCTAAGGGTAATGGCTTCTTTGGAATTTTTGTATAAATGTTTTGGATCTTTTTGCTTTATTGAAAGAAAGATAAATTTATTATAATGGTTCTTGAGACTTGTGTAGGTAAAGGAACCATTATAGAGAGAAGTATGGGATTCTCTCTTTGTTGATCAGTTTTATTATGCTTTGGTTTCAAGGAGAAACTATTATAATGGTTCTTGAGACTTGTGTGGGTAAAGGAACCATTATAGAGAGAAGTATGGGATTCTCTCTTTGTTGATTGGTTTTATTATGCTTTGGTTTCAAGGAGAAACTATTATAATGGTTCCTGAGACTTGTGTGGGTAAAGGAACCATTATAGAGAGAAGTATGAGATTCTCTCCTTGTTTGTTTTATAATGTTTTATGCATGATTGTTTGCATAGTATTTATGGCATGTTTAAAATGCAATGCATCCGAAGCTATTTTGATCCCTAAAGTATTCCTCAAAGCTTGTGGATAGAAGCCCTAGCATGAAGAAGATTGAATATTGTAGATGGATAAAGACTTCATGTAGATGGTTTCATTGCACCTTTATATGTTAAACTATATGGAGGGATTGTTTATTTGAAAATTTTGTAAGCTTGTTCTATGTACAAAACTAAAGATTGTTTTAAGTTGCTTCCACACCTTTATTTGAAGGATAAATATTATCTTGTATCCTATTTGATGAGTTGGATTTATAATCTTTTAGAAGAATATATAGTAATGATCTTGTCAATAGAATGGAATGCATATTTACATAGCTTTATTGTTATGCATTTAGTTCAATTCAGTTATGGCATTTGAATTGATAGAATGCATCTTTACATGCTTATTGGTAATCACTTGGAACAACTTTGTTATGGCAGTTAATTTATCAAAATGCTTCTTTATATAGATGATGTTAGCATTTGTATTAATTAAATGATGGTTTTTGCTTTGATTAAAATACATTCTATTTTAAGTGATGAATGATGCTTATTTCTAGAAGTATGTTGTTCCAAGGGTAATAAAATTAATTCTAGAAGGTTAAGTTTATCTTGGGTTGGTTTAGAATCCTTTGTGGGACCCAAGTTATTAAAAAGCCCAATCTTGGGAGGAGTTGCATGTATGCAATAAACAGGTAAATATGAGTCCTAGAAGGGGTTGTGAGAATGCAATAGCTAGGTGCTCATAATTTTGGAAGGAGTTATGATAATGCAATAGTCAGATACTTGCGAATTGATACACCCTAAACAGAGAGGATTGGGTGTCTCCTTGTCTAACTCACGTAGATGAACTTAGGTTAAAGTTAGGGAATAAGTGGTCCACTTTAAGTGTTATGGGCCTTAAAGGATAATGCATATGCTATGGTCACATTGTCCTAGGCAATTGAGGGTGTGGGAAAGGTAGGAAACCACTTTTGGAATCCTTCTAAACGAGTAGGTTTAGTAAGGTGAACCCCATAAAACACAGGAGTTGGTCACTCCTATCCACTGAGTATCATCTACAACAACTTGGAACTCAAATATGGTGAAGCCTTGAATGTTGTAGAAATAAATGTTGGGTCTTATTTATGAACTTTTTCCCTTTTAATGAAATATATTTGGGTTGGTAGTTTTGTGTTGTTACACCAACTTTACAAAGAACCGTGGTAACCAAACACAATCACTCTTCATTATGTAATGTTGTTATTTTATTATTGATTTTTTATGATGAAGTCATCTAATTTCTTCTCTTAAAATAAATCCCACATTAATTCCACTAATAGAGTATATGCATATCTAACTTCATATTACTATATGCTTTGCATTTCAATATAATATGCTTCTTTGTCTTAATTGCCCCTGATGTGCAAAATGTACATATCCTCTCCTATTCTTATTTTGATCTAATTTATTTGTTTGTTTTAGATCTAAGTTGGTATGAGCCAATTCTCAATTGACCATAAGCATATTTGCTCTTCAATTAATATTTGCTCCTATATAAGGTTTTTTAATTGTGATCATATATAGAGTTAAATTCAACAAAATAATGTGCTTTCTTTCTTCATAAATTCTTTTTTGACCAAGATGCTTTGAGTTTTTCCTTGACAAATATGTTATGCTTTTATCATAATTGGGAATTCATCGAAGTTAATATTTTAGTTGTTCATCCACTTCTTTTGTTTCACCCATATTTTTTTTTATTTAGATCTTCTTCTATTACAGCCTTAGGCTATCTTTTTTTTTGTGTGGAAAACATCCCAGAAGGGATACCACTTTCGGATAAGACCCAAGGAGGCAGGGGTATCCATTCCACAAAAATTGCTTAGGGTTCGAACCTGGCCTACCACCTTTGACATACTCAAGGAGTAAACAAACACACAATAAGATAAAAATAAATAAATAAAAATAAAAATAATAAAATGGAATAAAAAATATGCTCCTTGAGTGTGTCAAAAGGATAAAGTAAAACAAAACACACACACAATAAGATTAAAAAACCACAACACGAACCACATAAAAAAACACAAGAACAACAAAATAAAACACAAACATGACAAAAACAACAGAACACTACAAAGACATAACCAACAAAAACATGAAAAACAAAAACAACCAAAACCTAAAAAATTAATAAGTGAAAATCAACTAAGTTGGTTATGGTCTTTTACCAAATATAGTGAATATCCTTCCTATATTGATTAAAAATTTGGTTGTTCCTTTCATTCCAGATATTCCAAAAGAGAATGGTGGAACCCACCCAAACTAACTGCCTAATAAAGTGATCAACACCCTCTTTTTAGGCCAATCCCTCCAAAGTTGTTCAAAAGTAAAAAAATTGGACCATTGTAAGCCAAGTAAAGTGGCCATTCTCCTCCATAGCTCAAAGGCTAAAGTACACTCAATAAAAATATGGCTGAGAGTTTCTACATTCTCTTCACACATTTCACATCTAAAAGGGCCATGAAAACCATGCTTCATAAGTTGCTCACCAGTAAGCACCCTACGATGCAATAAAAGCCAAGTAAAGAACCTCACCTTAGGCTAGAGATTTTGAGCCCACAACTGAGAAAAGATGTCAGAAGATTGGTTGGGATTATTATGGCATAAGGTCAAATAACCTTGAGCAACTGAATACTCACCCTTAGTAGTGTTGTTCCATCCAAAACAATATTTTTCATGGGACCAAGAGAGATATCTCATATGAAGGATGCCTTGGATATCTTGTCTTTGCCTTTCTGGGATTTGAATAGGCCAGTCCTCAATAGGGATCCAATATCTACCAACCTTTGAATTACCAGTATGGTACCGATAGTAATTAGCCACCTTTATCCAGTTAGCTCGGTGAAGCTCCTCCATCCAAGGCCTCCAATCAGGAAACTGAGTTATCAAAGGCTTGTGACCATCCCAAGAATCTATCCAAAAATTTACCTGTTGACCATTATGAATGATCCAAAATAAATTTTTCTTTATCAAATCCTCACCAGTCTTAAGAACTGCTAAAATGGGAGAACCTTTGGTAGGAAGTTGATAGCGAACAAGGTCTTCAGGACTTTTGTTCTCAGCATATTTAGCATGGAGATTATTGGCCCAAAGAGCATTGGGGTTATGCAACATCCTCCAATATAATTTAGCAGCTAAAGCTTTGTTGTTATTAATAGAAGACCGGAATCCTAACCCCCTTCATTCTTAGGAAGACATAAAGTGTCCCATTTCACCAAGGCCCATTTTCTTTTCTCCTTAGTACCACTCCAGAGGAATCGATGATTGATTTGATCTAGTTCTCGAAGAACAACCTTTGGGATATTCAACACGAAAGAAACATAAATAGGAATAGCTTGAAGGACTGATTTTACCAAGGTGATTCTACCCCCAGAAGAAAGCCACTTGTTGGTCCACTTTCCAATTTTCTTCTTGACTTTGTCCAACAACCAATTCCAATATTTTTTTTGCCTTTGAATATTGATGGGAATACCTAAATAAGTGATCGGAAGGGAGGTCTTCTTATATCTTAATTTATCCAAGACCATGGATTCCTATCTGGTAGAGCAGTGAAAGAAAATAACTTTAGATTTATCTTCATTGATCAACTGCCTAGTAGCCTTAGAAAAATAGCTAATGATTTGCTTAATATTAGAAGCTTCCTTAACTGTAGCTTTACCTAAAAGAGTAGAGTCATCAACAAATTGAAGATGAGAGATAGGTCTAGCTCCATGAGCAATGGTAACTCCCTCAAGGGTTTTGTTTTCCCTCTTTTTGGTTATAGTCCTACCCAAGCATTCAACAAGAATGATGAATAAATAAGGGGATAGCGGGTCACCTTGCCTAATACCTCTGGAAGCTGGGAACGACTGAGAAGGCCTACCATTGATAAGAACTAAGTAGGAAATTGAAGAGATACATCCCATAATCCAATCCATCCAATCCTTAGAGAAACCAAATTGCCTCAAAACTTTGATAAGGAAGTGCCAATCCACTCTGTCATAAGCTTTGGATAAGTCTAACCGAATGAACATGGAAGGAGATTTTTGCATATCCATGGAATGGATGGCTTCCTGAGCAAGAACTATCTCATCTACTATTTGACGCCCTTCCACATAACCCCCTTGTTCAGGGGAAATAATCTTATGCAAAAGAGGCTTCAACCTTTCTGCCATGATCTTAGTAATGATTTTGAGAAGAACATTACATAAAGCAATAGGTCTAAAAGTTGAGATATGATCAACCTCTTGAGCTTTTGGAACAAGAGTAATATAAGTTTTATTGATAACCTTCAAAATTTCTTTGGCTTTCCTGGCTTCTTCCACCACCTCTAATAAATCAACATGAAGGATATCCCAGAACTCTTGGTAGAACTCAATGGGAAAACCATCAGGACCTGGGGTTTTCCCTTTTTGCATTTTAAAAACTACCTATTGAAGCTCATTGATAGTAACAGGAGCAATCAAAATAGAGTTCTCCTCAGAAGTGATAAGAGAAGGGATTGCTTGAAGAACATTTTGTTGAGAAGCTGAGTCAAGAGGAGTAGCAGCAAAAATATTGGAAAAGTAATCGACAACAATAGAGTTCATGCCATCCCAAGTATAGACAACATCTCCAGAATCTGATTTCAGGGAAGAAATAAAGTTGTGAGATCTTTGAGCTAGAAGATATTTGTGGAAGAAATTTGTGTTTCGATCTCCTTCTTTGAGCCATTGAATTCTAGATTTTTGCTTCCATAAGAGTTCTTCTTTTTTTCCCATTCCTCTAACTGAGTTGTGAGTTTAATTTCATCTGCACTTCTATTCTCTGTGAGGCCATCTAAACGGATTTTCTTATTCAAATTTTCAAGTTGAGCAATAACTTCATGTTTTTTTTATGAACATCCCCAAACTCCTTCTAGTTCCAAGTCTTGATTTTGGATTTAATGTATTGCAGTCTTTTGGCAAAACAGAACATCTTAGTCCCATACCTAGGCTTACCTTCCTTCCACCATTGTTGCACACGAGGTCTAAAGGAACTATCTCTGAGCCACATTAATTGAAAATGAAAAGGAGAGAAACTCACATTGGTTTTCCACATTTCCACCATGAGTGGCTAGTGATCCGAACCAACATTGTTAAGAGTCTTCACTTTAGGAATGTGACCATGGATTAAGAAATTTTTAGAGAGCAAAAACCTATCCAATCTCTCCATTATACAAGCTAAGCCTTGCCTTCTGTTAGACCAAGTCATAAGGCCATTATCTGGTTGGATGTCCACAAGATGGAGGTTTGCAATATATTCGCTCATGAGGTCAGTGCTTTTGTCCAAATTTCTATTTCCCCCCATTTTCTCATCTAGAGAGAGGATGGTATTGAAATATCCTCCGATCAAGATCCAAGCTTCAGGAAAATGAGAGATAATATGAGTTATATCCTTCCACTATCTTCTTTTTTCCTCCAAAGCAGTCGAAGCATAAACAATAATGTAGAGCATAAGTTGGTTGGAATGTCTACTTTGAATAGCTATAGCCAAAAGACCCCAACTGCCAACCATATGGTGAATAACTACCTCTTTTGGGTCCCAAAGACAAGCAATGCCACCAGAAGTCCCCCGGGAACTGAGGGAAACCACTTTTCCAGCTGGCCAAATTTTACTAGCAATTGAGTCCATATCCTCCATTGACATCTTCGTTTCTTGAAGGAAAACAAGATGTGGATGATTTATCTGAATCATTCTTCTAATTTCATTTTGTTTTGAAAGACTCCCTTTGAGTCCTCTAATATTCCAAGTGATGATCTTCATTAATACCAGGGCTAAAAAAGTTGGGAAGGGCATTAATCTTACCTTCCTCTACAAGCTTTTCACCTTCTTTTACCATATGATATTGATTGGTCTTGCGACCTACCTTTTGATTAGAATCCATCTTCAATTTTTTTTCCTGTTTCTTGACTTACTCCAATTGAATTTGAGATGGCTTCTAACCTTGAAGAATGCTCGTACACAACCAAAATTTTACTAGAGGGTTCAACAGAGTCTATATTGGGACCTGTATTATTTGAAGTTTTGACATTTAAAAGATTGTTTTTCTTGTGTAAATTTTCTTCCTTTTTTTTATGTTGAAAACCTTTGATTTGTTGGTTTGTCTCTGAGTTCTTCCCTTCATCTTTAAATTGTGTTTCTAAGATTTTTGTTTCCATTATTTCCTCTTCCTCACTTGGGACATCATTTGTGGAAAGGATTTCAAACATATTAGCAGATGACTTTGATTGATCCTTCATAACTGGTTTTTTTAGTGTTCTTCTTCTTAGGCATTTGGAAACCTGTTGAGTTTATATCTTCTTTCTTTTGATCAGGAATTTTATTTGGGCAAGCACTAGCCAAATGACCATATTCATGGCAAATTCTACAATGAAAAGGAATGTTCTCATAGTCCACTACTTGCTCCCAAGTGTCTTCCCCAAATTGTAATGTGATCTTTTTAGGTAGGGGTTTGTCAAAATCCATTAAAACACAAATCCGAGCATAAATAATATGTTCAAAATTTTGAGTACAATCAACAATCATCATAAAAGTTCCTAAAGAGTTTCCAATTGAAGAAAAAATAGTAGGATTCCAAAATTCAATAGGGAGGCCAAAGAGTCTAACCCACACGGGAGCTGTAGAAGGCATCTCTTCTTTGAATTTAAATTTAGTATGCCAGGGCTTCATGAAAAGCCCTGCCCTTCCAAAAAACCAGGGACCCCCTTGAAAAGTTTTCTCTCTATCTTCATTATTAGCAAATAAAACAAGAAAATAACCATTTGGATAAATAGAGATTTGTAACTCACCTTTAGTTTTCCAGATTTTTGTAGCCCAGACTTTGAAAGTAGATAGGCTCGGACGAAAACCCACGAACCGATAAATTAGTCCTCTTTTTTCCAGATCTTCAATGCCAGTCTGAATGTTACCCATATCAAGCTTAACAATAGGAGTTCCATCAGTTGCTTTAAGACATCCTGACTCCATTTTCCTAGGATCAATCTTAGGCATTCTTAGAGGTTTATGGGAAGCCCTAAGATTAATATTAGCATTGGGCTGAGGTTGTCCACCATGGAGGGCATCCCTAAAATTTATTTTTGGGGCTGAGTCTTCGAAATTCTTACCCTTGACAGGGGTTTTCACAGTAGATTTATTTTGTGGGTGCACCTTAGCACCAGATTCACTTGAGATCTGAGCCATTTTTTGATCAGTTGCTTGAAACTTATTTCGTGATCTCTTTAATCCTTGCCCTAGACGTCGTGGAAAGGTATGGTTTTCACTTTTATTTTGTGCAGCAAATTGGAAGTCGTTGTCACTCAAGTTCACAGCATGATCTGTTGAAAGACAAATTTCTAACCCATCTTGGATCCCCTGCAACATATCCTACTAAAATATTGAGTATAAACCACAAATATATTGGCCGCTAGGGCCCGAAGGCCCTAAAAACCAACCTCTGGAGCTGCTTGCACTCAACCCAGATGAAACCCTCGCACAATCGCTTGCCAAAAATCTCGTTCACACATAGGGATGCGCTAGGATCTGTGTTGCTCCAAATGATCTAAAAATTGGTGGAGATGTTCTAGGGTTTTTCAGGCATCTACCCTCAAAATTTTAGCTCAATCCGAGTCCGGATGAGTGAAATATGGCCGAAACAAGTTCAATAGTTTGGGCAGTCCTACAAAAAATGTCCCTCCTCAATCAACTTCCTCTCTCAACCTTAGGCTATTTGTCTGCATCAATCTATTCACATTTTATCATATATTGTAGAAGATGAACCATAACAATTACCTCTATAGGATAGATACATGTTTCTAATAAAAGAAACTCATATGGTTCTAAAGCTTTTATTTTGAATTTTTTTGTAATTAAACACTTTTACATCCTCTCTATTTATCTCCATTTTATGTTTTATGTATTGTTGGACACTCCTCACACCTATACAACACCACTAGTACCATTAATAGCCCAAATAAAGCCCATATAATCATCTAGTCCCATAATTCAATCTCTTTGCTCATATTTTACAATGTAAAAAGTGCTCTTCATCCTTCCAAAATTATCTTCATTCTATTTCTCGTTTAAGTTTATTATTGAAGTTTATCCTATGATATTTATACTTTGTTGCTTCTTGCCTTTAAAATAGAATTTTAATTGATTTTTTTCTTTTGATTGGAGAATATCAGTATCTTGGTTTTTTTTGGTATTTACTTGAATGCCTGGATCCTTATAAAAGTGTTCTAAAACCTTTAAGTTATTTTTCATCCCTTGCATTGATGATAAAATCAAAATTACTTTGTCTACATACAAAAGAACCCTCTCTACATATTCTCCCAAATGAACACCATCCCCTCCTCTCAAATTTAATCATTTACAAATTGTCAATATATTAACCATATAAAGTAGGAGATATTAGACATCCTTGTCTAACCCTTGTGTCACCTTTAAAGCATTCTAAAAGGTTTGCTTAAATTTTGATTTTAGCTCGGGTGGGTCTCCTCATAAAATCTATGAATTTTTACTCTATACTTTTTCGGTATGTCTAGGTCCTCCATTCTACTCCACAATTTACTTCTAGGTACTTTATCAAAATATTACTTTTTTTTAAAGTTAAAAACCCCTTGCGGGGCCGCCTTGGTCTAAGAGACCACGAAAAGGGGGTTCTACACCATCAAAGTCACCCGAGAGTTGCACCCGACCCTGCCCGCACCAACATTATCAATTGGATTTTGGATACCCAATTCATCTTTTTGGTAGGGTGGAGATTTGAACCTGGGACCTCCCTTGGAGGATTGCCCTCTCCTCTCCAACTCACCTACAACACCTGGGTATCAAAATATTACTTTATATCCATAAACAATAATAGAGTTTTTTTTTTCATTCCATATTTTTTCAATGATATTTCTTTGATGGATAAAAAACCAATTTTTACTAATCAAGCACCAAATATTTAAATACATGCAAGGTGGTTATAACCATACAAGATGGTTATAACAATAGTTAAATATATGCTAGTATGTTATAACCATAAATATTGGTTATAACAATTATGCTAACCTCCCAACTAATATGCACACTCAGCTTTAGGTATAATAACAAATAATAATTATGTAATAAATGCCCAAATTCCTCCCTTATTACACTATTTGGTATGCAAAGAGAACTACAAAACAATTCAAATTTGACACATGCAAGTACCTTTGTAAAAACATCCACAAGATGTTCTTTGGTGGGAATGTATTGGAGCTAAATCTGGCTATTATGATCTTGTTCTTGAATGAAATGACACTAAACTTCAACGTGCTCTGATCTTTCTAAAAAATTGGATTCTTGACCAACTTCAAAATATTTTGACTGTTGCAATGCAATACTATTGATTAATTTTTAGAAATTTCTATATCTAACAATGTGCAACGTAACCATATCCCTTTGCACACAACTCCTTGTGCAACATGATACTTTACCTCTATAGATGATGATATCAATATCTACTACTTTTTATGATGCTATGAGATAGGTCTTGATCCTAGATAAAATACATATATAGATCTTGACCTCCTATCATCTATAGATCTAGGATAGTCTCAATCTATTTATACTTGAAAGAAAAAGTGATCATTCTTATTATACTCAAAACCACACTTCACAATACCATGACCATAAATCAAAATCTTTTTGATGTCTTTCAATGAATCTCCTTAGGTTCCTGCATAAACCTTGAAGATAAGTGTCAAAAAATTTGATATCAGGTTTGGTATTTGTCAGGTATTAAGATTCAATCAACTGCTAAAAAGAGTTCTATGGTGAATCATCATATTGTTATGGTTGTAAAACTTTCTCCATTGGTGTTGCCTTTGATTTATAATCCATTGTCCAATATGTTTTAAGCAATGTTTTGGCATACTTCATATGTGAGCCCACAATGTGATTCTACCTTAACCATACCTCTAATCTAAAATAATAGTGTAGAAGTCCAAGATCTGTCATGTCAAATAACTTTTCAAGTCATTCACATCATTCACCAAATCATTAGAACTTCTAGTGATGACTAGATCATCAACATACAACACAAGTATCACTATCTCTGATCCATTTTTCTTAAGATAGAGATTTGCATTAGAGGGATTTCTAGTGAAACCATGTTATAATAGTTGATCATCAATTTTTATGTACCAAGCTCTGGGATCCTACTTCAATCCATATAATGATTTGACTAATATGTAGACCCTTTGATGTTGCCCATCAACAACAAATCCTTCAAGTTGTGCATGTTCATCTCTTATTTTCAATCACCATTAAGGAAGACACTCTTGACATCCATATCTTGAAATTTCCAACTAAACTATGCTACGAGTACACATATTACATGGATGGTTTTAATATTTATTGTGGGAGCAAATTTCTCTTCATAATATATTCCTTCCTTTGATGCATAGACTTTTATAGTGAGCCATGACCTATACTTCTTGATGGATCCATCTACCATGTATTTAATTTTGAAGATCCATTTGCAACCTATGGATTTCTTTCCTTTTGGTAGATCAACAAGTTCCCATGTTTTGTTCTTCATCAAAGATTCATACTTTGCATCCATAGTTGCCTTCTATTATGGCAAACTAAGTGCTTTCTTCACTAATTATTGTTCGAAATTCTTTATAACTGAAGTCATCAAGGCTATATTTACTTCCTGATGTGTACTACTTTGAGTATGTGGTCGTGTGGAAGTAATGTTAGGAGCTACATCAAGCTTAGCATCTTTGATGGTACTAGTGAGTCATTTTGGAGTCTTTCTCTATTATGACGAAACTATAGACATAATATATTATTTTTCACTAACTACTATAGGTTCATCAACAACTTCCTCAACTTCTTCATGAACTTCCTTATCTAACTCCATATCATCACTTATACTCATAACTAAAGATGTGGCATCTTCATACTCCTTAGAATCCTTAGTATTTGATTTAGTTTCACAAAATTTATCAAACACCACATATCTACTTATATAAAATTTCTTGGTGACTGGATCCATCAGTTGATAAGATTTTGACTCCTCATCATACCCAAGAAATATGTATGACAAGGTCGTAGATCCAACTTGGTCCTTTACCACTTTGGCACATGCATGCATGCCTTACTTCTATAAACTTTGAGATGCATAACTAAAGGCTTCCTCCAAGAAAAAGCTTCAAGTGTAACACCTTTTAGTGCCTTTGTGGGAGCTTTATTTAGAATATACATGGTGGTGGATATAGTTTTAGCCCACTACTACTACTTTATATTTTCTTGTGTGAGCATGTAACGAATCATTTCCATGATGGAATGGTTTCTCCTTTAGACAAACCCATTTTACTATGGAGCGTATGCTGTAATGAGCTATCTCTTGATCCCATTTTGTTTAAATTTTTTTAAAAAGGTGTTGGATGTATATTCCACCTAATGTAAGTGGAGAAAATGAATAGAATACCTAGTTTTTTCTCTCTACATGCTTCTTGAATAGTTGAAAATACTTAAACACTTCTAACTTCAACATCAAGAAACACACCCACATCCTTCATGAGTAGTTGTCCACAAACAACTAAAAGTACTTATATCCACTATAACTAATAGTCATGGATATACATAGATCAATGTGAATCACATCCAACAACTCTTTGGATCTATGATTTTTTAACTCAAAAGGCACTCGATGTTGCTTCCCTACCAAACAACCTGAGCATATTGGAAATGTTCATGAAAGTCTAGGTAAACCTAACACAATTTGATGCTTACTCAACTATAGTAACTATCATAAACTCAGATGTCCATATCTCCTATGCCATAGGGAGATAGCATGTGTCATTATAGTTGACAGTACAACATTAGAATATGATATGACATCAAGTGTAAACAAGTCATTCTTATATGAACCAGTTGGCACAATCTTATCATTCCTCTTTATAAAACACTTCTTGTTGCTATCAACAACATGAAACTCCACCACCATATTTTGATCCATGCATGGTATTGCTAACAACAATTTGTTTGCCAATCAAGGAATATATAGCACCTTTTGGATCAAGCAACTACCTTTGAGAAGATTCACAAAAACATCTCCCATTCCTTTATCGTGATATATTTTATTGTTAAAAATGGTTACTAGTTTTTCATTTTATTTGTCTTATAGTGAAGCAAACTAGACTTTATCCCTAGTCATGTGCTTTCTAGAACCTAAATTAATATACCAAACTTCATCCTTTTATCTTTTGATCTCCTTGGACATTAGCACCTTTTGTGCCTATTTAGATTTTGAATTTAATTCTTCATGCACAAAATATCCTTTTTGTCACTTCTACTTAGGACAAGGTTATGTGGTGTCTTATTTTGATTAGTTTTGTAAACTCATTCTCCTTGAGTTAGAAGGTTATACCAACACCTCTTTGTATTATATCCATCTTTATCAGGATGTGGCAATACCTCTTCTATTTCTAAGGTTGTTTTTGTGACAATGATGATGGAACATGACCCTTTTGTGGCTTCTTTCTCTCAGAATTATTAAAAATGGGTGCATTATTATTCAACTGATCCCTCAACTTATTGGTTGCTTCTTCCTATTCAAGCATATCCCAACTCATCAATGTACACCTTCCTATTTGAAACTTTCGAGAAAGTGATCAACACTTACAATGAATTTGGTAGAGCTTTAAGTATAATGGGTACCAAAAGCTTATCCTCCACAATTTCTCCTATGGTATGTAGCTTTGCTATCAATTCTACAACATAGTAAATAAAAAACTCAATGCTTTCTCCATATTGAACTCTCAATGTGCAAAGTTGAAACTAAAGGTGAAGTATTGTTATCTTTCTTCCTTTTATAGATGGTAGAAAGAGTTTCCCATGCCCCCTTGGATGTTTTTACTTCACAAATGTGTGACTAAATAACACCTACTATGGAAAGAGTGGTGATCATCTATGCTTTTGAATCTACATCATCAAAGTTTTATTATTCATATTCATCCTCTTCAGGTCGAGTCACTTGGTTGGTGATAATATCCCAGACTTTCTCAACTATGAAGATGGTTCTTGTTGGGATCTAAATTGACATCAAGGAAATCTTGAAACTATGACTATTATCTTCAATGTTTTTGGTAAGGTGTGCACCCGCTAAGCATAGTCCAAAGCCCAACATTGGATGGATTAAAGATTGCTTTAATCCAACCTCCAGAGTAGGCTGGTATACCTTATCAACTAATTTAGGTGTTGACTCATTTAAGCTCAGTTAAATATTTAAATATAGGGATAGAAATGAGTTTAGGGTTAGAAAGGTAATGGTTAAAAAATGGTCGAAAAAAGCTAAAAATATAAGCATCTATAGGAAAAGCTCCATGAATCAATTTCCATTATCCCACACTTGCGATTAACAACACTCAAAACAAGTAATCTTCATCAATTAAAGAATGAGAGATATATTTCAAGAAACTATTTCAAACATCTAGAATACTAATAATTCAAATAGCATAATTAGATTAGTACTAAGACTAATAGAAAATAATTCCCTCTAAGCATATATTCAAACATGAAATATTTCAAGGTGCTTTAAGTTAACAATCCAATATCAACAAAATAGACTAACCATAGCAATAGTAGCAAAAATGCATTCACAAATTAAATCTCCATAAAAAATACAGAAGACACCAGCCTGAGGCAAACATCCAAGTAAAGTTCCTTCTAATGATTTGCAAAAAGTATTTATATGATAGGGCAAGCAAACACTCTATATTCGACCCTAAAAAATGAGGGTTCGACCTCTATTTATAGTTTTACATGTTATTAAAGAAAATAGAATATTACAAGGACTATAAATGCCAGATCAACAAGATGCAAAGGTGGTAGCCTCTTATTTGTTTTAGGGGGAGATGAAATCCCGTGATCTTGCACTCCTCTACAACTCGACCTTTACAATTTGCTTAGATTTCATGGTGCCAAAACCTGGTCTGTGTCATACCATCATCAAGATCGTTCACCATTCTTGTCACTAATATCTAGCCAAAGATATGCAACTGACATCTCTTCTTGGTTCTTGATTCATCTACCGTTTCATCTTCCTATTATTTTCCTCAAAAACCTTTGGATGTCGATCAACCAATTTGTGCTAAGTCAAATTCTTGCTTTTATGTGTTATAGAGCACAAATCATACAGGCCATCATTTGCTTTACGAATGACTGAGATTAGTGTTATCTTAGTGCGCTCATTTCACAAACATCACCCACAATGTAGAATTAATATCACCTATCCTTCTTAGTTTCCTTAGAGATGAAGAACCATGTCATATCTAGATATTTGAAAATATTATGCAAAAAAGTTGACCTCTTTGACCACGGGCTGGAGCAAGGAAAACTTCATTACATTAAGTGTAAAATGTAATTTGAGTTGTGCAGGGTAGAACAATGTGTTGGCCCGCTCCTCTTAGCCGTTGGATAGTCTTCTTACTGTGTCGATCTGCAACGTAGAACCATTTACCGAACCATATTATAGCCTAACCACGGGGTAGAGCACTGCCCTAAGCCGTGTGATGCGAGACATGCACTGGTTTGTGCAAGATAGAATGTGTTCGTGCATTATGCCTTGGAATTCTCACTTATAGGTTTTGACCATGTTGACCAGGACATAAAACCATGCACTAGGTTGCATGATATAGAACATGCATTGGCCCGAGTGGGGTAGAACCTGTGTTGTGGACCGTGATTCAAATAGCAAACTTGTCAATTTTTGATCATGTTGACTGTGAGCTGGAACCTTGCTCTGTACCGCATGAGGTAAAACATTGTTGTAAACCACTGGATCTCCACTATGCTCTAGCCCATGAGTTTGAAAGTGTTAAGTGTTATGTTGACCATGTTGATCGTGGGGTAGAACACATGCTCTAGGACTTAGAAAAATTTTGAAAAAAGTTTTCTAAGTATGTGACCATTTTGGGCCTACATTATGGCGCCTCCTAGGGGGTTTTGCTCGTAAAGCTTGAGAACTCAAAATCTTATCCATTGGGCGTTAGGAGTCCAAAAAAATGATATGGAAAAATAATAGTAGAGGAAGATGTATGAATGAAGACAATTTTTGAAAGAGAATGTATATGAATGGGATATAAGGAAAAGAATACACGCAATGGGAGGTGCAGAGAGATGAGGATAAAAGGGTAGACTCTAGTCATCAGTGAGCTATGTTTCATAGAATAACTTCCATATGACCATCACTCTTGAAGATATTTTTGAAGATACTCAAAGAGTAACGGTTCATACAGAAGTCACGCAAGAAGCAACAATAACTCTGTAACTCCTTTCATGAATCTAGTATCGCTTTGGTTACACAAAAAATGTGCTCCTTTTATAACCTTCATATGATCAGAATTTTCCTTGCAACATAGCCTCATGGCTTTTTCATGTTTTATTTTCGTAGGTTCATGCTTTATGAATATCGTCTGACATTATCAGGATCAAAACAACTTACAAAAATATAAACATATAGCCCCATCTGCTAGCTTGTGATACAAAAATGCTTCAGCTTATTCCCTAGCAAAACTTCTTACTCTTGTACCTTCTCCTGCTAATCCTACTCTTCAAGCTCTTAATCTTGCATCTCTTCAATATTTTCTATATTTTTCTCCAATTGATCCCCCTCTTTTTGGTGCATTTCCTCTTCATTTATTTTATGTTCTTCTTCTCCATTGTCATCCTCTTGGTCCTCTTCAAATTTTGGTTTTATTCCAAACAACTAGACCATCTATTTTAGTGTTTGAATTATTGGCTCCAAGTTGACTTAGTGGGATTAGTTATCTCTTTAAGATGCTTATGTACATACTCTAACTTACTAGTCTCTTCGTAAGACATAAAATTACCTTTGTTCACCAATTCTTCTATTAAATATTTGAGCCTAGTTAAGTCTTTTATCATTTGAGAGACCCGATCCTGATTAATCGACTCTTCCCAAGCATCTATTTTAGACTCATATTGTATTATTGAGGCTATGTTGGTTTGAAGGTCCTCTTCTATTAATAGGGTTTTATTTTCAACCTAGAGTCCTCCAAAGCCATACTGCATCATCTCTTGATTAATATCTATGATCTGATCTCTTACAGCTTATCCTCAATGTCAGATAACAACCACCTTTTTTGGAGTAGCTTATTCTTATCAACAAAAATCTTGATAGTCAATTTGACAATATTCCAAGCCTCATTTGGGATAGGCTTAGCAGCTTCACTAAATCTGTTCTCGAACAACTTATATATCTGCTTTGCTCGTATCACCATGGGCTGTAGCTTCTAACTGAATTTGCAAAAAATGGTTGGTATCATCCATGTAATCAATTACAGGTTGTATTTTTTAATATTTCTCTAGGATTTCAGACCATATATGTTTCCTGACCTATTTGAATCCTTCCTTAGAAAATCCTGCAACTCTAGGCTTTTCAATCTAGAGTTGATGCTTCAAGTCTTTAATATCTTTGGTTTGGGCTTCATTCTTTTTCTTCAGATCTTCAACTTGGTATTTGAACTTAATAGCCTCATGATATTTATTCTGTTAGCTTTGGACCTTGTTTCTTACAGCCTTCTCCACCTTCTTCTGACTGCCAATAGTTTTCTCCAACTTCTCAATATTTTCCTTAAGTTTTCCACATTGCTCCTTATAAATGTTGATCTTGACATAAAAGGTTTCAAGGCATGCCTTAGCTATGACTAATTCATCCTCCATTAGCAATTAATTAATATACTCTGTATGCTTCTCCAGCTAGTAGTCTTCCACTGGTTTGTTGATGACAGGAGTGATAGACATAACTTTTCTTTATCTAGTTACTGGATCAATGATCATGGTTTTCCTCCATCTAGTAGTTTGTTTTGAAGGCTTAGACAATTTCTCAGCCTATAAATCTTGAATTTTTTGTGAGACACTCTTCACCTTTTGCAAAGAGGCTATTGTAGGGTGATCTACAAGAGTGGATATTGTCATAAGTGAAGGGAAAAATGGACCTATCGCAAATGAAAAGGGGATGGTTATGAGGATGGTGGAATTTGTGCATATTATGGGAGGTTGTAATTAGCATTGATAAGGATTAATATTAATTGTGGACATTGATTTTTATCATGGCCTTGCTTCTTACAATAGTTACAAAATTTAGGAGTTTGAGCATGAGATAATGAAGAAGAGGAAGAAGGAAATGAATATTTAGAAGTGGGGGGTGAGTAAGAAGATGGAGTAACATAAGAAACATGGGAAGGTCTCTTTCATCCTTGTTGATGCTTGTGGACATCTTCTATCGAACCACTAGAAGAGTAGCGAGGCTCCCGTCGTTATTTTATTATAAAATAAAATATAATGTAAGAGGCAAGGCCATGATAAAAATCAATGTCCAAAATATAATATTAATCCCTATTATGGGAGGTTGTCATTTGTAAGAGGCAAGGCCCGAAGGCTTTGGGTATGCTCCATAATAAGGCTCTATGTAGATGCAATGTGGATTGCCAATATGAAGAGGATGATTGTGTATAAAGGGTAATTATTGACATGCCACCAAACATTGAAAGTCCTGTAATGTGAAGGAGGTAAGATGCAAAGTGGTGTGAACCAAATGAGGAATTGTAGGTTGAGCTACAACTAGAGCAGGAGCAGTATCAACAAGAAGAGATGTTTGTGCAACAAGAGTAGGTTTTGGTGCAAGCGAAATAGTTGTTGGTGCAACAAAAATTATTGGTACAACCAAAACAACTACTAGTGCAACAGGAACTACTAGGATGATAGAAACAACTACTGGTGCAACAAGAACAACTGTTGGAACAACAAGAATAATAGGAACAACTGTTGGAACTGGAGGTACAACAGGAACATGAGCCCGATGAATGTGAGATGAAGTAGACAAAAGTGCTCGTGGCTGGACCTCCTTCTACTGTGGTGTGTTAAAAATCAAAGCAATTGGTCATACCTGATGTAAATTAGTGCAAGTCCGATGTGTAGTGGGTGGAACACTACAAACAAGAAAGGGCTTGTTCTCATGTTGTAAAGTATATGTATTGTGATAGACATCATAAGTGGAACACCTATCATATTGGTAAGGTTTACCCATAAGTAATCCACAACAATCCATGGGTGTGACATCACACGTGACCTTATCCCGAAACTTGGAGCCAAGTGCAAATGCAATGGTGCATGTGTGTGTGATTTTTGATATGTTGGTATTATCCTTCCACCCAAGAGAGTAGGGGTGAGGATGTTTGTATGTATGGAGCTTAAGCCTATTGACAATACACTATGCAATTAGATTCTTTTGTGAGCCATTATCGATTATACAATCTACTGCAAAGTTATGGAGCAAGTGAGCATGAGTGACAAACAATTGGTCACGATCACCTGCTTTAGAATGTTGATTCATGAGTGTTACATTATTAAGTTTCCCTCTCAAATCCTCATAAATTTCTTCTTCTCCAGTAGTCTTGATGGGGTTATCACAAGTGGCCTCATCAGACTGTATAAAAATATTCTTCTTCTTTTGTAATTGTGGACATTGATTTTTATCATGGCCTTGCCTCTTACAATAGTTACAAAATTTAGCAGTTTGAGCATGAGATAATGAAGAAGAGGAAGAAGGAAATGAATTTTTAGAAGTGGGGGGTGAGTAAGAAGATGGAGTAACATAAGAAACATGGGAAGGTCTCTTTCATCCTTGTTGATGCTTGTGGACATCTTCTATCGAACCACTAGAAGAGTAGCGAGGCTCCTGTTGTTATGCCATGAACTTCTCCTCAGCTAGCTGCACATATTTGAATGCATCGTTTAATGTTGTGTAAGTAGTATATTTGATCTCTCTATACAAGTGTGCAAGAAGACCACTTTTAAACTTTGCAATCAAGACAACATCAAAATTTGAAATGCCAAGTAAGACTCAAAGGTGGTTGAAATGATGAATGAAATCTTGTATAGATTCCCTCTTGCCTTGATGAAGGTGTAACCATTGATTCAATAAGTCCTCATAATTTGATGGATAAAATGAGGCCTTCAAAACTTGTACCATCTCCTCCCATGTACAAATTGGATTGTGACGATTGGCAATGAGAACTTTGGCAATGTTGGAAATTTTGAGTTTGTGAATGAAACCTTTTCATTATCAAGAGTGTGAGTATATTCAAACCAGGTCTCCATGTCAAGGATCTAGCTATTGAGTACATCAAGATCTCGAGAGCCTTCATATATTTTTACTTCACACCTTGGACAAGGAGGATGGGAGGAACATTGAAGGTTTTGCAACATGTAGTTATTTTTGCATTTTTTTTAGTTTGGGATGTAGTTATTTCAATCAATTTTTCAACAATAGCCTTATTGCCAGCCATAGGTTTACTAGGAGTGATCGAGGGTCTACTAGGCGCTAGTTCGAGCAATAAAATGAGAATATGCGATAAAAATTTATGGTCAACTTTTAATGGGCCCTCCTCTCTTATTGGATTAATGAATTTGATTTTGAAATTTGTGAGACTCAACATCTAACGATCAACAACATAATGTGGAACCAACACAAGGTACAACAGGCAACCAATGATCACAATTTACAATGGTCAACAATGATCCAAAGGTCATAATTTACAATAGTCAATAGTGATCCAATGATTACAACACACAACAAACAATAGTCCACCTATAGTCACAGTGGGCACTATCCAACGATCAATAATATCCAATGGTCAACAACGATAATGTGCAATGTGAGATAAAACCCACAAATTTTTTTAATTTTTTTATTTAAAAAAACTCAACTAAAATTTGTCCAATCGGGATGTTAAAATGATGTCGATAAATAAAATTAGCTAAAAATTTAAAATAACCTTAGGGCACATAATTTATTATCACCAAAAATTGATAACATCGTTGAAAATTCATCACTACTGCACATATTTCTTTGTGATCATTGATAAACATGAAATCGCTCTAGAGTTGAGTGTTTTGGACTCTAGGAATTATAGATTAGCATCGAGAAGTAGCGAAATCATCTAGGATGTGATGGTAACACAGTAGAGAATGGATATGCGTGCTATTTAAATAAGAATGATTGAAAATGTTGTCGAAAATCACTAAAATTTCCCTAAGCAATGGTGTCGTATAGTAGAGTGTTATCGTAAGTAAAGTGGCGTCGTTAAGTGCTTGAGGTTTCCAGAAGAAATGTATAGCACGTTGGAAAATGGTGAGAGTGAGAAGTCACTGGATCAACGCTGACAAGTATTGGAAAGCCATCAAAATGATGGTTGAATTTGGTATGTGGCTGACTAATAGGATCACACTACCATAGAAGAAAATAGATATGACCTCATGTACGGTGATAGTGAGGAATCCATCGGATCAATGCATGATTGCATGATTGCGTTATTGTGATTGCAAATATCAAATAAATGACAAATCCAAGGGCAAGGCTTGAATCAAAAGCAAAAATCCAAAGTCATAGGGATCCTAGCTAGTTGAGGATCGAAGTTAGAGGGACCCCAATTGAGATTTTTTAAGATCAAAAGTGCACAAAGGTGTTCATGGAAGGAAAATAATGTTCACCACTCAAGATCCATGGGTTGGTTTTCTCATTCCTTTCTGAACCAATCTGGTCTCAAGAAGAGGATACTCTCCAAACCCTTGCACCTTGCTATGATACCAATGATGTGGGAAAAACTCTTAATAAACGATACAAAATGGCACAAATGAAAACTTAGAATTGCATTAATCAAAAACATATTTATAGGCATGTTTGCCTTTACAATTTGGCATTTAATATGCACAATCCGTGTGAGTATTAAATGCAATATGACATGATCCATGTGAGGAGGGGTAATATTATAGAATATAATATTAATCCCTATCATTTTTTCTTTTCCCTTTTACTCTTTTTCTCTTGTAACTCAACACCAAAATCCTACCATTCTTGGCTTTCCATGTCTTAATATGTTTGTCATACAACTCAAAAAGTTAGTGTCAATTTTATGGCCAAATATAGCCTTTGCAGTACCCATTTCTACTCTCATCTACCACCATTCTACAATTTTACCATTGTCCCATTTAATCTTTTCTTCCAATTCTTTGATCTTGGACTCTTTCAATTGGTGGTCTTTGTTGTTTTCAGGATCATAGTCAACTATTTGCTCATAAAAATCTCTCCAAGGAGGAAGTTGTTCCATTTTGTTAACATTCCATTCTAGTGGAGCATTTTCCTTGTTGTTTCTGCCCTTCTCAAAGTGGGGCCTCGAAGTTTTTTCAAATTTAAGGGCTCTTTCTCCATTTAGGGCAATATTTCTTTCCAAGAACTTGTCATCAAGGTCATATCTCCATCTATGTGGATATAGAAATTAATCATAACCCTTTTTGGTTATGATTATATCATCCACATTGCGAGAATAAATTACCATTCCCTTTCTTCTCTTACCGCTACCGAAGTTGACATTGATGAAGTCAACATGGCTCAAATATTCCAGTAAAAAAATGAGACAACGATAATGGTTTGCTAGTGAAGCCATAGAGTTTGATGATTGTTCCCTCAGTCAGGATATACCAATCTCCTTCCTTGAATTTCTCTACATGCAACAATTCCTTAGCCAGAGAGGCCATGCATAATCTTTAGGACTGGCCCCAAAAATTCCATGTTGAATCTATAATAGGACTCTGTGTTCCTCAAATGCGTAATCCATTGGTAGACTGGTATAGGGTTCCCATTATCATTTTTATCCGTTACTAGAATCTAGGGCATAATTTGCCTTACAACACTGAAGAACATCCATATCAAGTTTGAACAGTGTCAAAAGGAGGGGGCCTCTAAATCTCTTTTCATGTTGACCAGTTGTTCATGCATCCTTTTGGAGAGGTAAGCTGACCAATCAAAATAAATTGGTTTGATGCCCTCATCTTCTATCGAAGCTTTGTACATTTTCTCATTGGATATGCAATAAATATTGGCTATTTTCCAATCCCTTACATATCGATCAGAATCTAGACCCTCTAAGCAGGCTAACATGGTGAAGAGCTCTAGGTAAGAAAATTGCTCAGTGGCAATTAGGATTTTTGGAAAAGTACTCCTAGACTTTATTGTTTTAAATTAGTTGTAAACCCACTTTCTAAAAGGTTCACCATCATGAGCACGCCCCTACAATGAGTAATATTTGGCTTGGGTTGATGGGTCAAAGGGTTTAGGGCTCACAGGAGGGTCTACGCCTATGGAAAAAATATCTCGATAGGCTTTAGTGGTTATACTAAAGAGGGTTTTGCCCTTAGCTATTTTTACTACTTTTACCCTAGGGTCATAAAATTTTACAATGGTGGCTATCAACTCTAGGCAGGGATGTACTGAATCACAAATATAAAATGACAAAAAGGAGTGGATGGCACAAATACCTTGAACTGTCATTGGTTCACCCTTTTGGAACTTGTCGTCGATATCTTTTCTAAGCCTATTTATCATCCTCCACATCATTTTAGTATCTTCCACTGCCTGTACTTTATCCACATAGTGCTCTAATTCACCACTCTCCTATTGAACAGTTTATTGAGCTACTTTTGGTGCCATCTATGAGAAAACTTGCTAGAAGATTTGCTCTTTTCATCACTTGGTAGCTTCATCTCACTACTTCGTTAGCTCTTTCTAGTAAATTAGCACTATTTGCAAAATGAGCAGCAATTGAATTTTGAGCTTTAAATATCTCGCATGCATACTTTCTACCATTAATGCGATAGATGAGCTACTACCCATTGCATGCTTTACAATTCAAAAGATGAGCAATATTGAGGTGGCAAAAATTATCACTCCATTCATTGATTGGTCATGGTGTAGCACATGTCGTAGCCCATGGTGCATCTTTGTCTTATTCTCCTTGAGTGCGATGTGGAACACAATGCGGGGGAGAGCACGTTTTAGCTTTGACTATCTTGACTCCTCGACCAACGACATGTTGTGAGCCACTGCGTTTTTTTTCTTTTTCTTTTCTATGTATAAAAAACTTAAAAGAAAGAAGGTATAGTACAAATATATACATATGTTACATGGAAAAACAACTCTTACTCAAAGTAAAGCTTTAAATGGTATCCATTAACCAAAATTGGTTGAATGTTCCATTCTAGATCTTGAAGCTAGAATGAATTGTTCTCCTTGACCTCAGCCACTTTGAAAGGACCATCCCAGAAAGAGTCAAACTTTTGGTGATTGTCTGGTTTGGATCTCTCTACATTCCACCTTAGGACAAAGTCACCCACTTTGAACTTTTTGAATTTAGCTTTCTTGTCAAACCATCCTTTAGTGTCAACTGAGTGTTTCTAGAAATCCTCATATGCTTGAGTCATTTTTTCTTCTAACTGTAGGAGATGCATCAACTTGGTTTCTATTGGATTCTGATCTAACTCTTCCTCTTGGTTTGCCAACATTAAAGCTGGTATTTCCAAATGAGTAGGACAAATTGCTTCTTTCCCATACACCAATGCATAAGGGGTTGTCTTGATAGATTTCTTAATAGTGATCATGTCTACCCATAGAGCTTACTCTAAAAGGAGATGCCAACTCCTTTTGTTATCCTCCAGTGTTCTCTTTAGAATTCTAAGCAAATTTTTGTTAGTGGACTCAGCTAATCCATTCCCTTGAGGGTAGTAGTTAGAAGAGTTCTTTAAACTTATACCATATTTGCTTGTAAACTCAATGTATTTAGCTCCTATAAAAGTTGGACCATTGTCACTTACTATAGCTTTAGGGATACCAAACCTCATGATCAAGCTTTCCATGAATTCAATTACCACTTCCTAATCTGATTTCTTGGTGGGAATGGCTTCAACCCATCTGGTAAGATAATCTATAGTAGTCAAGATATATTTATGCCCTACTAAGAATTGGGGTTTATCACTCCAATGAAATCCAATCCCCACTATTGGAAGGGCTCTTCCACTTGAATAGGTTTTAGAGGAAATGCAACATTTCTGCTCCTTCCCACATATCTCTGATATTTGTCGCATGCCCTTGTTACCTTGAAGGTGTCAGCAAAGATAGTAGGCTAGTAATAGCCTGCCCTCATAATTTTCATAGTTGTGACCTTCCCTAAAAAATGCCCTCCAGATAATCCCTCATGGAATTCCTCAATGACTTTCTATTTTTGGTCATATTTTAAACATCTTAGGAGGACTCCATCGAGATTTTTTCTATATAATCCCTCTGGTAATAGGACATACTTCAAGGCTTGAAGTCTATACCTCCTTCTCTATGATGGATTAAGACCTTGAGGATAGACTCCTATTTGGAAATAGCTTATCATCTGATCAATCTAGTCTGAACCCTCTGAGGAAAACTCTTCACTCTGCTCTGTTGTTGATGGCTAACAAGCTAACATTTGTTCTGCAACTACCTTTTCTATCATCCCTTGGCATAATGCTCTACCTCTGACTAGCTTGGTAGGATGAATTTCCACATCATATTCCTAGATTTTGGTAATCTAGCCAACTCTTTTATCTCCCAGTTCTCCTTGTAAGATGAAACTCTTGACATCTGGGTGTACCACATAAACAAGGGTTTTACTTTGAGCCAAGTATTGCCTAAACTTCTTCAATGACTTCATTACTACAAACACTTGTCTCTCAATAAATTTGTATTTGATCTGGTACTCATGAAGAGTTTGGCTCCAAAAAAATATGGGATGTTCTTCTCCCTCATCATTCTTCTGTGTTAGTACAACTGCATAGCTCTCTTCAGCTCCATAAGCATACAAAATGAAATTCTTACTAAAATCAGGATTCACCAGGACTAGGGTAGTGGCAATAGCTTGTTTAATAGCTTCAAAATCTTATTTCCTTAATTTTGTCCACTTGAAATCTACATTCTTCTTTAGCAACTCTGAGATAGGCTTTACTACTTGAGCAAAGTCTGAGATGAACTTCCTTACGAAATTGATCTACCCAAAGAAATATTGCAAGGCCTTCTTATTCATAGGTAAGGGAAGGGCTAGAATTGATTTTACCCTATCTGGATCAATAGACATCCCTTCCTTAGAAACAACATGTCCTAATAGCTTCCCCTCATGGACTGCAAAAAAGGACTTCTTTGGGTTTAGGGAGATACCAAATTCTCTGTATTTTTTAAACACTTGTTCCAGGTGCTCCAGATGAGCTTGTTTCTTATGAGAGAACATAGTCATATCATCTAAGTAGATGAGGATGACCTTATTGATTAACTCTCCAAAAGCATAATCCATGGCTCTCTAGAAGGTGGCCCCTGCATTGGATAGACCGAAAGGCATCCTTTGATAGGCAAAGGTTCCCCACTTAGTAGTAAATGTTGTCTTGAATTGATCCTCATCCTTTACCCAAATCTGGTTATACCCAGAGAAACCATCTAATAATGAGAACCTCTCAGCTCCTACAACAATCTGCAAAATTTGATCAATCTGAGGGAGAGGGTAGTGATCTTTCAGTGATGCTTGGTTCAGGTTCCTAAAATCTACACATAAACGGATGTCCCCATTCTTCTTTCTGATAGGGACCAAATTAGCCACCCATGTGGAGTGCTTGATTGGGTAGATAATTTTAGCTTTCAGCAATTTGAGCAACTCCTCTCTCATTATGGACTCAATCCTAGGATTCATTGGTCTCTGCTTCTATCTAAAGGGCTTTGCATCAGGCTCTAACTCAATAGTATGTTGGATCACTTTCTTATCATATACCTTTAGATCTTCATATGACCAGGCCACAATGTCTTGGTACTTAAAGCACAGGGCTTTGATTTCCTCTACCTCCTCTGGAGAACATTGGATACCAACTTTGAGCTTCTTATCCTTTTCAACTTCGATCTCTTTATAGATTTCTTCATTGATCTCCATAGCTCTAGCTTTTCTCCCATCTTCATTATCAAAGAGGCTTTCTAGGGTGACCAAACCCCTGGGGATATGATTGTTATTCAATTGGATAACATCTTGTTGATCTATCTCATGAGGTAGCTCCTCCTGTACACTAGATAAGCAAGCTTCTCTCACCAAAAAATCAATAATCTGATCATCACTTTCAAAAACCTGCCAGAAAATCTATTTGTCTGGTACTACAGGCCTGAAAACTAGTTTGACTCTTCTATCTTTAGATGATCCCATATCTGAAGAAGGGCTAAAATTTGAACCCTTGATGGCTAAAGAATCAGCCAACATGTTCTATTTTCTAGGGATGAAGTGGATATTAAGGGCATCAAAATATTCCATCAAATCCCATACCCTATTCCTGTATGATTTTAGGTAATGGTGCTTATTGTTGCACCTTTCTCTCACTTGATTGACTATCAACTCAGAGTCACCATATATGTTAAGCATTTTGATCCCCATACTCTCTGCTTGCATTAATCCCAAGCATAAAGCTTCATATTCTATAGTATTGTTAGTGCAAGACCATGTTAGTCTATATGCAAAATATTTTACACCCTCTAAGGGAGACTGCAAAACTACACTGGCACCAACTCCATTTTTGCACCTTGCACCATCAAAATGCATAGTCCAGATTTCTGTCTCTCTCAGGGATTGATTAGATATAGTAGGGATCTTTTTCTCTATTTCTGAAGAAATGTTGTAAGTGCCCATACCTATTCCAAACTGGCTGTAATCCTCTCTGAATGGCAATTCATCCTCCACCTCTAACTCTTCAAAGCTTTCTACTAGCTCGAATTCATCTAGAGCTATGAGGTTGCACATATCCTCTTCTATATTTTCAATGTGATAGGACACAGGCTTTTCAGGTGTTATCCTTATCCTCTTTCCTTTGAAAGGAATCATCATGCCAGAGTAATCCAAGTACATATAGCCTCCTAACTTAGCAGTGAACTCTCTAGAAAGACATAGGCCAAAATAAGGTTCTAGGTCTACCACCATAATTTCTTGCACAATGGTCACTTTTGGAGCCCTATGCAGTCTCATTAGTACATATTTTACTACCCCAATAGTTTTAACTGGTGTACCATCCAACTACAGAACTCTAGGATAGGATCGGGTATACTCCATACCCATCTCATCGTAGACTACTTTGGGCATGACTGTGGTTGAAGCCCCTGAATCAATCATATAGTTGTGGACTATCCAACCCTCCATTCTCAAGGATATATAGAAAGGGGGGGGTTTGTTCTTTAGAGTAGCAGGAGTCATATTCTCCTTACCAGAAGGTATGCTAAATATGGTGGTAGTCTACTTTTCTTGAGAATTCTTATTCAAAGAAGCCTTGAGTAGATCTATCTGACCAAGGATGAAGAGAGTATCATAGAGACTTGCTTTGGAGGGGATTCTTTTCATCTCTTCTACAATGTTATACTCTGATTTCTCTGAAGGGAGCTTCTCATACTTCTTTTCTGGTTCACCATATTTCCTCTTATACTTGTTGTGTAGCTTCAATCCTTTGCCTCTTAGTGATGGAAGGGAATCTCAACCTCTCTTGTGCTTCATTTTTGGATCTTATTCTTTCTTTATCATTCTCTTTCTCATACCTCTTGGGAAAATTGATCTCCCTTTCTTGGCTCTTAGGAGTTGCATCCTTCTTTTTAGTTGCTTGAGGAATAGGGAATTGATCATTACTTTGCAGGGGAGGATATTTCTTCTTTTGAGAAGGGACCTAAAATTGACCCATCTTCTGTGGATCAACCTACAATATCTTTTTACCTGATCTTGTCATGATAGAAATGGGTTCTTCTTCATCAAGATCTTGTCCAACCATGATCTACTCTGGCTGCCACAACATGTTAACTCTACCCTTTTGATTCCTCTTAGCTTTCTCCATGGCCTATTGCACATGGCATTGGTACATAACACAGGAATCTGAATCATGAGGATCATTACACACAAGGCACCATACATTCACAAGACTGGTCTCAAGGGCATATTCTTGATCTTCTTGATTTGTGTTAACTCTGATCCCTACACTATTATTGGTACCAAGCTTCTGATATCTATTGATGTAGGGATACCTCCTTTGTTGAGACCTCTCCATATCTCTTTTCTCCATCGCATTCATCTTGTTATTGAGTGTTTTCAAGGTACTCTGGATATCAAGCAACAGGGTGGATTCTTGGGGTACTTGAGATGGGAGTGGTGGAAAGGAAACTGAGGTAGATGGTGATTTGGGGCTAGGAATTGGAGCCATTTGAGGGAGTGGTGATGACAAAGGAGGTGGGTCCATATAGGAAGATGTAGCTACCTTAGCTTGGGTATGAGGAATATCAGAACAATAGGGCATAACTATTTTTGGAGGTAACCTTCCTACATTGATAAGGATATTCTTAGCTTGCATAACTACATTATACACTTGGGGGAAGGTGTATACTCCTGACTATTGAGTTTGTAACCCAATTTCTGACCCAAGAGCTCTGATATAGTACATGAAAGCAAGGGGGGTAACTGGTCTAGCTTCAGGTGGTATCCTTTTCCAGGTTCTATTGAATCTTAGATTAAAATCTGAGATTAACTCTTGTTGATGTTTTTGCATAGATGTGAACTGGTTTAGGAGAGAAAAGGGATCAATAGATTCATTGAATTATTCTACAAAAGGCTCAGCTAATGCAGCCCATGAAGTGATGTTATTATCTTCTAAGGTCCTAAACCAATGTAGGATCTTCCCTCTAAAAGATAGGGCTAGAATCCTAACAATCACATCTTCATTTCTGATGTTGTGTATGGCTGCTAAATTTAGGATATCTTGGCAATGCTCGTAAGCAGTTTTACCTGATCCATCATATGTAGGTATAGCTTTGGATACAACTTGGGGAATATCATGCATTTGGGCAAGTCTTAAAGGACCAACTGTATCCCAATTAGGGTATTTTTGTAGAGGCTGATTTGGGTTTACATTCTGTTGTGCAACCATATTTACTGGTAGTGTTCTTGATGGAGTCGGTCTTGGAGGTATCTCAAGGGCTAACTCAATTGGAACCTCTCTTGACTGTGAATCTGAGAATAAATTTCTTATAATATTGGACCCTCTTAAGGGGAGCTCATAAAATATAATAGGGTCTTGATTATTTTTGATAGATGACCTAGTATTCATGAAAAATATGAGCTATTGGAATGGCTTTTTTGGTTTCTTGCATTCAAGGAGTCGCCAAGTGAATTTATTTTCACCGCTTGATGAGGTCAATACAATCCACTAAATCTTGATTCCTTCGGGAAGAGTAGAAATGAAATCTTGTGGGTTAACTAGTGTTCTTGTAAACAGGGTCCCATCGGGCATGCCAAAATTGTTGGGATCTGAATTGACATCAAGGAAATATTGAAACTATGACTATTATCTTTAGTGTTTTTGGTAAGGTGTGCACCCACTAATCACAGTCCAAACCCCAACATTGGATGGATTAAATATTGCTTTAACCCAACCTCCAGAGTAGGCTGGTATACCTTATCAACTAATTTGGGTGTTGACTCATTTAAGCTCAGTTAAATATTTAAATATAGGGATAGAAATGAGTTTAGGGTTAGAAAGGTAATGGTTAAATAGTGGTCGGATAAAGCTAACAACATAGGCATCTACAAGAAAACCTCCACAAATCAATTTCTAGTGTCCCACACTTGCGATTAACAACACTCAAAACAAGTAATCTTCATCAATTAAAGAACAAGAGATATGCTTCAAGAAACTATTTCAAACATCCAGAGTACTAATAATCCAAATAGCAGAATTAGATCAATACCTAGACTAACAGAAAATAATTCCTTTTGAGCATATATTCAAACATGAAATATTTCAAGGTGCTCTAAGTTAGCAATCCAATATCAACATAATAGACTAACCATAGCAACAATAGAAAAAATGCATTCATAGATCAAATCTCCATAAAAAACAGAAGACACCAACTGAGGAAAACATCCAAGTAATGTTCCTTCTATTGATTTGTAGAAAATATTTACATAGTAGGGCAAGAAAACACTCTAGAGTCGACCCTAAAAAATGAGGGTTTGACCTCTATTTATAGTTTTACATGTTAAATATTAAAGAAAATGGAACATTACAAGGAATTAGAAGATGTTGAGGTGGTAACCTCTTATTTGTTTTGGAGGAAGAAGAAATCACGTGATCTTTCGCTCCTCTACAACTCAGCCTCTGCAAAGTTTCTCAACTTTCATGGTATCCAACCCTGGTTTGCATCAAACTGTCATCAAGACCATTCACCATTCTTATCGATGATATCTAGCCATAGATCTACAACTAACATCTCTTCTTGGTTCTTGATCCATATACCGCTTCATCTTCCTATTATTTTCATCAGAAACCTTTAGATGTTGATCAACCAATTTTGACTAAGTCAACTTCTTGCTTTTATATGTGTTCTAGAGCATAAATCATATGGGCCATCGATCGCTTTATGAACGACTAAGATTAGTGCCAACTTGGTGTGCTCATTTCACAAACAACACTTGCGACATAGAATCGATGTCACCTCTCCTTAGTTTCCTCAACAGTGTAGAACCATGTCATATCTCACTCTTTAAAAATCTTATTCAAAAAAGTTTACCTCTTTGACCATGAGCGAGAGCAAGGGAAGCTTCATTACCTTAAGTGTAAAATGTGTTCTAAGTCGTGTGAGGTAGAACAATGTGCTGGCTTGCTCCTCTTCACCTTTGGATAGTCTTCTTACTATTTCGAGCCATGACATAGAACCATTTCCTAAACCATGTCATAGCCCATGATTTGATATCCCAATATGCAAGTTTGACCAATGCTGACCGCAGGGTAGAGCACTACCTTGAGCCACCTGGTGTAAGACATGCACGTTGGCCTACACGAGATAGAACATGTTCATGCACCACACCTTGGAATGCTCACTTGTAGGTTTTGACCATGTTGACCATGGCGTAGAACCATGCACTAGGCCACGCGATATAGAACATGCATTGGCTCGCGCAGGGTAGAACCTGTAATATGGACTACAATTCAAAGAGTGAACTTATTGATTTTTTATCATGTTGACCACAGGCTAGAACCTTGCTCTACGTTGTGCGGGGTAAAAAATTATCACAAACCGCTGGATCTCTATTGTGCTTTGGCCCACAAGTTTAAAAGCACTAAGTGTTATGTTGACCATGTTGACCTCAGGGTAGAACACATGCTCTAGGACTTAGAAAAATTTTGAATTAAGTTTTTTAAGTATGTGGCTATTTTAGACCTACAATTCCCATCTTATTTTTCCAAGGTCTAAAGTTTAAACCTTTGAGTAGCTTTGAATTTGTAAGAACTTTTGGTATGGCCATAATGAGGTTTCCATATATCTCCCAAATGATCACCCTTTCAATATACCACCAAACTAATATACCGAACCATTCTATATATCTTCCCTTCCTACATAGCCGTTGTGATGTCAAAGAAGCTAGTCCTCTTGATATTCATGCTCGTATGTGAAAGGAAATAATATGAGGTACCAAGGCAATACAAAAAGGTATTCATCTTATCCATGGCACTTTCTTAAACTTAAATCCTTGTACATTGATATAACTTTTCTATATACTTGGAATTTCCTTATTTCAGGGTTTATGTCTAGTGATAGTGATGAATAGGGTAATCTTATAGTGAAAGTATAAATATTTTTGACTTTATATATTTCTAAGAATTTAAAGAGTTGATGTCGAGACACTGTCATGACAACTTTGTTAAGCTATATATGTAGTAGCTCAATGTGATATATTGAATGTGCTAGTGTGTCTAAGTACTTGTTTTAGAGGTATTCAAAGCATGGATTTAAAGCAAATTTCACAAATTTAAAGCAAATTCCATAAGTTTTTAAGGTGTCAGTCATAGCAAAAAGTGGACCTTTAAATATTTTTACTGCCTCTCTTAACTTTGCAATATATTCACTATAGTCAAAATTTCAATCATTTTCCCAAAAAAACTATAGAAAATTGTAAAATTAAAAATAATTTGCATCCTATAGTAGTAAAAATAAAATTGTGGTTTTGGTGAGATTGGATCCCTTGATATCTACTTCAAAAAGTTATACTTTGTTTCTAATTTCCAATTCCCCTACTATTTGATTTCTTGCATTAAACGTATATGGGGTATTGAACCTATAAGTTCTAAATTTAATCAAATGGCATTAGTTCAATTAGTTAGAATCCTCAACATTCAAGGAGGAGATACATGTTCAAATATTTCCAAGGATACTCGATAGTACTCAAGATTTGTTGTAATATAACTATATGGTGATGATGTAATAAGGGTGGGGGTTGTTTCAATCCTGTATAACCAATTGAAAAATGTAACTTTAATGGCCTTGATGACATTTGAGTGCTCCATAGATCAGGTAATAAATGTCACCTCATAAGGTACTCAATGATTATTACCATGTCAACATGAAAGGAGGTCTCATAATTGACCTCAAAAGAACAAGCATGCCCTTTTGAGTGGCAATGCAAGGAACTAATATGGCCAAACTCACATGTTTTTAGGCAACCCCACGTGTTTTTAGTCAACCCCACACATGTCCTTGCCAATATGTCTCCTTGGAATTTATTTGGCAGTCAATAATTTTAACCTTATTTGGTATAAATGCCTACCCTCTGAAAGCATGTCTATGGAAGCACAGGCGCACCGGGTGCGATGCAAACAAAAGCAGTTGTATTAACGAAACGCTAAGTGCATGAAAAAGGGAAAGCGAAGCATGAATGAAACGAGATGTAAAGCAAAAACAAAGGTGCAGCCTCTTTTATTAATTTTTCTTGTGATCAGGTTACAATACGTCTCCCCCCCTTTTCAGGGGCTCGGAGCGTTCGATACAATTTTGTTACACCAACGGATGGTACGCTTCCCTTCGGGATCTTCCGCGTGCCCACATTCGAAATGGGCGGGCCAAACGTCACCGCCGCTTGCATGAATGCGTTCTTAGTTCCTTGCTGCCCCTCCGGTGTCGAGATCCTACGTTCAGAGAAATAACAAATGATTAATAGCACATGCGGATGGAGGGAAACATGCAATCCCCAAGGCCTCCGGTTAATGCATACATGAAATAATTAAAACAATGATCAAAACATATCAGAATGAGATGAAATTTGGACAGAAGCATGTAAACATCATCAGGAACACATTGCAAAAAGAACAGTCGAGAAATCTATTGTAGATTTCTAATCGCTCCGGGGTGGGACGATTAGGACTGTCATAAAATGTCCGAAAGTGACCTCCCAAATGTCCCATCCAGAGGCCTCCAAAACACCTGCAAACTTGGGGTTAGGCAAAATGGGGCATTTTGAGACGACCCAGAAGGTCGGATTTTGCAGATTCTACCCCGATCGCCCTGTATCCGAAGGTGCTCCCTGTATGTTAGTGAAAGCGTAAAACAATGAAAACACAGTCAAAACAAGTCAGAATGCATTGAAATTTGAATAGCAGCATATATGAATCACATAAAACAAGATGCAAAAGAAATAGTGAAGAAATATGCTATAGATTTCTAATCACTCCGGGGTGGGGCGATTAGGACTGCAACAGTGCGGGGGCGCCGGGGGCAGGACGCCCATCGTTTGGGGCTTGGTTTTGACACCAATCCACTTGGGATGGGTCCAAAACCTCCTAGGGGGTTGTGTCAAAAAATTGGGTGTGGTATTGTGGCCAATTGTTTGGGTTTTGGGTCCGGATTGCGCTCCTAATGTTCACCCAATAACCTCCCTTCCAAAAGAGAGATCAAGGATGTAGGAAGCACAATGAGGGTGAGGGTATAATTCGGCAGCACTCCATTGCTCCAAATGCTCCTGCTCTATCCTCTTTTTGGGGTGAGAAGACTCACCATTTTATAGACCTGAGGGTCTCCTTTGAATGTGCATGCAGGGGCGCCACTTGGCCATCATGCCTTGTCAGGGGAGAGAAGATTCCTCCCCGATTAAGGGCTCCATGACTGCCTCTATGACTGCCTCTTTGAGCTTTGAAATGCTCACTCGCACTCCCATGCATTGAAGGTGGAGTTGAGTGGTGGATCTGGGCTGCCATTTGTCAAGGTTTGACCTTTTTCCCATCAAACCTGCTATTCGCCCCACCCTGGAGCGATTGCTGCTAATCGTCCCGGGGTGGGGCGAATAGCATTCTAATCGTCCCGGGGTGGAACGAATAAGGAGCGAGGTGCTTGAAAGGTGCCAAATTGACCTCTGACCTTCCAAAACTACTTTGGGAGTGGTTAGGACCACTTTTTAACCTCTAGGGGCTGCCCTAGGGGCTATGTATGCCAATTCGGTCAGTGCTTGTAGCCACATAATCGGATTGGTGTTGTTTTGGTGTCTATAGATGCCCCTTTTTGGGATGCGCTGTGCGTGGCACAATGCTTGAGCAAAAATAGATAACCAAAGCACTTAATGATTAGGGTTTCTCAGTAACCTAACCAAATTTTGATGCCCCAAGTATGGAAAGGGCACGCATTCTTGAATCCTTGCTTTCGACGAGCTAAGGAGCTTAATTCAAGTGTTAACCTTTTTCGGTGAGGTGTTACTTGATCTTGGACATTGTTCGGTCATGAATAGGCAAAGGGCGCAACCTTTTGTCTGTGGGAACCTTGAGTTCATGATTCTAGAATGCCAAGTGTTTGATCAGCTTGTGATTATTGCTTGTTTGCTGCCCCAAGCAGGAGCGTGATTGTCTTTGTCAATGATTCTTTGAATGCATGCCATTTCCTTGATTGGGTGTGTATTTGTTGATTGGTGACTAAGTGTGACTACCCCCTCAAGCGACGAATCGATGAGGGAATGACCGACATGAGAAAAGCGATGAGTCGCTTGACCCAAGATGACTTTTGTAAGGGTGCCTTCGAGTTGTTTTTCGTTGAATGCTTATGCAGTTTCCCAACAATCGGACCTATTTTTGGTGGGTTTTAACCCTTTTTGTGACGCCTATTGGGGCTGAAATTGTCAAAAATCCATCCTCCCGTGGAGCGGTCCAGCTATGGTAGCCTTCTTAGGGAGTAGGATAGTGATAATTTGTGGCCCCGACATCAGTTTTGTATGCCAAGAATGTCAGGCGCAAAGGCGCCTTTGTTCGACAATTTTATTGTTATTTTTGGGTGGGTTTTGACCCTTTTTGTGACGCCTTTTGGGGATGAAATTATCAAAAATCCGTCCTCCCGTGGAGCGGTCCAGCTATGGTAGCCTTCTTAGGGAGTAGGATAGTGAGAATTTGTGACCCCAACATCAATTTTGGATGCCAAGAATCGCAGGCGCAAAGGTGCCTTTGTTCGGCAATTTTATTGATGTTTTTGGTGCATTTTGGATGCAGTTTTGGTTGTTTTTTATTTTCTTGCTCTGTAATCGTCCCAGGGTGGGACGAATACCAATTTTGTAATCATCCTAGGGTGGGACGAGTGCTAACTAGAGTGCTCATCCTAGGGTGGAACGATTACAGGCCTAAGAGCCTATATAAGGGCCAAAACTAGGTTTTGGGCTCATTTGCAATTGTTTTTTTTGGCGATTTGGAGTTGTGAGGAGGAGGAGTGCGAGTTTGCGTAGCGGAGCGCTACCAAATTTTCGTGGACACCATGAGTGCAAGGACCGGATCCTCGAGTGGCGGAGCCGAGGTGAGACCGGTAGGTGCTCCTTCCTTCTTGTTTTTTTGTTTGTTTTTATATGAATTTTTAAAACTCGCATTTTATCATTGTTTTTTGTCACATTAAGGTTAAAACCCTAAATGAATGTTGTGGTTTTATTTGTTTTGTTTTTTCATCATAAGGTTAAAAACCCTAGTTTGAATTTTTTTGTTTTATTTAATAATTAAACTATTTTTTTTTTTTTTTGTTTAAGGTTAAAAACCCTAGTTAATGATTTTTTTTTTTTATTTTTTGTTTACACTAAGGTTAAAAACCCTAGTTATATTTTTGTTTTTGTTATTTTTTGTTCAACTTAAGGTTAAAAACCCTAGTTATAATTTTTTTTTTTAGTATTTTTGTTTTTTTTTTTTTTTTTTTTTTGTTTTATTTATTTTATTTTTTTTTGTACATTTTTTCTGTAATTTATTTAATTTTTTTTAAATTAAGGTTTAAACCCTAATTGTTTTTTGTTGTTTTATTGTTTTTGTGTACATTGTTGTACATTTTTTTTGTTGTCATGTTTTAATGTTTTTGTGTTGTTTTTGTTTTTCAGGTGGTGAAGAGTCGGTACCGTCAGTCGACGGTATTTTTTGATGCATCGGGATGCGTTGACTATGGCGGATTAGGAGTGGCTTGATGCCCTTGGGCTCAAGCAAGTGACGCGGTTGGAGCCTGTGGTGGGGGATCGGGCATATCTGATTGCCTTGATCAATTTGTGGGATCCTCGCACCAACACCTTTCATCTCCCAACAGGGGAGATGACAGTGACTCTAGAGGACGTGTATCGGATTCTATGGATTTCGATAGACGGGCTGCCCATTCGGATGACTCCTCGTGATCAGCGGACGATGGTGCTGACATGGTGCTTTGGGCATGCGATGGAGATGGGGGTGGATAGGGCGATGGAGAGGGCAGAGGGGGACTGCCTGATTGGTGGGATTCTGGTGCGGTGGTGGTTGGAGAAGGGCATGTTGGGGGTGAGGCATGCGTTACTCATGACCCTCATCTCCAACATGTTGCTTCTCGACTCCTCAAGTGCGAGGTTCCCTTGGAACCTGCTTGAGGTAGTGTTCAGACTGGTGGAGTGTCCGACGATAGTGCCACTGATTATGAGGTGGGGTCAGACGCTACTGGCACAACTTTATGATGAGTTGTACGAGGTCCGTTATTGGAGGCGAAAGGGGATTGGGTGCAGCTACCTGTTGCAGTGTTGGGGGTGGCAGCACATAGCTGTGGAGCGGCCGCAGGGGTTGCCTTGGACCACTCGAGGAGAGATGGTGGACAGGGAGATTGGGTATGCTGCTCTATGGCGGAGGTCAGAGGAGCAGGGGTAGAGTCGATGGTGGGCAGGTGTCGTAGGGCACTATACTGATGCCTTCTCTCGTCTTGCTCTAGGGGAGGTGTTCTGGCGGCCATACCGAGACTGTCCAGCCTGGCCTGAGGCTGGAGAGTGGCTTCGATGGGTGCGTAGGGGGAGATGGTTGATCGGGCGACATGGGACCGAGCAGGAGTACTTCTCGTACATTCGGGTGACTCGACAGTTTGGGGTGCACCAGGGATTGCCTAGTGAGCCCTTGATCTATCGACGTTGGGGCGACGAGAGGACTCTAGCCTGGCCGATCATTGAGCCACTAGGTGAGGAGTCGGATGCAGTGATTGATGTCCCCAACGTGGACAATGTCGGGGTGACTACAGAGTATGACCAGTGGTGGACGATGTGGCGATGGTGGGGTGAGGGGCCTCTAGGAGGTCCGGATGCAGCAGCAACAGGTGGTGGGGTTGTGGAGGCACCGGGGAGGGTTGGGGGGCTCCGCTCGATGATGCAGATATGGTGGAGGTAGATGACTTGACTAGGGATGATTTAGGGGTTCTAGAGTAGCCGGATACATAGGACGTCCCGGAGCAGTGGGTGTCGGAGCAGCATGTCATCCCGAAGATGCCCATGCCTCAGGCAGTCCCAGGGGATATGGAGGCTAGGTATCATGTTGAGATAGCATGATTGGAGGATCTACTATAGAGACGGGATGAGGAGCACCGCATTGAGAGGGATCTCCTACGGGCTCAATTGGTGCAACGAGATGATGCATTGGCTGCGTACCATCGATGGGATGTGGAGTGGGGTCGATGTCGGGTGGAGTTGGAGGTAGAGATTATCCACCTCGGTGGACAGTTACCTGAGCTCACTGGAGGTGGATCGTCACGCCGTACGAGAGGTAGTGAGACTGAGCAGTCAGCATCCTCTCATCGTAGGCGGGTGGGTGAGGGTAGCGCTAGTGGGCATGATGTGGGGGCTGGCAACAGTCGCCCTGAGAGGTCCCATAGGACCCACACCACTGGGGGTAGTTCCAGTCGCACCGATCCTACGTGATCATGGTGGTCGACTCCCTAGGCTTGGGGTTTTTGAGTTTTTGATTTTTTTTGTGAGGTCAGAGGACCGACTTATTGTAGCCTACGGGCATTTTTGGTGATATATATACATGACTTTCTTTTTTATTATACACTTGTCATGATTTATTGTTACTTTTATGCACATTTATTTATGTTGATGTATGCATATGTTATTATGAATGCGAATGTTTCTAATTATATGATGTATGCATATGGAATGGATGAAATGATTTGTTGATAACTTGGCGGTGGCACCATAGACTGTACAGGATTTACTGGCTTTCTGTACTATGTGATTGCTTTGTGGAATGACTTTGCATGTGTAATATTTTTTTGTTTTGTATTTTTTGATGGTGATGTAAGTAATGGAATGTACCACAGGTGTTCTAGAATGTAGTTAAGGTTTTTCGAGACTCAGATGTTTTAACTAACTAGCCAAGACTGTACATTTATCTCACAAGACTTTTGAACAAGGTACGAATCAGACTTGAGTTTGACCAAGTTATTTCACATCCCTGTGTGTGCGATTGAATTCGTTTATGTGGTATTTGTCAGGATACCGCCAGTGCCAGATAGGTTGTCAACCAAACCTGTACTGAGGATCACCTAATTAGCTCCACTAACTCCTTTGTTGTATTTAGTAAGATTAATCTACGGTGCAATCTAGGATACCATAAGCTAGCTCATCCACATGCAAACATTGATCTGTACACAATTTAATGTGATAGATATATCATCATGCGGGAGGTTTACCGCTAGTGACCAATAGGCTATCCACCAAACCGGTACTGAGGATCACCTCATGACCTTTCGAATGTTGAGAGTTCCAGGGATTCAAGTTCGACTCCCTTATTTTCTTCAATTTTATTGGGATACTTGCTCTCATATGTAGTGATAAAAATCATTGTTTATTTTTATTTTTATTTTTTCTTTTGAGCAAGGGATTTGAATTTTGAGTGATGAGAATCACTATTTCTTGTGATTTTTGATGTATGCACTTTGTGGGTTTTGATGTCAAACTTTGGAGTTTGTACTTTGACTTTTTGCAATTTTTTTTGATATTTGCAACTTTTTGAGAATTTGGGATTTTTGGGGAATTGGGTAGGGAAGATGCTTGTCCTTTTGCCAACTCTCAGCATTCTTGGGGTCATTCGCATAGGGGGATGAGCGAGATAACCTTTTCACTGTATGGTATCCTAGATTGCTTTGCAGGTTTCATATTTCATTCACACAACTTGGGAATTTTTTATGTGTTTTAACTTGTGTTGGGATGCTATGTAACAAGGTGTGATCCAAGTAAAACTCTACCTTTGTAAAAATTTGTCTGACTTTGTACAGTTTTTGGCTAGAAATCTAAAGACAGCTGAATGACGAAAACCCTAGATACATTAGAAGACAACTGACTATGATATGGTGAAAAATGTGGATGGCGTTTATTTTTGTTGGATTATTTACAAAGTGGAAAAATGTGGAAAATGATGGAATTGCCGAGTAATTACAGTCTATGGTGCATTTGACCTGTATGACCAACAAATATGCAATGTATGTATGTGATGCCTAATGCAACTTATTTTTTTTTGTGTTTTGATTTTTAAGAGTATGCATGGAAGTGAGATGCAATTTTTTTGTTATTTTTGATTATTTTATTGTTTTTGAATATTCGTTATGGTTGGTTTATCCCGAATGGGTGCGGACCAAGTGATTCTTTCGGATCCTTGGAGGTTTTGACCAAAGGGATTATAGATACCTTTGGGGCATTTTGGGTGACCAAGCGGTTGTGGGAACCCTTGGGGCTTTTGGTTTGACCAAAGGGATTATAGATACCTTTGGGGCATTTTGGGGTGACCAAGCGATTGTGGGAATCCTTGGAGCTTTTGGTTTGACCAAAGGGATTATGGGTACCTTTGGGGCATTTTTGGGTTGACCAAGCGATTGTGGGAATCCTTGGAGCTTTTGGTTTTGACCAAAGGGATTATGGAAACCTTTGGGGCATTTTGGGGTTGACCAAGCGATTATGGGAATCCTTGGAGCTTTTGGTTTGACCAAAGGGATTATGGAAACCTTTGGAGCATTTTGGGGTTGACCAAGTGATTATGGGAATCCTTGGAGCTTTTGGTTTGACCAAAGTGATTATGGATACCTTTGGGGCATTTTTGGTTGACCAAGCTATTATGGGAATCCTTGGAGCTTTTGTTTGACCAAAGGGATACCCTTGGGGACCATTAATCCTGACTTTGGTTTGACCAAAGGGATTATGGACACTTTGGGCCATTTTGGAGTTGACCAAGCGATTATGTGGAATCCTTGGAGCTTTTGGTTTGACCAAAGGGATACACCTTGGGGATTTTCTCTTGACAAGGATTAGAAATCCTTCGAGCTTTTGGTTTGAAAGGGATACTGATGAAATTTTGCATTGACCAAGGATTATGGGAATCCTTGGAGCTTTGGTTTGACAAGGATTAGGACCCTGGATTGGGGACGATAGAACAACCCTTGGTTAGATTGACCAGACCATTGGTTGGACCATGTAAGATTTGGGGACTTAAATGGAACAAAGAGGGCTAAGTCCCAGATAGGAGACGATGTGGAGAAATTGAGAATTTGGTCTCCATTATCGTGAGGTGGTGACTCGGACATCCTTGGTGATATTTATGCTCCGATCACCGCTCCGTGGGTATTGGCACAAAGGATCGGCCCTATGTGCGGATAGAAGGATAGGGTCTGCCCTTGGGCACTGATGGCTCTATAGGGTCTCTGGGTGGAAGGTGCTCTCTGTATGCCGAAGTGGCGGATGCAGCACTTGGTCCAACTGTGCTTGGTTTAGGTGCCACCTATGCCTTGGCCCCATGTTTAGCTATTCAAACATGTCATCAATGTCCATGGGGTATTGTTGCTGTCGCATATGGTTGAGATATGCCATCTCAGTCTCATCTTCATAATCACTATCGGAGATCCATAGGCCTTCATTGGCTTCGACAACTGTTTGTGGCATGTGAGGCTCGTTCTGCTCGAGCAAGTTGATTTGGTCCCATCGGGGTTGTTCCACTCTCTGCGGGAGGACCTGATTCTCTTGAGGTGGCAATTGCTCGATTGGAGCATTCAAGGGGAACATTGCCACGAAGTTCTCCTGATAGTCATCTATGGGCGTCACTTGCGAGTGATTGCTATCGGACTCGAAAGGGTCCCAAGGTGCTACCTCATACTCTGACTCGTCTTCTGAAGATCCTTCTTGACCTTGTCTATATCCCTCTTGGAGGTAAGTTCTTGAACTTTCCCCTTTCTCGATCGAAGGGAAGGGGTTGTTGAGGCCCACAAGGTTTGTTGTTAACAATGGGAGATAATCCCCCAATGTGTATGTTGTGTTAGGATTGGCATATGGATCTTGTGCCAACCCATCCTTGTTGCCTAGCCCTAGGCCTTGCATGTTCTCTACCAAGATGTCAAGGGGCAAAGGGTGGTTGAACCCTACTCCTGATTTATCATATGGCATTTGATATCTTGGTTGACAAAGAATGCGCACTCCTTGTTCATATCTGCCCAACCCATATCCATGCCAATTACATTGGCCAAGGTATTTCAAAGCAAAGTTCGGGTTGGACAGATAGTTGACGTTCTCAGCAAAGGGCTCTTCGTCCTCTTCCTCTTGTAGGTAAGGTTCAATGCCATTGTCGAGGCCCCCATATACAAAATTTGTCTGATTTGGTGGGTAGCCTAAAGGGACAATAGTGTCGATGGGGAGGCGAGGTCTCCCCATGTCCTGCATGGACTCAAGCGTGGGTGTTGCTACAATGTTCCGCACTAGGTACTCCCCTAGGCCCGTATTGGCCATCTCAACGGTGATCATTGGTGATTGAGGGGGAGGGAATGGGAGTTCTTCCTGAGTCCACTCCATGTTGGGTGAACCAGGCATCTCGACTTCCATTCGGCTGGGCACCTCTTCGGTAGAGATGGTTGAGACCAATGGTGGTACCTCTTCCAGGGGCTTCTTCCCATTGTCCTTCGGTGTGGCCACCGTAGGTGGCGTCGTTGGTGAAGGACCAGATGATGAAGATGGGCCCGATTGGTGATTTGAGGGACTTAACAGTGGGGATGTATGCGGAATCGGACCCTATTTGGATGGATTCAACTGAAAGTCCAAATGTGTCGATGGGAGGGTCGATTGTGGCATCAGCTGCACCGCATTGCAATACTTGAAGGGCTCTAAGTCTATTGGGACTACATGCACTTGCCCTTCGTATGTGTACTTTAGGCATTGATGGGCTATCGAAGGGACACACTTCATGTCCCTGATCCAAGGCCGGCCCAACAAAATATTGTAGGCCATCTCACCTTCCAGGATGTGGCACAACGTAGGAATAGTCTTTTGTCCCACTTGGATGGGCAGGACAATTGTGCCAACCATCGAGCATATCGCGTCATTGAATGCTCGAAGAGTATAGGTGGAGGCCACAATGTGAGATGCTAGCAACTTGAGGTGTTTCAATGCCGCTATTGTGATTATATTGTTGGATGAGCCAGTGTCCACCAACACCCTCTTAAATGGAATCCCGTTGACCCATGCAATGACGTGCAGGGGTGGATCCACCATATCACCAGTCACCAATTTTAGTTCGTCTTCTCTAAAGGTGATGACTGGTTCTATGCATCATTTTACATGTCCCACAAAGTTGTTGAAAGAATTTGCTTCGTGGGGCTGTAGCTCGATGGCTTTGAGTATCTCCATTAGAGCCTCCCGATGGGGCGGTGATTGTTGGATGAGCTCATAGATGGAGAGCCTAGCCGACGTGGTCCTTAAACTTTGGGTAAGTTTAGTCCGAATCGTGGCCACTGGTCTAGGTGGGGGAGGTTGTGTAGGGTGTTGTTGAGGTTGTGACATTGATGGAACCTCTCCTGTAGCTGTAGTGGGGGCAGCTGTGCTTGGGTACCTCTTGTTCCATGTCACTATGCTTATCATCCCTACATACCCCTGCATGGGGCAGTTTTGTGTCACCTCATTGACTTGTAGAGTCTTTGCCTATGCATCATGGGCAGGCAGGGGGTCTTTGAAGACCTCCATCTATTGGTTGCTTGGTGCTACGGGATTATCCACCGCTAGCATTTTGTTGTCTATTAGGTCCTGCACTAAGCTTTTGAACTTCCAACATGCGTAAAGGTCATGTCCTTTCTGTCGGTGAAATCTACAATATAGGTCTTCCCTATAGCCCTTGGGTTTTGGCGCGTTGGGGTCTACGGGTCGACTTTCTGGCAGGTTTATCAAGTTTGCCATGGACAAGCGGTCAAACAAGGAGTCTTTAGACTCTGTGAAGGGTGTGAATTATCGCCTAGGGTGACGCTGCTGATTTTGCTCTTGCCTATGATTTTCCTTCTCATAGCTATCAAGAGGAACTGCCTGATAATTAGCCTTTGGGGGTTGTGTCATCTGTGCAGGCTTTGGTATGTTTATGGCAACCTGATTGACCGCGACGGGTTTCGGTTGCGTGGACCCAATTTTGGCATTTTTGGGCCACTCTTTCTTGCATGGCTTGGCAATCTCACCATCCTGTATCTTGATCTCCTCAATTATTCTGGCTTGCACCAGGGCTTCCTCGAGAGTGGCATATTGCTGCAGTTGCAATAGCATGGAGATCGACCTTAGGCAACTCTTTGAGAACATTTGGGTCAGGTCGGCCATGGGAGGGAGGTAAGGTAGCCTTGAAAGCAACGTCCTCCACCGATTTCCATAAGCCACCATGGTCTCTTCCTCATACTGCCTGAGGCTAGCTAGGTCGCTTAATGATGCCTTCTTCTTGGTGTTGAAGGTGAAACATTCGAGGAACGCGTCCACTAGCTGGTCTAGGTTGTTGATGCTATGCTTCGACAACTGGGTAAACCAATCCGAGGTAGGGCCTACGAACGTGGTTATAAATGTTCTTAGAAGCAAAGCATCGTTGTCCTGAATGCCAAAGCATTGACTCAGGAATCTTGTCACGTGCTCTTGGGCATCCTCATCCCCTCTAAAAATTGCCAATTGAGGCATTTTGAAGTGTTCAGGGTATGGGGGTGCCGGCACTGAAGGATGCACAGGGTGACTGCGGAGCTGGCGTAAAGTGGGCTTTTGGGGCCCAGAAGTCTTGGTCTCCATAGACTCTAAGCGCTCTAGCAGTGCTTTGTATGCATCGGAAGATTTGATCTCTTCCTCCTTGGTTTGTTCCCGTTGTGAATTACGGGGAACTTGAGGCCTATGGAGGGGTAGCCGGATAGCGCCCCCTTGCCTTGGTAGGGCATTTCAGCCCGCTCTTCTTCTTGCTCGAATTCCTCATAGGCTTCTTGAGGAGTTCCTGGGCGTGACCTATAAACATGGGTGGGTGCCCGAGGAGGGTGCCCATCATTGGCTCTAGGAGTGGTCTCCCGCTCAGGTCTAGGAGGTCTTGGAGGCAACGCTTGATAAGGTCATGGAGACCTATCTCGCACCAAGGGGTTGTGCCTCTCATAAAGCTCTGTCTTATGCGTGCGAGGGGTTGGAATCCTCTCATGCATAGTGTTCTGGAGCAACTCATCCGTCTGACGCTGAATGCGCTCTTTGCTAAGATGGTACAGGTGCTCTAACTATTGTTGATCTTGCTCAAGCTGCATGATTTGCGCTTGGCGGGCGGCATGTTTGGCAAATGCCAAGTCGATTTGTTCTATCGTCTTAGGTCTAGGAGGCCTAGATGCCTCCCCTACATATCTATCTCGGTCGTGGTGATCCGAGATCTCTATAGGTCGCTTCCCTCTATCGAGGTTAGCGGCATTCACCCGAGGCTCTGGCCTCAGTAGGTGATCCTGATAAATAGCAGGTGTGGAGGCGCATTGCTCCCATGCTGTGTATTGCTCTTGAGGAATATAGTGGTTTTCCTCATGCTCCCTTTCATATATGTGAAAGGGGCGGGCAGAGTTGGCTCGCCCTGTCTGAAGAGCCTTGCGCTCTGGATTTGGCCTATTGTTTCTGACAGTAATGAGGGGTAGAGGAGGGATGATATAATCATGTGGCCCCTCCTTATGGACCCTATGTTGTTCTAGCACTTCATCACGTGGTGGCCACTCATAATGAGTGTCTAAGGGGGCCTTCCTATGTATGTACTCCTCCTGAAAGGGTCTATGTTGAATGGGAGTGCCCCTCGAAGGGGTGCCTCTATAGTCCTGTTCCGTCATGGTATGATGTGGACTATTTTGTGGGTCAGGCCGCCAAGGTGGTATGACCAAGTCCTTGGGGCTATAACGGAGGTGACTTGTGCCCCCTTGTACACTTTTCGCAGCTTCTGCCCGTGATTGGGCTTGGCTACGGGTGTACACCATGGTGGTGGTTCTCTAAAAGATATGTATGTTTTTATCTTCTTTATGATTTTTTATGCTACACTAAACAAAAAGGGGCCACACAAACAAAGAAGTGATTATCTCGTTTATAGATTAAATGTGTGCCCTAAATCTGGTTCAGTGTGTTTTGATTTTTGTTTTGAAAGCCTTGTAAAGAAAATTTTGTTGTACATGCAATATGAGGGCTCTTATATCTCCCAAAATGGTCGCCCCTTCAATATACCACTGCTAGGCCATTATACCGAACCTCTCAATATACCCGCCCTTACGTGAGGGAAACTATTGGTACGCGAGAGCAGAACAGTACGTGGAACATAGGCGGTACGGAAGGGGAATCACTCTATTTTTGACACCTACCATAGAAGACTTATCCTCATGCACTGGGAATCACCCCAGCTACACTTGGTCAGCTTTCATCAGGATTTACGTCTAGCAACAGTCACGATCGGGGTTATGTATGCAAAATTCAAGCCAAGGTGGTGATGAAATCCACCGTTGGTCTTGATCAAGTGTTGGGGTTTTACGACCAACTCCTTGATGTTTATATTATCACGTGGTGTGTGTGGTTCTTTTTACTTGCGCAAAGAAAGAAAACATGCAACAAACTTCTCTATGCAAGCAAAGAAAGCAGAAAAATCATAGAAACAGAGACAAAAAATTACAGAGGATGTTCAGAAAACCTACCTCTTCTCTGCCCAAACCGGATGCCCCTGAGTTTCTGCTCAAAAAATGCACAGAGAGCTAATCATCTCGGGGTGGGATGAATAGCAGATCTGTATTCATCATAGGGTGGGACGAATGCCTATTCATCCCTGGGTGGCACGAATTCCAGCTCTGTATTCGTCACAGGGTGGCACGAGCAGCAGTCCAGCGCTTGAAGGATTAACACCTACAAGAAAAAACACAAAATTTTGATCAAAAACTTGATCCCAAAATTAGGGGACAGGGTCCCACCATGATCGCCACTGAAAGCATGTCTACGGAAGCACAGGCGCACCGGGTGCGATGCAAACAAAAGCAGATGTATTTACACGAAATGACTAAAGTGCATGAAAAAGGGAAAGCAAATGAAATGAAATGAGATGTAAAGCAAAAACAAAGGTGCAGCCTATTTTATTAATTTTTCTTGTGATCAGGTTACAATACGTCTCCCCCCATTTTCAGGGGCTCGGAGCGTTCGATACAATTTTGTTACACCAACGGATGGTACGCTTCCCTTCGGGATCTTCCGCGTGCCCACATTCGAAATGGGTGGGCCAAACGTCATCGCCGCTTGCATGAATACATTCTTAGTTCCTTTCTGCCCCTCCGGTGTCGATATCCTATGTACAGAGAAACAACAAATGATTAATAGCACATGCGTATGGAGGGAAACATGCAATCCCCAAGGCCTCCGGTTAATGCATACATGAAATAATTAAAACAGTGATCAAAACATATCAGAATAGAATGAAATTTGAACAGAAGCATGTAAACATCATCAGGGACACATTGCAAAAAGAACAGTCGAGAAATCTATTGTAGATTTCTAATCGCTCCGGGGTGGGACGATTAGGACTGTCATAAAATGTCCGAAAGTGACCTCCCAAATGTCCCATCCAGAGGCCTCCAAAACACCTAAAAACTTGGGGTTAGGCAAAATGGGGCATTTTGAGATGACCCAGAAGGTCGGATTTTGCAGATTCTACCCCGATCGCCCTGTATCCGAAGGCGCTCCCTGTATGTTAGTAAAAGCGTAAAACAATGAAAACATAGTCAAAACAAGTCAGAATGCATTGAAAATTGAACAGCAGCATATATGAATCACATAAAACAAGATGCAAAAGAAATAGTGAAGAAATATGCTATAGATTTCTAATCGCTCCGGGGTGGGGCGATTAGGACTGCAATAGTGCGGGGGGCACCGGGGGCAGGACGCCCATCGTTTGGGGCTTGGTTTTGACACCAATCCACTTGGGATGGGTCCAAAACCTCCTAGGGGGTTGTGTCAAAAAATTGGGTGTGGGATTGTGGCCAATTGTTTGGGTTTTGGGTCCGGATTGCGCTCCTAATGTTCACCCAATAACCTCCCTTCCAAAAGAGAGATCAAGGATGTAGGAAGCACAATGAGGGGTGAGGGTATAATTCGGCAGCACTCCATTGCTCCAAATGCTCCTGCTCTATCCTCTTTTTGGGGTGAGAAGACTCACCATTTTATAGACCTGAGGGTCTCCTTTGAATGTGCATGCAGGGGCGCCACTTGGCCATCATGCCTTGTCAGGGGAGAGAAGATTCCTCCCTGATTAAGGGCTCCATGACTGCCTCTATGACTGCCTCTTTGAGCTTTGAAATGCTCACTCACACTCCCATGCATTGAAGGTGGAGTTGAGTGGCGGATCTGGGCTGCCATTTGTCAAGGTTTGACTTTTTGCCCGTCAAACTTGCTATTCGCCCCACCCTGGAGCGATTGTTGCTAATCATCCCGGGGTGGGGCGAATAGCATTCTAATCATCCCAGGGTGGAACGAATAAGGAGCAGGGTGCTTGAAAGGTGCCAAATTGACCTCTGACCTTCCAAAACTACTTTGGGAGTGGTTAGGACCACTGTTTAACCTCTAGGGGCTGCCCTAGGGGCTATGTATGCCAATTCGGTCAGTGCTTGTAGCCACATAATCGGATTGGTGTTGTTTTGGTGTCTACACCCTTAATCATCTCTCCCTTTGCTTTTGCTTCAAAAATGTGTTAGGACTCTATCCTAATACAACCATTGTTATATACTTGTCTAGTGTTGATGTATGTTGCACCTTGGGCACCTAATGTGTATGGTCCCATTGTAATGTACTCTTACTTTTATTATAAGTTAGTAGCTCAATTTCTCTTTTTCACATGGTATGAACCTTGACCATTAGGTAGGGTAAATAAGAGTCTATATAAGGACATGGGTTTGGAGTAGAATGTATCTCATATTTTTCTTAAGTTGTATCGAAGCTCTACTTCCAATGAGGTTTCCCCTTCGAAGAGGCCTGTGATATCTATTCTACGTGATTAATATAAGTTTGATATGTTTTCAATCAATTATTTTCTTAAGAACTTTTATTATTTCATTTTTTGTGGTCATTTAGTTTATAATTATTTCCATTTATTCCTATATTGTTGTTATGGTTATGCTTATTTTTATACGAAGGTTCCTAATAAGTGGATTCAAAAATCTCTTTTCAAGGTTGTATTCTACAACAACAACAATAGTTCTTGTCCTTCCATTTTTTTTCTATTCTATAATTGTTTCCATTCTATTTTTCATTAAAGTGCCTTTTCAAAAGAAACACATTTTCTTCTATTTTTAGTGTATTAGGTTAGAAACCTTCTGTTGGGGGTTTTAAAATATCATGAAAGAGATATCATTTTTTGCTAAGTGAGAGTAGTAATAAAGTATCTAGTGAAATAAAAGGTGTTCAAACTATAATACCCAGGCCTTAGATAACACCCATATATGGTTGCGAGCTCCCCCATACCCTTGGGTATATAAGGATACCCCTAGGAATGGTAGAAGCCTCTACCCATAGAAATATATTGGTTGTTTGAGGTTTGTGATGAAATGGTAAGAAATTAGCCCTAGGAAGTTACTCTCCTAGGACCCTCGAAAATAGATGGTTTGGTTATGAGTATGATGGAACCCTTTATAGTTAGAGCTCTAAAATATTGGGTCAACCACTAATTACGAATGGGATTATATATCATATATCCCATGAAATCAGACACACCTTAATTTATCCCTATTGCAACCTTATTTTAAGTCCTTTCCTAGTCAAAATCAAAACAAGATCTGAGCACACCATAGAAGCGACTAATCTAGTCATAGTTTGATGATGCAAAGAATATTTGGTGTGATAGTACATAGATATATAGTCTGACACTGTAAAGAATATATAGGTTGATAATGCAAAGTGTGATAGTACAAAGAATATATAGTCTGATAGTATAAAGAATATATAGTCTGATAATGCAAAGAATATTTGGTGTGATAGTACAATAAGTATACAGTTTGATAGTATAGAAAATATAAAATCTAATAGTTAGAGAAATCAATTCTCAGTAGTCTTCCAACAGAGCAATTAGCTTTTCATAGTAAAAACAAATCACCATTTTTTGATATAACCCATTACGATCCCCTCTTTGAGTTGAATGTTTTGAGATCTAACTCCAAATACCTATTTTTAGAACTTTGTGTAGACACAAAATTGCAGCCATTCATCCACCTTCCTAGTCATCCCACCTTCCACTTGTCCTCCATCCCCCTTTCCCGCCTTCAAAAGGCCCATTTTCCCTTTCCCGCCTTCAAAAAGGCCCATTTTCCCCTTTCCCGCCAAAATAGGACTTATTTTAATATATATTATATTATTTTAATATTTTATATTATATTTAATTTATTTAATATTATATTATATAATTATAAGTTCATTTAACCTCCACCGTCCGATCAGATTAAATCCCTACCATCCATCCCACTCAATCCATGCCACTTCCATCATTTAATCTTAGCCCTAGGATATGACTTAATCTTAGCCACACGATCAAAAGTGTAAAGTTAAGAACCCTAAGTTAAACCCTAAAGCTAAGTTATAAATACAAGCCCCTCATATTGCCCAAAAGAGGCTAAAATACCGAAAGAATGGAACGTTGAAGAATCTTGAGGCCTCTCTGTTGAAGAATACCCTGAGCACCTTTAGCATACCCTAGGATAGATCTCCATTTCATCCTCCATTGCCGTCACAGCCCCCATCCATCCGCCGCATCTCTCGCACCCCCTAATTAGCTTTTGTAGATTTACCCTCACCCACACCATCCCGACCTTCAAGCCACCAAACTTCAACCTCCAACCCAATCCAAGTGCACCTTCGCCATATAATCATAAATAATATTTTGCACCCATGCTATCTGACATAAGATCTACAAAATGAGCAAAGTCACATCTTCACAAGCAAGGTAAATCTATATTTGGTTATCATTCATTGTTATTGCATTTTACATTTACAGCTTACATCAGATCTAGGGTTTTAGTATTCATTTTAGAGGGTCTCACACGGTGGAACCCTCTCTTTTGTTTACTAACAATTTTACTATTTTTTTGTGTGTAGGATTGGGTAACATTGATCTAAAGAAGCATTGGAAGACTACTGCAGTCAGAGTGGCCCGACATCGGATATCTCAAAGCCCACTCACCCTATTGGGATCAAAGGCGCAATATTTGGAAGACACTATTTTATTTTATTGCTAGGGTTTTGGAGAACCCTAGCCCATTGTAATATTGTATCAAAATACTCTTGGAGAGTAGCATTGTATCAAAGAGTTCACTTGGCTCCCCCCATTGTCAATATTAAAATTGGAACATTTTGTGCAATATTTGTCTCTTTGTGTATTTACTTGTAATTTCATTTTTAGTGTCGCATCTTTGCATCTACAAATGGTGATCACGGTGGGACCCCACAAGGGTTTCATTATTTGATAGATCTACCTTGCTAACTTAATTTTATTTCTGTTTGTTGCAGGATTTTCAGAAGCGTAAAAGTCATCGATTTTGTCGCTAGGGTTTCTAAGCATTCTGTAGCACTTTTAGAGTTACGTAGGTGCTCTTGCCCTACATAGTGCTCTACTGCACGTAGGCTCCCTCTCCCTGTGTTGATTAGAGGCATTCGACTGCATTTCCTACATAAACTGCCCTGACTATTTTGGCCATATCTCACTCATCCGAGTCATATTGGGCTGAAATTTTGAGGGTAGATTCCTGACATGCCATAGCATGTCTCCACAAATTTTTAGGTCAATCAGAGTATAATATATCTCATAATGACTTCACCAAAATGTAGGCTTCCAAGTGAGTTCCATAACCCTAGTTGGTCATTTAACAATTTATGTATTCTATATTTTTCTGTAGTTTTTCATTGTTTCTGGGTTATAAAAAGATATTAACACTAAGTAATCTAAGAAAGAATATGTAGAAAATTATATCTAGGGTTTGTGTGTATTTCATTATACCAAATTCATTTCTTGTTCTAAAGTTGTAGATCTAGGTGATTGTTTGCATTTTTGAGTGCATGTGAAGCTGAAAAGCATCCTAGATTTTGCATTTTAGGGTTAAATATCACTTAAATTTTGTGTATCTAAATAGGAACAACATTTTGATACATAAAGTAATCCTGCCCTAGGCTGGCCCCTTTGGCAGAGAGGTGGATGAACCCTCCGATTGCTCTTTTGATATATTCGGGTATCATTTGTAGGCAAGGGATTTTAAGGGTGTACTCTGCGCTCTTTAGATGAAATTTGTGTCTTTGTGTTGGCTTCTAATTTAGATTAGTGAAATTAGTCATCTTTAACATTGTCTGCACACCATAAAGAACAAGAAACATAAAATTAACATCACACACTGCACGCTCCACTTTTTAACAGTAGTAGTTGGATTTCATCACCAACTATTGCTTGAGGTTTGGTGACGGTGGCATTCATCTCCATCCATCAAATATCTGCCCTTAGACACCATAGGATTACCCCCGAGCAAACTTGTTGGAGGTCATTACCAACAAGAATCTCGCAGCCCTATCCAGCCATAGATTTTTCCTTTATTTCATTTAACAAAGATTAGGTAACATCAAACACACCAACCACACAATTTTAAAAGGAACCACACATTAATGAAGAAAATAATACGGAATGAGGTAAGCCACACAAGGTGAAACCTAGGACTGATTGTTTTCTTTTATCTTTAAATTCTTGTACAAGTTTTTACAGTTGGTTTTATTTTGATAAGCTTTAAATATTGGGTTTAAGTACTTTATGGTATTAACAAGACATCAGAAGAAAGTAATAAACCAAAATAGCTTAATGGAAAATACATTTAACTTGGCTTTACGTTAACCATTTCATCATTTCATCATTAACATGGCTCAACCTTAGCCATTTCATCATTTCATCATTAACATGGCTCAACCTTAGCCATTTCATCATTTCATCATTAACATGGCTCAACCTTAGCCATTTCATCATTAACATGGCTCAACCTTAGCCATTTCATCATTTCATCATTAACATGGCTCAACCTTAGCCATTTCATCATTTTATCATTAACATGGCTCAACCTTAGCCATTTCATCATTTCATCATTAACATGGCTCAACCTTAGCCATTTCATCATTTCATCATTAACATGGCTCAACCTTAGCCATTTTATCATTTCATCATTAACATGGCTCAACCTTAGCCATTTCATCATTAACATGGCTCAACCTTAGCCATTTCATCATTTCATCATTAACATGGCTCAACCTTAGCCATTTCATCATTTCATCATTAACATGGCTCAACCTTAGCCATTTTCATCATTTCATCATTAACATGGCTCAACCTTAGCCATTTCATCATTTCATCATTAACATGGCTCAACCTTAGCCATTTCATCATTTCATCATTAACATGGCTCAACCTTAGCCATTTCATCATTAACATGGCTCAACCTTAGCCATTTTATCATTTCATCATTAACATGGCTCAACCTTAGCCATTTCATCATTTCATCATTAACATGGCTCAACCTTGGCCATTTCATCATTAACATGGCTCAACCTTAGCCATTTCATCATTAACATGGCTCAACCTTAGCCATTTCATCATTTACATGGCTTAACCAATAGCCCTTTCATCACTAACATGGCTTACACAATAGCCATTCCATCATTACATAATAGGTGGATTTGATGTGTTTTCCATTAAGCTATTTTGACTTATTACTTTTGTTTGATTTCGAGTTAGTACCATAACGTAAGTAAATCAAATAATAATAAAAAGGAATACATTTTAAATAATAATGAATGAGGTAAGCCACACAAGGTAAAACCTAGGACATTGTATTTTCTTTTACTTTTAAAAATTCCTACACAAGATTGTTTGGTTTGGTGTTATTTGGATTTAATTGCATATCTTTTGTTTACGCACTTCATAGTTCAAGCTAGAATGCAAAAGAAAACAAGTAACTTAAATTGTGTAATGGAAAACATACCCCACTCCCCGGTCACTTCGATGGCTGATCAATTTCAAAAGGCTCCAAAGGTCTTAACCCCTTTGGTCACACATCAATTTCAAAAGGCTCCAAAGGTCTTAACCCCTTTGGTCACACATCAATTTCAAAAGGCTCCAAAGGTCTTAACCCCTTTGGTCACACATCAATTTCAAAAGGCTCCAAAGGTCTTAACCCCTTTGGTCACACATCAATTTCAAAAGGCTCCAAAGGTCTTAACCCCTTTGGTCACACATCAATTTCAAAAGGCTCCAAAGGTCTCAATCCCTTTGGTCACATCAAATTTTCAAAAGGCCCCAAAGGTACCCAACTCCTTTGGTCATAAGCTTACTATGTTAGTGGGAGTAGACAAACCCGAGCTGATGAACATCATACACTTGAAAGTGTTCCATGCTTATTGTGATTACTATATATGTACATACATGGCTAAAAAAAAAATCAAAACAACAAAACAACAAAATCAAATTGCATTTTCATAAGCATGCATACATATAGGCATTTGCATATACACTTCCACATTCACATTCATAAGCATTTTTCACATGCATTTCATTTTCGCTTGCATTCATACATCTAGATTCATACATTCATAATTGCACATTTCATATACATTCCGCTATAGTCATTCATAATTGCATTCATCCCATCCCATGTTCGAATGATCTTACTTAGTAATGATGATATGGCCACAAATACAAAGTCAAGTTATAACAATTGGGGGTACCTAGTTTGAAGAAATCATGCAACCCTCACAAAAGCCATATGTCAAACCACATCCCATGTCAAAAATCATAAAGCCTAGATTTTCAATCACTCAGCCATTACTAGTGTAGCAAGCAACCTCCAAATGAATGTCCGATTTTCTTTGGGACCAAAAATACACTTTACACATTAAGAAGGTCTTGAGTATTGCCAATTGATTCTGAATACAATCTTGAACCAATCACATTCCATCACATCTTAAAAACATTATGAGCCAAAGAGGGTTAGTACCATACTTGGGTAGTACCTTGAAGCGAAAAGGGATAATCCTCGCTTGTCCCATCATGCAACATAGTCCAAAGCAAAAATAGTGGTTTTCACCACTACCTCAATTACTCTTCAAACATAAGCATAAAAACATAGAGTAGTAAGGATAGGGTCAAAATTCTCATCACACTTCGGTTGAGAATCCGATTCCCCAAAGCTCTATACAAAATTAACAAATAAAATCCCAAACACCCTTGATCCCTCAAGTCGTAAGGATTCATACTTCACGTCCCTAGCAAGGATGGGTAGTCATCCCCAAGGCCTAAAAGATCAAATCCCATTGGACTATGGAGTGAATCTTCATCGAGGCTATAGACGCCTGGATGGCAGTGGAGTAAGCTCATGCGGGGTGACATGTCTCCTTGGCAAACAGGAAGACCTCTGACCGCACATAAGGACAGGCTAGCTTCAGGTCATCTCCATAACAGGTCATGCCCAATTTACTCATAGTGGGTCAATGAACTTCACATGCACACACACTGGTTCTTGATTAGATAGGGTCATTGTCACACTCAAGATTTGGTAATTGAACCTCACTTGCACACACATTGGTCCTAAAGAAAGTTAGACAACCCAAGTGAGTTTGATTGATAATACTAGTATGTTTGAGTTTTTGAAAATGTTGTAGTACTCATTCCATATCAACATCCATATCTTCTTCCATATCAACATCCATATCTTCTTCCATGTCAACATTCATGCCTGCATCATACGTCAAGTTGCATAAAGTCGTTAAAATTGGGTACCCCTGATTACAAAATAGTGGACATCAAACATGGCCAATAAAATTTCTGAACTATAAAAAGATCATTCGAACACCATGCATCCCTCTCATATAGCTTAGGTTCATTACACATTTACTTGCATCAATAATACATCATTTAGCTTGCATGAATCATCCATATAAGCATTAGGCACATACATCATTTAGCTTGCATTAATCATCCATAAGGCATTCCATAAAAATATTTTCATTAAACATGCATTGCATTCACATTAACACATTAACACAAAAGCATAACACAAACATAAAAGCCATGTATGTATATATATCAAACTCACATATGCAAAGATCGCTAGAAAGTTCAAACATCATCACAACTTGGGGGTGTTCAAGGTTTCACACCTTTCCCCCAATCAAGCAAGCAACATCACAACTAGGGGGTGCTCAAGGTTTCACACCTTTCCCCTAATAAATCAACATCACAGCTAGAACTTGGGGGTGTTCAAGGTTTCACACCTTCCCCACACTTGCAATAAACAATTCAATCATTCAATCACATCACATCATCAACAAGTCAATTGCTAGGTTCAAAAGACTACGTTCTTTTGTCAAAGGTTGCGCCCTTTGCCTTGCATTCACATCATCCAAATTGCAAAAATCCCTTCATCTATTGGGGCAAAAATAGATCACATTTACGTTCTTTTATCATTATCCATTCATAAGTGAACCTTGTATTTAGTGGTTTATCCTATAAACCTAGTGGTTGCAACGACTGGTTATCCATGCAATCCAGTAGGATGGATAGACTACCATAAGGACACTTTCATCATCAAAAAACCCTTTATCTATTAAGGGCAATGAACAAACACTTTTTCATCTTTCATCATCAAAAACCCCTTTATCTGTTAAGGGCAATGAACAGACACTTTTTCATCTTACATCATCAAAAACCCCTTTATCTATTAAGGGCAATGAACAGACACTTTTTCATCTCTTACATCATCAAAAACCCTTTATCTATTAAGCAAAAAATTTTTTATTAAAAATTTTCATAAACATCATCAAAAACCCCTTTATCTGTTAAGGGCAATGAACATACACTTTTTCATCTTACATCATCAAAAACCCCTTTATCTATTAAGGGCAAAGAACAGATACAAATCATGTTATTTTCATTCATTTCTCAAAAATCCCTTCATCTATTGGGGCAAAAATAGATCACATTTGCATTCCTATCAAGTGAACCTTGTATTTAGTGGTTTATCCTATAAACCTGGCGGTTGCAATGACTAGTTATCCATGCAATCCGGTAGGATGGATAGACTACCATAAGAACACTTTCATCATCAAAAACCCCTTTATCTATTAAGGGCAAAGAACAGACATAATCACTTCATTTTCACATCATCAAAACCCCCTTTATCTATTAAGGGTAAAGAACAGATACAAATAATTTTATTTCATCACATTTTCACATCATCAAAATCCCCTTTCTTCAACCGTTAGGGCAAAAATGGTATCTCATCAATCATCATTTATCAAAAATCATGGTATTATACACCAACCCCCTTTCTTCAACCGTTGGGGCAAAAATGGTATCTCATCAATCATCATTCTTCAAAAATCATGGTATTATACACCAACCCCCTTTCTTCAACCGTTGGGGCAAAAATGGTATCTCATCAATTGGCTCTAAGTGAACCTCGTATCCAATAAATTATTCTATAAACTTGGTGGTTGCAGTGATAGTAATCCATGCAATTCGGTAACATGAATAGTTTATAATAAGGACACTTAATCATGATCATCACCAATTATCTCATTGCCAAGAATCATAATCATATCAGTAACCTCAAATTCTAAGTGAAACACTGCCAAGAAGAATTCGCCAAATAGGAATCATTGATGTCCTTTTCCATGGGATGCGAAATCATGGATAACTAATATCAATCACTCATTCATCTGACTATAGTCACAAAGTAGACAAGCTCGCTAGGTTTGATTGGTTCCATTATGGAATTGATGAAGAATCTTCTACAATCAATGGCCAGCCCTATGGTGACTCAGTCATTCTGCATTTTCATATCTTGCATACTCAATGACGCCTGTGAGGCATATTTTTCAATAACATCGAATCACCCCCAAATTTGGGACAACCACATTGATTTTTATTTCCCATGATGGGATACATCTTACATGATCATGGTTCATACACCAACCCCCTTTTCTTCAATCGTTGGGGCAAAAATGGTATCAAATCATCAGTCATCATTCTTCAAGCATCATGGTTCATACACCAACCCCATTTTCTTCAACCGTTGGGGCAAAAATGGTATCAAATCATCAATCATCATTCTTCAAGCATCATGGTATTATACACCAACCCCCTTTCTGCAACCGTTGGGGCAAAAATGGTATCACATCGCATCATCATTCATCCTTCATCCATCGTTTGCACAAAATCCATGCTTTTTCAATTGGCTCATGAGAATTTTCTCATTCACCAATTGAGGGGGTAAGCTACGCAATGAACTCTAAAAATTCTTCATTCTTTTTGTCTTCAACGCCAATGTGCAATTCCAACGAGAGAAGCGGTTTCTATTGCCCATAGCCCATGCAGGTGTCTCATATTTTTGCACCATATTGTGTTTCACGCAACATGGTACAAAAAGGGGCATCTGTAGACACCAAATTGCAGCCATTCATCCACCTTCCTAGTCATCCCACCTTCCACTTGTCCTCCATCCCCCTTTCCCGCCTTCAAAAGGCCCATTTTCCCTTTCCCACCTTCAAAAAGGCCCATTTTCCCCTTTCCCACCAAAATAGGACTTATTTTAATATATATTATATTATTTTAATATTTTATATTATATTTAATTTATTTAATATTATATTATATAATTATAAGTTCATTTAACCTCCACCGTCCGATCAGATTAAATCCCTACCATCCATCCCACTCAATCCATGCCACTTCCATCATTTAATCTTAGCCCTAGGATATGACTTAATCTTAGCCACACGATCAAAAGTGTAAAGTTAAGAACCCTAAGTTAAACCCTAAAGCTAAGTTATAAATACAAGCCCCTCATATTGCCCAAAAGAGGCTAAAATACTGAAAGAATGGAACGTTGAAGAATCTTGAGGCCTCTCTGCTGAAGAATACCCTGAGCACCTTTAGCATACCCTAGGATAGATCTCCATTTCATCCTCCATTGCCGTCACAACCCCCATCCATCCGCCGCATCTCTCGCACCCCCCTGATCTGCTTCTGCAGATTTACCCTCACCTGCAGGCGCCATCCCGAGCTTCGCAAGCTCATCACAGAAGCTTGCGAAGTGCTCTCCAGAGCCTGTAGATCCATAGGTGCACACCAGAGCTTGCCAAGCTTGTCACAGAAGCTTGCCAGGCGCCCACTAGAGCTTGCTGTATACAACAGGTGCACTCTAGAGCCTACGAAGCTCATGTCAGAGCCTGCCAAGTGTGCGTCCGAGCCTGCTGCAACCATATAAACGTGAATCAGAGTCTGCTGCACCACGCTATCTGACATCAGATCTACAACAACAGAGCAAAGAATCTTCACAAGCAAGGTAAATCTATATTTGGTTATCATTCATTGTTATTGCATTTTACATTTACAACTTACATCAGATCTAGGGTTTTAGTATTCATTTCAGAGGGTTCACACGGTGGAACCCTCCTTTTGTTTACTAACAATTTTACTGTTTGTTGTGTGTGTAGGATTGGGTAACATTGATCTAAAGAAGCATTGGAAGACTACTGCAGTCAGAGTGGCCCGACATCGGATATCTCAGAAGCCCACTCACCCTGTTGGGATCAAAGGCGCAATCTTCGAAAGACACTATTTTATTTTATTGCTAGGGTTTTGGAGAACCCTAGCCCATTGTAATATTGTATCAAAATACTCTTGGAGAGTAGCATTGTATCAAAGAGTTCACTTGGCTCCCCCCATTGTCAATATTAAAATTGGAACATTTTGTGCAATATTTGTCTCTTTGTGTATTTACTTGTAATTTCATTTTTAGTGTCGCGTCTTTGCATCTACACTCAGTATTTCAAAATTTATCATTTTATGATATAGTCCATTCCAATACTTTCTTCAAGCCAATTATTTTGACATATAAGTATGATACACATTTTTGATACCTTAAAGTGGCTAAAAATGGCTTGCGATATTAGAGCTACCCAAGAGCTAGAGCAATTGGGCGACCATATGAAATAAATTTAAAACACTCAATCACCCATCCTTTAGGCATTATCCATGGATAAAATTGATGACCTCAAGAGTCATTTATGTAGCTTTATTGTTTGTCCATGTTGTGGATCCTTTTTGGTTTGCTATGTTGATATATTTATTTCTTGTTTCTAGTTGGTTGGTTGATCCACTCTTGTAAAAGGTTTGGGGCACCTTTCAAAACCCCTTTGTCCATCTTATAAAAAAATGCCTAAATACAAAATATGTTATTCTAGTAGGATAATTACCAAGGAGTCAAGATGGTAGTTTTAAGGGTAAAACACAAAATACCTTTCTTCTAAATACAATTTAGAGAATGTTAAGGCTAGAATTTCTAAAATTTGATAGAGATTATCTAACCAATTGGTTGTATTAGTCTAAATAATATTTTTCTCTTCATAACATTCCCCATAATCAAAGGCTTCTTGTTACATCTTTTAACCTACAGCGAGAAGCAATTTAATGGTACAAATGGTTAGAGAATACGCATCCATGGCTTACTTGGGTTGAATTTGAGACATAATTATTCACCTGTTTTGGAACTAGTGAGTATGAATATTTCACTAGAGCCTTCACCAAGTTATGACATACGATATATGTATATTATTATCAAATAGTTTAAAAATTTGGTAAATCGCACTAGGGTATTGAGTGTCAAGTTTTTTTAAGTTGTTTTATTAGTGGATTAAAGGAAGATATCCATGTTGTGGTGAAAATTTTCAAGTCAGACAACATGATAGTAATTTTAGGATTGGCTAGGCTTGTTGAAGAAAAATTTATAGCATAAAGGTGTACTTTTAAACCTCCACAATCTTGAACCCTACTTCCATCCTAGACATCATAAAACTCAATAAAACAACCCCAAGTGAAATGTCTCACTCAATAATAAAGGGATGCACATAAGGCATATGGACTATGTCAAACCTGTGATGATAAATATTCTCCAGGCGATAAATGTATACAATAAAAATTATATTTACTCAATGTGGGTAAAACTTCCACGAGGGAACCACATAAAAAATGGGAGGACCATAGAGAGGAAGATAAACTTGAGAAGTTTGAATCGACATATGACCAACCATCTAAAATTTTATTACATGCATTAGCTAGGATTTCTACTCCTTAGACCATGAAAATGGTAGGGCATTTCAAGGGTTAGCGACTCATTATCCTTATTGATTGTGGTAGTACTTATAATTTTATTGATCCTTAGGTAGATAAAATAGTATCCTGTTACATCTACTCTTGCAATATTTAAAGTCATGGTTGCTAATGGGGGTACTCTATCGTGCAAATAAAAATGCATAAATGTAAAGGTGATGATGTTGACAACCTTAGGGCAGACATGTTTGTCCTTATTTTGGGGGGTTGTGACATTGTGTTGGGAACTCGATGGCTTCATACCTTGGACCCCATAGTATAGGACTTTTCTAAGTTAAAGATACATTTCATTGATTATGGGAAGTAAAACCCTCTCGATTGTATGATTGTGGGCCCTACCCAACTCATCAGCTCACATCAAATGGAAAATGTTTTGAAAAAATCTTCTCAAAGGGTGGTGGCACAATTGTTTGCACTATAGACCTTGAATGTATATGATATAATTTATGCAACTAAATTATAGGAAATTATGGATAAACATGCACCTACATTTATAGAACCACAAGGGTTACTGCCATGACATACCCATGATCATGCAAAAGACTAAAATTGAGAAGATGGTAGAAGAGTTAGTAGCAGCAAATATCATTCAACCTAGTGTTAGGCTATATTATTCCTTAGTACTTTTGATTCATAAGAAAGATAGGCCTTGGTAGTTTTGTGTTGAATTTTAAGAACTCAACAAATTACCATCAAGGACAAATTTTCCATTATTTTCATTGATGAGTTTATCGGGATTGGAAATAGATGAGATATCAATATTGATACAAAAGAGTACAATATATAGGCATAAGCCTATATGAAAAACATGACAAATGTCAATGAACATGACAAGTGTAAAAAATAAGGTATAGTGCACATTAATATTCTAACATTCTCCCTTAATGTGCACTATCCTAACTATAGAGAAAAAATAAGTCAACATTAGATAACATTCCCCCTTAATGTTGACTTCTCTAAAAGAACCCTAACATCCTCCTTTATTACATAATTTGGACTAGGCTCGTGCTCTTTGCGCTTGGCTCTCCAACTGTGAACAATGCTAGATCAACGGTGTATACATCTCAATCTGTTGCCTCTAGGTCAGCCGTCTAGGTAGCAAAATCAACAAGGCATCACTCTCTGGCAAAAAAAACAAACTTCAATTTTCCCTCACAAGAGAATTACATGGGTTTACAAATACTAAGTCCCCATACAATCAATAAAGTGGTCCCCTCCACTTTAAAAAAGTATTCCCCTTTCATAGATTCCCTTTCTTTTAAATAAAATGCCCCCATCATTGTAAAATTTTAAGTTTCTAGTGCCCCCGTGCTTTGACATTTTAATAAAATATTATCCTCCCTTTGTTTAAAAATATGCAAAATGAAGATGCATTATAAAAATGCATATGATTGACCATTTTGTGGTTTCTGTAGAATAAATGGGATGGGTCCCACTGTCCACGTGGCGAGTTCCATCGTCTTCATTTAACTCATGGCAAGTTCACTATGGTGCCGCAAATGATGGGTCGCAGGTGACAAAAAGTTTAAAACAGCAGAGTTGGGGGGTGATAGTGAAGATCGAATTGAAACTAGCATTGAGATCCGTGAATCACAAAAGTTGCATCAGACAAACACATCATGGCCGACATCTCATTTACGTCCCTCGATGACAAAAAAGCTGTTAGGATAGTTAACTAGTAGCTAAGCATTGGTTTCAAAGCAACAACCAACAACTTCATCTCGAACGTGATTTTCTTGGCTCATGTAGGAACGATTCATCCCTGAATTGATGGACCATATCAATGATGAGGAAACAACTTCCTATAAAATCATCATACTATGGTAGAAATTGTAGCAAAAACTTCGATGATTGGTTGTCAATTGTCCCTTTTATCGATGATTCGCGTCTGAGTTCAATGCCCACTCTACAACAGTCTTCATTGGAGGGGGTATTAGCAAATATGAGTAGCTGTTGAAGCCACCCGAGGATGAAACTCGATCTATCAAGATGGCCTCTTTTGTGGCACCGATGCGGGGTCCCACAGCACTAGATCTCGAACTTGTCCACATAAAGCTAAAAAAAAACTTCTTGCACTTAAAAAATTTGATCTCTATATGCAAAACATGTGATCCATAGTGCAATATATTTTGACGGGATTGCCTTCCCATCATAGACACAAACTGAGTAGATGTTATTATCTCCTTATAACATACAATAATTATTTTTCAATTGTGTGCAAGGTGAACAAAAGTATGTTTTGTTCTCTTTTCAGATATAATCTGGTTGAGCTACTGGTGTAGTTCACTACAATGACGTCTCAGAATACAATGTGCAGCATTTTTATGAAAGTGGAAATGGCTGAGACCGACACCTTCTAGATTGAGTTCACCATGAGGGGTGATGATATTCATGGTGAAACCAGTCAGTGACCTACGAGAGGCAATATACCTAGAGGATGACCTACAGAGGCAATAGACTCGTGGAAGTGGCTGACCTTGAGGCACCCAGGATGACCTTGAGGCACTTAGATAGCTAACCCAGAGACAACAGATCCAAGGAAGTGGCTGACCTTGAGGTAATAGATCGATATGTATACACCGTTGATATAGCATTATTCACAGTTGGAGATCTAAGCACAAAGAGCACAAGCCTAGACCAAATCATGTAATAAAGGAGGATGATAGGGTTCTTTTAGAGAAGTCAACATTAAGGAGGAATGTTATCTAATGTTGACTTATTTTTTTATATAGTTAGGATAGTGCACATTAAGGGGGAATGTTAGAATATATAATGTGTACTATGCCCTTTTCTTGACACTTGTCATTCTCTTGATACTTTTCATGTATTCATATAGGACTCCTACCTATATATTGTAATCTATCTTGTATCAATATGCACCTGGGGGTGCAGCACAATGGTTTGGGCTTTGGCTCTTCTTCGGGAGGTCCAAGGTTCAAACCGTGGCATGGGTGAGTGTGTGATGGGGTGGGTGTGTGTATCCCTTGTGGAGTTATTGTAACAGGTTAGGGGATTCGTGGTCAAAACCCCATATCTTAATATTACCAAAAAAAATCTATCTTGTATCAATATAATCTCATATTTTCCCATTCCCAACATCTATTTTATTTTAAAACATTCACATGAAGAAACCCCATAAATTTCTTCACCCAAGATGGACTTTGTGCCCAACTTGTTTTTCCATGTTTTAAAATATACAAAGCAAATAAGGGAACCCCCTTATTTCTTCCCTATATATGGACTCCATGCCCACTTATAAATATTATGTGAAATACCCCATAATATTTCACTTAACAATGGACTCCATGCCCAAATACTTAAGGAAACCTCCCATAATTTCCTTATTTCTATTGGACTCCACATCCAAATAAACATTCCAAGATTTCTTTTCCTCAAAGCAAAACATGCACAATAGATAAGCGATATATTTCCACATAATATAATCACAAAACCAATAATATATTTCCGCAATATATATTTCACAAACAAGCAATATATTTCTCTAAACCAAACAATATATTTTCACAATATATTAACTCCAAACACATCAATTCCACAAGCAAAAGAAGTCCATACTTCTTTTTAAATTATTTTCCACAAATATTTTCAATCCAATCAACAAGATCATAACTAATCTAATCCATTGATAGTTATAAAGCAAACCTTGTCCAACAGTTGCAAAACTATCATTTGATTAACACCAGTCTAATCTATCTTTGATCGATTTGCCTATCTAAAGATAGGTAATTTATTCCGTCATTGCTAAATTGCAAATTTAAATATTTTCCAGGAATCAATTTATCATTTGATTAATTTGTCAACTAATCTCACATTTGGAAACTTAGTTTTAAAAGCATTAATCTACCAGTAGATTGATTAATTTTTCTAAAGGTTTTAGTGCATTATTCATTAGATTATTTGCCAAACTAACCCATCTTTTGAACAGTTAATAATATGAGAAATTAAGGATGCTTTAACTGTTAGATTAATAGCCAAACTAATCTTTCTCTTGATTAGTTAGTAAGTTGAATTAATGCATCTTTAAACTAATCTATCATTTGAAAAGTAATTATTTAAATTGCATTAATCTAACTTAGGATTAATTACAAAACTAATCTATCATTTGATTAGCAAAAATTAAAATTAAATTGTTCTATCTAAAGATTAATTACCAAGCTAATCTATCATTTGAATAGCATAAATTAAAATTAAATTGTTCTATCTAAAGATTAATTACCAAGCTAATCTATCATTTGAATAGCATAAATTAAAATTAAATTGTTCTATCTAAAGATTAATTACCAAGCTAATCTATCATTTGATTAGCATAAATTAAAATTAAATTAATCTATCCAAAGATTAATTACCAAGATAATCTATCATTTGATTAGCATAAAACAAAATAAAATAAATCTATCCAAAGATTAATTACTAAGCTAATCTATCATTTGATTAGCATAAAATAAAATAAAATAAATCTATCTAAATATTAATTACCACTATCATTTGATTACAATATTTAAAATAAAATAACAAGCTAATCTATGATTTGATTAGCATAAATTAAAATTAAATTAATCTATTTTAAAATTAATTACCAAGCTAATCCATCATTTGATTAGCATAAATAAAATAAAATTAATCTATCTAAAGATTAATTACCAAGCTAATTTATCATGTGATTTGCATAAAATTAAATTAAATTAATCTATCTAAAAATCAATCACCAAGTTAATCTATCATTTTATTAGCATAAATTAAAATGAAATAAATATATCTAAGATTGATTACCAAGCTAATCTATGTAGACAAGGGTGAGTACTTTTCTAGAAAGAGGGAATGACAAAAAATAGGAAGGGGAGATAATCATGGTCATACAACTTGACATGCTACTTGGTTATGGATAAGTATATTTTAGTTAGACATCTAGGACAGTAGACATCTAGAACACAATGTAGACGTCTAGACGGTAGATGTTTGGGCATGTGAGTAGACATCTAGATAATTAGACGTATATAATAGACTAGACTAGACGTCTAGTGGACTTCTAGGTTGGAGAGGTTAGATGTCTAGAGGGTGGACATCTAGGGCGAATACAATAGACGTCTAAGTCAAATGGGTGAGATGTCTAGGGGGTAGACATCTAGGACAACTAGGATGGACGTCTAGATGGCAAACGTCTAAGGTATAAGGCTAGACGTCTAGGGCGATTACCAGCAATGTTTAGACGACTAGGCTTAGACGTGATGGGTTGGGTAAGATGGATAAAATTATATATGTTTACAACTTGATTGCTCATCATCAGTCTTCAATGCTTCTTGTTGGTTCCTACAACAACAAAACAACACACATGATGATGCTTCTCTTGTACCAAATGATGATCAATACCTGCAACACAACACTATAATCTAGATGCAATCACATACAACACACATTCCATAATAATGTTTGTTGTACAATAGATATGAATTAGAGATCAGTATGGATAGATACAAAATGAAATAGGGGGGTATTTATAGGTAATCCTAGGCAGTTATTGCAACTAACCTATCTCAACAATTCCAACTACCTATGCTTAACAATCGATTTCTAGCATAACAAACTAGTTTAGACGTCTAACATGGTAGTCTAGACGTCTGACTAACTAGAATGGACGTCTAACTAATCAGGATGTCTAACACAATGATAGTTGCATTTGTCATTTTGTAAAGTTTTCACTAATCAAGTTGTATTCATTGGATTGGCTGATTTTACATTGCAAATCATGACATTTAAATTACTCATATATTATCAAAATTGATGTACATATTCAAAATTATGAATCTTCATAGGATATTCATGTCAGACAACTTAGTAATTTATTTATGCTTTGAACTACTGTCTACATCTATCCTCCCCTTTGAAGAAATAGATGTCCTTAGTGACTTTCTCCACTCGCTCTGAGGGGTCTTAGCATATTTTGGAACTACAACCAGGAGTGCCTACTCCAATTCTGGTGATGGTATAACAACTGGCTTTTTGGGCCCTTTCACCTCAACCAAAGGTGGTGCAGTATCCTCCCATTTTGAATCAGTCACTATCCTCTCCTGACGTGATGACTTATGGGAGATCTATTTTAAGCATTGCTTCTTCACCAATATCTGATTCTTCACCAGTGGTTTGGCATCCTTCCATCGCAATATGGTTGGGACCAAATATGAAAACTGTTGAGGTGGGTCAAAGTTCAAAATTTGCACTTCCACCCTGTAAGTTGAATAAAAAATTAATCCAATGGTATGAAATGCCATTGAAAATTTCTATGTGGTTCGCATCAGAAATGTTTGAATGTGAGGTGCTAAATGAGTTGTCCAGTCATATGCCACTCCTTGCTCTATCCCTAGCAAGTATAGAATCAACTAGATGGGAAGATCTAAGCTTCATTATTTTACTGATAATCTATCCATCAAGACATTTATAATACACTCCAAACCCTTATTCCATAGTTGTGGTTGCTTAACTCCCCTACCATCATGGGTTGCTAACATGACATCCACTTCCTCTTCTAACAGAGTAATGATACTCAATATCTACTGCAGGGTTTTCTTGGGATCAACCCGTTCATTGATCACTGGCTTACCCTTCCTTGGAATTCCAAAGGTACACCTAAATGCATCAGGAGAAAATTCAACCACCAAGTTTCGATCACCAACATGTACAATGTTGGTATTCCGAGGTGCGCTATAAGTTTGCAATATTTGCATCAGATATTCCTTAAAAAATTCCTTATAAAAACTTGGGACTTGCAAAATAAAATTTACTCCTACGACTTGGATTTTCATCTTCATCGAGTTGTTTGTTGGTGTCTCTGCCCACCATTGTCGATAACAATCACTTATAGGGCAAGTCCAAGTGATTTCACCAATCGGGATATGATCTTTGTTGCTTTGTTGGACTTATCTGGTTTATTAAGTAGGTATTTCTATCTGCATAGCCTCCCGTCTACCTTGAGTCTACCCCTGATCTAGGCTCAATACTTGCCCTTGCATCATATCATGATTCTAATGATGATGGAGTCGCTTAGCCACACTTGACTCAGGTACCATTTCTGGTCGGGTTGGAACTTGTCCCCATTTATGGTGACTCATGGTTTCCCCTCTTGGATGTATCCTGAACTTAGATCATTGGTACAAATATATGGTTTCCTAATATATTAAATTACACTTTATAACGTAATTAAATATATGTACGCTCATTTTTTCAAACACTTTGCGTACAATTACAAAATAACACATAATACCAAAATTGATTCAGCAAATAAAGACATAATAATTTGCCCGTCTACAATCTATCATTTGATTAGCATAAATTAAAATTAAATTAATCTATCTAAATATTAATTACCAAGCTAATATATCATTTGATTAGCATAAATTAAAATTAAACTAATCTATGTAAAGATTAATTACCAAGCTAATCTATAATTTGATTAGCATAAATCCATAAGAAAATTATCTTAACCATTAGATTAACTAAACTAATCTAACCTTTGATTAAATAATAATCTAAAAAATTATTTCTCTCCAACCACTAGATTATTAGCAACTTTTAATCTATCTTGGATAGAAGAAACAACTAAACTTTTCAAAAGCTAAACAATTCATTTAGTTTAAAAAACATGCTAATGATATCTTCCACAACAAGCCTAAAACACAAAGGCCCTAAATACGGTGACCAAAAGCAAAAAAACAAGGTCTGCAACAAGCCTAGAACACAAAGGCCCTAAATACGGTGACCAAAAGAAAAAAACAAGGTTACAAAAGCGCTAAAGCCACCAAAGGCATCCATGTTACCTGAGTCAAAATGAAAGCACAAACCCTAATCTCTTGCACAAACAACCAAACATAGCGCCCAACCAAGAACACATAGGCAACCAAACATAGTGTGCCAACCAAGCACACTCTCACACAAGAAACCAACACAGTGCACCCAACACAGCACACTCTCATGCATAAAACCAATATAGTGCGCTAAATAAGCACACTCTTACAAATGTAACCAAACATAGTGTGCCAAACAAGCACACTCTCACGTAGACAACCAAACATAGTTCACCAAACAAGCACAGTCTCATGCAGACAACCAACCATAGTATGTCGAACAAGTACACTCACGTAAGCAACCAACCACAATGCACCAAACAAGCACACTCTCACACAGGCAATCAAATAAGCACACTCTCATGCAAGAAACCAAACACAATGCACCAAACAAGCACACTCTCACACAGGTACCAAACAAGCACACTCTCACATAGACAACCAAACATAGTGCACCAAACAAGCACACTCTCATGCAAACAACCAACAAAAGTATGCCAAACAAGCACACTCTCACGTAGGCAACCAATCATAATGCACCAAACAAGCACACTCTCACGCATGCAACCAAACAAGCACACTCTCATGCAGACAATAAAACACAGTGCACCAAACAAGCACACTCTTACACTGTAAACCAACCACGATACACCCAACACAACACACTCCCACATAGGCAACCAACATAGGCCAAACAAGCACACTCTTACGTAGACAACCAAACACAGTGCACCAAACAAGCACACTCTCATGTAGGTAACCAAACATAGTGTCCCAAACAAGCACACTCTCATGTAGGCAACCAAACACAGTGCACCAAACAAGCATACTCTTACGCAAGCAACCAACACAACACACTCTCACGTAGACAACCAACATATTGCGCCTAACACAACATACTCTCACGCATGCAACCAACACAATGCGTCAAATAAGCACAATCTTATACAAGCAACCAAACACAGTGTGCCAAAAAAACATACTCTCATGTAGGCAACCAAACACAGTACACCCTATTAGTAAGGATGATACGCAACTCACCACCCCATGCAGGAGTACACAGGCATTAGAGTTCTAGCAAGGTACCCAATTCAACATCCAACTCAAGGCAACAATATGCAAGTAATATGATATAAAATTTTACGTCACCACTCTTGCCACGCATGGAGAACCAGTTCCATGTTGGCAGATACAATGAATATAAACCAAGCTCAAATAATTGAAACAACAAATCTTTAAGCAAGACGAAGGTTAAAACTAAAGGTAGTTAGCACCACACAGCAATAGAGATAACAACAACCAAGGTAAACTTTACCTACAACCAAAAAACATTCATTAATACTCTCTTTATCAACACGATGTATTTTCTCCTTGTTTGCTCTTTGACCTCTTCTTCTATCCCCTGCATACTATCCAAAAACTAGGCTCATGACCTCTCTAAAATAGGCAAGGGAGAAAGGTAAACCAAACACCTCTCAACTACCTATACAAAGGAGTACTGCCAATATTACTCGACGTCCATTAAGCTACACTATTAAAAGTTATGCTCACCAAGAATGGGATAACAAGGCAACATATAAAGGCATGGCAGCTCCACTTATGGCCATAAAGAAACCAAGATGCCATGTACAACCAACACCAAAGAATCTATTAAAACCATTAAAGGATCTAAATACAAATAAACTATCAACCATTCATTTGATTAAAACAAATCTAACATAGGAAAAATATTAGATTCAAAAAAATAGTAAAACTAACATTAGACAACATTAGATTAACCTAATATTAATCATTCATCTTGATTAATATTAGATCTAACATTAGAACAACATTAGATTAAACTAACATTAATTAGTCTTTTAATTAAAATTAAAACTATCATTAAACAATAATAGATTAACTTAATATTAATCATTCTTTTTTATTAACATAAAATCTAACATTAATAAGGATTAAGTTTTTCTTAATCAAACAAAGTAGAAAAAATAAATCAATCTAATCTATCAAGGAGATCACTCAGCCACAAGCGCAAAGGAAGGTGATCCAAACATAAGCACTCTCTTGATTTTTTGTACCATTGTTTTATCCCTAAATGAGTGGCTCCTTATTTAAGATAGACCCAAGCTATCACCGACTCATGTTAAGGAGACTCGTTGCACACAATTTTCCTAGTACAGTAGCACAAACATGAGTATATGCAAACCATAATGCACCTATATGAAAAGGATATTCATTCATGTCACCTTGAGTTATTTGATGACCAGGTCATCGTCATCATTTTCCCATTCTATATGGTCTCTTGTTTCCTTGTGGCCAATACTCTTGTCCACCCACGACAGTTCTAATCTTGCAACCAAGTAGAGCATCAACAATACCATATTCTTATGCAAAAATGGATACAATATTAAAGGTATATATCCATCAAAATCACAAATCTAAGCATTAAATATTATTCGTAATACATAGTCCAATTTGAATAATTAGTTCTACCAAGGAGGGTCGTGATAGTTCCTCATATCCATTTTTCACAACACTCCATGCTTCCTTGGCTATCAACAAAGTCCTCATCTTTATACACCAATACTCCTTTAAATTTTAGCATGGGTAGTGAAGCATTACCATGATCCATGACATCTACAACAACAATGTACAATATTTTCCTCCAAAAACTTGAATTCTATATTCTCTAATTAAAGAAAATCAAATTCTCAAGATCTCCACTTCTCTAGACTCAATATCCAAGCTATGATACTAGTATGTGAGATGTGGTAGTATTCTAAAATAGATATTAACATGACATAGAAAGAAGAAGATAAACAGAAAATAAAATATCACAAAAATCCTCCAATAAACACTTCATCAATATTCAAATTTATACATTCTACTTCAATACAATGTCCTATATATATACAATAGGATGTCTTTTGGTTGTCTCAAGAGTCTCTTGGTGCTTCACACTCTCTCCAAATTTGGGTGAGAATATTTTTATCCTATTTTAATTTTTACTTGCCATTCCAATTTTATCCTATTCTAATTTTTTTTGTCTTATTCTTGTTTGTTCTATTTTTTTTTTGTCTAATTCAATATCATAATTTCTAATAAAGTCCACAAATAAGAACAAAAGGTGATGACAAGGATTGTATTTAGAGTATTTAGGGTATGCATATGAATCTAAAAAAAGTTAATAGGTAAGTGTGAAATGCAAGGATGCTTTTAAAAAGGTTTGGAAGATAGGGAATTATCTAATTGTTTCTCCAATGGGAACTTCAAGAGTTATTACAATTGCTTATGACAAATATAATTGGAATGGAGGATTACAAGATGTGAGAAGTAATTGGGTTGTTGGATTTTTTATTAAAAAATGAAAATATAAGAATCAAAACCATAAATGTATATGCTCCAAATATGGCTACTCTTTGACATAAATTTGGAAATGGCCTAGGTTTTTTCATTTCAAATTAAATGATGATTGATAATTTTGAGATAAATATTCATAGGGAACCCAAGTGTTGTAGGTGAGTTGGAGAGGAGAGGGCAATCCTCCAAGGGATCCCAGGTTCGAATCTCCACCCTACCAAAAAGTTGAATTGGTTACCTAAAATCCAATTTATAATGTTGGTGCGGGAAGGGTCGGGTGCGACTCCCGGGTGACTTTGACGATGTAAAACCTCCTGGTCATGGTCTCTCAGACCAAGGCAGCCTCGCAAGGGTTTTTTTGCTTAATATATATATGGAATGCACCATAGTTTTTTCTCTTTTAGAGAAGAAATGTGATAATCCTAGTTGATCTGGATGAATAGATGACTTTAATTAACATTGTTCATCAAAATGGACTTTGGATGTAAAAGAAATATCATGGTGGTTGTATTTTATACTTTAGGTTGTTTAGATAAGCATAAACCTATAGATCATAAGTCACATGGAAATATTTAAAAGCATAGAAGATATTGAGGATAAAAATATCGCTGGGAATAGGAAAAAAGAGAGGATAACCCATAAAACAATATCAAAGTGAAAATAAAATTGAAAGGGTGAATGATTTGGGAAACCAAAAAAAATATATCATAAATGATAAAAAAAAATAGGGTTAAATACAGAAAAAAGAATAAAAAGGTGATGAGGATTGTTAGAGTATTTAGGGTATAAACATGAATCCCATAATATATTATTAAGGATTTATAGGTTTTGATAGTCCTACATTTATTTGAATATAGAAATTAAAATAGGTAATAAGGATTGTAAGGATATCAAATGGCATTAGCTGAAATGGTTAAATTCCTTAACTTTAAAGGAGGAGTTTTGGATTCAAATGTTGTCAAGCAATACATGCATAAGATCCAAGTTGTTGTAATACCACTTTGTGGTCGTGATGTAATGTGGGTGGGGTCCATTTCAATCCATTATAACCAATTAAATAAAAATGTGAGAATGATTTTTAAAATATTTGGAAGACAAATAATTGTTTAGTGAATAGAAGCTTCAAAAGATATTGTAATTCCTTTGGAAAATCACAAATGTAATGGAGAATTTCTAGATTCAATAAGTAATTGGGTTGTTGAATTTTTTATAAGGGGTTAATGCAAGATTTGGGACTATAAATGTATGTACTCCCAATATAGTTAGTCTTTGACATAAATATGAAAAGTTCCTACGTTTACTCATTTTAGATTAAATGATGATTAGTAGTTGTGAGAGAGAATACAACCATAGTTTTATCTATTTTTTAGAGGAGGGTAGTAATCGTAGTTGATCTAGACCTGACATTACTTATTTTGTTCATCGAAATAGCCTTTGGGATGTTATTCCTTTAAGATTTCAATATACATAGGATAATATATGTATTGATTTATCTCATGTTGTAGAAATATTGGATAAGTATTTATTGTTCATTAATTGGTTACAAATAGAGTATATAATATCTCCATATATTCTACTATAAGTGGGATTAATCATAAATCAATTATCTTGAGATGTGAATTTATTGATAAAAACATTTAGTTTTCAAACCATGTGGCTTCAAGACCCTAGTTGCTTCCAAATGATTATGTTATAATGTTTTAAAGAAAAGTTTGAAGGATCATATGTGTATATTTATAAGATAAAATATCTAAAGGGATATATTAAGATATGGAATATCAAAATTTTGATAACATATTTATAAGAAAGGAGGAAATTCAATGATTTACAAAAGATCAATAAAATGAATCCAAGCAAGCTCAAGTATAAAAAAATAATTAATTATATATTATCATAATATACTACAACAGGAAGAGTCATACTAGGTCCTAAATTATTAGGATATATAGCTTAATAAGGATGACAAAAATATGAAAATTTTCCATGTTACCAACAAAATAAATGTATCATTTCATTGGATTAAAACACTTCAAATTCATATGAAAGGCATATTGAAAAGGAAAAAAAAGGTTGAGATTATGAAGGAAACCATCAAATTATTTAAAGACATTCCATTAAAATATGTACAAGATAATGAGGATCAAAGTTAGCTCTACCTAAATATTCCATTAGTTATCATGTATATAAAAAGTGAAAATTCGATGATGAATATTTCAATAAAAGAGTTATGAGGGTAATTTTTCTCTTTCCATATTTATAAGGTGTCTACTATTGATGGATTTCCTATGATATTCTTTTAAATATTTTGGAAGATCTTGAGGGGTGATATGTTGGGTACAATAGAAGACATTAGGAAGATGAAGGCTACAAAAAGTGATATCAATGTCACTTTTAACATGTTAGTTCCAAAGAAAGGTAAGGGAAAGGTTGGTAAGTATGACAAAATCTATGATCTTAAATCAAGGTCACTTTTATTACTATTAGTGAATTGCCTTCTATCCATACTCTATTCCATTTCATTTGTTAGCATATTTTTAATCCTTCCAATGCCACCCATGATTCAACTTCTTTATTTGTCTTAAATCCACAATAGAAAGCATTATGTGACAAAATATCACCCCTATTAATTTTGATTATTCCTTCTACTGCTAGTCCTCAATTTCCTTGAGATGCTCCATCAAAATTCAATTTGACCAACTCCACTTTTAGTGGTTTCCACTTTACATTATTTGCCTTCCTTTTATTCTCTTGTACCCAACATCATAATTCCATTTGATGACTCGACTCCATCTATCAAGGCTCTTTGCTTCAAAATTAGGGACTGGGTGAGTTGATAGGATTAGTATGGCTAAACAAATATTCATTTTCATTACCTCTAAACTACTTTACTTTCCTTTAAATATTCTTCTATTCCATTCTAGCCATACTGTCCAAAGTATTGAATCTTTTGATGTATCCCAAATTGTCTCTAATGCCTCACTTTTAAAAGTGCTCTACCATTGCTTTGACCATTCTTCAATTCTACCATTTATCACCATTACCAAACATATTAAGAATTCATTGCCATAATTCCTAGACTATTAAGATGATTTAACTTTTCTCCTCCTTTTTACCTAGAACATATTGTGAGGGGCTATGAGAACCCCTTTTCATTAGGTTATCCCAAGATAAAATTTACATGTGACCTACTAGCCCTACAAACATTATGACTTTTGAATGCTCGGGCTATCCCAAAAATATCTTCATATTATTGTGGTATTCCTATTTTGTTGGTGCTTTATATTATATCAACTTATTGCTATGTATTCTCCTAAGATATTCAACTCCTAAATCAACTTATAATTAGCTCCCCTCAAAATAATCACTATTTTTGTCTTTATGCTCAATTGCCTCCAAGCAACAATGTCCAATATACTTATAAAAAAATATTCTTTCCAATTTTATCTTCGTTCCTGATCATTGTACATAACTTTTGAGACCTTATCACCATATTTATCTTGAAGTAATCTCATCAATGGTCTCAAAATTGGATCTAGATTGAGTATTTTTTTATCACACCAAGTATCAAGCCAAATAGATTTTTTTTCTAGTTCTCACCACCCATATTAGAACTTTAGTCATACACCAATTAATTTTTTTTAACTGTTCCATAGTGCAGAACCATTTGGTAGTGAGAATTCAGTAAAGATTAAGCTTGGGTTATTAGACTCAATTTACTTGTTTAGAAGAATTCTTGCCCATTGTCTTTGACTCTCTTTGTATAATCTCCAAATTACTTTTCCCCTAAGAGCTATGTTTGCATCCATAAGAACTCTTAAACCGAGACCTCCCCTAGTTTTATCATCACACACCTTGTTTCATTTCACCAAAGGAAATTTCCTTTTATCATGTAAAGTTGACCATAAAAATGACCACATAATAAAGATTAAACTTCTTTCTATTGATTTTGTCATAGTATATAAGGACATATAATATGTTGGAATGACCTGTAAGACTAATTTAATTAGTTGCACTCTTCTTGCTAATGATAAAAATCTACATTTCCATACCTATAGTTTATTCTAAATGTTACTTATAACTGTATTCGACAATTCTATCCTCATTTCCCCCTCAAATAAGGGCATCCCTAGATAAGTTGCATGTAAATTTGCCTCCTCCATTTGAAGTAACCTACATATCCTTACTTTGATTCTAGATAGAGTTTTTAGGAAGTTTTGGATTTTATCCTATTAACTTTTTGCCTTGAGGCTCTTTCATATTCCTTTAATAATTTATTTAAAGCTCTAGCCTTATTGATCCCTACCCTCTTTCCATATTTCTAAGGTGTCTACTATTGATGGATTGTCTACGATATTCTTTTAAACATTTTGGGATATCTTGAGGGGTGATGTGTTGGGTACAATATTAGACATTAGGGAGATGAAGGCTACAAAAAGTGAGATCAATGCCACTTTTAACATGTTGATCCCAAATAAAGGTAAGGCAAAAGGTTGGTAAGGTTGAGAAAATCCATGATCTTAAATCAATGTCACTTTTATTACTATTAGTGAATCACCTTCCATCCATACTCTATTCCATTTCATTTGTTGGCATATTTTTAATCCTTCCAATTCTGCCCAAGCTTCAACTTCTTTATTTATCTTAAACCACTATAGAAAGCATAATGTGACAAAATTTTACCCCTATTAATTTTGATTATTCGACCTACTGTTAGTCCTAGATTTCCTTTAGATGCTTCATCAAAACTCAATTTGACCAACTCCACTTTTAGTGGTTTTCACTTTACATTCTTTGCCTTCGTTTTATTCTCTTGTACCCAACATAATAATTCTATTTGATGACTCAACTCCATCTGTCAAGGCTCTTCGCTTCAATATTAGGTATTGGGTGAGTTAATAAGGTTGGTTTAGACTCCTCTATGGCTAAACAAATCTTCCTTTTTATTACCTCTAGGTTATTTTTATTTCATCTAAATATTATTATATTCCTTTCCAGCCATACTGTCCAAAGTATTGTATCTTTTGATGTATCCCAAATTGTCTATAATACCTCGCTTTTAAAAGTGCTTTGCCATTGCTTTAATCGTTCTTCAATTCTACCATTCATCACTATGCATTTACCAAACATATTAAGAATCCATTGCCATAGTTACTAGACTATTGAGTAGTGTCCCAAGATGTGGTCTATACTCTTCTCCTTGTTTTTACCTATAACATATTATGAAGGGCCATGAAAACCCCTTTTCATTAGGTTATCCCAAGATAAAATGTTCCTGTGACCTATGATCCTTACAAACATTTAACTTTTGGAATGCTCGGCTATCCCAAATATCTCTCCATATTCTTGCGGTATTCCTATTTTTTTGGTGCTTTATATTATATCAACTTCTTGCTATGTATTCTCCTAAGCTATTCAACTCCAAAATCAGTTTATCCTCAACTCCCCTCTAAATAATCACTATTGTTATCTTTCTGCTAAATTGCCTCCAAGCAACAATGTCCAATATACTTGTAAAAAAATATTATTTCTATTTGTATCTTCCTTCCTGATCATTGTACATAATGTTTGAGACCCTATCACCATATTTATCTTGAATTAATCTCATCAATGGTTTCAAAATTGATTCTAGATTGAGTGGTTTTTTATCACACCAAGTATCAAGCCAAATAGAAATATTTTTTCTAGTTCTCACCACCTATCTTAGACCTTTAGTCACATAACAATTGGTTTTTTAAAATTATTGCATAGTGCTGAACCATATGGTAGTGAAAATGTAGTAAAGATTAAGCTTGGGTCATTAGACTCAATTTACTTGTTTAGAAGAATTCTTGCCCATTGTCTTTGACTCTCTTTGTATAATATCCAAATTAATTTTCCCCTAAGAGCTATGTTTGCATCTGTAAGAACTCTTAAATTGAGACCTCCTCTAGTTTTATCATCATACACCTTGTTTCATTTCACCAAAGGAAATTTCCTTTTATCATGTAAACCTAACAACATAATATAGATTAAACTTCTGTTGATTTTGGCATAGTATACAAGGACATATAATATGTTGGAATGACCTATAAGTCTGATTTGATTAGTTGCATTCCTGCTAATGATAACCATCTGCATTTCCATACCATTTGTTTATTTTGAACTTTACTTATAATTGGATTCTATAATTCTATCCTCATTCTCCCCTCAAATAAAGGCATCCCTAGATAAGTTGGTTGTAAATTTGCCTTCTCCATTTGAAGTAACATCCATATCCTTGCTTTGATTCTAGCTAGGGAATTTGGGACGTAAATTTTGGATTTTGTCCTATTAACATTTTGCCTTGATCCTCTTTCATATTCCTTTAATAAGTTATTCAGAGCTTTGGCCTCATTTTTCCTTTCCCTCTTTCCATCTTTACAAGGCTTCTACTATTGATGGAATTCCTACGATATTATTTTAAACAATTTGGAAGATATTGAGGGGTGATATATTGGGTACAATAGTAGACATTAAGAAGATGAAGTCTACAAAAAATGAGATCGATATCCCTTTTATCATGTTAGTTCCAAAGAAAGGTAAGGCAAAAAGGTTGGTAAGTATGACAAAATCTATGATTTTAAATCAATGTCCCTTTTATTACTATTAGTGAATTGCCTTCCATCCATACTCTATTCCCTTTTATTTGTTGGCATATTTTTAATCCTTCCAATACCACCCAATCTTCAACTTCTTTATTTATCTTAATCCACTATAGAAAGCATAATGTGACAAAATCTCACCTATATTAATTTTGATTAGTCCTCCTATTGCTAGTCTTGGATTTTCTTTAGATGTTCCATCAAGATTCAATTTGACCAACTCCACTTCCAATGGTTTCCACTTTACATTCTTTGCCTCCATTTTATTCTCTTGTATCCAACATCATAATTCCATTTGATGACTTGAATCCATCTATCATGTTTCTCTGCTTCAAGATTAGGGATTGGGTGAGTTGATAGGGTTGTTTCAGACTCCTCTATAGCTAAACAAATATTTATTTTCATTACCTTCAAATTGCTTTCCTTTCCTTTAAATATTCTTCTATTCCTTTCTAGCCATATTGTCCAAGTATTGTACCTTTTTATGTATCCCAAACTGTATGTAATGTCTTATTTTTAAAAGTGCTCTACCATTGCTTTAATCATTCTTCAATTCCACCATTCATCACCATGCATTTACCAAATATATTATGAATCCATTTCCATAATTCCCATACTATTGAGCAATGTCCCAAGAGATGGTCTATACTCTTCTCCTCTTTTTTACCTGCAACATATTGTGAGGGGCCATGAAAATCGCTTCTCATTAGGTTATCCTAGGATAAATTTTTCTTATGACTAGCCCTACAAACATTTTGACTTTTGGAATGCTCGAGCTATCCCAAATATCTCTTCATATTTTTGCAGTATTCCTTTTTGTTGGTCTTTTACATTATATCAACTATTATTTTAATTAGTTATATGAAATTGAAATAGGCCCCACCCGCATTACATGATCACCACATAGTGGTATTATAAGAAGGCTTGAATATTATCCATGTATCACTTGGCATGATTCAAACCTAGGTCTCCTCATTGAATGTTGAGGAATCTAACTAGTTGAGTTAATACCATTTAATATATTAGATCACCTTCTTGCTATGTGTTCTCCTAAGCTATTCAACTCCCAAATTAGCTTATCCTCAACTTCCCTTAGAACAATCACTATTGTTATCTTTCTTCTCAATTACCTCAAAGCAACAATGTTTGATATACTTTTACAAATTTCTTCTTTCCATTTGTATCTTCCTTCCTGATCATTGTACATAATGTTTGAGATGCTATCACTATATTTTTCTTAAAGTAATCTCATCCATGGTTTCAAAATTGGATCTAGATTGAGTGGTTTTTTATCACACCAAGTATCAAGCCAATTAGAATTTTTTTCTAATTCTCACCACCCATCTTAGACCTTTAGTCACATAACAATTGTTTTTTTATTTTGTTCCATAGTGCAAAACCATCTGGTAGTGAGAATGCAATAAAGATTAAGCTTGGATCATTAGGCTCAATGTACTTGTTTAGAAGAATTCTTGCCCATTATCTTTGACTCTCTTTGTATAATAGTCAAAGTGCTTTTCCCCTAAGAGCTATGTTTGCATTTATAAGAATTCTTAAACCGAGACCTCCCCTAGTTTTATCATCACACACCTTGTTTCATTTCACCAAAGGAAATTTCCTTTGTCATGTAAACCTGACCACAAAAATGACCATATAATAAAGATTAAACTTCTTTTTATTGATTCTGGCATAGTATACAAGGACATATAATATGTTGGAATGACTTGTAAGACTGATTTAATTAGTTGTACTCTTCCTGCTAATGATAACCATCTACATTTCCATGCCAGTGGTTTATTATGAACTTTACTTATAATTGGATTCCATAATTCTATCCTCATTCTCCCCTTAAATAAGGGTATCCCTAGATAAGTTGTCAAAATTGCCTCCTCCATTTTAACTAACTTGCATATCCTTGCTTTGATTCTAGCTAGAATATTTAAGTAAAATTTAGATATTGTCCTAAAAACTTTCTACCTCGATGCTCTTGCATATTTTTTTAATAAGTTATTCAAAGCTCTGGTCTCATTTATCCTTTCCCTCCCAAAAAGAGTTGTATCATCTACAAATTGTTGATGGATGATGTTGTCAATGTTATTACTAGCCTTAAGTCCACTTATTAGCCAAAATTTGTTAGCTTTCTTCAAGTTCCTACCCAATACATCTACCATAATAATGAACATATATGGTTACAGAGGATCTCCCTGTCTAATACCTCTCTTAGCTTTAAATGACTATGTTACTAACCCATTGACCAAAATTTAATATAATATTATAGAGAGATGAACTTTAATCCATCTGATCCATTTATTCCCAATTCTAAACTTTTCTAATATTGCAAAAATAAAATTCCATTTAACCCTATTATGGGTTTCATTCATATCAAGTTTTAAGATCATTGCTCTCTTTTCTAGAAGCATCTAAATGCATTACTTCATGAGTGACTATGATCTTTTCCATAATTTGTCTCCCTTTCACAAATCCTCCTTGCTCTTCTGAAATAATTTATTATTATTATTATGGTAAATTGTAGGGGTTTTTGAAAGGGTCCCAACCCTTATATACAAGACTAAAAAAAGATAAGAAATCAAGCTCGGAAGACTGGAACGAACAACAAACACACTCAAGAGTTACAAAAACCTTATAGCATATAATCAAAAGTGTAGGAACAAAAGATAATAAAGAACAACAACAACAACTGAGACAAGCTTGTTGTATTTATTTTTGAAAAAGTACAGTCAACTTTCAAAGCTCAAAACTTTTATTTTACATATTTGATTTTCATGTGTGATACACCATTGGAGAATTCATGCGTAAGCTTTCATCAATTTCTAAGCACATTTGATCCATCAAATATAGATTGTCATGCTCTACTACACATTCTACACACTGTTATAACTATTGCATTTTTTAAAAAATGGGTGTTGAAAGGTCCCAATGACTGTAAATATAGGCTTCTTACTCTCCCTTTTCAAAATCATATTTTTTATGAGGAAAAAACTCTAACTTCCCATTGCACAGACCAACCTAGCACACCAACTCTCCACCACTACAATTCAACCAAGCATACCCAAAAGATATTGGAATCAACAAAATATTTGGAAGGATTAAAATAAAAGAGAGTAAAAAAAATACAAAGGTTATAAAACATTAGCTACTATTAATATTTCTTCCAAATTATTAACCTTTAAAAGAGCTTATGGAAAGATATTTTTCCAAACCTTGCTTCCCTTCAAAAGAACTCCCAGATTTACCATTACATTAGCATCAGAGTTACATTCCCTATAGGTGTGATGAGCAACAAAATTATCCAAAAGGATGGAAACTGCATCTTGGATAATATTTTCAATGTTCCAACTTGGATTTTTTTGGTTTTGTAAGCTATTAATGATGTTCATAGAATATCCTTCAACCACCAAACTATTAAACTTCAACTTCTTAGCTAATCTCAACCTTGCAATCATTACTCTTGCCTCCACCATGTGATTATAACTTATCTCATAGTTCTCTGCATAGCAGGTAATCACCACACCCAGGCTATTCCTCAACACTCCCCCTCCTCGAGCCTTACATGGATTACCCTTAGTTGCTCCACCAATATTCAATTTTACCCATCCACGGGTTGGAGGTTTCCATTTTATCTTATCTCTTTGATTATCTAGGATAAAACCTGAATCTTTTTGAAGACCCCATTCCTCAACAAGTGTTGCTTCCCACCCATTCTCAGGGCTTTGGCTTTTTAGATTCACTAAAGCATTCTCTATAACTGCAACTTTAATATTGTTAATAATGAAACTAGAATTACTAGACTTATTTTGGAAGACCCTATAATTCCTTTCCCTCCAAATATGCCAAAGAAAATGAGGAAGCACAAAATTCCAAATCTTCCTCAAGCGAGAACTATGAAAAGGATTACTCCAGCACTCCCAAAGATTCACCAAAGAGTCCACCTGAACCCACTGAATTTTAAGAAGATTTAACATTCCATACCACACTTCAAGAGTAAAAGGATAATGAATAAACAAGTGATCCGTTGATTCTTCATCCAAGCAACGTAAAAAAGTATTTATTAGGAACAATCATCCCTCTTTTTTGAGATTATCTATTGTTAAAATATGATTTTAGAGTGCTAACCATATAAAAAAGGAGACTTTTGGAATAAGGTCCTTAATCCAAACTTTTTGAACTAGAAAAGTTTGATTATCCTTTCCTTTGTCATAGTCAAAAGCAAAACTAACAATGAAAACTCCTTTAGAATTTGGTCCCCAAACAAAATTATCTTCTTTAGGATAAATGGGGAGGTAATATTGTTGTAAACAAAAATCAGAGACTTCAATCTGCTTTGCATAACAACATCAGCCCCCTCCAACAATAGTTGCTTTCACATTCTAAATTTATCTTCTATTATAATATAATCCTAAACCAGGTAACCATATCTTCTTTTTGAGGGTTGCATTACACAATGCCATTGCTCATCTAAAATCAGGGGTTTTATGACAACCAGGTATCCTCCCAAAAACAAAATTTATCTCCCTTTCCAATCGTCCACCTCAATCCTCTCCATAAAATATTTATAGTTTTCATCAATCCATTCCACAAGGAAGATCCTATTAGAGGATTAAGACTATAGACAAAGGATAATCTATTTTGGAGATATTTAGCAGATAGTATTTTGGCCCAAAAGTGATATTTTTCAAGCATTTGCCTTCAGCCCACCTTGGCCATAACAACTCAATTCATCTACTTCACCTTTTTGATTCCTAGACATCCTTCCTTATTAGGCCTGCAAACTTTATCCCAAGCCACCAAACTCATTTGTTGTTTTTATTCCACACCTATCCATAAAAAGTTCCTCTGAATTTGCTCTAATTTTTTAGCCATTATTGTTGGAACTTTAAACAAAGACATCATATAAATAGGGAGATTTTGAAGAGTATATTGTAACAGTTGAAGTTTACCTACTTGAGTTAAAATAGAACCTTTCCAACCCATCAAATTTTTATTGAATATTTCAATTACCATATCCCAAATATCACTCCTCATTCTTCCAATAAAAAGAGGTATTCCAAGGTAAATATTGGGAAGATTATCCACTCTATAGCCAAAGATTTTGAAAATTATTTCCTGCCTAACCAAAGGTGTATTGATAAAAAATAATATACTCTTCAAAAAGATAATTAATTGACCTAAAGCTTATTCATAGGTTTGAAGGATAAGCTTAATATTCTCAACCTTACTAATTGATGCTTCAGACATAATAATGGTATCATCAAAAAATTGTTGATGAGTGATCAATTCTAAGTGAGAAGTAGGTCTAATTAATTTGATGGCAGCGTCATTCCTTGTTATCGTTAGGATTATTCCTAAAGCTTCAATAACAATAGTAAATAAGCAAGGTAAAATAAAATCACCTTGCCTTAGTCCTCTTCTACCATGGAAGAAACCCACTGGTTCTCCATCAACTAAAATAAAGTAGCACAGAGTAGAAATACAAAGTCTGATTCAATTCCTCCAATATTTTCCAAAACCAAAACGCTACAAGACCTTATCTACGAAGCTCTAAGATATTCTATCATAAGCCTTGTTCATGTCCAATTTCAACAACATACCCTCTAAACCGCTAGCTTTTATAGAATGTGAGGTTTCATGTAGCGTTACTATCCCATCCAAAATTTGTCTCTTTTGCACAAAACCACTTTATTGCGATGAAATAACGTGGGAAAAAATAATCTTCAATCTATTAGCTAGAACTTTAGTCAAGATCTTGTAAATAGAATTACATAAGCTAATAGGGTGAAAATATTTTAACATATCTGCTCCTTGCTTCTTTGGTATTAAAACTAGGAAGGTATAATTCCACTCTTGAAGAATAGTATTTTCTCATTGGAACTCTAATAAGGCATCCAAGACATCCTTTTTCACAACTTCCCAATAAGTTAAAAAAAACCATTTGGGAATCCATCTGGCCCAGGGGCCTTATCCTTCTACATGCACTGCAAACTTCCTCTTCTATAAAATGGTTGCTCAAGACCTGATTCATATCATTAGTCACTACTTTAGGAATCTTGGCTAGCATTTTGTCAACTGAATCAACAATTGCTTCATATTTAACACTTAAAAAAAATTGATAAAAAGATACTTTTTTTTTTTAATATCTTCCTCTTCTAAAAACTCCCTTCTATTGTCTGATCTTAGAAGTCTAATTCTATTGACTACTCTATGTTTGATGGTAGTAAGATGAAAGAACCACATGTTGTAGACTTTTTATTCCAATGAATCTCCTCCTAGGCTAAAGTATTGTGAAGATCACATAATAAGTCCCTCTCTTCTCTATCTAGCTCCTCAAATTGATTCCAATTATAAATATGCCTTTCCACCTCTTCCAAGCTAGAGAAAATCTTGCTTTTTTAATCATTAACAATCCTAAAAACCTCAGGGCTCTGGCGATTTGGCTTTTGGCGGGAAATTTCCTGTGACGGCGCCTGGTGTTGCTCGAGGGACTCGGCCGAAGATTTTGCCTAGGGCTTAGGGGGGTCGTCTCTGCTTTTGCACGAAGTTTACGTAGTGGTTCGGGAGGGCCCGATGGGGTCTCCTCCTGTTTCTCTGCTTGGGAGAAAGATATCATATCTTTGAGAAGCGAAAGATTTTCCCTCGCCTTCCACGGACGGAGCTCGGCGGAACGCTTTTCAATCGATACTCAAGAATGCTGCCAATGGCCCACATGCTCACCGCGTTAATGGTTGCCTCCCACAATCTTCCTCCGGGCCCAAGATTGTAATAGAACCAATCTTTGGTCGAAGATACGATCGTCTACCGCGCTAATCACGACTTGATCTGCAAATTCATGGGCATCCGGCCCACTCTGAATTTTCGCACACTTGGGTTACGTCGGAGCCGGGAGCCACACGGTGAGTACTCTCTATGGCCTATAAGCAATGGGTATTTCATCATAAGTTTCTCTTCTTTAGCGAGACGAAAGCAGAGCATTTGAATCGAGAGAAGAGAAACCATGGACCGGCGGGGTTATTTATCCAACCCTGGAGAGTGGGTTTCGACCCCCGCATCGAACCCACGGCTGTCCCGGTGCTGGATCCGGTTGTACGCTCTCCCGATGGAGTTTTGGGGTGAGCGGGTTTTGGAATTAATAGGTAATTCCCTAGGCAAATTTCTGGGAGTCTCCAAAGATACCATAGAGGGCAATTCTGCTTGTCTTTGCTAGAATATGTGTAGAGATGGACATTAGTCAGCCTCTACCAGCCGAGGTGGAACTTGAGCTAGCAGGAGTACCCTGGATCCAGCAGTTAGACTATGAGGCCCTACCTTTCAGGTGCCGTGTATGCCATAAGCATGGACATTTGGCAAGGTTCTGCCCAAACGCAGTGAGCACAAAAACGGAGGCTCCGAGTGGAATGGCAAACCGCCCTAGAGAGGGTAAGTCTAGTCCGGTCAATGAACCCTCTAGCAATTCTCCAGGTCCTGATGCTCAACGGGATGGCTTTGAGCAGGTGAAACGAAAGAGAAACAAAAAGAAAAATGGCAAGGAGCAGTTGCAACTCAAGCCAAACAATCGGTATGAAATTTTCAAGTCATTAGTGGATGCGGAGGACCATTCTATGGAAGGAGTGGTTGGGAATGATGAGAATGTCAACACTCCACCTCTTGTTTCTCCTTCCTTCACGCCCGTAGTAGAGCAGTGGTTGTGCCGGTGAGCACTGCGGTCGGAGAATCCGGGGGCCTTGGTTATTCACTCCCCAACACGGTAGGCTATAAAAGATGTTACCATGGGAAATGCAGAGAAAAACAGAGAGAGGCATGCTTTAGGGATTTCCCAGGTGGAAAAGAGATCAAGAAACAATAACTCTCAAGGAGCGGGAAGAAAATCCAATAAGGAATTACTAGTTGCCCAAGGAGATAAGTTAATCAATGAAGGATTGGTGAGGTCCATTGATTCTTATTGCTCACAAGGTTTTCAATGATTATTCAATCCTGGAATATTAGGGGTTTAAACGGTAGAACCCATCAATCTGCTGTTCAAAGACTCTTAGAAAACCGAAAAGCAGATTTTTTGCTTCTCCGGGAGACCAAAATGTCTTTAGATATCATGAGTAAAACCGCTACTAAAATGCGGCGGGGAGTCTGGGTATATGGACGTGGCTGCCCAAGGAGCTTCGAGGGGAATTGTTACCCTTTGGAACCCTACGAGTGCAGGCTGCTTTAGATCATGTAGCTTGGAGGGGTGTGCTTTCTTCTCTTTTCAGAAATAACTTCAATTATGAACTGATCCTTATTACCAACTTTTATGGGGCCCAAGATCCTGAAGGCCAGAGGCTCCAATGGGACGCTGTTCACAATATGAGAGCAAACGAGGGAGTGTTTTGGTTGGATTATTGCGGGGGGATTTTAATGCAAAATTATACTATCGGGACCGGGGAAGGTGGCTCCCCTACTTTAGACCCAGGGGATCGGCTTTTGATTGCCCAAGTTCAGGCCTTTAATCTAGTGGACGTTCAAGGCCCTAGTGTTTTTTTCACTTGGACAAACAAGAGAAAGGAGCCACATAGCGGGGAAGGTCAAGTTAGATCGCTTTTTGGTCTCGGAGGAGGCTTTTGTTAAATGGACTTTAAAGTTCCAGATTTTGGAGGGCCCTATTTCGGATCATTTTCCCATCTTGCTTGAGGGAGGGACTTCGAGTGGACAGCACTTTAGGCCTTTTAAATTTGAGAATTTTTGGTTACAAAAGGAGGACCTTCGACAAAAAATTTCTCAATGGTGGGCAGAAGGCCGCCCACCTTTTGGGACAGCAATGTTCAAATTTCATAAACAGCTTCAATTTGTCAAATTTCAATTGAAGCGGTGGAGGAAAGGAAATAAGTCGGATTTCCGGTCCCAAAGGGCTCCCTTGGTGGCTAGATGGGAGGAGGTCCGGAAACTTTTTAGGGAAGGGTCAATTCTTGAGCAACTCAAATCCGAAGATGACGAAGCTGCGTAAAGCGGTTGAGGACATTGACAACCAAGAGGAGTTATCTTTGGAAGCGAGAGGGCTAGAAATACTTGGTTATTAGAAGGGGACAGAAATACCAAATTTTTTCATCGGTCGGCTTGTGCTAGGAGACGAGATGAACAATATGGAAGTTCTCAAAGATGAACGGGGAAATGTCTTCGATACTATTCCTGGTATGCACTCCCATGCTATCGATTACTTTTCTAAACTTTTTAAGGAAAGTATGCAGCAAGATATTGAGGCTCAGAACGAAGTTCTTAATGTTATTCCTCCGATTATCTCTGAAGAGGACAACCAGACCCCTGCTTAGACCCATTGAAAGGGATGAGCTGAGAAATGTGGTCTTTGGTATGAGTTACGGAAAATCTCCTGGTCCGAGATGGCTTTCCTATTGAATTTTTCGGGCTTTACGGGATACCTTGGAGGAGGATGTTACAGGCATTCTTGAGGAATCCGAGATCCAATCGCAGAATGCTCAGGGCGATCAATCACACCTTCATTGCTTTAATTCCGAAAGGGGAAGTGGGGACTCATATCTATGATTTCAGGCCTATTGCTTTATGCAATGTGATTTACAAAATCATCTCTAAGATTATGGCTGAGAGGCTTAAACCCCTTCTTCATAGCATCATTTCTCCTGAGCAGGGGGGATTTGTTGAGGGAAGACAAATTTTGGATGGGGTGATTTTGGCCCAGGAAGCCATCCACTCAATGCAAACTTCGGGCAACAAAGGCATGTTCATTAAATTGGATATGTCCAAGGCTTATGACCGGGTGGAGTGGTGCTTCTTGTCGAAAATTCTGGCTGCCTTTGGCTTCTCTCAGGAATGGATTGCTTGGGTTATGAGTTGTGTTTCTTCTCCCTCCTTTTCTGTTCTCATTAAGGGCCTTCCCTCGCTTCCTTTCGGCGCCTCCCGTGGGCTCCGCCAGGGAGACCCTTGTTCTCCCTATCTCTTCCTTCTCTTGGCTGAGGGTTTGGGAAGACTGTTTTTGAGGAGAAGGCAACAAGGTCGGCTTTACGGTATCAAGGTTGGGGAGGAGACTACGACTCACTTGCAATTTGTGGATGATACGGGTCCGGTTGGTGCGGCCACTCTTCGGGAAGCTAGAGGAATCGGAGACACTTTGAATGTCTACCTTAGGGCTTCAAATCGGGTTCTTAATGACAGGAAGTCCAAAGTGGTCTTCTTCAATCTCGACCAACGGCTTCAGGAGCGTGTTATTGACATCCTGGGATTCACTAGGTCCTCTCTTCCAATTGTTTACATGGGGGTTCCCCTTCACTTCAAAAAGTTAAATGCTGATATTTGGAAGAACCTGTTAGCAGGCATCAAAGACGAGAATGAATCATTGGGCCCATAAATGGCTAAGCTACGGGGGTAGATTAACCTTCTTGAAATCGGTTATTCAGGCTTTGCCGATCTATAAATTCTCAATCTTGTTGCCCCTCATACCATACGGAAAAAGTTGGACAAAATGGCTAGAAGATTTTTTGTGGGAAGGCGCAAAAGGGAAGAAAAAATGGGCCTTGGTTGGGTGGGATAAAGTCACCCGGCCCTAAGGATAAAGGAGAGGCTGGGCTTGAGATGCTCTATGCTTAATAACGGGGCTTTGGGTGGAAAAGCTGTATTGGCGGTGGGTTTCTCGGCCATCCTCTCTCTTCGACGAGAATTCTTTCCGGTAAATATTTGGGGCATGTCCATCCCAATGAGGTGGGTCGCTTTCCCTTGGAAGGTCCTGGTTCTTTAGTGTGGCGAGACTCTCAAGCTTGGGTCCCAGTTATCAAAGATCAATTATTACGGAAAGTGGGGAAAGGAGACAAGGCTCGCTTACGGGTCGACTCTTGGGACCGGCATCCGCCCATTATTGTTTTGTTCCCAGAGCTTCATCCTATCATGTCCGCCTTAGAAGCCCAGGGTTGGCTCCTTATTGATAAATATCTTCTTACCAGTCATTTGGGGGGGTATACTTTTAAAAAGTTTAAGCGATGGGAGGAGTGGCCAACTACGTCTCTCCGGAGTTGGTGCCTATCCTGCAAAAAATATTGTCAGAAAGGTTCCTCACGGGGAAGGATGAGGAAGATGAATTAGCACTGGGGCCATGGAAGCCTTGGTGTCTACTCAGTTAAGGCTGGATATGAAGAGATCCTCCCTGAGCCTCCCCCACACTCTTTTCGGTTCGGCATTGGAAAAGGATTTGGCATTTAAAGGGTTGGCCGAAAGTGAACTTCTTCGCTTGGCAACTTATGCATAATGGCCTTCTCACCTTTGACAATCTCGGGCGTAGGGGTTTCAATGGCCCCTCTCAATGTGCTTTATGCCTCCATCATGAGGAAGCATGAGACCATTTGTTTTTTGAGTGTCCTTTTACTCATCGGATTTGGGAGCAGCTGGTTCTTGCAATTTAAACTCCGGGCTAATGGTGTTCTCAATCGTACCAATATTTGGGAAAAATGGAAAAGGGGCGGGTTCAAGTCTATAGCTCTCCGAGCCGGTGGCGAGTTAGGCTTTCTCTTCATTTGGTGGCAATTTTGGTTGGAGAGAAACACCCGGATATTTAGAAACACTTTCTCCTCGATTGACGGTGTTTGGCAGGTCATATGGAGCAAAGTCACAGAAACTGTTGCTACTCTTGCCAATGAAAAGAATCAGGCTACTCTTGGGAATCCTGAAGAGGGGGTTGAGGGTCTTGAGAGGCAAGATAGATCTCGCTGGAAACCCCCCCTGAAGGCTGGATCAAGATCAATGCGATGGGGCTGCAAAAAGCAACCGGGCAACGCGGGAATTGGTGTTGTTTGTCGGGATCACTTGAGTGCGGTTCTTTGCTGGGAACTACGGGGATTGGGCGAGCCACGAACAATGAAGCCGAAGCCTTGGCCATTAAGTCCGCGTCTATACGAGGTACATTAAGCGGGGTCACTGGAGAATAATTCTTGAATCCGATTCTCAAGTCTCGATCGGCGCTCTAGATTGCTTGCGGAATTTCTCTTTAAAAGCATGGAGACTGCGGATGTTGATATCTCAAATCAAGGAGTTATGGAGGGAGTTAGATGATGTCATCCCTGTGTATGTGAGTAGAAATATGAACACGGTAGCTGACTTCCTTGCGAAGATGGGTGCTGAGAAAGAGGTAGGTGTTCAGCTGCACAGTGATATGCCTATGATAGATGAAGAGATTCGGAGTGGCCTGGAACGATCTCTACATCCATGAGCTCAAAAATGACTAAGGTTCGTTTCTGTCGCGATATCGCGACATATTGCGTCGTCTTGACCCGGTTTGGTTTTCTGTCGCGATTTCGCGACATGTTGCTCTATCGCGACATGTCGCTCTATCGCGACATGTTGCTCTGTCGCGACATGTCGCTCTGTCGCGACCTGTTGCTCTGTCGCGACTTGTCTCTATGTCGCGACCTATCCTGGAAAACTGTAGCGATTTCGCTACCCTTCCAGTTTGTTGTGGCCTTGGGAGGATTTTTGTAGCGATTTCGCGACTTGTTGCGTCGTCGTGGTCGTTGATGAGAAGGTGTCGCGATGTCGCGACCTTTTTGGTAGGTTTTTCTGCTGGAGGAAAAGTGTCGCGATATCGCGACGCTTTGAGAAAAGCTGCATGAAAGGGAAAAACCGTCGCGATATCGCGACAATACGTAGTGAAAAGCTACTACAAGGAAAATGCGTCGCGCCTTCGTGCTTTTGTTGAGGAAGGGACTCATAGGGGCATCCTTGTTGTGATTTCGAGATGTGTTGAGCAAAATTTAGTAAAGGGGGAAAAACCGACGCGTTATCGCGACCTTTTTGAGAAAAGCCTCCCAATGGATAACCTGTCGCGATTTCGCGACATGTTTATGGAAAGGAAGCACAGGGGCAAACCCATGCAGCGATTTCGCTACGATTACGGAGAAAAAGCAGTTGGCGGGGAAAAACGTCGCGATATCGCGACTTGTTATGGTAATGGGCACCTCGGGGCTGAACATGTCGCGATTTCGCGACACTTTTACGGATGGGGCGCCCTTTGGCTTTCTTGTCGCGATTTCGCTACACTTCCGGCCAAGTGGGACTCCAAGGAAAATTCGTCGCGATGTCGCGACACTTTCTCAAAGTTGCCGATCAAAGGGGTCCTCGTCGCGATTTCGCAACAGTCTCGGGGAGCGGATGCTTTAAGGCTTTCTCATCGCGATTTCGTGACACTTTTGGTGTTTGGGTGATTTGGTCTTTGTCTTTGTAGCGATTTCGCGACCTTTTTCGGGTGTTGTGGTTCCGGCGCTTTTTGTCGCGATATCGCGACATGTCGCGATATCGCGACATGTCGCGTTATCGCGGCCAGGTGTTGTGGCGCGGCGGATGTTTGGTTTTGTGTCGCGATTTCGCGACATGTCGCGTTTTCGCGCCCTGTGTACTTCTGGTCTCTCTGCGTTTGGTTGGGATGCCCTTTCTCCCTCTTGTAACTGTCTTCTGTGTTAATTCAAGGTTTTTTCATTTTTTTCAAAAAAAAACAATCCTAAAAACCTCTTTGTTCTAGATTTTTATATTTCTCTTAACATTCTTTAATTTTTGAGAAATTATAAATATTTTAGATCCCTTAACATCAACATTCCATCATTCATCAATGTTTTGAGCCAAAGTAGAATGGTAAACCCACATCAATTTAAATTTGAAAGGTCTACCCTTAAAATTTTATCCCTCACAAGTTTCCAACAATAAAGGGGAGTGGTCTGAGACAACCTTTGGTAAAGCTTTAAGAGATGAATTGCTGAAATGCAACAACCAATCCTGAGAAACAAGGACTCTATCAAGTCTGATTTGGATCAAATTACTACCTAACCTCCTATTGTTCCATGTAAAATTTCCTCCCTTCAATTATAAATCCACCAGGTCACCCTTAAACAAAAACTCATTAAATTCCTCCATGCTATCTGAATAACCTTGATTACCTCCTTTCTTATCACTAGGGAATAAAGGGGTATTAAAATCTCCACAAACCAGCCAAGGCCATTGGGATACCTCCCTAAACTTAGAAAATCCCATAGTACTCTTCTCCCAACCAAAGTGTTGGGAGCATAAATATTGGAAATAATCCAGGAAAATTTTGAAGCTTTGCAAGTAAAAAGAACAAAAACACACCTTTCATTTCTATGAATACATTGACCATGAAACTTTGTAGGATCCTAGAGTGTCCAAATTCCACCATAAACTATTGAAGTTGAACTACCAACAAATTTTGCTTCCTTCCAAATAACATTCTTAACTAACTAAAAATTTGGTTCATCAATCTTGGTTTCTTGAATTAAAAAATACCTGGTTTATGCTCTTTCCTCATTTCTCTAATCACCCTTTGCTTTGTTGGGGCATTCATACCCCTAATGTTCCAAGAAAGCAAATTCATTTTTTTTTTTGTGGGTTCTTACCCCCACTTAAGTCTAAAGTCTTTTGAGAACCATCAACCACTTGTTTAGCTATCTCTAGATCTTACATCTCTTGTTTTTGGTCTTCCCCTTAGAGCTGACACACCAACATCAACTTTCTTCTTTGAATATCTAGTTAGGATCAATTTCCTTAGAAGCTCCTTTGATTTATCTACCTCCGAATCAACTAAAGAATCCCATTTCAACATTGTCCTCTTTATCTAGCTTCAATTTATCCCCTAATTGTTGATTCTCAGTTTGCACCCTCACACCTATCATTTGTTGTCGATTCTCATCCTCAAACTGTCATGTTCTTCTTTCTATTTGTTGCACATCTCCTACACTCTGTTGCAGTTTTTGGAGCATTTGCTTTGATGGTTGTTGTGCTATTTCTTCTTGAAGTTGCATCTCCTCCCAAGACTATTACAATTTTTGTAATGACCTTTGAGTATCTATATCCATATATTCCAAAGTTTTTTAGGTCCCTCAATTTGTATTTATGCTATTAAAGGTAATGAACCATCAACTTCTAGCTTCATCCTTTGATCCTCTATGAAGTTTTTTCCAGTCGACTCCCTAATTTATTTTTCACCAATGAAACCTAGTTGAGTATTCTCTATAATTTTTGCTTTAGTCATGGCAATCCCTTCGGAGGTAGGGCATTGGGTTTTAGGCACAAATTCCTCTTCCAATTGTTGCAAAATTTGAAACTTATTGCTATTTTTGAAATTATTATCCACGTTTGCTTCTTACCTTAACTCCTTATATTTTTTTCCCATTTTCCTCCTCCAAACATTAGTAATGGGTTTGCCTGCCTCAACCTTTCGCTCCTTTAGAGGGTAGTTTCTAGAAAAAGGTCTAGCTCGATTAAATACCTCATAAAGAGCAGGAGAATTTTCATATTCCACCTTTTGAACCCATTCTCAATAATTTGACATGATTTTCACTGATTGAGGTAAGGGTTTACTCAGGTCTACATTAACACATATTCTAGCTGCTAGAAGCCTTGAATTCACTTTAGTTGAATGATCAAAAGCTAGGAGAGTTCCAATAGAGCTTGCAATTCCTGCTAAAATGTCTTCATTCCAAAAATTCACTCCACTGGTAAGCCTGGAAAACTCACCCAGATAGAAGTAACTTCCATATTATCTGTTAATGGATTGAAACCAAAAAACCATTTCTTTAAACATAATCCCCTCCTACCAAAAAACCATGGTCCTCCCATCAAGACCCTAACCAAATCTTCATTGCAAGTAAAATTAAAAAGGATAAAACCATGAGGGAGAGCTACAACTTGCAAAGAACCCTTTAGATTCCATCTAAAAAGCATCCACTTTCGAATAGAATCCATATTTGGGTGAACATTTCCAACAAATTTACCTACCAATGAATTCTCCCTCTCAACAATAATATTATTTGCTAGGGCTTTTAGAACCCGAACCACAAAGTTATCATTCTCCAAAACTACTGAAATCTTAAACTTCCCAAAGAAATCAAGATTTTTTCCCTCAATAATCTTCTTCCAAGAAGTTTCCCTTGGATCAAAGGACATTGAATGATCATTATTAGAAGCTTTTCCATATGTTTCTACAAATTTTTCCATTTCTTACAGACCAATTTCTTAAAAATAAAATTGAATCCCTTCAAATATGACCAGTTTCAAATATATTGTTATAGTTGAACCACATGGTTTTAAGAACATTTATTTTGAAATAATTTTGTCTAATAGTGGTTTTAACTGATTTATCATCACTTTGAAGATTATCTTATATGTCATATTACATAGGCTTATAGGCCTGAATGAATCAAACAATTCTACATCTTTTTTGGAATTAGAGTAAGATATGTTGCATTTAAATTATAAGATATGTGATGCTGTACCTTAGACTGTTCAATTGCCACCAATAAGGAATCCTTCACTATTTTGCAATTATGTTGATAAAACATTGTAGAGTCCATCTGAACCTGAGGATTTATCCTTATCAAAAGAGAAAAGAGCTAAATGAAGTTCTTCCAAAGTAATAGGCTCCATCAATTTCCTATCGTCTTCATCTATTATAACTAAAGGTACTTATTGTAGTTGTTTAACATTAAAAACTTCAATCTCCTCCGATCCTAGAATATTATGGTAAAAATGACTTGCCTCTTTTTGATTTCACTCCAGTCTTCTATCCAAACCCCTTCTACTAATTTAATTTTACTAATTTGGATGCTTATCTCTATGCTATTACAATCCTATGAAAAAAATGTGTTTTTATCTCTTCTTTTAACCAAGCCTATCTTAATTTTAATCTCCAAAATTTATCTTCTTTACTCAAAATATTATGATATTCACTAAACAACTCTCTTTCCTTTAAGCTTGGATTATTGTGTTCACCTTTTTGGCATTTTGAAACATTTTCTTTTAGTTATTCTTTCTTTTAAAAAATATTTTTGGTAAGTAACATTATATACATAGCGGGTTTTTTAAGAGGATCCCAAAACCTTATAACAATAGAAGGAGAGCACCTTTAGGGCTGCAAGGTTGAGACAGGAAACCACATCTCAGACCGAATTACAAATTTTTTTGACATAGCAGACGATCCCACCAAAGACAATTAAATAATAAAACAGAACCCGCCCAGCGGGGAGAAGCCGAAAACCACCAACGAGAAGATCCCGCCCAGCAGGAATCATAGAAAAACCGTTACAATAAAATCCCGCCTCGCGGGAAGCAGTCAGAAACCACCAAAGAGAGAAACCCGCCTAGCGGGAAGCAGCTAAAACCCACCTCAGAGAAGATCCCGCCCAGCGGAAAGCATCAAAAAAACTTCACCAGGAAAATCCCGCCATCCGGGAAACCAGCAAAAAGGTGAAAATCCCGCCCAGCGGGAAAACCAGCGGATTTGGCGGATCCCGCCCAGCGGATTTGGAGGATCCCGCCCAACGGAAAACCAGCGGAAAAGGCGGATCCCGCCCAGAGGATCCCGCCCAGCGAGAAGCCATTCCGCCCAGCGACAGGGGGATCCCGCCCAGCAAGAAGCCGAGAGCCAGGATCCGGCCCAGCGGGAAGCACACAGACAACTTCACCACAAGGATCCCGCCCTGGGAAAACAGCAAGGAAAGCAGGTTAAGGAAACAGGGATCCAAGGGCTGGGAATCCCGAGCGGGAAGAGGAAAACAGTCACAGGGAAAGGATCCCAAGGAGCCATACAAGTGGGATCTAAGGTCTGCGTGCATAGATCAGACCCCCCCAAGAAAGAAACATGCAGCAGAAACCATAGGAACCCAGCAGCAGGGACCAAGGATCCCGTCCAAGCACAGAAGCAGCTTCAGGGAACTGGGACTGTGAATGGGAATAGCCCAGGAAGAGGAAAGCCCCCCCAAGGCCAAACCAGATGCCCAGGGTGTCCACCAAGGAGCAGAACCAGCACGAAGAAGCCTCCATGCGGGAAGAACAACAGCCACAGGATCCCGCCGAGGATTCATAAGCAAAGGAGGAAAGAGGCCCCCCCAGACCACCCCCAAAGCTGTGAGGACCTCAAGGGAGACCCTAGGAAGCTGTCAAACCCTAAACCATCACCTCCATTGCTCAGAGAAACGCAGGGGACCAGATCCATGCGAATAACCTGCAAAAAAACCCCAAGGGGAAGCCTGAGGGAAAAAAGGGAAGGGATCCCCAAACAAACAGGGATCCCTGGGAAGCACCAGGCCACCAGAACAACCAAGGAAGCCCGAGCCCGCTGGGAGGGGCGCAGAAAATGGAGAAGGATCTCCCCCCAGGAGATCATCTGCAAACAACCACTCCCAGGGAGGGATGACCTGGGTTGAGCCAGATACTAGGCAGGATCTAGGATCCAGGGGAGGGGGAGCAGGGAAGGGACCAGAGCCCTCCCCTCTCTGCTTTCTTCCCTCCTTATCTATCTTTTAAAAAATATTACCACATATGTTCTTGTAACATTATTTTAATCTAGATATCATTAATTTAATTTGTTTTTGAAGTGAATACAATCATTTATTAAAAAATTCTACATCTGCACTATCATAAAAATATTTAATTAATATAACAATATAACATTTATATGAAAGTAAGGAAAACACCATTTGAATTATAATTTAAGTGAATGCACATTACTTTAAAATAAGAACTTGAGATAACTTTACACGGTACTACTTACATTTCTTAATTATTATCAAAAGATAATCTTAAAAAAAAAATTGATAATCTTCATATAAAATAACAATAAAAGAATGCGATGCTTGCAACATTTTTAATCTAAATGTCATCAGGTAATCTTTCTCAAAGATATTAAAGATCATATGGTATGATTTGAGTAATTGTACTTCCATATTTGAGATCCCATAGACCATATTTGGGTCTCGTAATTAAAATCTTTTATTCATTTATCAATTTATTTTTTAAAAGTGAATATAATAATTTTTTAAAAATTTTTACATCTACACTATCATAAAAATATTTAATAAATATTTATATAAAAGTAAGATAAACACCATAAACATTTATATGAAAGTAAGATAAACACCATTTGAATTATAATTTAAGTGAATACATGTTACTTTAAAATAAAAACTTGAGATAGCTTTAAAGAGAGCTACTAACATTTCTTAATTATTATATAAAGTAATCCTATTTTAAAAAAAATAAGCAATAATCTTCATATAGAAGAAGAATAAAAGAATGGGATGCTTTAAAAATAAGCTCAGATCGATTGGATTCATATTTTGGTAATTCAGAAGAAATGGAGATTGCATCAGCTTTTTGAAGAGAATAAGCGAGGGGAGAGGGCGAGGAATTCCGCACATCGGACGGTACGACCAAAATTCTGCCTTTCCTTCTATCTATTGATATTCTAATACTTTTGGAGAAATCTTTCTACTGCTATGAATGTTGGCAAACAAAAAATTGAAGTCTTCCTTAGAAAATAGACGCATTTGTGTGTTTATCTGTGCATCCTTTTGAAACTTTTGCAAAATGGTAGTGTAAAATTATTGAGGAACTGGATGAGGAAATCGGACATCGAATTTGAAAGAAAACTAACCAGGGCATTCTCATTGTATTGCCATGGTTAGGATATATACATTATAGCCATAGATTGAGTTTTCCAGAATAACTTGCTGTGACCTTCATCTCTTTAGGAGAGGATCAACAGTTCCTGGCTATCAGGAATTCTTAATTTGAGGTATAGAACCGCTCTATCGAGTAATGTTTCTCTCATGTCTCTACCACTTTCTCACTACTTTGAAACTCTTTTGCCTGTTACCTGCAATCATCTTCCCATAAAACACTAATAATTGTAAATTTTCGAGCATCGACAAAGAAGCTAGCCTATGAAGCGATAACAACGGATCATAGTCTGCAATCCCAAAGTGCAAAAATGCATGACACCAGTACAAAGATTACAGAGTCTTGGGCCCATCTGATCAAAAATCCAAATCAGGTTTACCTGCAATCTATCTGAACAGCATTTAGAAGATCGTGCCGATTTAATCCACTAAATATTTGGAAACATCAAGTTTTGTGTACATCAGTTCTCTAGGTTTCTTTGCTGTTTTTATCAATTTTAGAATCCTCAGTTGGATGTTCAGTGTTTTTAGCATTAACCTAAGTACAATTCATGTCCTTGGGTAATATGCACCCATGATTAACTTTTGAAACTCTTGTCACAGGTCATTCTCTTTGTATTGGCAGTTCCGAACTCTCTGGAAAATGCACTAAGAAATACTGTCTTTTTATTTTGTCTGATGCACTCAATTTAACCCTATAAAAAAAGAAAGAAAGATTAAGATTGTATAATACTTCTCCTATATGGCCTGATTCAATCTCACTTGAAGAAATCAAAAAATAAAAAGTAATAAGATTGTGTAAGACGTCAGTAGAAGTTTCATACAATCTTTTTTATTTTTGATTTTATTTTTCATTGGTTATGTGGGATTGAAAGAGGGTTCAGTCTTTATTACATCATCACTATTTTATTGCAGTATGTTAATGAATCACATAGTGCTATTACAACAAATTGTAATATACCATGGATGACAACAAATTGTAATATACCATGGAAGTAGAACCTTGCTGGGCTGTGTATGAGCCAAACATTTTCATCAGTTAGACTTCAACCCCATGGGCAAAGTATTATATAAGTGTATATTTTTATACTAATAATTTATTTTAAGCCATCACAATTTTTTTTAAAGCATGCAAAACTTAAAATACATGTTTTAAAATAATGTCTTTAGTGTTGCAAATATATTAGTCTAGTAGGACGTTCATTTGTTTTCTAGACTTTGCTAGGGATTGTTCTCTGTTGCATCTGAGTTGTTTCATATTGTTTGCTAATGGCAGGAAACTATCCTGTTTGAGTAGGCTGTAGCCATAAATATGCAAAACGAATAGTAATAGGTCAAGTTTTCAAAATGTTGGAAGAGTGGGCTTCTTTGCATTCTCCATTGAACAGTGTATTTCATACAGTTGATGAGTATGCTGAGGTATTTTTCTTAGCTGAGTACCTGTAAGAGATCAATATTGACATGTTCAACTATACCTTGGGACAGCCCATTTAAATATGGATATGTTGTGTTGTTCTTTAGAGAATTGTTCACTAATTTCTTTGCTCAGTAATTTCTTTCATTACTGCTTGGTGAACTTCCAATGATAATACTTTATATGCCTTCAATTGTGATTAGAGAATGAGATGCTAGGGCATTTGAAGACGTCTCCAACCTTTTTTAGGGGTGGGCTTCATAAAAGACAAACGTTTGGTTTAGTTATAGTTGTGAAATCTTATAAATTCTAACCATCCAGTGTGAGAATCTGAACTTCCGCTTATTCTATTGAAACGTGTGAGACATGACTGTGCAACTTTTTGATGGAGTTTCACATGGAAAGTGGGTTAAGGGAAAGGTAGAAAACATCCATGGCCCTGGAAGAAGAGGGCATTGTTGAATGTTTGTTGACCTATAGGGATATTTGAAGGTGACCCCATTACCGTGAAAAATATAGAAAATGGAAGAAGAAAAAAGAAAAGGACTTTTTTTTTTTTTCATTTTTTTTAAGGCTATTAATTGCATGGAAGCCACCTTATTTACATGCAAAAACCCCTTTAAAGGAGCCCCAAGTGTGAAATCTTTAGAAAGAGGAAGACTCAGAACCTGTCACAGTCTATTTTGGCCCATCAAATGATTAATTCTTTTTTGTCATTGTGACTGCAAAAACTTATGGTACGATCAGGATGATGGAAGTTGTATTTTATTTTAATTGGTTATATAAGATTGAAATGGGCATACCCACATTATATTACAACAGCATTTTTAACAATTATGCATGTGTCGCTTGACAAGATTTGAACCTAAGTCTCCTCCTTGAAAGTTGAGGTATTTAACCGGTTGAGCTCATGCCATTTGATGATGATTGAATTTATATCATTGTCTTTTCAAAAAAGTTAATGATTTAGTGGATCAATCTTTGGTTTTTCTGAGTTCACCTTTAGAACATCTCAACAAATATTCTTTTGATTTTTGATATCATATGCATTTACTATTTGATTCTTATTTATTTTAGATAGTGTAGCATTTGGTAACCATTCCTAGTGTGGGACCTTGAATAAGCTCAGTTCCTTTTCTGCTGTTATCACCATCCATCCCTTAAGAAGGCTTTGCATTCCCATGAAGTTAGAAATTGTCTTTCTGTTGTGCCATCTCCAGTGGAGGGTAGGCCATACTAATAATTAAGATTTAGAGATTCCTCAGGACAAAGATAGTGTGGATAGAATTCAAGGTGGAGAAGAGAAAACTTTGAAATGTTTAGTTAGATTTCCAAATCTATTGTGACCTGTTGGCAACTGAAATCTGAAACTGACATCTAACTGTCAACCACCTAATGAAATTTATATATGTATATATAAATAAAATTAATGATTTTTTTAATTGATTATATGGGACTGAAATGGGCCCCACCCGTATTACATCATCACCACATAGTGGTATCATAACAAAGCTTGGATATTATCCATGTATTGCTTGGCAAGATTCGAACCTGGGTCTATAACAAAGCTTGGATATTATCCATGCATTGCTTGGCAAGATTCGAACCTGGGTCTCCTCCTTAAATGTTAAGGAATCTAACTAGTTGAGCTAATGCCACTTGATTGATATGTACTGATAATGCTGTTACTGTGGCTTACTATCGTATTTTCATCTCAGCATTTGAAATCTATATACTCCAAGCAACTATCTAAGCTGGCTACAAGCTTGAGAATCACTAAATATCCTTGTGCCTTTTGTTTTTTAATTTTTCAAATTCTTTAACCTTTGAGATTAACAGTCTCTTGTACAGACTTAGAGCCCAAATGGGTAAGATTTAGACAATAGTAATGAGACGCTGATTTATTGGAATCCACTATGTCAAGCAATTCATGGGAAATCATTGTACCCGATACCTTTTGATAAACCATCAGAGCATCGGCAAACACTTTGAGGGGTCACAGGTCCAAGTATCTCACAACAAGTTTATCAGAGCATCGGCAAACACTTTGAGGGGTCACATGTCCAAGTATCTCACAACAAGTTACCATACCAACCATAATGAAGACATTTACCATATTAATACCTACTATGGGTTGGAATATAAAGAATGTCAATGCTAACGATCACTTGGTCACCAACATGAACAACATGAAATTGGAAACCTATGAAACATATATGGCAGCACCTCTTGCACTGTGTGGACTGGCAGAGGATATCTGGGTACTGGAAGCAGACTGTTGGAGACCAGCAGTTTGTTCAGTGTGTTGGAAACGGGCTATACCCACAAGTTGAAGACTGACAGATCGCCTTTCTTTTGGACCAGCTGCAAATATGATAATCTAATGGCTGGAAGAGAGCATAGTTTGATTGCCAGCTGAAAGCAAAGTTCGATGACCAGCAGAGAACATAGTTTGACGACTGGTGAGAGCAATCTAGTCTGGTGAAATTGAAGGAAATAATTTTAGGGCCAAACGGCCTTTGGATGAACCTTCGCAAATCTTGGAATCTCAGTTAAATGATGCACCATTGTAGGCGAATCATGATGATTCCCAAGTTTTAAATTCTTCTTCTAGGAAAACTCTCTGTGCTCATGCAGGTCGTGCAGTCAGTAACAGGCACAAAAACTGATGAAAAACCCTTGAAAACTTGACAGGTCATATAGGTGGCAAGAGAAAAAGAAATTAGAGAAGTTGATTTGTTGAACAGAAGTAAACACCCTTCTGCGTTTAGAAAAAGCTTGGAGCAACATGAATCTGGTCACCATTGGGAAAAGCAGGAATTTAAAATTGATATAGCACAAACAAGTTGAGTGTTTGGATATGGCTTTCAGAAAGAAGGAAAGTGCTGGTTTGGTAAGATAGCCAATCATCGTGCAAGGGTCCGTATCACCAATTATCAACCCAGTTACTCATAGGTATAAAAATACCTTCAAAACAAAGGATAATTGTATCAAAGAGTTTTTAAATGGGTTTTAGAAGTAGTAACATACAACTAGAAAAATTTCAGTCGAAACAGTGAGTCTCATGCCAATTTGTGTTGATGCATGAACAATGTAAATGATATCTCAAATGCCCATGCTTAAGGACAGCATTCCTCTAAGGAAAATGAAGGGGGATGTGTTGCCTATGAGGAAGGGGGCCATACATGGTTCTCGAGTATTGCTGGTATGCCCTTGAGGGACATAGCATTAAAGTGGTTCTTCGAGAAGTAAATAGACTTGTTGCAGGCCAATTATCAATTTCAGAATGAATTTTTTCTAAAAGAAATTTCGGTCTTCAATATTTGAGGTCAGTAGAACAGAAAGGAGCTACTTGAAATGTTTTTTGAGATTGCTGATCTTGCATTCCAAAGTTTCTTCTATTTCATTGTGACTTGTTATTCTGGCCTATCAAATTACTACAGCAATATACTTGCCCACTTTTTGCTTTGAATTTGAACAAAATATTTAGGCAAATTTTTAGATTTTTAGCTTCATCACACTAAGCAAACTCCATGCATGCCATGTTATCTTCAAATTAAAATCAATGAAGTATGCAATGTGATATGGCTTGAACACACATTTAATGATTTGCATGACTAATATTTTGTGTCTTTTCCCTTCAAATTTATTTTATGAAGATTATCGAGAGCTCTCATTCTGGACTTCACAGTTTTTTTCAAGTTTCTCTTTATGTTTTTATATATTTTTCTAAAAACGCTATGTGTGGGTTCTATTGGGGGGCACTCACATCAAAACAACAAAATATTACATTGCTGTCAAGATAATTAAACCATATCCAGCTTGTCTTTTTATCAAATATATTTTTCATTCACGTTTCTATCAAAAACATTCTTCATCTTCTTCAAACTGCTATATTTTTGCAATCAATTCCTTCATATCATTTCCATTAAGAGATAAAATCTCACTCGGCCAAGCACCTTCTAAAATTTGAATTTTGCTAGATGAAGATCAACACCACAAATGGCTAAAATGTCTGCTGCTTGGTTTCCTTCTCTCTATATATGCTAGCTATAACAACCTGTCAATTCCCTACTACCTCTTTTTCTAGGGGTCTTATTCATGCCCCTAATATTCCATGATATCCTTTTCATCATTATTTTTTGTTTTTATTTGTCGGCTTAACCCCACTTGTTGTTAATGCTTACGATGTTTGCTTTTGTTTTCTAATATTAATATCCCTTTGAGTTTCCTTTTCTCTTTGTTTTTGCTTCCTGGGTCTTCCTCACCTTTTTTCATTCCTACTAACACTTTCATCTTCATCAATCTCTACGATTTTTTCATAGTGTTCATTGTGAGACTTATCATCTATAGGCTTTCTTTGCCTCTTTTTTGGGAGTGGAATATCCTGAATCTAATCCAGCTTCTGTTGTAGTATGATCTCCTTTCTTCTTCTTGCAGTTTGTCTCGTGACCAAATTTTTTGTCTCTCTCTCTATCATTTTCACTTTTGCAATGTCTTGCCATGTGTCCAGTCTCATAACATTTGCAGCATTGGAATGCATTGTTCTCATAATCTACTTGTTGATCCCTTTCTCTTGATTTAGATTTAATCTTAATGGACTGTACCAAAGGTTTTGAAATATCCATAGCAACACATATCTAGGTGTATACAACATGCTTTTGCTTCTCAGTAGTTGTTCCCTCCTGGGGTATTACCAATTCTTCAAAACACTTTATTGGTAAGCTGATATGAAATTCCAAAAAGCCTAACCTACATTGGAAGCTTTTTAATAGTTTGTCTTGACAGAAAAATTCTCACTCCATGGTCTTAAATATAGGGCATCTCTTCCCCTAAACCATGGGCCACAACCCATTATTTTATCCCTGATTTTTGAACTGAAAAAAATGACGAGGAAAAACCTTCAGGAAAAAAGTCAATGGATTAATTTGAATTCAATCCCCACTTCCACTTGATCCAGTTTTGAATCTTCAAAAACCTTGGCTAGTATCCATGGAACTTACTAACTAACCCTTTGTTTTTAAGAACCATTATATCGTGCTTGATCATCTCATCCTTGATAATCATTTTTGGCATAACATCTGCTGCTTGGATCGGACTTGCCATATACTTGTTCTTCCGTTCTTCCTCTTGTCTACAACTTGGGTATCCATACTTCCAACTAGGGCATTCTTACTTCTAGTTAGTACTTTCAATTTTTTGCATGTTAACTAGCTTTTCCTCATATGCATCCTTTATTTTTTGAATTTCCCCAAAGATTTGGAGCAGGAGAATGTTAGGCTCGCTCCTTACTTGCACTTGCTTCCTATTCTCACTCTCTCTCTGAATTTCTCTTTATGTTTTTTTTCAATTGGTTATATGGGATTGAAACGGGTCCCACCCGTATTATATCATCACCACATAGTGGTATTGCAACAAAGCTTGGATAATATCCATGTATCGCTTGGCAAGATTTGAACCTTGGTCTTCTCCTTAAATATTGAGGAATATAACCGGTTGAACTAATGCCACTTGATTAAATTTCTCTTTATGTTAATTGAGTGTAAAACCTTCATTTTCTATGAGAAAGCCACCTATAAATTTTTCCCAAAACTTCTAGGATATATTTCTTTGAATTTTCAGTTTTGATGGCTTATGTGTAAAGGAAATAGGGTTGGTAACGAGCTTTCTGAATAGGGTGTGTATAGTAGTGTACTCACAGAATCCCTTACTTTAATATGTGCTTTCGTCTTTTATTTTTGGTTTTGTGGCTAATGTGGACAGGGAACAGTGGTTGGTATGAGCTTTGGGAATGGGTTGTGTAAAGCAGCATACTCACCAAATTTCTTGCCTTCATATCCTATGAGGAAGGGACATTCTGTCTAATTGTTCACATTTCTTTTTTTATTTGCCTGCTGAATGACAAATTTGATTATCAGAGTAGACATGTATGACAATAAGGCTTGTTTTTGTTTTTTGTTTCGTTCATATTTGGAAAGAATTAACCACTGAATTGCATGTGAATGACACTTTATATTGCTCATATTAATGCAGCCTGTTCTACTTTTGTAACTCAATCATATTCTACAATAGTCAAACTGAGAAAGTGTGTTTCTTGCCATTCCATTACTACTTTAATTTACTTGAGAGATTTTCTTGTTTCCTCTGAAAGACAAATGTGTATTGCAGGCTTATGATATTTCTGGAGGACAAAAAAATATGGAGAACCAAATTTTCTCGGTTGACACACTTGAACGACATACACCTAAGGGTCATGGAATTGTAACATGCATGTCAGCAGGAAATAATGCTATTGTTGTTGGGACAAGTAAGGGATGGCTTGTTCGATATGATTTTGGAGGTGGAGACACTTATGGTATGTGTTTTTTTAATTCATCTTTACGTGAAAAGCAAATATGTTCATCATCTAGAACGACAAGAGGCGTCGACTTTTTTTTTTTGCTGGAGAACAAGGGGTTGTACTTGGGTCCCCCACCCTTGACAAATCACAACTCTCTCCTTTAGAGCTTGAGAGTTTACAAACAGATTCAATTCTCATCTCAATTGAGTTGCTATAGCTAGATACCTACATCATTTTTCATAAAAAGTCTGAATTCTTGATTTTCATTTTCTGGATCTTCTTCAATTTTTTGTGTGAATACAAATATTCCAAAATTCAGCATCCTTCTTCTTGACATTTTCCTGCAGCAGCCTTCACAATACCAAAACTCCACCTCTACTGTCTATGCATTGCATCTTAGTAGAGTAATATTTCCAAAACTTCGCGCTATCATAGTCCGCTTTACCAGATCTGGATTGCTAGTTTCCTTCTTGAAGCATAAGTGCAACCACAAGAATTGTAATAAATAGTTTATATGAAAACACATTAATGTTATAAAATAAAGCAAATATTACCAATGGAAAACATTAAAGTAAATCTTAATCATTATTTGATTCAGGCAGTCAACATTTTCTTGTCAGCTTCAGCTAAACTTACTACTTCCTCTAACCATGGAAAAGAGAATTTAACTTCACGATCCTCAATTAAAACCCCTCTATTGGCTAGCCTATCTACACATTTGTTTCCTTCCCTTAACGTATGTGTAAACCTGATTTCTTCAAACTTTATAGCAAGGTCTTGTATTTCCACAATTATCTCTTGTATGTTCCATGGAGCCTTTGCTTTCCTCAAAATTGCATTTATTACTATTAGTGAATCACCTTCCATCCATACTCTATTCCATTTCATTTGTCTACATATTTTTAACCCTTCCAAAGCCGCCCAAGCTTCAACTTCATTATTTGTCTTAAATCCACTATTGAAAGCGTAATGAGACAAAATCTCTCCCCTATTATTTCTAATTATTCCTCCTCCTCCTGCTGGTCCTAGATTTCCTTTAGATGCTCCATCAAAATTCAATTTGACCAACTCCACTTCTAGTGGTTTCCACTTTATATTCTTTGCCTTCTTTTTGTTTCTCCTATACCCAACATCATAATTCCATTTGATGACTTGACTCCATCTATCAAGGCTCTTTGCTTCAAGATTAGGGATTGGGTGAGTTGATAGGGTTGGTTTAGACTCCTCTATGGCTAAACAAATCTTCCTTTTCATTACCTCTAAACTGCTTTCCTTTCCTTTAAATATTCTTCTATTCCTTTCCAGCCATACAGTCCAAAGTATTGTATCTTTTGATATATCCCAGATTGTCTGTAAAGCCTCACTTTTAAAAGTGCTCTGCCATTGCTTTAACCATTCTTCAATTCTGCCATTCATCACCATGCATTTACCAAACATATTAAGAATCCATTGCCATAGTTTCCAAACTATTGAGCAGTGTCCCAAGAGATGGTCTATACTCTCCTCCTTTTTACATAGAACACATTGTGAGGGGCCTAAAACCCCTTTTCATAAGGTTATCCCAAGATAAAATTCTTCTATGACCTACTAGCCAAACAAACATTTTGACTTTAGGAATGCTTGGGCTATCCCAAATATCTCTCCATATTCTTGTAGTATTCCTATTTTGTTGGTGCTTTACATTATATCCGCTTCTTGTTGTGTATTCTCTTGAGCTATTCAACTCCCAAATCAACTTATCCTCGGCTCCCTCAGAATAATCACTGTTGTTATCTTTCTGCTCAACTGCCTCCTAGCATCAATGTCTTGTATACTTGTAAAAAATCTTCTTTCCATTTGTATCTTCCTTCCTGATCCTTGTACATAATGTTTGAAACCCTATCACCATATTTGTCTTGAAGTAATCTCATCCATGGTTTCAAAATTGGATCTAGATTGAGTGGTTTTTTATCACACCAAGTATCCATCCAAATAGAATTTTTTCTCCAGTTCCCACCACCCATCTTAGACCTTTAATCACTAGATCAATTGATTTTTTAAACCATTCCATAGTGCAGAACCATCTGGTAGTGAGAATGCAGTAAATATTAAGCTTGGGTCATTGGGCTCAACGTACTTAGAAGAATTCTTGCCCATTGTCTTTGACTCTCTTTGTACAATCTCCAAATTACTTTTCCCCTAAGAGCTAAGTTTGCATCCGTAAGAACTCTTAAACCGAGACCTCCCCTAGTTTTATCATCACACACCTTGCTCCATTTCACCAAAGGAAATTTCCTTTTATCATGTAATCCTGACCACAAAAATGACCGCATAATATAGATTAAACTTTTTTCTATCGATTTTGGCATAGTATACAAGGACATATAATATGTTGGAATGGCCTGTAAGACTGATTTAATTAGCTGCACTCTTCCTGCTAATGATAACCATCTACCTTTCCATGCCGGTAGTTTATTCTGAACTTTACTTATAACTGGATTCCACAATTCTATCCTCATTCTCCCCTCAAATAAGGGCATCCCTAGATAAGTTGCTGGCAAATTTGCCTCCTCCATTTGAAGTAACCTGCATATCCCTGCTTTGATTCTAGTTGGAGTGTTTAGGAAGTAAATTTTGGATTTTGTCCTATTAACTTTCTGCCCTGATGCTCTTTCATATTCCTTTAATAAGTTATTCAAAGCTCTGGCCTCGTTTATCCCTGCCCTCCCAAAAAGGGTTGTATCATCTACAAACTGTTGATGGGTGATGTTGTCGATGTTATTACTAGCCTTAAGTCCACTTATTAGCCCATCTTTGTTAGCCTTCTTCAAGTTCCTACCCAATACCTCTGCCATAATAATGAACAAATATGGTGATAGAGGATCTCCCTGTCTAAGACCTCTCTTGGCTTTAAATGATTCTGTTACTAACCCATTGACCAACACTGAATATGATACTGTAGAGACACAAGCTTTAATCCATCTGACCCATTTCTTCCCAAATCCAAACTTTTCTAATACTGCAAAAAGAAAATCCCATTTAACCCTATCATAGGCTTTACTCATATCAAGTTTTAAGATCATTGCTCTCTCTTTTCTTGAAGCTGCTGAATGCATAACTTCATGAGCTACTATGATCCCATCCAGAATTTGTCTCCCTTTCACAAATCCTCCTTGCTCTTCTGAAATAATTTTGTCTAACAGTGGTCTTAACCGATTTGCCATCACTTTGGAGATTATCTTATATGCCATATTACATAGGCTTATGGGCCTAAATGAATCAAACAATTCTGCATCCTTCTTTTTTGGAATCAGGGTAAGATATGTTGCATTTATTTTATAAGGTATGTATTGTTTTACCCTAGACTGTTCCACTGCCACCAATAAAGAATCCTTCACTATATCCCAATTATGCTGATAGAATGCTGCAGAGAGCCCATCCGGACTTGGGGATTTATCCTTATCAAAAGAGAAAAGAGCTAAATGAACTTCTTCCAGAGTAATAGGCTCCATTAGTTTCCTATTGTCTTCATCTGTTATAATTGAAGGTACTTCTTGTAGTAGTTTATCATTAAGAACTTCAAACTCCTCCGATCCTAGAATATTCTGGTAAAAAAACCTTGCCTCCTTTCTGATTTCACTCTGGTCTTCAACAAGAGGCATCAACTTAAACAGTTTAACAATTTTGTTTATTTTTTAATAAATATAATATACAATAAAGTGGGGAATGGGGAAATTATGAGATAATGCAAAATAATAATAATAATAATAAAGAGAGAAAATAAATATTTAGAAAAATAAGATTCAGTTATGATGTTTCTTTTATATTCCCCACCCTGCAATTCTTGAATCCCCTTGCTGATACTCAATGATGTAAAAATCGGCAAAAAATAATAAAAATCACAGAAATCACGATTTATTCAGCCTCGGTGATTCTTATTTAGAGAATTGGGAAATCAAGGAAATTTGGTGAAACCTGTAAAATCAAGAAAAAATTGTAAAGATCAGCATAATATAGGAAAAATTGAAATAAAAAGGGCAGTTTGCAAAAATAGAGGGAAAAATGGAAAAAAATACAAAAAAGAAGGAAAACAGGGTCAAATCTATTTATCTAGTTAGTTTTTAAAATTTTCTTTTAAATTGATTGAAAAGTGTCCCACCCGTATTACATCATCACCATGTATGTTACCATCGTATTGCAACAAACCACATAGGGTTATTAGAGGCTGGAAAGATTTGAACCTCGGTCTCCCCATTAGGAGCCCACATTTTAACCACTTGAGCTAATACCATTTGATAGGGACAAATGTGACGTTATTTCCAAATTTATTTTTATTATTTCTAATTTTTTTGTTAAAATATTCCTGGTTAATTGCTGATCTGATTTTTGGTGGCACTTGTTGAAATATTGCTGGTCAAATTTATTAAAAACTTTGCTGATACTGCCTCATTATAAAAAGAAAAAAAATTCTATCCCCTTAAAGGTGTTGTTTGCAGCCAAAACACAAGAATGTCACAATGACAAAAATCATTAATCAAGAGCAAGTAGAACAGGATTAGCATCCATTGTAAAAGGAGGCAAGAAAATGGAGATAGAAGTCAGGGAAGAAATCATTCAAGACTCGGTCTGCATATTCTTGATGAGGTTTTTGAGCTATTGTCAAGTAGCAGACAAGCTGGATATCTGAACAATGGTCAAAGAAAGCTTACATGCAAGTTCATCTACTCCAAAAAGTTATTTTTATAGTGACCTTAAAGAAAGGAAAATGCAAGAGATTGGAATCTTATAGTATGTGTTATTGCTAGTCTATTGGCACAGAAATTTTTTGGAAATTATTGGGAACAAAATCAATCAGTTTTATATGCGGATGACGAAGGCTTAATATCAACTTATATGCAATTTGTGTTTGAATGAAGGCAAAATCATGCTCTGATGCTGATTCTCCATGAACCAAATGTGTCGATTAGATGCAATCATCAGATTATGAAGGTTTCTTCTTCTGCTTCCAGGTGTTGGGATCAAACTTCTTAAGGCACACTGCCTGAAAGTAGACAACAATTCCTTCTGTGCATGAAGGTGCAAGACGTGCAGCTAGAAAATAGAAAAAGCTGTGGTGGCCAAATCTGAAGCCTAGAAGAAGTTTATTTATTTAATTATTTTCTGGTGGAATAACCATGGAAAATATGTCACTCCATATGATTGGTATTTATTTATTTGTGTCTAATTTGGTTATATGGGATTGAAATTATCTTACTTGTATTTTGTTTAAAAGAAAACGAGTTATATATTGATATTCAAATTTGCAAAGAACAATTATCCAACAAGCAGCTTGGAGGTCACAAGATTGCTGTCCAAAAGGAGGAACAGGCAACAAAGCAAATTCAAAAACTCCAAAAAGTGCAACGGTATACCAAGGGTGCCAGAGATGCAAAGGGTATCATAATCATCGAGAAAACTTGAAACGCCAAAAGCTCTAGAATCACACAATGTTCCAGGGTTGTCCAGAGGCATCAAAATCTCCAAGGGTGCCGAAATCTTCAAAGGTTCCAGAATCTCCAAAGGCTCCAAAATTGCCTTATGTTTCCTATCATCTGTGCCACTCATGTTTTTTATTTTTTGTTAAAAAGAGATCATATTCAATTAAATCCAAAAAAGATTACAATTCCTGCCATACCAAGCACAAAAACTTATGGCCCAAATTTTGACATCTGATATAAGAAATGACTTTCTCAACTCTACTTTGCTACAAAAGCAATAAATCATGAAAACCAAAACAAACCCAAAGGACCTAGATACTTCCATTGTTACTATCATCTAAGGAAAGAATGGAAAATATGTCTTCCCTAAGATTTGAAGGCCACCAAATTGGAGGCTGGCCATAACAAAGAACATCAGCTCTGTCCAAAGCCCAGTTTGCAAAAGCATCAGCCACCTTGTTGAGATGTCGAGGAACATGTTTGAACTCGACAAGGTCAAATTTTTGCTTAAGGAGCTGTATTTTTTCCAAAACCCTCACTATTCGCCAATCTATGGAAATTGTATGATTTTGCTCTGTCAAATGTTGAATCCAAATTCTAGAATCAGACTCTAATTGGATCTTCCTCCAGCCTAGTTTCCATGCCTCCTGAAGATCCCTTTGTAAATTTTCCTAGCCCTAGATAACTGCTGCCCTATATTTCTAAATAAAATCAGATCTGAGATGAATTTATTTTTTACTTACAACAGTCACACAGATGGCTGGAAAAAATAAACAGAATGAACAGCAGAAAATATACTACAGAACCTGCATATTTTATATAATGGAGGAGGTTATAGTTACAGCAATAAACCTGCTCTCTTGCTGCCTTTCTGGCCAACAAATCACTCTTCACCTTTGCACAATAGCCTTGTAGTTCTCCTTCTGCAATCTGTTCACCTTCTTTTCTTTCTGTGTATAACACACTCTTGACCTTCTCCTTTTATCCTTGAAAAGGTAACCCTAATCTCTCTAACCCTAAGATTAGATCTCATCTCATCTTGAGATGTATGGTTAAAAATAGAAAATCACTTAAGTGAATTTCAAAATAGAATTACTTAAGTGAATTACAAAATAGAAAATCACTTAAGTGAATTTCAAAACAGAATCACTTAAATGAATTACAAAATAGAATTCAAAATGTCTCAAACCACTTCTAGCACGTTCATACTTAAGCCTGTACAAGAAGTTCCTGTCTGAGCTACATTTCTCAACACTCCCTCTTAGCGAGGAAGGAATTCTGCACCAATCCAAGTTTGTCTTTGAATGCTTCAAACTTCCCTTTCACTAAGGGCTTGGTCAGAATATCAACTACCTGCTGATTTGTGGGAATATACTGGAGCTTTACGACTCCCTTCTGAATCCTATCTCTTATGAAGTGATATTTGATGTCTATGTGTTTGCACTTGTCATGAAATACTGGATTCTCAGAGAGTTTGATACAACTCTGATTATCATAATATACCACCATGGGATCCAACTCTTGGTCAATCAATACTATAAGCAACTTGTGAAGCCAAATGGCCTCACAACTAGCAATACTGGCTGCCATGTATTCGACCTCTGTTGAGCTAAGTGCCACAGAAGTCTGCTTCCTGCTGAACTAGGATATCATGCCTGATCCCAAGCTAAAGTAGCACCTTGAGGTGCTTTTCCTGTCTGCTCCACTGCCTACCAATCTGAGTTTGTATACCCCTGCAACCTCACTTCACCATCTCCAAGATATCTCAGACCATACTCCACCATGCCCCTCAAGTATTTGAGCCCATGTTTTGCTGCTACCTAATGCTCCTTCCTTGGCTCCACCATGAACCGACTCAAGGTGTTCATTGCAAAACATATATCTGGTCTAGTGTTGACCAAATACATCAAGGATCCTATCAGCTGCCTGTACAACGTAGGGTCCACCAATTCTGAATCTGAAGCTGTCACCTTCTTCAGATTAGTGATCATGGGTGTGGCCATAGGTTTGCAGTCCTCCATCCGAAACGTCTTTAGGATCTCAACTGCATACTTGTCCAGCCCAAGGAATATCTCCCCTGGTCTTTGCCAAACCTCCAAACCCAAGAAGTAATGCATCATGCCGATGTCCTTCATCTCAAACTCAGCTGCCATATCTGCTTTGCACCCTGCAATGAGCTTCTCTGCACCTGTAAGAAACAAGTCATCTACATATAGCACCAAAATGAGTAGATTAGTCCCAACAAATATGTAATGTAGTCTAGGATTTGCATCACTTTTGGCGAAGTCCACACTCTGCAAGTATCCATCTATCCTGAAATACCATGCTCTCGGTGCTTGTTTGAGTCCATATAAGGCTTTCTTTAGCCTACAAACATGGGACTCCTTCCCATTTACCTCAAAGCCTTGAGGCTGCTCTATGTACACTTCTTCCTCAATGATCCCATTAAGGAAAGTTGTCTTCACATCCATTTGATGAATCCGCCATCCCATAGATGAAGCTAAAGACATAACTGCTCTAATGGAAGTGTATCTGGCGACTAGAGCAAAAGTCTCCTCATAGTCCACTCCCTCTTGTTGGGAGAACCCTCATGCCACAAACCTTGCCTTGAACTTCTCGATGCTTCCATCTGCAACATGCTTAATTTTGTAGAGCCACTTGGAACTCACAACTAACTTCCCCACCGGTCTTGGCACTATGTCCCAAACATCATTCTTCATGATGGAGGTGTACTCCTCCACCATGGCATCCCGCCAAACCTGTTGGTCTGCTGCCTCCTGAAAACTGGAAGGCTCAGAATTTATGATGTTGCTCATTAATGCCATGTAGTTGTGAAACTTCCTTGGAGGTCTGCTCTCCCTAAACATGCTGCTAGGAACCTCAACATACTCCTGAGCATCCCTCAATGTCTGTTTAAGCCATTGAGGTCTCCATTGATAGAACTGGAAGGGGCTAATGTCTCCTCCTCCTCCTCACTTGAAGGTTGTTGTCCTGAAATGGAAACCACTGGTGTCTTTGGTGACTTTGGCTCAACCTTCGGAGCTTCCTGCTCCTCATTCTCTATCACTAGAATAGGCTCATGGGACTTCCTGGATGCAACGTCCTCCTCAAACTTTACATCCCTGTTCACTACTGTCTTCCTCTTCTTTGGAATATAGACTCTGTAAGCTTTTGAAGTCTCACTGTAACCTACAAATAAACCCGTCCTATTGGAGGGCTCCAACTTGGTCTTCTTCTCTACCGGACAATGGATATAAACTAGACATCCAAAGATGCATAAATGACTCACCTCTGGCCTCACGCCAGTGAATGCCTACTCTGGTGTCTTGTCCTCCAAGATCCTATGAGGACACCTATTCTGGATGTAGACTTTTGTGTTGCATGCTTTTGCCCAAAGAAACATCGACAAGCCTTGGTCATGAATCATGGCCCTAGCAGCCCCTATGATAGATCGATTCTTTCTCTCTACAACCCCATTCTGCCGTGGGTTGTATGGAACAGTCAGCTCCCTCTTGATTCTTGCCTGCTTGCAGAAACCATCGAACCCTTGGAGGTATATTCACCCTCATTTTTTGATCTTAAGACCTTGATCTTATTCTTTGTCTGGTTCTTAACTAGAGCTTTGAACTCCTGAAACCTGCTCAAGACTTCATCCTTGGTCTTTAAGAAGTAGATCCATGTCTTGCGAGAGAAATCATCAATGAAGGAACCATAGTACATGCTACTTGAAATTGATGCTACTGACATCGGTCCACAAACATCCGAATGTACTAGATCTAGTTTCTCCTTAGACCTATGCTTGCTGTTTGGGAAAACAAGCTTGGCATGCTTGCCAAGCGTGCACCCTCTACATACTCCTTGTTGCTCAATGTTGAACTCTGGAAGACCTAAGACTATCTCCCTTAGAATAGGCAACTCTCTATGATGTAGGTGCCCCATCCTCTTGTGCACAACAAACTCAAGTTGTTACTGCTATGAACTAGGGCTCGAACAGGTTCACCTTGCAACCTGTATAGACTGCATTCTCTAACCCCTATCACTTGTGTTGTTTCTGGGCTAGATTATTTTGGTCTAATAAAGACATGCTGGTTCTTGAACTCCACTGCATAACCCTTATCTGTAGTGTCCCCCCTGTTCTGTGTTTGGTGTTTTTGCAATAACTATGGATTAATTTGAACATGCAATAATACCCAAATGAAAGAAGCCAATAACAACAGCATGCAATGATACCCAGATGGATTTAACACTGAATAATCGATTTTTATGCAGAACCCATAATCAAAATAGCTTATTAATTCATATCAGCAAATTAACAACAATGTTTAGAAATTCCAGATGGATAAATGTCTTCAGAATATCATTATAAACATACCAATTTGCTATTATCTCCAACCGATGGACTATAAACCTCTGAATCTTTGATTGAATCACATAAGCGTGAATCCTGAGTGAATTCACCAGCCAAGAACTGGGTTTTCGTCCAGCTCCCTTCTCCAATACTGAGGGTTTCCGTCCTCAGAACTTCAACAATCTGCACACTGTCGATCCCTGAAATGGAACCGATCTGCCCTTCGGGGTTTCGTCCGTCGGGTTATCGATTGGGGTTTCCGTCCCTTTCGATGAAGAAATATCAGCCGCCGGCCTTAATCTCCAAGAGAAGAAATAACATAAACCAGAATGTCTGAAATGAGACCAAGCCACCGAATAAATAGGCTCCTCCTTGGCAAACTCTTTTTTGCGCGCTCAATGTGGGATAAACATATTTCTTTCCCTTTAATTATAATATAAAGTTTTAACTTTATAAAATGAATTTAATAATTCACTTAATAAAGCCAAGCTTTGCGCTTTAAAAACTCTGCCTTATGAAACTCCGATTGACCAACTGAAACCTGTTCTGGATACCCATTTCGTTGTAGAACAACATCCCCCTGTCCGCTCGGCAAGAAACCCTAAAACCCGACACTGCTAAAAATAGCAATTCCAGCATCCTAGCTCCGTTTGACCCCGAACGACCACCAAAACTGAGCTCTAAGAATCCAAAAGCTGTCTCAAATATCTCCAAAGGCTCTCATCCATATGACATAGCCTACGGGAACCCGTGTATAGGCTAGTCTCTATGTGCTCCCACTAGCCGATTAGAAGGGGACATTACGAGCCCGCCCTTCCCAAATATTGCTTGTCCTCAAGCAATATGATCTGTATGCCAGGATCCCAAATAAATCTGAAGAATGTCTCATGATGAAGACACTGCCCTGAACTGTCATCCCAGAAACTGAAAACACTGTCAAGCTCTGTCACCAAACCGATACAACCGGCCCCGGTAACTTTGTCGAGCTCTGCCACTCTATAAAACAATCCATCCCTCAGAGGAATTCTTGGATCCCATAGCCAAATAGGGATTTTGTCATTCCCGAAATTTAATAATTTTTGTTGTGCCACTCGACTACAACTGAATTATTCTGCAGCTCAACGGAGAACCCATTCTGGATTGACAAACGAGGAACCCAACAAGAAACTGATTCTACAACTATAGGGAAGAGCACCTCATGCCAAGGTGATACATATAACTCCTTATACCAACCCTTCTTCCCATTCATATATGACATGGTCAAATCATCAACATGTGGACTGAAAGAAAAACTATGAGCATACCTCACTATACAGTCCATCTGAACTTCACCAACTGGTTCCATGGAAGGGTCTATACAATCACCTGTGCTACAACTCTCAACATTCTGCACACAGAAGTCAGGAGATGTTTCGCCAATCATAACACAAGGAAATGAACCTGCATCAGCATCATACTCGGGCTGCTCCTTCTGAGTGGTTGTAACAGTTGACCAATTTTCTTCTTTGTGAACAAAACTTAACTCAAGGTTAAGTTTGTTAATTATCTTCTCCTTTTTGGTGAGTTCTTGGTACATCTTTTCTGCAGTTTGGATAGCCAAATCCCTATCAGATAACAATTGCAAGTAATCAGATTTTATTTTCTCCAAAGCATGCTTGATAGTTTCTACCTTAATAGTTTGCACGCTTTCAACAGAGGAGACATCAATCAACCCTATCTGCCTATCTTTGAGCTGAGCTGTCCACAGAAGATATTCAACAAAGTTGTGTGTGCTATCCAAATGGGTTAATGTTTGGACAATCTTCTCTTCTGTAACCTGCAACTTATCCTTCCAACTTTGCATTGTATCAAGTTCTGGATTGTGATCAGCAGCACACAATAAAGTTTCTGATTTACCATCTTTGGCATAATGATCAGAATCAGCATTCCTTTTGACACTACACTCTCCAACTTCGTGCACTGAAGTTAGGACTGACTCATGCTCAACCCAAGAATTATCAACTGCATGCACATCCTCACCAGCTGCTGATTTAACAATGTCAAAATCAGCATGCTCTATGATCTCACCACTATCACGAAATTCATTATGCCCCTCACCAAAATGAGATCCACAAGATGAATTAACTTCATCTTCATCAATTTTGCCCTCCTGTACTTCCACACAAGTTTCTTGAAGAGGTGGCATGTTTATATTTTGAATTTCAGCAGTCTGAATGTTCAGGTCAGCACCCTGATCAAAAGGAAATTTGTCTCTATCAATCTTCTCATTTACTTCATCAGCATAACTCTCCAACTCATCAGAAAAGCCACCATCCAACCACTTGCTGGTCTGTTCTGTTTCTAACTTTAACCAGGAGACATCTTCATCGACATCGATCTCCTCATCAAATTTGGAGTCTTCACCATGAAAAAAACACCATGCAACAATGAACTGTTGCCAGGAAAAATGCAAGGCTCATCATACCTTATGTCCAAGGTCTCACAGACCTCACTGGATTGCTCTGGAAGCAATTCCACAACTGTTGTCCTGTCATTACCCTCGGTACTATAGTTGTCCTGGGACTTGTGGGTTATGGGCCCACATATATGTCCAAGTGACCACTCTTCTTGGCAAGTGAAGCAACGCTGTTCTCTTCTCAACTGATTCTTGCTTTTGAGAGGTAGTCCTGGCATCTGTAAGTCACTCGGTCTCTTTTCCTTCTCCTGTTCCTCCTGTACCAAGAGAGGTTTCAGCTTCTTCTCACATTGCTTGGAAACATTGTCAACTAATTTACGTGCAGCTGAAGAGGTAATCTGTCCTTGCCTCAAAACAGCCATCAACTTGGGCAAGATGGGCTGGGTAAAGTCATCACTTTCCTCAATGATGCGTACCATGATGGTTTGCATGTAAGAGGATATAATGTCTTCATGATCTTCACTGATAGAAGCCATAAAATGTCGAAACATCTGGAGACTAAGATCAGCACAATCTAAATCAAGCAAAAAGACATATATTCTAATTTTTGCCATCACTTCCAAAATTCTAACCTTCTTACCATAGGATCGGTCCCTGATGTTATTCAAACCATGAAAACTGTCAACCATCAGCTGTAATCCCTCCTTCATGATGTCGTCATTGTAGGGTGCTTCCGGAGCTGTAATCCTTATGATCTCACTGAGACAAGAGGTGACTGCAAGTCTCACGTCCTTGTCTGCATGTCTCATAATCCAATGCTGGCCTAATGCAACTATAGGTACTTTCGCTGCCCAATTCAAAACCTCACGATCAGATTGATCTAGTTCAACTAGACATGTATCCATTTCCTTTAGACTGTCAAGAAGAACATCTTTTGACAATTTCGGGACTCAAGTTGTTTCCCCAAAGCATAGAGCTTACAACTTACATCCATTCTTTTACTGAAATGTTCTGCAGATTGAATCTGTTTTCTGTTATTGGATGTGTGATGCTCAACCTTAGCCTTAGAGGGAACCATAGGTGCTGACTTAGGTGACATAGCTACTGTCAACTGCTTTTCCAACTTTTCTGGGACAGCGAGCTCAACTTTATTAGCCGCAATATTAGCTGCAATTTTAGGATCTTGTAAAGTATTTTGTTCAACTCCAACTTTCTTCGACAACTTTATGAATGAAAAATCAACCTTATCCTGAGGAAAAACTGAAGGTAGAGAAATTTGCATCATTGCAGTTAATTGACTGATGGATTTTTGTATCTCACTCTGAGTCCTATCCCAATCACGTTGTCTCCTAGACCAATCATTATAAGACTCCATGAATCTGAAATTTAATTAGGCTTCCACAGGCTGCCAGAATAGCCTGAGCTCTGAATTAACAATACCCAGAACTCTTAAAGCCCAAATCAACCAAATGGGTATTCAAATCACCAATACCCATAAACTGGAAACCCTAGATTTGAAAACGGCAACCAAACCCTAACTTCTGCTAATCTTCTATACTCCGCAAATTTTCAAGCAATATAATTTCAGACAAAGAATTATTTCCACCAAATCAAACCTGAGAATTTTGTCTTCGATAGAAGACTTCACAAAATTCGCAATGAAACCCTGAACAGGCTAGCAGGAAAAACCAGCTCTGATACCACTGTAATGTCCCCCCTATTCTGTGTTTGGTGTTTTTGCAATAACTATGGATTAATTTGAACATGCAATAATACCCAAATGAAAGAAGCCAATAACAACAACATGCAATGATACCCAGATGGATTTAACACTTGAATAATCGATTTTTATGCAGAACCCATAATCAAAATAGCTTATTAATTCATATCAGCAAATTAACAACAATGTTTAGAAATTCCAGATGGATAAATGTCTTCAGAATATCATTATAAACATACCAATTTGCTATTATCTCCAACTGATGGACTATAAACCTCTGAATCTTTGATTGAATCACATAAGCGTGAATCCTGAGTGAATTCACCAGCCAAGAACCGGGTTTTCGTCCAGCTCCCTTCTCCAATACTGAGGGTTTCCGTCCTCAGAACTTCAACAATCTGCACACTGTCGATCCCTGAAATGGAACCGATCTGCCCTTCGGGGTTTCGTCCGTCGGGTTATCGATTGGGGTTTGCGTCCCTTTCGATGAAGAAATATCAACCGCCGGCCTTAATCTCCAAGAGAAGAAATAACATAAACCAGAATGTCTGAAATGAGACCAAGCCACCGAATAAATAGGCTCCTCCTTGGCAAACTCTTTTTTGCGCTCTCAATGTGGGATAAACATATTTCTTTCCCTTTAATTATAATATAAAGTTTTAACTTTATAAAATGAATTTAATAATTCACTTAATAAAGCCAAGCTTTGCGCTTTAAAAACTCTGCCTTATGAAACTCCGATTGACCAACTGAAACCTGTTCTGGATACCCATTTCGTTGTAGAACAACATCCCCCTGTCCGCTCGGCAAGAAACCCTAAAACCCGACACTGCTAAAAATAGCAATTCCAACATCCTAGCTCCGTTTGACCCCGAACGACCACCAAAACTGAGCTCTAAGAATCCAAAAGCTGTCTCAAATATCTCCAAAGGCTCTCATCCATATGACATAGCCTACGGGAACCCGTGTATAGGCTAGTCTCTATGTGCTCCCACTAGCTGATTAGAAGGGGACATTACATTATCCTCCATAACCGAAATTGAAAGCAAGTTCTTCCTGAGACCTGGAACAAACAAAACATCATCAAAGTCTAAAGAGTTCCCTGACTGGAGTTGAAAAAGAACGGTACCAATTCCTTCAACTGGATAGTTGGTATCATCACCAAGCTCAACCTGAACCTAAGAGTCCTGCTCTTGTAGACTGGTAAAACATTGTCAGGCTGATGTCATGTGTCGAGATGCCCCACTGTCCACATACCAAGCATCCCTCGGAACCGTGCTAGTAGAAAGACGATATCAACGAGAAATCCTTCTCGAATTTGGCAACAAGCTCGCTCATCTGAGTTTTTGCAGATGCTGCTATTTGTGTCTGCTGTTGCTTCCCTTTGCCCTTCTTGTCTGGACACTATGATGTATAATGGCCGTGCTTATGAAAAATGAAGCACTTGATCTTGCTCAAGTCCTTCTTCCCTGACTGTGAGGTTAACTCCTCACTCTTTACCTTACCCTTGCTGGGTTCTTTACCTCGACCCTTCTTGGTTTGCCCAAAGAGAGCTAGGTTATCGTCACCACCTTTCTTGCTGGCCTTTGACTCCATCCGAGTTCCCTCCAGGTGGGAAGGTGCTCACGAGCACAGATGCCTTTGACAAATGGTTCCCATGAATTTGAGAAACGATTCAGTGCCACGTTCACCAACTCTGTGTCTGCACCCTTCTCCCCAACTGTTGCCAGTTGATCACGAATCTGGGTGATCTTCACCAAGTGACTGGTAACGGTGTCAGATCTGGTCATCTCCATAGAGCTGAGTTTGTTCCGCAATATCATATTTCTATTTATGTTCTCGCTCTGGTAGAGGCTAAGCAGGGCATCGAACATCTCCTTTGCGATAGTCTTCTTGGATATGTGAGGAATCAAGTGATCCTTCCCTGCATCCAAGATCATATGCTTGGCCTTCACTTCCTTATTTATGTGAGCTGCCAATTGTTGCGGATCTGTAGGCAGAGTCACAGCATCCTTGATAATATCCCAAAGATCATTCTATTACAATAAGAACATTACCCTTGATAACATCCTTGAATTTTCTAGTCTTCATGCATTAGAGCAGGCCATTCCTTAGGAGGGATCCATTGATGACCCACCTCCCAAGCCCTAGAATGAGGCCTACAGTAGTTAGCCACCTTTATCCAGTGAACCCTATGAAGCTCCTCCATCAAACTTTGGAAATTAGGAAATTGCTCAATTAAAGGAGGAAACCCATCCCAAGAATCTGTCCAAAAATTTGCTCTTTGGCCATTATTAATCACCCAAAAAATATTTTCTTAATAACCTATTTTTAGGACTGCTAAAATAGGAGATCCTCGTGAAGGAAGAGGAAATCTAACAATCTGATCAGGATCTTTATTCTCTGCATATTTTGCTCTCAGCACCTTAGCCCATAACTGCATAGGGGTGTGTAAGAGTCTCCAATAAAGCTTTGCCACCAAGGCTCTACCATTCTTCATAGTTGAGTGAAACCCTAAACCTCCATCATATCTATGAAGGCATAATGTTTCCCATTTGACCAAAGCCCACTTCTTTTCATTTCTAACACCTCTCCATAAGAATCTGTGGCTGATTTGATCTAGCTCCTTCAAAATAGCTCTAGGAATATTCAGAATAGAAGAGGAGTAGATTGGAAGGGTTTGAAGAACCCCACGAATCAAAGTGACTCTACCCCCCATGGAAAGCCAACTATGGGTCCACTTTCCAAGCTTTTGTTTCACCTTATCAACTAACCAATCCCAATCCTTTAATCTACATTCTTTTAAAGGGATGCCCAAATAGGATAAAGGAAGGACAACCTTTTTAAAATGCAGCTTATCTAAAACCATGGTTTCTTGTCTTTGTGAACAATGAAAAAAAATTATCTTAGATTTATCCTCATTAATTAATCTGCTGCAGCCTCTTACTGAATCTTGATGCCTCTTGAAATGATGCTTTCCCCATCAAAGTGGTGTCATCTACAAACTGCAGATGAGTAATTGGACCCACACCCTGAGCTACAATTATGCCTTCAATAGCTTTGCTAGCTCTATCTTTAGCAATAATTCTTCCTAAGCACTCAACCATAATAATAAACAAATAGGGGGAGAGGGGATCTCCCTGCCTAATACCCCTAGAAGCTGAGAATAACGGAGTTGGGGCACCATTCACTAACACAAAAAAAGAAACTGAAGAAATGCACCCCTCAACCCACTGAACCCAATCTGTTGAGAAACCAAATTGTTGAAGAACTGTCAAGAGAAAAGGCCAATCAACCCTGTCATAAGCCTTTGAAAGGTCAAGCCGAATGAACACAGCTGGCTTCTTTTGAAGCTGCATGGAATGAAGAGCTTCTTGAGCTAGAACAATCTCATCAAGAATCTGCCTACCAGCTACAAAACCACCTTGCTCTAGCGAAATAATTTTATGCAAAAGGGGTTTTAGACGATCAACCATAATCTTTGTAATGATTTTATACAATACATTACAAAGAGCTATTGGACGAAATCCAGATATATGCTTTACCTCTTGAACTTTAGGAACTAAAGCAATGAAAGTTTTGTTTATCTCTTTGAGAATAACTTTGGCAGTTCTTGCTTCCTCCACAACCTCCAATAAATCTGCATGTAAAATATCCCAAAACTCCTGATAAAACTCAATAGGAAAACCATTTGGGCCTGGGGTTTTCCCCTTCAGCATTTTAAAGACCACCCTTCGTAACTTCTCCTTGGAAATTTTAGCAACTAAAGCCTTATTGCCCTCTTTTGTGATAACAGACGGAATCTGCTGCAGAATCTCCTGTTGAACAGTTATATCCAACGATTCAGCTATAAACAGATGGGAATAATAATTAGTTGCAATATCTTTCAAACCTCGTCAAGTGTAAATAGACACTCCCTCATCTGTTTTAAGGGAAGAGATATAATTGAAAGATCTTCTAGCCAAAAGGGACTTATGAAAAAAACTTGTATTCCTGTCCCCTTCCTGAAGCCAATGTATCCTAGATTTTTGCTTCCAAAGAATTTCCTCTCTCCTTTCCCATTCCTCTAATAGATTGACAAGGGAGGACTCCTCCTTCCTTAACTCCTCTGACATACCCCTAGTACAAATGGATTCATTCACTTGCTCCAGTTTACTCACTATTTCCTTTTTCCTTTCTTTAACATTCCCAAACTCATCCCAATTCCATGTTTTAAGTTTAGATTTAATATAGCTTAATCTTCTAACAAAAGTATACATCTTGGTACCAAACCTAGGCTTACCTTCAGCCCACCACTTCTGAATGTGATCTCTAAACTCTGCATGTCTCAGCCACATCAATTGAAACCTAAAAGGCGCTCGAATTGGTTGAGATTCCCACACTTCAACCATCACTGGCCAGTGGTCAGAGCCAACATTATTTAAAGTCTTAGCTTTTGGAATCTGTCCATTCATCATAAATTCCTCAGAAACTAGAAACCTGTCCAACCTTTCCAAAATACAAGCTTGACCTTGTCTTCTATTAGACCAAGACATCAAACCATTATCCGGTTTAACATCCAACAAATGAAGAGAGGAAATGTACTCAAGCATAAGGTCTGAGCTAGCATCCAACTTCCTATTTCCCCAATATTTTCATCCAAAGATGAGATAGAATTGAAATCCCCACCTACCAGCACCCCAACTTGTGGGAAGAGGTGAATAACATATTCCAGACTCCTCCATTGTAACCTCTTCTCCTCCAAAATGGTAGAAAAATAAACATTAACAAGCAAAATCATTTGATTAGATTGCCTACTCTGAACTAAGAGAGCAAGAATGCCCTGAGCTCCAACAAATTGAAGAACAACCATCTCTTTTGGGTCCCACAAGCAAGCTATACCCCCAAAACTCCTTGGGAACCATGAGAGATTACTTTAGACCCTGGCCAAATTTTTCTGGAAAAGACATCCATCACTTCAGCTGAAACTTTTGTTTCTTGGAGAAAAAGCACTTGTGGGTGATTATATTTAATCATTCTTGCTATTTCATTAAGTTTTGAAGGGCAACCTTTCAGCCCCCTTATATTCCATGAGATGTACTTCATGAGGAAAATTGTTTAAACATTTGAGGAATATCCCTCACTTTGCCTGTTGAAACCAACTTATCCCCTTCTTTTTGAATTTGAACCACATTTGTTTTCCTTCCTGCCTTCTGGTTTGTATCCAACTTCATCTTTTACTGGAGGTTTGACTAATTCTTGATGGCTTTGGATTTGAATCTACTTCTTCTTATTGAGAATACAGGACTAAAGCTTGATTCATAGATCCTTGGGATCCTCCTTGAGAACTAAAGCCTTGTTTGACCTTATCCTCCGTTTTGTGTTTTCGTTGGTGAGTCTTCCTTTGCTGAGGACAAATCTCAAAATTACCGTTAATCGGACCAATGACTTTCTCCGAGGAGACTTTTACTATTTTTGGGTGGGGAATCTGTGAGCTATTCGGAAACTGAGTTTCCAAAATCTCCGTCTCCATAGAATCATCCACATCCTCTAAATCTTCTTCCATTGCAAGTTTTGAAAACCTATTATTTGAAGAGGTTGTCTTGTCTGTAGGCTTCATTTTCTTAGGAGCTTGAAAATCCTCCTGACCTTGATCCTGCTTTGTTTGCTCCAAGACTACATATTTTCAATCTTTTACTAAGTGACCGTATTCATGACAGACCCGACACTTGAAGGGAATGTTTTCATAATCAACTTCTTGCTCCCAAGTTTCTTCCCCAAATTGCAAAGTGATTTTTTTAGGTAGGGGGTTATTAAAGTCTATAAGCACATAGATCCTAGCATAAATAATATGCTCAAACCGCATTGTGCTATCTGCTGTCATCATGTAGGTGCCTAAAGTGTTACCAATCGCTGAGAAGACTATAGGATTCCAGAATTCAGCCGGTAAACCAAAAAGACTGACCCAGACAGGTCCTATCGAAGGCATTTCCTCTTCAGCCTTAAATAAAGCATTCCAAGGTTTCATGAACAAACCAACTCGACCAAAAAGCAAGGACCACCTTGGAATATTTGTTGTCTATCCTTCTCATTAGCAAATAACACCAAAAAATACCCATTAGGATAATCTGAGATACTAAACTCACCTAGAGTTCGCCATTGCTTCAAAGCCCAACTTTTAAAAGCAGGTAAGGATGGCCGAAAGCCCAAGAATCGACAGATCAACCCTCGTTGCTCCATTGCAGCAATTCCATCCTGAATGTCAGATCGCTGTAGATTAACAATTGGAGATCCATCTGCCGCTCGCATGCAACTAGTGTCCGTTTTCCTAGGATCAATCCTTGGCATACGAAGACGTTGATGCAGAAAACCCCGTTGGCCAGTTGGAATTGTTGAAGGTTAAGCATCCCTTAAAACATCTTTGAAATTCATTCTATCCATAGTTTCACCTGGTCCCTTCCTTGCATCCTCTCTCCATCCACTTCCTGTCTTCAAACCCTCTCTATTCACACAATTATATTGCACTCTCTAGAGATTATATTGCCTATCCGACGCGTGAAGCATCTTCTTGGTTCGTTGAATTTTTTTTATTTGTGGAAAACATCCCAGAAGGGATGCCACTTTCGGGTAAGACTCAAGGAGGCAGGGGTATCCATTCCGCCAAAAACGCCCAGGACTCGAACCTGGCCTACCACCTTTGACATACTCAAGGAGCAAACAAACACACAAAAACATTTAAAAATAAAAATAAATAAATAACAATAAAAATAATAAAATAAAATAAAAAACATGCTCTTTGAGTGTGTCAAAAAGAAAAGCACAACCAAACACACACACAATAAGATAAAAAAAAAAAACACAACACGAACCACATAGAAAAACACAAGAACAACATAACAAAATACAAACATGACAAAAACAACATAACACTACAAAGACAACAAAAAAAAACATGAAAAATAAACACAACCAAAACCTAAAAAATTAAAAAAATAAAATAAAAATAAAAATAAAAAACAACCAACAACAGACAATAAACAAAAATAAAAAACATAGAAAACACTCACACATAAAAACACGAATTAACACAAACAAACAGAAACACAAGAACAAGAACGACAAAAACACAAGAACAATAACAAAAAACATAAAAAAACACAGAACATAAAAAAACACAAAACAACAAAAACACAAGAACAACAAAAAACAACACAAAGAACACAAAAACAAAACAAAACAAAATAACACACACACCTTAAAAAACTAAACTTGGAATACTTCAAATATTAAAGCAATTGATCCCCAAAAAAAAACAAATTGTGCCACTCATGTTGTTTACATTTCTTTTTCCTTATTACTTTGAGATGCAAATAGGCTATGTTTATGGCCTCATTTGCAAGGCGATCAACCACCATATTATGCCTCCTTCCAATGTGGGAGTATTCAGTATTGTATATATTCAAACTTTTGCTCCAATTTTGTTAGTCCTCTATGAACTATTTGTAGTTGGACTGATGAGAAATCCTTCCCTCTTGATAGGGCAGAGATAAAAAGTCTCGAATCACCATACACATGAAGTTGTTTAATGCCTTGTTCCTGAGCCAATTTTTGTCCCATTTCACAACGTATCAATTCTGCAACATTATTGGTTGTTTTCCCCAAATTAATTTTGAATTGAATCATTTCATAGTGTGGTGCCACTAGTATCACACCACCAACCACTACACGACTTGGGTTTGATTTAGAGGCTCCATCAAAGAAAAGTGCAGGAAACTTTATCTCTGGAGGTTTGATTATTCTAACCTGTGGCTTAGAATTCAGGATATTTTGGAGATCCATTTGGTGTAACAATTGTATCTCCTTTTTTCTTAATCTCCTAATGTTTTGTTGTGTTCCTACTTGTATTTGTTGAGAAATGTAGCTCGGATAGGAACTTCTTGCATAGGCTTCAGTATGAATGTGCTAGAAGTGGTTCGAGACATTTCAAATTCTATTTTGTAATTCACTTAAGTGATTCTATTTTGAAATTCACTTAAGTGATTCTATTTTGTAATTCACTTAAGTGATTTTCTATTTTTAACCATACATCTCAAAATGAGATGAGATCTAATATTAAGGTTAGAGAGATTAGGGTTACCTTTTCAAGGATAAAAGGAGAAGGTCAAGAGTGTTCTACATACATAAAAAAAAAGAAGGTGAACAGATTGCGGAAGGAGAACTGCAAGGCTTTATGCAGAGGTGAAGAGTGATTTGTTGGCCAGAAAGGCAACAAGAGAGCAGGTTGTCCCGTCAGTAATCGTAACCTCCTCCATTATATAAAATATGCAAGTTCTGTTGTATATTTTCCGTTGTTCATTCTGTTTATTTTTCCAGCCATCTGTGTGATTGTTGTATGTTTAAAATAAATTCATCTTAGATTTGATTTTATTTAGAAATATAGGGCAACAGTTATCTAGGGTTATCAACAAACCACATAATAGTCACATAACAACATTTTGACAATTACACATGTATCTCTTGGCAAGATATGAACCCTCGTCTTTGCCTTGAAAGTGGGTTTATTTAACCAGTTGAGCTCTTGTCATTTGATACTCCATTTGATTAGTTATTTAGGGATATTCGTGTTATTTGTTCAAAAATATATTATAATGGTTTGGAGAATGAATGTTTGGAGTACGATGAGGAGTTGGCATCCAAAATTTCTATAACTGTGCTAATAATTGAACTTGGTGCCCTAGACATACTTTCATGGACTACGACACCAGAGGAAGCGTAGTGGAGCCAACCAAGTTGAATAAAAAGAGGCCAAATATTCTTCCAAATGGATAGTTGGATTATGTAACGAAACAATTTCTAGAAAATTGAAAATTCAACAATAAATTCCAGAATAACAAATAACAAAAGCAACATACATTAGAATATACGCGACAAAATTAGATTCTAGAATAGTAAATCCAATGAAATATCACAGATCCAGATTCCAAATTCTAATTTTGTTGCAAAATGTCTGGAGAATGGTTGCTGGTTCTCACTTTGCATGTTGTTCAGGAAGGTCTTGCCACTTGATGATGAGCTCTTGCATCGAGCGCGATTGCAAATTATGCATTCACAATCATAACACTGCTTTCGATTTTAGTTCAATATGTCCTTCTTCATCCAAATTTCGAAGCTCCATCGAGGATTGCACCTTTTGACCAAGTACTTGCTTAAGACAAGAAACATGAAAAACAGGGTGTATTTTGGCGGTAGGAGGAAGATGCAACTAATATGCCACATTCCCTCTCCAACAAATTATGTTGTAGAAAACATAGAATTTGGGTGCAATCTTTTGGTTGGACTTTGTCTTGAGAGAAACCTGCTTAAATGACCGAAGCCACAAAAAGACCATATCACAAACCGCGAAGTGTTGTTTTGAGTGGTGTAAATCTTGTTGTCGCTTCATGCAATTTTGGGCCCAAAAAAGATTGTCTTCGAGGAGGTAGACGACAATCTATTGTTATGGAGGAAATCATCCACTTGGGCAACATGGGAAGGTCTTGAAAGATAGTTTGCCAAGGATGGGGGTTTCTGCCCATATAATGCCTCAAATGGGGACATCTTAGTGGAAAGATGATTAGAAATATTGTACCACCATTCTACTAACGGAAGCCATTTAACCCATTGGTATTGCTTATCTTGTGCAAAGCATCTTAGATAAGTACCTAATTACTTGTTCACAATTTTTTGTTTGGTTGTCCGACTGAGGGTGACAGGAAGAGATCATATTAAGCTGAGTACCAATGAGAGTGAACAACTCCTTCCAAAAATTGCTAGTGAAAACAGGGCTATCATAGACATTAGACTTGGGCATACAATGCAATTTGAAAACATAATCAAGGAATACCTTGGCCACCTTGTTGGCAGTGAATAGGTATTGTAAGGCACAAAAATGGACATACTTGGAGAGGCAATCCACCACCACAAAAATCATTGTTTTTCCCTTTGAATTTAGAAGACCTTTAATGAAATCCATGGAAATATCTTCCCACTAGCGATCTAGAATAGGAATGCGTTGCAACAATCCACAAGACTTAATTGTTTTGCTCTTATTCCTTTGACACACTTCACATTCTACCATGAACTATTTGATATCAGTTTTCATTTCTTTCCAAGAAAAAACTGCTTAGTCTGTTGATAGGTTTTTAGAATCCTAGAATGGCCTACCAAAGGAAAAGCATGCAATTCTTGAAGGATGTTGTTCTTGACTTGGGAGGAATGAATGAGATAAAAGCGGTCCTTTATTCGCAAAATTCCATTTTACCAAGAGAACAATGGATTGTGCGGGTTACCAACCTCAACATCATGAATCAAATGAATAGTCTTTGGATCCGAATGCCATTTTTCAGAAGCTAGGTGATCCAAAGAGGGAGTATAGCATGGACAACTACGACATCTTCAAACTTGTGAGAAAGGGCATCTACTACCACATTCTCCTCGCCTTTCTTATATTTGATCTCAAAGTCGTATACTTCCACATTCTCCTTCCTTTCTTATGTTTGATCTCAAAGTCATAGCTTAAAAGCTTGGTCAACCATTTGTTTTAATTTGGAAAAGACAGACATTGTTCTCAGAAGTGCTTGGGACCACTATAATTAATTTTGATAATGAAATCCATTTTCCTTTTGCATACAAGAGTTGTTTGCTTTCATAAGCCAAGGGATGACCTTCCTGCATCAGGACAACACCAATATCTGTTCTAGAAGCATCACATTCAATTATCAAGGGCTTGTTGATGTTTGGAGCAGCTAAAACAAGAGTGATACACTATGTTACCAAGATACTCTACTTTAGACACCAAAGTAATATTTAAACCTTTTGACATATAACTGTTCCCGGTTTAGAAGTAGGAACACTTATTCAAAATTATGTAAGTGGACTTTTCAAGACTTATTATAGACCAAGATGTCATAAAAAATGACCAATGCAAATTTTCGAATGAGAGGTAGGAAGACAAAAATCATTGAACTTTGGAAAGTGGAAGGCGCATTTGTAAGACCAACTCATAATGATCCCCATGAGTACGAAAAGTAGTTTTGGGAATGGCCTCCTCTCTAACCCTAATTTGATGGAATCTAGAAAGCAAGTCTAGCTTGGAAAAAAACTTGGTACTATGTAATTCATCCAACGAATCATTAGTAACAAGGATAGGGAACTTATCTTTGATAGTGATCTTGTTAAGTGGTTTGAAATTAGGATACATTTTCCAAGAATCATCCTTGTGCTTGACCATGACTATTTGGCATGAATAGGAACTAGTACTAGGGTAGATAATACCTTGCTCCAACATATCTTGAACCATATTTTCAATTTTTGTCTTTTGAGGTTTGGGATAGTGATAAGTACGAACATTAGGGTGCTAACTTCCTAGAATAAGGTGAATAGCATGATCATGTGCTCACTTGGGAGGAAGACCCTTGGGTTCTTCAGAGACTTGAGTATATTTGTCAAGTAGAGATTGCATTTCAAAAGGAAGAGCAGGGGGAGACTATTTGGTGGGCATGACTAACATCAAATTTGGGAGAAGATACCATTGTTGGCCTTCTTCAACATCTTTTCCATATGGTAGGAGCTGACGACCTTAGATGGTGGGGGTTGCAAACCCTAGAGACGGACGACCTTGCCATTTTCAGTCCACTACACAAACAGTTTCCGCAGGTTCAAAATAACATTCCGAAATTGAGACAACTAATGAGCTCTGAGGATAACATTCGCACTACCCATGTCCATCACATATAGGTTTTCGGTCCAAGTATAGGTACTCATGTAGATGTGGACATTAGCAAGGCAACCCACACATTGAGCATTACCACCATGTGCAATCAAAACATTGAATTTGTCTTTATCAGTATTGTTGATATACAACCTCGGGGCTTTGACCGTATCACGACTGATGAAACTGTCAATGCTTATCAAATCAATCAAAAAGTGACCTGCTCTTGTTTTACGAAGCCCTTTACATTGATAGTGTGATGAGCTTGTATCCATAAGGGTGAAATCTAACAGGTCCATAGTACTTGTATCTTGTTTAAGGCTCATCAGGTTTTGTTGGTTCCTCTTGACGTGGTGATGCAGGGACCTCCTCAACTTTGGAATTTTCATTCTCAACTTCCATGTGGAAGTTTTGCAGCTCCTCACATGCTTGTTCCTGTAGGTGTCATTATCGACATTTGAAATAGTAGTAACCTTGTGGGTGATCCTCTTTGTGGTTATTGAAGTAAGTCCTATGGTGATTGAAATCACGTTGTGGATGAAATCTAGGCAACTAAAGCTTCTTTTCAGTTGCTCAGGCCATATGCTCAACATCTTGGAGGATGTACAGGTCATGCATATCTGCTTCCCGCATGATTTCATCCTTGAGCCTATGCTTGAATGCTGAAACCATGAGTACGGGATTCAAATATGTGTATATAAGGAGGCTCATGAATTTTGTGTAGTATTCATTTACAGTCTATGTTTGCTTTGTTTACATTAACTTGACCACATAAGAGATAGAGGGGCCTTTATTGAACTTCATCAGGAACATCTTTTTAAATTTCGTCTAGGAAAGATGACAACCCAAACACCATAGTTCTCAAAGAAGCCAGTGATGAGCATGGGTACCCAACATAGAGGTGGCGAGAGTCAACTTGCCTTCTTTAGGAACTCGGTGCAAGGGTACAAAGAACTCCATTTTGGAAATCCATTTGTGAGGGTCTTTACCATCCAAGGTTGTTATTTCAATTCGAGGGACCAAAACATTTTAGGGCTAGTCAAAAAGATAGGTGACATCACCACCTAAGGAATCCAAATTTGGAGCAAAACACTGTCCATCACAAATCATACCAATATGATTTCCCATGAAAGGCTGAGTAGGTACTTGGGTAAAAAGAGAATGCTTGGGAACATTCTTGAAAGTCGTTGGAAGTGCCTTGAATCCTACCCAAAAGTTGTGCAAGACCTTGGATTACGTCGTTGGAAGTGCTCGACAAGTGTTGGTTTAGTTTGGAGGGTGTCAGGCCCCTTCTGTTGATCTTCATTCTGTTCAAGAGAAACCTCATGGAATTTCCCTTCTAGTGATTGCTCTAGTTTTGGTAGATCATGGCTCCATTGCCCTCTAGGGCATTGAACAAAAAGATCGTTCAACTACCTTTTGATGTATGCGATAGACTCAATGGCCGTATCCATCCTTTGTGTAGAGGAGTTTTGTCCAGACTTGATTTGATCAATCCTATCATGCAAATTTCTTTCCATTGTCTAAATGTATTGGCGAACCTTTGGTTGGAGGTTTAGAGGGGAAGGATTGAATGTGCTTGAGTTCTACGAGAGGGGTGGAAGAGGAACTCATGGTGCCAATGGTTGATCGAGTGTGAGAGTTGAAGCTGTTGATGCCCTCCAAGAGGTTGTGGTGCTTGACTTGATTACTTGGATGATGCTTCTTTTGGCCTATACAACCATCATTAGTCAGATTTGATCTCTATAGGTGCTTGTTCATCCATTCCTAGCCTTTGGAGGTTGAAATATTCAACATACACTACCTATTGAACGACAAGGCCCAAGTAGGCCTCAAAACTGCCTAAAATAGGGTTACTAGATATATATATATATTGTTTTGATCAGTTCAACGAGACAATCAAAATAATGACTTTGGGAAATGCAAACGGTTCTACCTAAATCACAATATTATAGAAGATAATTGCATTAGAAGATTGATAGAACGATGGCAAAAATTACCCGATTAGAAGATGCGAATCTAGCCAAAAGGGGTTTTGAAACAAGCTTGTTTGCAACGTTGCTGCCCTTTTTTGTTGCTAAAGGGAGACAAAATTGTTGTTTTGATACCACTTGTAGCAAAACAACTTCCAAAAAGTAGTAAATTCAACAATAGATTCCATAATAACAACAATAGAAATAACATACACCAAAATAGTTGCAACAAAAGCAGATTTCAGAACAATGAATCCAATAAAGTATCATAGGCGGGGATTCCAAGTCTTAGAAACAATTTAAGCCACTTAGAGAGGGCAAAGTCTCCTAGGCACTTAGAGAAGGCGAAATCTCTAACACACTAGAGACGATAGAAGTTAGACAAATGAATGATGATCCAACTACATTACATTCACTCCTATTTATAGTTAATCAAAATAACAAAACTTAACCCTGATGCTCAAGGGCCTATTATTCTATCCTAAGTGCCCTAGCCAAAAAATTGAAGATAGCCAACGTGGCTACATTGGGACCGTTACAATTATAGGAAGAACTATTTCAACAAGAGCTCCAAAAGCTATAGGATTGAAGAGTTAAAAACTGCTGACATCATTATTGAAAGAACAAATCGAGAAATTCCCTTGAGTTCCATGAGGAGCCGTGGTTGGAATATTAGGGGCTTAAATCTCTCTAACAAAATCTAGCTGCTGAAAAGGCAACTGATCCTTCAGTATTCAACTCTTATCTTTGTTCGAGAATCTAATTAACATGCCAAGAGATGGAGGAGGCCATAGATTAAATATGGAAAAAGAAGAAAGGATGCCATGTTGATGCTACAAGCGGCCTAGCCTTTCTATGGAACCCACTAAGAATGGATCGCAAGGAGGTTATATCAAAATGATATGCTGAAGCATGCAAATTTTGGGCATGTAAAGAGACATTGTAGTTATAACCATACATATTTATGAATCTGACTTTCCATTTCTAAAGCAACATATTTTGGTGGAAATATTGACCTTCCCACGACTTTAAATAGAATGGGAAATATTTATTGCAGGTGATTTCAATGAGAAGTTGTCAGGTCTTTGGAGAGAAATATTATCACAAATAGACCTCCTGAAATTTTCCGAGATAAACTAAGGGATCTCCTCTCTATGCGGGCAAGTTCTCTTGAAGCAATAAAAAGAAAGGTATCAATGCAATATAGGGAAGGCTGGACTGATCCATTTACTCTCCAAATTGGTTGGAAGAAGATTGAATAATAGAATCAAACATCTTGAAAGTATCCAGATTGGACCACACCTCAATTATTCTGGACATTATGTCTGATTGTATTAAGAAGAGTGGCCCCTTTTGTTCGGAAATGATATGGACCCAACATAATGAGTTGAAGGGGACAGATGTATGGTGGAAGTGCTGCCCTAAAGTATTGATTCATAGATGCGAATCTTCATCTAAAGCAACTTAAGGAATTAAAAATCTATCATTTTGGAAACATCTTCACACCAAAAGCAGAAGAAGCTATATTGGGAAGGATGAATGACAAAATCCATTTACATGAGTTAAATTACATCATCAAATAACACAAAAACTTGGTGAAGTTAGAAGAGATATTGGAAAAGAAGTGAGGTGTACTAGTTCTAATGGCCCAGGGAATTGTGTCTTAAATGTGGAGATGTAGTAGTGGTGTAGGCCGTAGAGAACTATAGTTGATTAACAAAGCCTTGGGTGGGAAATTGGTCATGACGATATTTTGAAAAGGACCTAATTCTGAGTAGACTACTCAAAAATAAAATACTTTGATGACAATGATTCACGAGGTATCTTTACTGCTAGCATGCTGTTGAGAGGGTTACATATTTGGAATTTTATGATTTCCAATAGCGAAGATGTGATTCACAAAATCAACACGGGCGGTTATAAAGGAGCTTAATTCAAACTTTAGGAAAGATTCTGTCCATAGAAAGAAACTCATCCATCTTGAGGATTGCATTAGGGAACTTGAGATGGTATTCTGTCAAAGTATGGTCTGTCAATATTGATTTGATTATCATCATGTAGGAATGAATATTGAAAGAATTTAGTCGTAAATAACAAGTTACTTTGTGGCAAGTGAAGGCCTATAATGGCTTATGAGTAAGATAAAATCTCAGAAAGCTATGTTGTAGGAAAATTTTAAATGTTTAGAAACTCTTGGAAACTAGTCATCTTGACTTTCCATGTTTTTAGGAATTTTGAAGAGATGTTTCCAACATATCTTGAAATTTAAAGTTTTTAAGGGTATGTATGGGTATTGCATGAGGCCCACATGAGATGCACATGACCCATTTTAATAAAAAGCAAGCTAATATAAAAAAAACTTGAAGATGAGAAAAAAGGGAACAAACAAATGATAACTTGAAAATATCGATAGGTTGCGATCAATGAAGTTAGAGAATCTAGAGCAAGAGGCAAACTCTTTGGGAACAAAGAGGAGTTGAATCATGTCCGGGCTCACTCACTTGGTGATGCGAAATAGGTTTGGGATCAAAAGTCGAGGATCTAGTTTTTTGAAATTTTAATCTTTTTCTTGTCTCTTGGAAGAAGGAACAAAAGATGAGAGTGAACAAAGGATTTGGATGTGGATCCTAAAACTCCAAACTTAGATATTTCTATAGTTGCAATTGATATTGAGGATGATGAAAGTCCTCATACACCTGCTGTTGAAGCCACAAAAGTTGGATCTTCTTCCAATTTTGGCATTGATTTTGACGTCTTGGAAGATTAAGAACTAAGTTTATGGTGTATCCAATGTATTTTAAGTCTACATTAGACTTATAGCCTTATCTATAAAGGTTGACCTTTGATATTAAGCATTGTACTCTATATGAATTTTGATAAATGAATGTATTTTTCAACCATTTATCCTTAATTCAATTTTGTTGTTTTTTCTTCTTCTATAAATTTTTAAAATATAATTTTTTAGAAGTTAGATGTTTCTTTTGTTGTTTCCATATTTTCAAAGGGTTTGAGGAGTTGCATTTCCTAAAGCATTATTGGTTTAAAAATATTTACCAATTTCCAAGTTTCTTGCAACATAGTCTGAGAGTAGATGAGGAGTGAAAATAACTTGAGCGGATATAAAGTTGAGGATGGTTACACTTCTTTGTGATCTAGTTGGAGAGGGGGCTTGTAGTAGAACACATCTTGTCTAGAATGGGATTACCAAATGGATCAACGTGTTCTCTTGGTTAGTAGTTAAATATAAAATCTTGTAGTAAAAAATATGGAGCAAAGAGTCTCAAGTGGATCCCCAGTGTGAAGTATAATATAAATTCTTGGAAAGCCTAATTTGAAACAAATTTGAGGGGGAATGCCATGATGACACTATTCTTGATTGGAGATTTGCAATTTTGATCTTCCTTTGTTTGCCTTGTATGCCGATCCCCAAGTGGAAAGTTCATATAAGCATATGGTAAACTTGAAACTTGCATTGGTTATCTTTTTGAGGGATGCCAATAATGAAATTTGTGCATTGCAAAATGGGACGGGGACAACGAGACAACTTTTTGGGATGGCGGGACATGTTTTTGAGATGTCAAGATATGTCTATGAGACGAGCCCAAAATCCTTGGACAAGTCTCCATGGAACATAGCAAAAAGGCCACAAGGTCTTATGCCATGTTAATTCATTGAATACTAAATATGAGATGGGCCTGCCTTGTCTTCATAACTCCTTTTCAATGGCTTTCCTAATGGTTGAGCACAAGGCAATATTCAGTGACTTCATGATGGTTTATGATTGTCAAAGAGATGATGAATTCAAGGAAGAAATCTTCATTTACAAAATGGAATTCTTTTTGGAAGATAGGCTTGGAAAGCAACGTGGAAGCTTTCTAGTGCTTCCTATTGAGAGATTGCCTTCCCCCTGCCCAACAAATGTTTTTTCTCTTTTGTTTTTTTAAGTGATCTTGAGTATGTAGAAGATTTTGGTGAAAGCCTAGTGTTAGTAAATGAGCACGATATTTTTTTTGAAGCTTAAGGAAATCTGAGGAAGATACTCTATATATTTTCTGTTTTTAGTTTGATTATATTGTTTTTTTAATTCCCTAAACAGAATCTTATTGTTTAGGTTTGGGTATGGCCCCTCTAAATTTCACTAATCGAATTTTCCCAAAGAATGTAAGGTAAGGTGAAAGCTTCCTGTGATTACAAGGGGATCTCATACATCATAAGCTTAGATGGATTGGTGAGACCCTTTTTACTGTGGGTTTTGTTGAAGGGTCAAAACCATTTAGATTGTATGCTTTAGGAGGGACTAGATGACAAGCTAAGCAAATATTATGTTTACTGAAAGTGATCATTCATTATCATAGTAAGTAAGTGGGATTGATCTGTGTATCATCTCATATTCAAGTTGAGATATGTTGAACTTGTCTACTTAATTTTTATTGGGAGGTTACTGTCCCCTAGTTTTGTTTCGTGTTAGTGGGTGAGGGACTGTTGGTCCACGGGGCTGACTAATCTTACGATCACACCCGCTTCCTACATCCAATGCCCAGGAAAAGGGGGTTTTCAATTCCCTTGACCTCCAGATTTAGGCCGACTCCTCACTACTCTACGCTGATATGATCTAATCCTACTCTATAGCAGATTAATAAATGTTAAAAAATAAATTTTTAAAGGTAATAGTGTAAGAGATTAAAAGTAAATGCAAGAAAAGTAAATATGGCGAGAGATCATAGTGAGGATAGTGTGTTAACATTTGTGCTACTTTAGGAAGACTGAATAATAGCAGTAAGAATCAATCTCAAACGCAAGCTCAAATTGAAAAAAGAGGACAGGTCAAAAATCATATTTATGACCCCTTTTGATTTGTTGGACCACTCACACATACACATGAGGAGACGTCCGACAAATCGGGACACAATCCTGTGTGAAGGCCAAGCTTAGTTTTCCATTAATCAAAGAGTATGAGAGTACATTCCAAGAGTGAAACTCTAGCCTTTCCCAGAATAGCCAAAAGATAATTACAATGAACCTTGGGCTCTTATTTATAGCAAGGGATTTATCCTTTTCACTATGAGTGGAAGAAGATTACAATTACAATTTACAGCAAAAAGACAAAAATGTCACTTTCCATCCAGATTTCCTTGGGCATACTGCTGTGTTGCCGATTTGTTGGAATTGTGATGGATCGAAGTTTGATGGGTTGCGGTTCGACAAATGGCCGATTACAGCACTTACTCTTTTTCTGCTGTAGGTTGACTCAAAATTTGTCAAAATTGTTGACTCCTCCCTGTTCAACCTGCGCTCTAGGCTTCTCGTGCCTAACTTTCGTTGTTAAGCCGCTTGTGGTGCATCAAAGGTGTAACTACATTTGTGGCAACTTGCAGGGAAACCAAGCCTAGTTGTCGAAGAACCCCATATGGCCTTATTCTTTGGGCTGCAGAGTCGAAGAAGGGAATCTTGATACGAACTGGATCTAGTCTAGGAAGGATCTGATTCTGAAAATGGAAAATGTAATTCTTGGATGGCTTTGATACAAATAGCGTCAATAGCAAGTCCATCTTTAGACACCACATGACCTAAGAGTTTTCTCTCTTGTACAAAGAAGATGGACTTTTAAGGATTCAAGGATATACCAAATTCTTGGTACCTTTTGAAAACTTCTTCTAGTTGCTCAATGCGCTTTGCCTTTTCATTCAAGAAAACTGTCAGGTCATCCAAGTATACAAAAAATATCTTGTCAATTAGGCCTGCAAATGCGATGTCCATAGACCTTTGAAAGATGGCACAGATGTTTGATAATCCAAATGGCATCCTTTGATTGGCAAACATCCCCCATTTGGTTGGAAAAGCAGTCTTCTGCATTTTTTACCCAATTCTGGTTGTACCTTGAAAATCTATCCAATAGTGACATGTGACCTTGTATAGATTAGGATTTTGAGGTGGGGGTTGAGTAGGTGGAACTTGATAATTCATTCCCCTAGGGACTTGTTCATAAACCTGTGGGTTGCCAAGAGGAGGTGGAGAAGTTTGAGCAGGATTACCCATTGAGAATAGTGGTGGGTTCTGGGCTTCTGCCTGTAGGTTTGGAACCTGTTGGTTTTGAGAGATGTATGGATTAGAGGGGGGATTGGATACCAACAGGTTTTGTCCACTTATGTATTTGGATTTAGTGGATTTTGTAGAATTTGTTGATAGAGAGGATTAGGAAGAATTTGAGATACTTGATTGGGTAGAATATGAATGAGAGCGTGGGCAGTCCCGCTTGGGTACCAAGTTGATGCTGTAGGAAGGGGAGCCATCTAACTGGAATGCATCGCTTGTTGGCTTACATTTGCCACATTGTTGGTACTAGCTTGTGATAAGGTAACATTTGTTTGACTGCTAGATCCAACTTGTGAGCTTTGATTTGGTTGTGATACTGTTACTTTTACCATGTGTCAGGTAGGAGTGGAACTTATGATATTGCCTTGAGACATTGAGGCATAAGAACCGGATGGTAGAATGTTTGTTTGATTTGGAAGAGCTTGAGAGGCCTGACTCATGTTAAACAAGGGATTCTTGATGATATTTGAATAGGAGTCGTAGCCCAAGCTTGATTGGCACCTAACATATGGTATTGATGTCCTATAGGTGGGTCATCAGAGAGTGGTATCTTTGTCCAAGCTGTAGTTGGAAACATGTTTTAAGGGGTAGAGAAACTAGCCATCGATTTTTGTTTAGTATGATCTATAGAGTCCTCTTGTAAACCCTATATCCAAACAACGAGGGATGTTTTCTTTCCCTTACTCTCTTTCCGTTTGTACTCAATAATCTCACTTATTCGGGCTCTTTACCCTTGTTTCGTGCTTTGGATCTTGTATTCATAAGGACTGGGACACAAAACTGAGAAAAATGAATCAGTGTTAGAGAAAGAAGCAAACAGGGAATTCCAACGAATCTTTGACTTGTTTCAGCAACTTGGTCAGATGCGACGAATATTCGGAACTAGTACTTAGTTTCTCAATAAATAGGCAAAGTGGTAACGTCACTGATACGCCAATAATTTTGTTTAGCGAATCGCTATGTTTGTTTGCCAAATTGCTGAATTTAAGACAGTCTGAAAATGATCAAAGAAGTGTTAGAAGAGAATGGAGTGAAGGTGACCTACAACACTCGTTTTGGCAAATCATTGGGTAGTTCCAGCAAACTGTGGGATTTTGGACTTGGATTTAAAAATAATTCCTGCAATGTAGCAATGAAGGATATTTTCGATGGATCGATAGAAGATTTCAACGAACCGTTGAATTCTGGACTTGGCAAAAATTTTCTGAGTTCAGTTTTGTAGTGGAGTTGCCATCTGCCGAATCTGTTGAACTTTGTGCAAATTTCTTTAGTTATGGGCAGAAAATTCAGATCTAGGCTACAAAAAGCGGTGATCCGTTGGATGGAGGATAAATTTGGTAGATTGTGATAGATGAAATGCACCCTTTGGCAGATCTGATGAAATTTGGCTTGAAATGGCATAGATCTGGATTTGAATGAATATTGATGAAGGTGAGACAGGTCCCATCAGGTATGCTAGAAAATAAACTCTTGATCCATAGGGCTGATTGATCTTTCGATCGCACCCGCTTCCTACGCCCATCACCTAGGAAAAGGGGTTTTCAATCCTTTGACCTCCATATTTAGGCTGACTCCCCAGTACCCTATGCTGATATGATCTAATCCTACTCTATTGCAGAAAAATATGCAAAAAAAATGTTTAAATGTAAGAGAGTAAGAGATTAAAAGTAAATGCAAAAAAAAGTAAATACAACAAGAGACTGTAGTAAGGATAGTGTGTGATTAGTTGTGCAGTTTTAGAAAGACCGAATAGGCACATGTAGGGCATCATCACTCACACATACACACGAGGAGAGGTCCAGCAAATCATGACACAGTCCTGTATGAAGGGCAAGCACAGTTTTCCATTAATCGAAGAGTATGAGAGCACATTCCAAGAGCGTAGCTCCAACCTTTTCCAAAATAGTCAAAAGATGCTCACAATGAGCCCGAGGCACTTATTTATAGCAAGGGATTTACCCTTTTCACTATGAGTGAAAGAAGATTACATTTACAATTTACAGCAAAAAGATAAAAAAGTTGCTTTCCATCCAGATTTCCTTGAATAGGCTACTATGTCACCAATTCATTGGAATTTCGACGAATTGTAGTTCGACAAATCGTTGACTGCATCACTTAGTCTTTTTCTTCTGCAGGTTGTCTCAAAATTTGTCAAAATTGCTACTTTGCTTGTTCAACCTGAGGCTCTAGGCTTCTTGTGCCTAACTTCTGTTGTCAAGCCGCTTGCATTGCATCAAATGTATTCCTTCGTACTATAGGGACCTAATAACAACTGTTGACCTCTATTAAAAACTTAAAGGCTATAGTTATTTAAAAAATTCAATTTATTACAGGAATGACTAAATGTAAGAATAGTTGTATGGATGCATGAAATTAATTTGAAAAAAAAATTAAATATATGGCTTTATTGGCAAGACATTTTCCCCTTGTCTGGTTTCATGTTTGCAGGTGGAAGATGCAATGGCAACCCTCAACCTTTACTGATGAGAGATTGTGAATGACTTGGATTCTAATTCCCTATGTAAGGATAGATAAGCACATGGAAGAATTTGTAGAAGAGTATGAGGAAGAAAATGGAGAAGAGCACAAGGAGTTCTTGGTTACTTGTGCACAAAGTTTAAACACTTGACCCATTTAAAAGCTGCAATAACAAGTTGAAGATTTAAAGATGATATCATGTTAATGTTGGTTACGAATCTGCCATGAGGAAAGGATTTTGGGTTAATGCGCCCAAATTCGCCCACCAGCTAGAAAGGCCGGAAGGAAGAGATGCCTTCCGGGCCAATCTCCGGAGAAGGCCGGCTCCTTGGGGGGTTTTATGGTTTAAGCTAAGAGTGCAGGAAAGAGATAAAGGAACGGAAAGAATTTACAAATGTGATTGGAGTTGGGTGGGGGGAACTAACAGTACGGCAACACATCAATCACCATTACTTACTGCATCATAAATACAAAGCATGACCAGGAACTGCAAAACCTAAGTATACTTTCTGTATTAAGCGGTGTACGCACAGCTACAATGGTCCCCTAGCAAACATTCTCCCTACAAGGAGAACTAACAAAGACGGCAATGCATCAATCACCACTACGGACAACAACATAAACAGAAAGTAACCAAGAGATGTCAGAGCCGTGTATATGTGTTATGCAGAGAATTTATACGCACAGCTACAATGGTCCCCTAGCAAACATTCTCCCTACAAGGAGAACTAACAAAGACGGCAACGCATCAATCACCACTACGGACAACAACGTAACACACAACTGATGGAACTGCTACCACATCTATTCTATGTATCCTCTAATCTATGAAGTTCAAAAGTACTTGGCCACCAAATGCCGAAATGAATCAACAAGCCATGACACAAGCAATGCTTTAGGCACCTGATCACCAAATGCTGAAACGAATCAACGAGCCGTGACACAGGAAACGTAAAGCAGAAATATAAAGGAGAGGCAAGATAAAAAATAAAAGCAAGAGAACAAAACCAGGCATACAATTTATATTTATAAGCAGAAGCACGGTTACAATGGTTCCCTAACAGACATTCCCCTTCCACCACTTACAATGAAAACATGGTGGGTTTTTATAGCCCGAGTCCCTCCCGTTACATTAATGGGCACAAAGTCCCAGTCAAACACTAGCTGACAAAAGCGGCGAAGGAGCTGCAAATGCTGACCTTTGTCGGACCGGACTGTACCCGCAGCATGGTCTTCCTGGAAGCTGGACAGCTACGTGGCAGCGTGTTGTGTAGAACTTCTTCTCGGCAGGAATGCGGGCAGCTGGAGCAGGTAGAACCTCCAATCAGCTTTAAATGAGGCCACTGGCATAGGTAGTGCAGCCCATGCTCGTCCTTTTGCTCGGCACGTCTTGGCTCAAATCCCGAAGCTGGACACTTGTCAGATGATGGATGATGCTGTTTGACACGTGTCTGCCTTGAAAGGCAGTTTATCCAACTTCGCCCGGGATCAGAGCGCCATCGGGTTGCGCAGGCAGAAAACAAGCAGTTGGGAAGGCCTTCATGCCTTGGGTGTATTTCCGAGTTTGTTTCCTCATCGCGCACCCGTCAAGGGCGCACTCCGACTTCGTCGCGAAGTCGGACCGCGCACAGTGAAAGCTGATTCTCGCCGCCGTACGGACTTCGCTCCAAAGACTTAGTCATTTTTCTCGCCACCGCCACTGCTACAAGGTGCGCCCAGAAAGAGGGGCGAAGTCGGACTTCGCACCAAAACCGGCGAAGTCGGACTTCGCACCAAAACTGGGCGAAGTGCGAACTTCGCACCAACACTTAGCCATTTTCCAGGGCAACTGCTGTCAAATTTGAGATCCAACTGAGGGGCTCCAAGAAAAAGGGGGGAAGAAAGAGAATGTAGGGAAGAGAGAAAAAGGGAGAGAAGAAGAAAGGGGAAGAGAGGAAGAGGGAAAAGGAAGAGCAAGCACTGCTACAAAACTGAAAACATTGCACCCCGTGCAAAATGTGGCAACATTTCTGGCGGCTCGCGGGGTGTCGAGCTCGCCTCGGCGCAAAGAATCCATGCCTTCATCCATTGGGTGCAGAGGAACTTGCTTCCCCTGCTTTTTGCTGCTCTAGCCGTTCTCCTCGCGGCAACTGTTCTTCAGATTCACCTTCGTCAGTTGCCTCCTCAGAACCATCTTCCGAAGGCTCTCCAGCTTTGGCTTCTGCCTCGCAGATGCGGTTGTATGCGGCCTGGGCTTGGCCCCAGGCTTCTGCTTCAAATGGCCGGCGGTCAGCAACTTCTTCTAATGCTGCGTGGAAAGCAGAGACCGCGTGCAGGTCGATGGTGAAGTATCTTTTTCCTAGCTCCTGGAAGTAGGAGCTGATCTTGCAGCATTTGGACACCATCTGGGTGACCTGACTTTCTTGAATTGGCTCGGTCCAGCTATCAATCTCAGCTGAGATCCGCCTCAAAGGACCGCCAATTCTTTTTCACTCGCTCAAGGGTGAGAAACTCACCATTCTCAACAAAGCCCGGGCACCCTAGTTCGGAAAGAGCGTGGAAGGGAGCCATACAAATGTCTCTTTCATGTTCAAATGCGTCCAAGCATTCGTCCGGCAACCCTCACCTCTTCTACTTTCTTAAAATATTTATGCAAGGTTACCCTTGCATCCGCCCATTCTGCAGCCGAATGAGGACATGGGGGAGAATTGGAGGCCATCGCGCTCGCGCTCTTGAAGATTTATTGCCGTGTCCAGCCATTGCTTCGCCCGGCGTTCGGCCTCCTCTACCACAGAGCTTTCCCGGCGTAAACTTCTTGAATTCTCGGATGCGAAATCCGTAACCGACATAGCCTTATACGTGTGGGGCTTGCATCCCCGCAGCAGATCAGCCCGCATCCCCTTAACTTTGCTCTTCGAAAAGACCGTCGCTTGAGATGCTTTCTCTCGCAGATTGCGATCGCGCCCGTTTCAAAGACTCCCGGAGCCGAGAAATCTGCTCCAAGGCTGCCTCGCTTTTCCGCTGCGGCTTCTTGCCGAGAAGCGGCCAGCCGGGCTTTTAATTCATCTATTTCTCGCCGCGCCGCTTCCAGCCGCTCAGTGGACCCGGACAGTCCTCTTCAAGCTGTCTTGTCTTATCCCGCAACCCGAAAAGCTCTTCCCTGTTCCTCCGTACTCTTGACAAGGAGATTATCCGCTTTACGAATGATTCCCCGAATCTCGTGTTGCGAGCGAATATCATCAAAGCTCTTCTCCTTTGTCCTGGAGCTCGTAGTCCGCCCCCGGTCATTTCCCGGAGAGGCTTCTTCACTTTCGGGATTAGCTTCTCTCGTTGTAAGCACTCTCCTCTCGAAGTTAAACTTGGTGCGCTTTACCGGGGCGGCTATCTCTTCAGGTCTCCTCCGCTTCAGGTTTTGGAGGAAAGAGATAGGGTACTCTACAGCTCTCGTTGCCAGAGGCAAGTCATCCGTATTCCGGAGGTCGTCCATGAAGTCCGGTTCCCCCGCCTAGGGTTCTGCTGAGACGTCTCTCCCGCGGGAATGGAATCAGGAGGAACCGGACGGACTTTGGAAGGATCGGCCGCTTCCGAGGGCGACCGGGGAGTGGAGATGGGAGCGGCTGATGCTGAAAGGGTTTCAAGCGGCTGAGGCGGTGGATGTAACGGTGAATGCACGGCTTCAGCACTAACCTCAGGCGAAGGGTTTGGGGTTTGACTCAGAGATAGGGAAACGTTGGGGTTCTGAGCAAACTGGTCGAAAGAGTGGGGGCCGCTAGAAGGGTGTGGAGATGGGGAGGAAGATGCGGCCACGGCTTGCTCGGATTGAGCGGGAGATGGAGTAGGAGTAGGGCTAGATGAGACCAGAGAGAGTGGGGCAGCAAACGTACCTGCGGGCTCCGCCTGAGCCGATGCTGGATGGATGTCTGCGGTTCTGGTTCCGGCGGCTGGCTCGGGACCGCCCAGAGAAACAACCTCTCGGAGCGGCCGAACGCGGCCGCGGCTCGCGACCGGTCGCCGCACCGTCGAGCTAGGTCGCCTGATTTTTTCAATCCTCTTCCTCTTTTTATTTTCCGGAGCGATGGCTGGATCGGGGGAAGGAGATGAAGCAGGTGCAGCAGGCGCTGATGTTCCCACGGTAAACTTGTACCGGGGTTTGACTTGCGTAAGGTCCGCCGCAGCCGGTCCGGTCGCCGGCGGCGCCGGCGCCTTTTGTGCCCGAGGGATCACCTCGGCGTTGCCTTGATTAATTTCTTCGCCTTTCCAGGCGCCGCCTTGGAAGCCATGGGTTGCATCGGGTCCACTTGGATGTCTGTTGGGCCCGCGCTGGCAGTTGCCGAAGTGTACAACCGTTGGGAGGAAGACCCTCCTTTATAACCCTCAAAGGGACCTCGGGGAACGTAATCTTGATATGCGAATGGCCGCCACCGTCATGGTGCTGGTCATATAGAGCTGAAAAGTCGTCATCAACGGCCAGATTTCTCCTGGTGGATTTGTCGTGCTGCGTGCGGCACCTCATCTTCCAAAGATTCAATAATCTTTTCTTTTGGCCGCTTAAGGCCCCGCTATCTTGGAGATGAATTTTTTAAACCCCGGAGAAGAGAACTTGTGGTCCGGGTTTCGCTTGGGGTCATATGCTACCTCCTCGCAAGAAAAATCCCGCCACGGAGGCGAAGCTTCCATCAAGTCAATTTCCCGACCGAGGTCAACATGGACCACATCGCATCTGTCTTCGATTATATCCGCCCGGGGGCAGATATGCGTGAACTTTCCCCTTATCCCGTACGGGTCGTACTTCCAGCGCTGCGGCAACAGAATCAGGCCAATGCGAAACAGCTCCTGCTCGAGATAGACATGCTGTCCTACCTCGGAAATCTCAACGTTCGCCCAGGAAAGAGGATATTGAAAGATCTGACCCCTTTTCTTTCCTAGGCCGAACTCCTCCTCAACGTAATCCATCTGACGGGCAACCTCCATCCCAAACCGATGATCCGTGCACCCGCAGGGGCAGCAGATGAGGTTTGCCCTTGAATCCGTAGATTCCGACCACAATCCCCGCGCGGCCTAAAAACGTCCCCGAGCTTCCGATTCAAAGAAAGAGTTCGCCATTTCCCGCGGGGGCGAGGGATCTCGCCATCGCCGAAGACCGACATGACCAATCCCGGAAAGTTGAAGTTAAACTTGTAGTAAGACCCTTTCCGGTATAGGTCATCCGTCCAGTCATAGACGGGCTGTGGCTCTCCCCTCTCATTGACCTTCTTCAAGTTCGGGATCGGCATCCGGGAGTGCAAATGATACAAACATAGCCAAGCTAGGAAGGAACTGAACCGAAATTCAGTGGACTGCTTCTTCTGGAGCTTCACCAGGCTGGAGTGGATGGCGTATGCAAGCCAATCCGCCCACCGAAAAAGATGGGGCGCTTTCCACTTCTCTCGCGCCGTTGGTTCGTAGGATTCTCCACACAGGAGACATTCTCGCAAAGCGCTAGCTCGGTACGGCTGTACCAACTCATCGTAGTCGCAACCGAGGACCCACGCCGTAATGGTGTATAAGTATTTGCTCGAAACCTCGCCAAGGGCATGGGGCCGGTTGGCACACCGTCCACCGCAAGCGGGGCGTTCAGCTCCGAATTGAGGAAATCCCTCATCCTTTTTGTATGCATGAAGCGTCCCGCTTGCTCGCCCGCATTTATCTTTCTCGACGATTGTGCCGGAGTCATACTCCAACCCCGGGGCGAAAGCCGGTCGGACAGCCTCCTTGCGTAGCGCGAACAAGGGTTTACCGCTGGAGCTGCAAATTTGCCGGGTAGCTGGTCTGTAATGTCTGACAATCAGGTCTACCAGCTCCGGGCATTGATGGACAGGAGGGCACAAGAACCGGAAAAGGTTTGACTTGTACGCCGCCCCGAAATGGTGAGAGGGCGAAACCTTGTCAGCCCAACTCTCCACATTTGTCCGCAGCTTAGTCAAGCTCATAGAAAACGAGCCGTCCTTGTATCCCGCCAGGTAATTTACCGGAGGTGGTGGGGCTTGCCCACGCTGTACTTTCTTTGGCCGGGACTTTGACTTTCGCTCCGGCGGTGTTTCACTTCTGAAAACACCTGGCTGCGGTAAATCCTCGGGTTCGCACCCTTCGCTGGATTGCGCTGGCATTGGCATCTTTCCTCTGTCCATCTCTCCGAAACAACAATAATTACGAATTCAGGGCGTCTGCAGCAGATTTCAGCAAATCACAGGAATAATCCGCACAGTTAGGCATGTCTGGATGCATCTGACCCCCTTTTCTAGATAATGACAGCGTCATTAATGTCGCGCAGGAGGGGGTAGGTCGGCTGGCAAGTGAAGGAGTTATGTTTCTTGGGTGGCCGCGCAGGAGAATGTTTTGAAAAATGTATCCCGGCTGCCGTGCCATGCTTCTTTGATTGCACTTTCATTGAGGACTGTGCAATCATTAAATTTATCTTGAACGCTGCGCCATGGCTGACGTCACTGCCGCAATCTGGGCACACTGCTCAAGAAAAAACCCCTTGGTGCGGAAACCCATCTCAAACCGTCGCAATGCGCCTTGGGCCCAGGCTTGGAACTTTTTAGAATATTTTATTCATTTTTTTTTAAAAACTGTCCAAGCTGGCCCAGAAAACAAGGCGCAATCGGACTTCGCCCAAAGTTGGGCGCGATCCGACTTCGCAACGCAGTCGGACTTCGCCCAAAAATCGGGCGCAGTCCGAACTGCGACTTGCATTGAGACTGTTTCTCTTCTTTTCTTACCGCGCCCAAGGATTGAGCGCAGTCCGGCCCTTTGCAAACTTCGGAAGAATTGGCGAGTACTTAGAGTTTTATTGCCTCTTGGGACCGGGTGCACGAGCTGCGCTAAGAAAATGGAGCGCGTTCGGACTTCGCCCGAAGTTCGGGCGAAGTTCGAACTTCGCGCGAGTTTGCACTCCGCGCGAGCTGCGCGTAGCTCGGACTTCGCGCGCAAGCCGGCCGAGTCGGACTTCCCGAGTCGGACTTCGCTCAAAACTGAGCGCAGTCCGATCACTCGTGCCCTTGCAGTTTTCTCCCTTCAAACTTCGCTCTTTGGCTGGCGCGCAGCCCGACTTCGCTGCGAAGTCGGGCAGCGGCCAACACTTAGCCGTTTTTCTTTGCTTTTTTCTTCATTCAAGCAGCCCCTTCACGAACTTCGCCCCTTCTGAGGGGCGACAACAGACTTCGCTGCGAAGTCTGTATTCTCTCCCATGTCGCAGTTTGGCTCAAACAAAATAAAAAACTGAAAGCTGGAAACTGTACATGCTGGAAAAGCAAAAATGCATAAGGGAAATTTTTACAAAGAAGGGCCACTCGGGCACCTTCAGCAGCGGTAAACTTTTAAGTGGAACCCGTTAACAGGGATAGGTAGGAGCTGACCCTCCATATCCCGAAGTACATAGGCATTGAACTGGTTCACCCGGGCAATCTGATAAGGGCCCTCCCAGAGAGCATCAAACTTCCCGTGGTTGCCCGGCTTCGCCTTATATGAGTCCCACTTCAGCACTGTGTCCCCGATTTTAAAAACTCGGCAATGGTGCTTTTTGCAAACCAGCCTTGAGTGGCCGCAATATGATCAGTGAAGGCCCGGTATGCTTTTTCTCTGTCTTCTTCCAACCGGCAGGAGTTGGCACACTGTCGTCCACCGGGTCTCCACCGCTCCCGTCTTCGTCCAACATCCATAGGGCAGGGATTTCAATGTGGGATGGCATGACAGCCTCTTTGCCATAGACGAGCGCATAGGGGGACGTTTTGATGGATTTCTTGAATGAAACTCCGTCCGCCCACAGTGCCCGGTTCAGGAGTAAATGCCAAGTCCGCTTGTTTCTGTCAATGGTCCTCCGGATGATTTTCAGGAGGTTCTTGTTAGTAGACTCGGCAAGGCCATTCCCTTGCGGGTAGTAATTAGAAGACATCTTGTGATAAATGCCAAGTTTGCCAGTGTACTCCGTGAGTACAGCGCTTGCGAATCCCGGACCATTGTCCGTTACAATTGACTCTGGAACCCCGAAGCGGGTAATCGTGCTCTCAAGGAACCTGATGACCGTTTCTTGGTCTGCGTTCTTGGTCGGGATTGCCTCCGCCCACCGTGTGAAGTAATCGGTGGCTGTAAGAATAAACTTGTGTCCGGCAGAGGAACTAGGCGAAATCACCCCAATGAAGTCTAGACCCCATTGCTCGGAACGGAGTCTTGGCTTGAATCGGCTGAAGGGGCAGGGGTGCTTTTCTGCTTCGCCAAAGAAACCTCCGGCATTGATCACACTTGGAACAGACCGCATAAGCGCCTCGGAAATAGAGTGGGCCAGTAATACCCAGCTCTAATTATTTTTAAGGCCATAGGCCTTGCGTAATGATGACCCCTGTGCATCCCGAATGAAAATCTCCGAGGACCCCGGGCTGGTCCGATTTTCTCGACGCACCGCAACAGATGCCGTCGATGTTTTTGAAGTAAAGCCCCTCGGGGCGAAGAGTGTACTAGAGTGCACCTAGCCGAAATCTCCTTCGTTGTGAGGCGTTCAGTGATCTCGGACATCTTCCGGTGCAGAAATATCTCACCAGCTCATCTGTCCAATCACTCCCCTCCGATAAGGAGTTGGCTAGGTAGATGCGTGTCGCCGTGTCCTCCCACTTACAGCGGAGATGCCGGCTACGGCGCTTCGGGCCAATTCCCGACACAAGGCTCGGCCCCCGATAAGCTTGGTGGGCCGCACTTCGATGTCGAACTCCCGGATTTTTGCAATCCATCCTCCTCTCTTGTGACCCGGTTCTCCTTGTATGATGAAGCTTCGAACGTCCGGTGAATCACAAAGACAGCTGTTTTGCTCCGGGAGACAAAATGCCCGAACTTTCGGAGGGATTTCATAACAGCGTGAACTCCGCCGCTCTATAAAGTTGTACTTTTCCTCATGCGGCTGAATCACTTGGCTCAGGAACGCTATGGGGCACTCCTCGCCATCGTCTCCTTCTGAGTTAGGACTGCAGCCGTAACTTTCGGGTTCTCCCACTGCATAAAGGATGAAGTCCTTGGAGTAGTCCGGGTTTATCAACACCGGAGCTTGCGCAATTCGAGCCTTGATTTCCTCGAAGGCTTGCTCTCTCTCATCAGTCCATTCGTAAATTGTATCTTTTTTCAGCAGTTCGGCCATAGGCTTGATCACCTGTGCGAAGTCCGGAATGAACTTCCGCACGAAGTTAATCTGACCGAAGAAGGACTGCAGCCCTTTTTTATCGATGGGGCTGGCAAGCGAAGGAGGGCTTCTCGCTCCGTCAGGGTCAATGGCGAGGCCTTTCTCGGAGATGACATGTCCCAACAGACTTTCCTTCTTTTACCGCGAAGACAGACTTCTTCGGGTTTATAGAAATGCCGAATTCTCGACACCTCTCAAATATTTGCCGCAGGTGGGAAACATGATCCCCTCTTTGGTGAGAGAAAACAATCATGTCATCAAGGTAGATAACAATGATCTTATTGAGCAGCTCTCAAAGGCCAGGTCCATGGCCCTTTGGAATGTGGCACCAAGCATTGGATAAGCCAAAAGGCATGCGCCGATAGGCGAACGTCCCCCACTTGGTGGTGAACGCCGTCTTATGCTCGGTCCTCATCTTTGACCCAAATCTGGTTGTAGCCGGAAAATCCATCTAAAAGTGAGAATCTCCTGGGCTCCAAAGAACGATGTGTAGAATCTGGTCGATTTGGGGAAGCGGATAGTGGTCCCTGAGGGAAGCCTGATTCAGGTTTCTGAAGTCGACACATAGACGAATGTCGCCATTCTTTTTCCTCACGGGCACCAAATTCGCGACCCAAGATGAATGTTTGATGGGGTAGATGATTTTGGCCTCCAAAGATCTTCAAGAGCTCGGCTTTCATCATGGCCTCAATCTTCGGATTTACGGCCCTCTCGCTTCGTCGGAATGGCTTGGCGCCATCCTCTAGCTCAATGGTATGCTCGGATTACATCTCTCGTCATACCCCTCAAATCCTCGTAGCACCAGTCCACGATGTCGGGGAACTCTTGGCACAGTTGATCCGATCTCGCTCAAGTTCCTCCGAGGTGCGATCTGTTCCGACCTTGATAGTTTTACCATGTTCAAGTTCCAGATCGGCATACCGCTTCGGGTCTACTTTGATCCCGTGAGATATTGCTCGTCATTCCGATCAAACAGACTCTCCAATGTGATCAGTCCTTTTGGGACATGATTATTTTTTAACCGTATCAACCCCTCATATTGCTCGTCATCGTGGTCTCTACCTTCGATTGAACCAACTTCGTTAACCAAAAATGTGACGATCTCCTCGTCACAACCGAACACCCGCCAGCTGGTGTCCTTATCGTGCACGTAAGGCCCGTAAATAGTGCGAACCGGCTTCGGTTTCTGGACAACGTCATCGACCGGAACGCACTGGCTCCAACATACGCCAGAATGTCGGCGTGTTTGTTTTTCTCACGCGATATTGCCTTGACATTCAACGAGTCGAACGACTCCATCAGGTCCCACACCCGGTTGCGGTACGCCCTAAGATAGTGCTGTTTGGAGGCGCACTTGTTCGTAACCCGGTGACACACCAGCTCCGAATCTCCAAAGATCAGCAGTGTTTAATCCCCACCTCTCCGCCTTTCGCAAACCCAAGCACAGGGCTTCGTACTCCGCCGAGTTGTTAGTGCAGCTCCAGGCCAACCTGTAGGTATAGTCCTTCTGGATTCCGGTCGGAGAAACCAGAAGCACCCCTGCACCGGCGCCATTTTTGCATCGCGCGCCGTCAAAGAAAAGCTTCCACAGCTTCTCAGGTGCAGGTCCCACTTCTTTTGCAGCTGACTTGTCAAGCCTCTCGGGCTGTACGATGGAGTAACAACCCTGCTCTGTCTCAATTACGGCATTGAAGTCCCGCAAAGAGAACTCGTCTTCAAGCTGTAGCACTTCGAAGGCTTGCTCAGTCAACTCTACTGTCACCAGTTCTTCCTCCGACAACTGAACCATGCAGTCCAACTCTCCTCCGAGTATCTTCTCTACTAGGAAGGTGGAAGGCTTCTCATTGAAAATTTTTAGTCTCCTTCCTTTGAAGGGCACTTCCATGTGTGAGTAGTCTAGAGACAAGTACCCGCCCAACTTCGCAGTGAACTCCCGAGAGAGACACATGCCGAAGTAGGGAGCCAGGTCAACAACCACGACCTCTTGGATGACCACGATGTCGAGAGCCTTGTGCAGCCGGATAGGGATGTCCTTTATGACACCAACTGTCTTGACAGGGGTGCCGTCTAATTGCAGCACGCCTTGGCTGCTCCGTGTGTACTCCATCCCGATCTCATCGCAGACGGCTTTCGGCATCACAGTCGTGGAAGCACCGTAATCCACCATGCAGTTGTGAACTATGTGCCCTTGCATCCGTAAAGACAGATAAAAGGGAGGCGGTCCTGCTCTTCCCAGTGGCCGAGACTCGTCAGAGGTTGGAACCAGGACAGCGGGCCGTATCCGCTTGCCGCTCTTCATGTTCTTCGTAGATTCTTGCAGCAGATCCACCCGGCCCCGGGAGCGTAAGAGCATCATACATGCCGATTCTAGCAGTGTTCTTTTCAACTCGTCTACTATGTCCGTAGCCCGAGGTGCTAGCTCCTTCGCTTCTTTTGCCGGCTCATACTTCGTCCGGCATCGCCGGGTAGCCTCAACTCGCCGTCTCTTGGTCGAGACCGGTACTTCGACCTTCTCCCCGGGCTTGTTCTTTGGTTTCAGCTGGAGGCCGAGGTACGGGAGCTTTAGCCGGAACCGGAGCTTTTGCTATAGGAGGCTTGGCCGGAACAGGGCAGCCTTTGCCGGAGGAGGCTTGGCCGGAGCTTTATCTTTGGATGCCTTCTCCCGGGCCGTGTAGGGCCACACCGTTTGTACGGTGGCAGCCCACCGGGCTGCGGTTTTTCTCTTCTGGCATAAACCTGCAAAGGCTTGGCAGCATCTGCGGTTTTCTTTTCTTCCTTGGCGGGCGGCACTAAATTCTCCTCTGGGAGGGCAAAGTTGGCTTCGCCGTCCAGGATCATGTAGAGTTCATCGTCCTCTATGGCGCTGCCGGCCAAAGTCTGGATGTAGTGCTGGTGCAATGTGCAGTCTTCCTCCGAATGCGGGTCATTGCACGTAGTGCACCATTAACCTGGTCGGAAGGACCAGCGGGTCTTCTATAGCAAAGATTTCTCGAGGCGGACGCCTCGCAACCGGTGCTCGGGGGCTTGTCTTTTGTCGGCCGCGGGGCGCATATGGCCTCCTAGGAGCGAGGTCCATCCGGGCCTCGTTTCTTCTTCGTAGCGGTCATGTCATTGGACATGGCATGATATCCCGAGGCCAAAGCCCGCACCTCCCGGAGGATTGTATTCTGAATGCTACTGTCAGGAGGCGGCAACTGTGCCGGTGGAGGCAATGCGGCTAATGGAGGAGGGTTGGAATAAGGTGCGTACCGAGGGGGAGCAGGAAGTGCTGGAAAATGCGGAGCAGGAGGAGGCGGGTGAGGATAATGCAACTGAGGCGGGCCGTAAGGAGTTACGACCGGCGCCGGATTCCACTGTTGCTGGGGTTGCTGTCCTGATGTGGACGGCGCACCACCGTAAGCAGGAGGATACTGGGATCTGGGGAAGTCGGGATGAATGGGTTCCTGCACCTCGGACGGGAGTCTCGCCGATAGAAATAATGTCGCCTTCAGCTTGCCGGGCAGCCTCGTACAGAGCAGAAACTCGTCTATTCCGGCAATCTTCAAGACAGAGGCATATGTCCGAGTTGAAGGATCTCGGATAGTAGTGAGCAGCCATGCCACTCGAAGGCCGAAGTTCGCGAGGTACCCGTTTCCAGGATCTCGCAAACCTCGATGTTAAAGTCGACACCTCCTCTTGAGGGTGTCTCTCGGATACTTTGGAACCGATGCAAAGAAAGAAGTAGGGTCAGCAGACTCGCTGCATCCTTTCACGAGCCTTCTGGAAAGCTGGGGCCACCCTGTGATGGATCCCTCCGGCAGCGATCTCCACCAGTAGAGAAGCTTTCCCCTCGGGGAAAGGGCCAGCAGACGGGTCTTCACACTCTCATCGGTAATGGAATGTAATGCGGCCAGGGCAAGGATGTCCCGGATGTGCTCGTACGCCGTCTTGTCGTAGCCGTCGTATGTAGGGATAGACTTTAAAGCAGCGAGGGGCACAGCTTGTCGTCCGACCAGGGCCAAGGGCCCCGTAGAGTCCACCGCCGGGAAGAGATCATCGTCATTCTGCTGTTGAGCAGCCATTTCTTCTTCTTCTCCTCCGTCGGTTGTGTACTCAGTGTCGGTACTTTCCGAGGATGCAGATGCTTCTTCTTCCTCGGCCTCTTCTATTTCGTACTCAGCTCCTCCGACCTCAGCTTCGGCTTCTTCTTGAATTTCAGCCTCGGCTTCGTCGACACGAGCTTGCGGATCAGCCAGCCTGGCAATTTCGCCTCGAGCGTTGATGTCCAGTTCGTAAAAGTCAGCCGGGCTTCTCGGATCCCTTGCTCGCCACCTTCTTGTTTGCATGAAGGTGCTAGGACCGGTCTTTCAGACTCAGAGGATTTGTTCGTGCAGAGTCGCCAGGTGTTCTGATTTTGAACAGCAATGAAGCGAACACCAGTGCTTCAATTCTGTTTGGGGGTGGGAAACTTCCTTGGCCCACCGAGTGCTCGTAAACTGTCGCGCCAGGTGGGGACTGATCAGAAAATCTCTCTTCAAATGTGGGACCTTGGTCCCACCGGGCGTGCCAGAGAAACTGTTGGTTACGAATCTGCCATGAGGAAAGGATTTTGGGTTAATGCGCCCAGATTCGCCCACCAGCTAGAAAGGCCGGAAGGAAGAGATGCCTTCCGGGCCAATCTCCGGAGAAGGCCGGCTCCTTGGGGGGTTTTATGGTTTAAGCTAAGAGTGCAGGAAAGAGATAAAGGAACGGAAAGAATTTACAAATGTGATTGGAGTTGGGTGGGGGGAACTAACAGTACGGCAACACATCAATCACCATTACTTACTGCATCATAAATACAAAGCATGACCAGGAACTGCAAAACCTAAGTATACTTTCTCAGTATAAGGCATGTACGCACAGACTACAATGGTCCCCTAGCAAACATTCTCCCTACAAGGAGAACTAACAGCACGGCAATGCATCAATCACCACTACGGACAACAACATAAACAGAAAGTAACCAAGAGATGTCAGAGCCAGGTATATGTGTTATGCAGAGAATTTATACGCACAGCTACAATGGTCCCCTAGCAAACATTCTCCCTACAAGGAGAACTAACAGCACGGCAACGCATCAATCACCACTACGGACAGCAACGTAACACACAACTGATGGAACTGCTACCACATCTATTCTATGTATCCTCTAATCTATGAAGTTCAAAAGTACTTGGCCACCAAATGCCGAAATGAATCAACAAGCCATGACACAAGCAATGCTTTAGGCACCTGATCACCAAATGCTGAAACGAATCAACGAGCCGTGACACAGGAAAACGTAAAGCAGAAATATAAAGGAGAGGCAGCATAAAAAATAAAAGCAGCAGAACAGAACCAGGCATACAATTTATATTTATAAGCAGAAGCACGGTTACAATGGTTCCCTAACAGACATTCCCCTTCCACCCCTTACAATGAAAACATGGTGGGTTTTTATAGCCCGAGTCCCTCCCGTTACATTAATGGGCACAAAGTCCCGACCAAACACTAGCCGACAAAAGCGGCGAAGGAGCCGCAAATGCTGACCTTTGTCGGACCGGACCGTACCCGCAAAGATGGTCTTCCCGGAAGCCGGACAGCCTACGTGGCAGCGTGTTGTGTAGAACCTCCTCTTGGCAGGAATGCGGGCAGCCGGAGCAGGTAGAACCTCCAATCAGCTTTAAATGAGGCCACTGGCATAGGTAGTGCAGCCCATGCTCGTCCTTTTGCTCGGCACGTCTTGGCTCAAATCCCGAAGCTGGACACTTGTCAGATGATGGATGATGCTGTTTGACACGTGTCTGCCTTGAAAGGCAGTTTATCCAACTTCGCCTGGGATCAGAGCGCCATCGGGTTGCGCAGGCAGAAAACAACGCAGTCGGGAAGGCCTTCATGCCTTGGGTGTATTTCCGAGTTTGTTTCCCATCGCGCACTCGTCAAGGGCGCACCCGACTTCGCCGAAGTCGGACTGGCACAGTGAAAGCTGATTTCGCCGCCGTACGGACTTCGCTCCAAGGACTTAGTCATTTTTCTCGCCAGCCCGCCACCGCTACAAGGTGCGCCAGAAAGAGGGGCGAAGTCGGACTTCGCACCAAAACTGGGCGGCGCGGTGCGGACTTCGCACCAAAATTGGGCGAAGTGCGAACTTCGCACCAACACTTAGCCATTTTCCAGGGCAATTGCTGTCAAATTTGAGATCCAACTGAGGGGCTCCAAGAAAAAGGGGGGAAGAAAGAGAATGTAGGGAAGAGAGAAAAAGGGAGAGAAGAAGAAAGGGGAAGAGAGGAAGAGGGAAAAGGAAGAGCAGCACCGCTACAAAACTGAAAACATTGCACCCCGTGCAAAATGTGGCAACAGCTTAAGTCTATAAAGGTTGTGATATAATATTGATATCCATACTATCATGAGATAATAATATAAAATAATTCTATTAATGTCCACAGATTCATTCTAGTAACCGAAAAGTACTACGAAAATAAGTTAAACTAGAATAAAGAATCTAGTGTAAACTTGTATGGCATAAAATTATAGCCTCGAGGGTTACCCAAAATAGATAAATCCTAACATGCTAAAAGTAATGATTAAGAGAGAGAGCTAGAAGTCGAGGTACATCAAAGACAAAGGAGCTTTAGTGGATCCAAGCACCAACATTAATCTATAGTGGGATGTAAAGTAGAACAGTTGTCGTCATCACCATCTCAAAAGGGCCACCATAGGATCTAATGATGCTCTTAGGAGAATGGCTAGGATTAAGAGGGTCTGGTTGGATAATATTGGGAGGACATGGAGTTTGACCCTTCAAAATTCTTCTAGTATCCTTCTAGTATCCATAGTTGTGGAACCAATAGAAGAGGACAAGAAACTGGTAAATTGCGTTTTTCTACAACTTCTCGCTATGTGAGGGGTGACCGATACCTAATAATGAAGAACTGCAGTCCTATGTTGTCACAACGAAGAAGAAAGAACTTAAGCCCCAGTAGCCACTCTTGTATACAGACAAGGGCGTATAGATCTATCATTGTCATTTTGGATAGTTATAGCAACTGCAAAGACAAAGTGAAAGAATGACGTGATAAGTTGAGTTGTAGCCTGTCTCCCTTGTAATAATTGATTTCAAAGAGTGATAGCGTCCTTGAGGTAAAGAGCCAAGCATATTTGGTCAGGATAGCTGAAAAAAGTGGCAAGCAATCCACCTGATTCTCCATACAAGTAGTAGTACGCCCCTCAAAGCTTATAATAAGTAGGACATTTGAAGATGAAATGTTCTTAAACCTTCCAAATAGAGAAAAGACGGCATACCCTATCCTCTTGAGGAATATAACGGTCCATCTCCACCTGTAATTGATGGATGAGAGACAAGAATCAAGAGCGACAACTGAGTATACTCAACATTAAAGGAACAACTATAGTTCTTACACAAAATCAAAGAAGCAACAACTTGGGTGTAAAAAAATTGATAGAGCAAGAATGATGTAGAATAGGATGAAAGATCACCACCTATTGGGATCACATTAAGATGGATGGATGATCGAGCTTGGAGGTCTGCAAGTTTTAAAAAATTATAATAATTGGTTTCTTCAGATTTCAAGGGCATGAGATGTTATATTAGGTACATAGGCACATGATAGTTTGATTTAGGTTGGAGTCATATAGTAGCCATCATGTGGCATACATGACCTTGACTTATTTGTTGTATTTGTCAAATGGATAATATGTGGGTTAAGGCCTATAGAGCTTGTGAATTAATATAAGATAATTCTATTAAAGTCCAGATATGGCGAAAGTGGGCCAATGGGACTCATTAAAAAATACTATTACAAGTTATAATGCATTGCAGTAACCACAAAGCACTACGAAAAGCTCTCGAGGAATATGGTGGTATGCCTCCACCCGCAACTGATGTGAGCATACTCTGAGTTGACCAAGAGGAATCCTAAGGTCGTGTCCAATGCCGCTCAACATATTAGGATGAGTAATAATGCCAATTCCTAATCCTCATGAAATGCTTAGTGTAGAAGGCCAACATAGGATTAAGAGGCTAAGATGGAGCAACCCAAGTGATTTGAATATATTGTCAAGAAACATCATCTTTGATTGCTTGATTAATTACCCTCTTATTAGGAAGAAGGCGGGCAGGAGCATTTAAGGATTTTTTGAAGGAGGTAATTGATCTTTGAAGATGCCAACTAATTGAAGAAGAGAAATAACTTCCAAGTACCATCCACAATGAGGACCAAAAGAGCCCCCAAAGCTAATGTTTTTTGAGGATCAAAGCACCAAATATGGGTGCCTTTCTCAACCTGAGGTGTAGTCACCCATTGATCTAAGGCGATGAAGCTGAAAACTAATTTTGAAGATGCTCTCAAGATGAAGCGGATGAATGAAAACTCAATCTGAAGAATACATTGGGGATTTGTTCTTTTTATTGGATGAAGCAAAATAGTCTGGACCATCACAATGCGAGCCCAATCAACGCACCCTAGATTTGGACTCCAAATCTCAATTCCATAAAGGACTATGGGTTTGATGATGCAATCAAAGAGGTGCATCTTTGTAGGTATGTCTTGAAAGTGCTGTTGGAAGCATTGGCATTCCAAGACTGAGAGAGATGCGTATCCCTTGCAAAGATGTGAGTATGAAGCTGGTCAAAGATTAATGGAAGGACGTGTAAACTAAACTCCCAAGTAGGTGTAAGCAGTGGTGATCTCAATGGACTCACACTTATAGAACTGAAACTTACATAGGGTACTCTTTGATGCGTTACAGATCATCACCTTGGTCTTGCTAAGATTGACTGCCAATTTTTTTAAGTCACAAAAACGAGTAGGAGCATCCAACTGTCTTTGTAGGCCCTCGGAAATGTGAGCAAGAAGAACAACATCATCTGCAAAAAGCAATGTAGCCATCAAGACATGATGTAGAAGGCAACCGTCATCAACATGTGTGTATTGATATATAAATTCTTCAAGCTCATGAATGTAGATCCCAAAGAGTGATGGAGAAAGAGGACAGCCTTGTTTGATGCCAATGGTGCTCTAGATATCCTCTGACAAACCAAAAGCTGTCCGAAAATGACCAACAACTACCTCATATAGTCTCTTGATGGCAGTGATAAAGAGCTCCATGATGTCAATGTTATGTAGTCTTTAAAATAAAAGATGCTTGGGAATGGTGTCAAAGGCCTTTCTTAAGTCCACAAAACAACATAACACTTTAGAGGACCGTTGGCAAGCCTCCTCAATAATAGCTCTAAGAGTGAAAACATGATCAATAGTCTGATGATCCCTTCTAAAACCAGCTGCCCTCTTGCTCTAATCTTGCCTTGATCCAACAATTCTGAGAGTTTCATATTCAAAATTGTTGCATAAAGTTTAGCAAATGTGTGCCCAATCATGATAGTTCTGTAGTTATTCGGATCTGAATAGTCCCCATATTTGTGCATAGTTCTGTAGTTTAGAATTTTTCGTACTGCAATGTTACTAGATTAGAGATTATATTTAGGGGACTCATCATTTGATGGGCATCATGCAGATGTTTAGATGTTGTAAGGTTCAGCTCATATTGGGAAATATTTTGGAGTGGCCTTGCCTTAAGGGTGTTCTCTTGAGTATATTGAATACTCGAGTACATCAATGCCCTGCATATATGCTTTTTTATTATTCTTCTGGATATTCCTGTTATTGGGTCTTGGAATATTTACAGAGTGTATTTGGAGGTTACCAGAAGGATTACTGTTATAAGAAATAATGAATTACTCCATGAATTATTCTATATAATTCTTATTGAATGGCTGTAAACATGGCAAAATTGGACCCACAATTAGGGAAACTTACTCTTATTGAGAAAATGATGATGAACTTGAAGTAGCATCAACAATGGGTGAATTTTCTTTTTTTGAAGGTTATAAACCATATGACATCAGTCCATTTCAGCAGGCTAGGAGGAGCTTAAAGCCCACTCTGTTTTGGAACGCAGTGGGTTGACTGTTTTCTAACATGCGTAGTGACAACAATCTCCAATGTGCTTGTGTGTATTCCAGTAGAGGAAAGGTGGTCCGTAACAAGATTGAGAGAATAGAAAGTAGAGTGCCAAATATGAACATAACCACATAGAAATGCACGCATGGGACACACACACTGAAGGGACAGTAATTGTTCATATTATTAATGATTCAATACAATGTAATCTCTGCATCTTCAGATTAAGTTTAAAAAAAAAAAAAATTGGTTACATGGGATTGAAGCGGGCCCCACTCATATTACATCATCACCAGATAGAAGTATTACAACGGCTTGGCTATTATGCATGTATCACTTGGCAAGATTCGAACCTGCGTCTCCTCCCTGAAAGTCGAGGAATGTAACCGGTTGAACTAATGTCATTTAATCCTCAGATTAAGGTTTGAAACATTTCCATAATTTTGAAAAGGCAGCTATGTGAACATTTAATCGCTTGCATGAAATGCTTGTCGTCTTTTACGTAGATAATGTTTGAGCATGTGTATGCGTGTAGCCTAGCCTAACAGTATTTAAAATATTGAATAGACATGAATTAGACTATCTTATCTTTTGAAATATGTTAGGTTTTCTATTTTTTTAAAGTATTTATTTTAGTTTATTTTAGAAATGGGTTGAGTTTTATTGCTATTCAGATGGTTTCTGATCTTTGAATGGGTTACAAATGCAATAAAGAGTTTTTCAAAACCATGTTGTATGTACTACAAAGGTTTCTGTAACTGATAAGGCAGTATTAACTGGTCAAGACATCTTGTTGGGATCTAAATATTTGCTGATTATTGGCTTTTCTTGTAGTGTTGTCATGTCAGAATGCCTGATTTTACTGTGATGTATATAGTTACGAAATGTGCATGACATTTACTACCATTTTGAATGCAGAACTTGATCACTCTGTTAGCCGAATTGGCGATCAAACTGTTCATAGGGTATTTGTTGATCCTGGTGGGAAGCATTGTTTATCTGTTGTCCTAAGTAGTGGAACAGCTGAAACATATTACACACATGCTAAATGGAGGAAGCCTCGTATTCTGAGTAAATTGAAGGGTCTAGTTATTAATGCAGTAGCTTGGAATCGGCAACAGATTACAGAAGGTTCCTGTGAAATCAGATGAACAAATTTTATGTTTCATATAACCTGCCTCTTTTGTACTTGTTAATACTCTCAAATTCTACTTTCCCTTTTGCATGTATCTCCAGCACACTTTTGTGCTAATGACTTGGCATGGAATCATCTCATGACATGATATTTAGTAATTTACTCTCATGTCTAGTTTGGTGTGCTTTTGATTAACAGTATCAACCAGGGATGTACTTTTGGGGACAATGGGAGGTCAACTTTATGAGATTGTGATTGAGGAAAAGGACAAGAAGGAGAAACACCTGAAGTTTCTGTTTGAACTGAATGAGTTGAAAGAGCCTTTTGTGACTCTGCAGGTATTTGATATGACTGCATTTCCATGGGTTCAATTGTTTGATAATTTATATCACTATAAAGATACTGGACTCATGTGTTTTTTGGCATGGTCAGACAGTTAAAACATACATCTGAAAATTTGAAATTGTTTAAAAGCATGTTTAATTACATTTAAAATTCATGTTTTAGTAAATGTCGACTTGGTTTTCTTTCTGTTTTTGCAGATGGAAACAGTCACTATCAGTGGTGCAACCCGTTATTATGTGATGGCTGCCACTCCAACTAGGCTTTATTCATTCACTGGCATTGGATCCCTGGATGTACGTATTTATCTGCTCAATGTGTCACATAGTGCCCGATCACATGCTAAAAATGCAGAATATGATATAGTACTATTGAAAAGTAATGATGTAATGCTACCTTGCAATGTTTATAGCAGAACAAAGAAATGAGTTTGAAGATTGTTGTATCATGTATACTTTTCCATCTTGTTGCTTTTGTTTTTTTTTTCCACTGATCAGAGTCTTCTTGAATTGATGAATGCACGATTTATTTCATCCATTGCATCTCATATTTCTTGTTTATCACCTTAAAAATGTCAGGAGTCCTTGTCCCCATTTGCTTTCTATCAATTGCCTATTGACTGTTTGATTTCTTTGCTTGGCACGCTATCTTACTGCTTTTTTCATTTCGTCACGCAGAGGCTGTGGGATTTACAGGAAAATTAAATCAACAATACAATAGTTAATATCCCTTGCAAAATGTCCTCAACATCCCTCTCTCTGTGTTTGACAGAAAAAGGATACTTATTAACCAATTTTGAATTTTCCACATTTTTATTCCAATATTTAAGGTTCTCTGTTGAACAATGGAGGAATTTGTTGGTGTTCAAAGTAAAATCCGAGGAAGTAAAATTGATGAAAGAGGAAGGGAATCATCAGAAAGAGGAGAAAACTCATCTGTATAAAAAACCACATTTAAATGAGTCAAAAACATATTATTGAGAGGGACATAGCAAGCATTACACCTGTTTGTGAAGCTCTAACCTCTGTGGCAACTATTTTCTAGCATGCATATGATAGCCACTGCTACTGACAAATGAATGTTGAGAGTTAAGCTTTGGAGTGAGTACAGTCTGTAGTCTGTATTGAATAAAACACTTTAGGAGCTGCATCTTCCATAAGCAATTACAAGAGAAAAATAAAACACGATTTTTGTATTGGCAAAACAATTAGAAGAGAAAATAAAACATGCTTTTAAGCAAGCAGAAGAGCAGGCAAGGCAATTGAGTGAACAAAAGATCATAGTGCAACAATTTTCCATGAAGATCAATAAGCTGAAGAAATAAAAATGTTGACTGAATTCAACTTTACAAAGCAGCAAGGTAAAGTAGAGTAGCATAAAAATTTGGAAGTACATGAAGAAATGAATTAGGGAAAAAATAAATAAATTGGAAACCTAATCAAAGGAGGCATGAACAGAACTTGCTAGTGAGAAGGCAATTTAAAAGTATGCAATGAGCTGATTTGCTATAAGAGGATGGAATGGGATCACAATCAGTTGCAGGTTTTTCTGGTAACATATTTTCTTGTTGTCCCCCCAGCATAACCTTGGAAACAAATATCACTAGGGCCCACTTGTCAGCTTCTCATTTCCCGAAACAGAGGCATGCCTTGTGAAACATCCAGTTTAATTCAACCACAAACTTAGTTTAAAAAATGTGTGTTGATTTAATTAAAGGTGCGAGTCTTATCAAAGTCTAGTTTCTGTTCCATGCAAGTGTCATATACAAAGCAATTCATAAAAGACAGAAATGAGAAGATAGATTTGTTCAGTACGTAACTGTATGGAAAAGCATGCATCCTGAAGTTGCTTTTTGTAATTTTTTTTACTGTCAAAGATAAGCTACTGTGATTTGATATATTTACTATCAATGCTGCATGGGGACTTGTCCTGATATTTGGGGGCCGTGTTGGAGATGCACCCTGATGTCCTGAAAATTCATCCCACTGTCCCAAAAATGCATCCCAGCACATCAAAACGCCGTCCTACCATCTGCTTCCTGGAACTTCGTGGAACATAGTTTGCAATCTGAGTTGTCTTGGTAATAGAGAAGGTTAGGCGTGGTAACAACTTGTGACCATTGCTCAAGAGGTCTGATAGGAGGCCACGAGGGTGTGTGCTTCCCAGATGATGTAAAAATCTGTCAGGTGACAACCTTAACCTGGATGTGATGATGTTGGAGGAAGGATAAATAAGAAACCAAAAGCAGACTCAACTAAGTTGGCAATTCATCATTCATATATCAGAGAGTTGATGTTGAGGAGGAACTCAAGAGGTAATTCTCAAGGACGAAACTATTAAATATAGGTGAAGAGAAATATAAATAGAATATTAATCGCTACTCGTATTTAAGTATTATGTAATTATTGCACATTTTACCATTTAAATGCTGAAATAAATTGAGCATCGTGTGATAAAAGCTATCTCAGAGTTAGCTCGTTTGTGGGCTGTTGCACTCTATTCAATATTATTATGTACAGTAAAAGAGTTCCATTTCATTTAAGCCTCTGTGTGTGTGTAACTTTATGTTTAAATCATTCAAACCATATTTAATTCTTGCTTCCATTCGAGTTCAGGTAAATGCAAATACTTTAGTGTAACATCCTATTTTTCGAGGAGGCTATATTACAAATGGATATTGTTTTATTTTTTATTTTTTCCAAATTGGTTATATGGGGTTGAAATGGGCTCCACCAATATCACATATGACCATGTTACCATGGTTTTTCAATGAACCACAGTATCATGGTATTTCAACGCCGTGGGAGTTGAACTTTGGTGGGCATTTTGTGAGCCAAACATTTTCACCATTTGGACTTCATCCCCATGAGCTTTCAAATGAATATTGTTACAAATGAAATATTTGCAACTAAGTTTAATAGTATTTGATGTTCTGTGTTTTTAAGAAACCCTTGATAAACAAACTTCACAGCGTGGCATGTGAGAGTATACTTAATAAGCATGCTTTGTTTCGTAATTTTATATGTAGGTATAATCTTCATGTTGAAACCTGGCTTGCATAGAAATGATTAGTACATGTGCACAAGTTCAAGACCTAACATGAGGCATTGCTTGGAAATCGAGCCATGGCTGTGACATGAAAATCCTTTAAAATTCCTTTCTTATTTAAGTTGTTATATTGGAGTTTGTGGAAAAATGATGCTATCTTTTGTACCCAAAGAATTTGTACATTGTATCGAGTCATGAATATTTTAGAAGCTCTATTGTAAATCTTGCAGTCTTAACTTTTGTGGTTTTCAATAACCTAAAAAACTATAGTGTTGCATGGCAGTCTTTAATCTTATGGTTTTGCCTGACAGGCTGTATTTGCTGCCTACTCTGATCGTAGTGTGCATTTTACAGAACTTCCTGGCGAAATGTCAAACAGGCAAGTGCATTAGGCCATAAATGATCACTGTTTAATATTTGTGCAGTGGAAATTAATGCATTTAGACAACTTTGAAGTCTTCAGTTCTATCCATTTGGGTTGTACCGATTAATGTAATCATTTGTAAACTGTTTTCGCCACTGGAAGTCATTGGAAAATTCAGATCATCCTAAATGTTTTATTTTCTTATGGGTTGAAATCTGATAGGACTGGTTTATATCCAAGGCATTTTTGAGCTTAGATAGGGTTCTAGGGACTATTTTGAATCCAGGAGAAAAATAGGTGTTGAAAACTAAATAGAGGAAAAGAAAATGAAATTAAGCTTGATGTTACTTATTTATTAGTATCCCATCTTTAAAATTATTCTATATGAATATGCTTAACCTTATTGCTAAAATATAGAAAATAATTCCTTCTATTTTAAAAGGCTTTAACAGATCTTTTTTGAAAGAGATCTGCATATATTTCTATATTTATGTGAACCCTTTAATTAGTGGGTTTTTTCAATGAGTGTTTGATTTGAGATGGTCATGAGAGACATACTGGTAAGAAGAAGGTTTATCATATAGTATCTATCATCTATATCATTTTCTGAACAGCCATGCTATTCTGGAACTTCTGGTCCAATAAATTTGGCAGGACCACTCTTTTAAAAGCCCAGGAAGCTTGTTCCTAAAGCTTTAAATTATGGATTAGTGTCATAAGAACATATCCAGGAAAATGCCTGCATTCTGTGATTCCTTTTGAAAATTATGAGTGCACAAAGAGACTTAAGAACATAATAAAAGGAAATGCTTCATGATAGCATGACCTTGGTTGAAAGGAGATATGTATTCAGCAATCCATTCCAAAGCCTAGAAATTAGATTATCAAGTTATTTACATCCTTGAGATCAAATATTCAGAAACAAGATATTGCATTAGCAGGAGAGCAATTATTTCCTAAACATGTAGGGAGATCTTAGAATCTTGATATGTTCAATAAAGATGTAACACCTTTTGATAAAGAACACTAATTTGAACTGCTTTTTCTTAATTTAATAGTTTATATATTCCAAGTTTGAAGGATAAGCACATGCTAGTGGGGTTTGGATAGGTTGATATTATTTTCATAAGCAGTATATGGAAACTAGTGGTATCTTTGGAGCATCAATCATGATTTATCTCTGAGTGGGCGCAACAGTGAGGGCTTGGGCACTTTAGATAGGAGGTCTGATGTTTTGAGTCTGGAGGAGGTTAGAGCATGTATGCTTTGTAGTTAGGTAACCAAGGCTCAATCTGTGCCTCCCTGTCTACAGATGGTGGATGCTGAGGAGTATGAGCTGTCTCATTTGCTCCCCTGCTTTGGGAGCATCGTGTACCTTAAAGGAGTATACTTGTATTTTCATTAATAGAGATTGTTGTTTTGGTTTGCAAATATCTTAATATCATGACAGATATAACCAAATAAATACATATTTTCACGTTGTGCAAAGACCTTGAATTTTTTTTGGTCTGTTTAGATATCTTAAACCAGTTTAATCTGCCGACATCTTAATGATAATATGCATATGAGGGGATTCTGCCTTGTCTAACTGAATTTAGTTTCTTTTTCCACAATCTATTTTTGAACTAATTGAAGTCCCAACCTCACTTGACTTTGCTGACAAATATGCTATGCTTCTTTATGCAGTGAACTTCATTTCTTTTTCAAGCAGCGACGGGCAGAACACTTTGCTTGGCTTGCTGGAGCAGGCATATACTATGGTAATCTGAATCTTGGGGCACCACATAGGCAAGTATAACAATAAGTTTAATAACCTTTTATAAAATAAGCTCTTGCATGTTTTCTTTTTTGAATGATAAATTTGCACTGTGGTTATGTGCTGCTGCCTTGTTGCATTGTGGGGTTGAAGTTGGGTCACCCTTTTATGAATGTTTCCCATTTTCATTACACAGCAACTCCTTGCAGGCATTTGCAGGTTATTTGTTTACAATTTGTTTTGTTTGGTTTTCAAGCATAGCATGTGGTCATTGTAGTGATGCCTTGAATATCTAATGCCAATGCTTAATTGGATATAAGATGCATGAAATTTGTGAAGATATGGTTTGCAATTTAGAAACATGAGTCCTCAAACCCTTCTAAAATGTGGAAACAGCAAAGCAAATATTTAATTAAAATATCAGAAATAGTTTTTTTAAAAATTTATAGATAAAATTGAATCAAAGAGACAATGAATGGATGTAAAGCACGTTTCTCTATTAAATCCCATATAAGGATATACAGCTCATGCAAAAGTGAATTGCATGGTATATATTGCTTACTGTCAAAGGCCAGCATAAGGCTAAAACTGAACTGCATGGGATACACTATAAATGTCACTTTTTATATTCTCATTCATGAAAATCAGCACCAACACTGAAAGAACCTCAACTTCTGTGGCTTCAACTGAAGATGTTCAAGAAGAATTTTCATTCTTCGAGATCAATTGCAGCCATGGAAATATTTAAGTCTGGATTTTTAAGATCCACAACCCAATCTTTTGCTTTCCCTTTTATGTGCTCTTCCTTTTTTGCGAGATACAAGACACAGATTAGAATGCATAAAAACTAGATCCTTTGCCTTTTTGGATTCCAACTTGTTTTGCTTCACAAAGTGAATGAACTCATATGTGCTGCAATTCCTTCTTCTTGCCAAAGAGCTTGTCACTTGTTATAGATTCTTTGGCTTCATTGACAAACTACTGTTCAGTTTCAAATTATCATTTATATTGTTTCCTTTTTCCTCATCTCAGAGAAATTTTCTTTTGGTTTGTTTTTCATAAGTAACTTGATTTATATTAACGTGTATCATGTGTGTCCATGCAATCCTCGTACAATGCCCACTCAACCTCTTTAAAACCCATAACTTTATTTTCTTTTTTTTGCCTTCAAAATGCCAAGATTTGTCTGGAATGGCCCTTGGAAATGTCTGGAAACATCCTATGGAAATGCTCATAAATGTGAGAGGTCAAGATGATAAGTTTCCGAGTTTCGGAAGCGAAGAAAGGAGGGCTCCTGCAACATGGAATTGGATGTGAATTTAAGCTAAATTTCATGTTTGAAATAAAGAGAGCTGCTATTCAAAAGACTTCTTCAAGGGTAATTAAATGAGTGCTCAAGCCATTTGATAGTGTGGATCGTGACGATCATTTGATTTACTTTGTTTGGGGTATTTTCCACGTGATTATACTTTTCTCACTGGAAGTTCAAGATGATGAGTTTCCAAGTTTCGGAAGAGGAGAAAGGAGGGCACCAAAGGTGTTTCCTGCAACATGGAATTGGATTTGAATTTAAGCTAAATTTCATGTTTGAAATAAAGATAAGTGATATTCAAATGACTTCTTCAAGCCTAATTAAATGAGTGCTCAAGCCATTTGATAGTGTGGATCATGATGATCATTTGATTTACTTTGTTTGGGGGATTTTCCATGTAATTATATTTTTCTCACTGGAAGTTCTAATTTCCTTTTGTTTTCCTTGTTTTCTCTCTTTGAGAGCAGCTCAAACAATGGAGATGACCATTTTGTGGAACACAAGGCCCTTTTAGAGTACTCAAGATTGGAAGAAGACCGAGAAGGAACAAAGCCACACTCGCTTGCACTATCAGAGTTCCACTTTTTGTTGCTTTTTGAAAATAAGGTTAAGGTACAAAATTTTGATGTTTATTTCATTCTTACTATTAGAATTTGCATCTTCCATGAGAATCATGGGAGTGAACATAGTACAGTGTCACAACAAGATTTTCTTTTTTAATTGAAGACAGAAGGTTAGAGAGGCTACACCTTGTTGTAGCGATTGCCATTTATTTTGATGAATGGACATCATTTTTGAATTTTTTGGATATGTATGTTGGTCCTCTTTAAGTTCTGATATTGCTGTAAATTGTTGTTTGATTCAGGTTGTAAATAGAGTGAGTCAAAAAGTGATAGAAGAATTGCAGTTTGATCGAGATTTTGATTCAAGTTCTGGGAGAATTCTTGGGATTTGCAGTGATGCTACAGCTGGTGTGTTTTATGCTTATGACGAAAATTCCATTTTTGAGGTTTGTATTTAATTAATGAATATTATCTTTGGTATTTGGAACTCAAATTTGAATTAGAATGAAGCTTACCATATCTGGCCTCCTACCCCTTGATCCGGACCTGGTCAAGGTTACTAGAAATGCATATGATTCATTTCAGGTGAGAAGGTATATATATAGCTTTTTGAGTAAATTGATAATTTGTTTGGGAAGTTCTCTATACTTGCGTCCATACTTCCTTTACTGGTAACTATGGTGAAAACTACATTAATTTTGTTTGGAATTCAGTTATTTTTTGTCTTTCTCTTTTGCATCCTGAATTTCTCTTCATTTCAAACAAATTGCAGATATCTGTAACTGATGAAGGCCAAGGTATGTGGAAAGTTTATCTAGACATGAAGGAATATGCTTCTGCTTTAGAGCACTGCAGGAACACATTTCAGAGAGATCAGGTGTACTCCGTACAGGTTGAATAACTACTCTAGAGACAAGAAAATTAGTCAAATTTATGAAGTTTTGAATCAATCCAAGGAATTTCATTGGCTTCTTCAAACATGGTGATGTATTTCATGAGTGGAGGACTGACGTGTGTTGTGATAAATGGGTTTGCATTTTAGTATGTTTTCTTGAAGAAAATTGATTTCATTGCAAAATATTGTATTTAATGATACCTCCTGTAAAAGAAAATATGTCAAAATAAATAGAGTCATAGGCTTTTGAGATGGATATGTTTCCTCTGCAGGCTGATGCTGCATTCTCTACTAAGGATTTCATGAGAGCTGCAACATTTTATGCAAAGGTGGGTTGCATATTTTGTTCATTCGACTGATCAAGTATTTAACAATGCTTTTTAAGGATGCATTATGTGATAAATATTAGTGTTCAAATAACTGCTGACTTTAAGGAAACATATGCTTACAAAATATTACGGTTTTGAAAAAGATTTGCTAATGAAGTAAAATGTGTTTCACCATTATTATGTAATTGGTGGACACCTTTATATTTTGTTGGATTTATAACTCCATTGATCTATCTATTCTGATGGAAACTCCTCTCTGTTGAGTTTGAAGGTTGAGCACAATGGCTTTCCACTGGCAACTTAATTTGACAAACCAATACGCACTATTTTGTTATGAATTTTGGTTGTTTATGAATTGCTGAAATAATGATGCATAATCATCACTTTCCTAGCCAGTGATGTTCATGTGGTGCATGCAAGTCTACTCAGGCCTTTCTTGGATGGCATCCAGACTCAGCAAAAGACTTGAGAGATTAAAAACATAAGATATTGCAAATCTGAGATTTTTTTTAATTTGGTTTAAGTTTAAATTTTAAGATTCATTTTTAATAGATTAATTAATTACTACTACTGTTATTATTATTGTTTTTTTAAAGAAAAGGGGTTATATATTGATATTCAAATTTGCAAAGAACAATTATCCAACAAGCAGCTTGAAGGTCACAAGATTGCTGTACAAAAGGAGGAACAAGCAACAAAGCAAATTCAAAAACTCCAAAAAGTGCAAAGGTATACCAAGGATGCCAAAGATGCAAAGGGTACCATAATCACTGAGAACTTGAAACACCAAAAGCTCTAGAATCACGCAATGTTCCAGGGTTGTCTAGAGGCATCAAAATCTCTAGGGGCACCGAAATCTTCAAAGGCTCCAGAATCTCCAAAGGCTCCAAAATTGTCATATGCTTCCTATCATTTATGCCACTCATGTTGTCTGTTGAAATAATCTAACATTATTCTATTGATTAGAACCAGCTTAAATAATACATTGAGAGCCCAGATTAGCTCGTAATCATAGGATCTAATCAACAACTTAGGTCTTCAAATAAAAAATTAAAATAGACCAAATATTATTACTCTAACAATAGCGTAACTAACCTAGGTAGTTAACTAACTACCCTATCAACATAAATAAAGTAATAATAAGAATTACTATAGTAAATCTAACATCCCCCCTTATTACATTATTTATGTAATTTAAAACTACTAACATCCCCCCTGATTACATCATTTGGTAATACAAAGAGAGCTGCGAAACAATTCAAATTTGACACGTGCAAGTGCCTTAGTGAAAATGTCCGCAACTTGAGCATTGGTGGGAATGTACTGAAGCTGAATTCGGTGCCTTGGAACTTCGTCTCGAATGAAGTGACATTGTGTGTCAATGTGCTTGGTTCTTTCATGATGTACTTGGATTCTTGACAAGATTCAAAACACCCATGTTGTCGCAGAACAAGTGTATTGGAGATTTTTATGGAAGACCCATACTTGTTAGGATGCGACGCAACCATATCACTTCGCACACAGCTTCACGTGCGGCGCGATATTCTGCCTCTGTTGATGAAATAGCAACCACCTGTTGCTTCTTGTTGTGCCAAGAGACAGGACCAGATCCAAGATGAAACAAATATCCTGAAGTTGATTTATGGTCATCATATGATCCAGCATAGTCGGAGTCCGTGTATCCCTGTAAGAAGAATTTGTTGTTCCTCTTATATTCTAGGCCATATTCCATTGTGCCACGGACATAGTGAAGAACGCGCTTTGTTGCTTTCCAGTGAGTAGTCTTAGGCTCCTGCATGAACCTCGAAAGATAGTTGACAGCAAATACGATATCTGGCCTAGTGTCGGTCAGATATATGAGACTCCCAATCAACTGGCGATAGAGAGTACCATCTACCTGAGGTGAATCATCATATCGCGATAACTGAATTCCTGTTTCCATCGGAGTTGACATTGGCTTGCAATCGGTCATGCGATATTTTTCCAATAGGGTCTTGGCATATTTTTTCTGAGACACTTTGATGTAGTGCTCCTTCTGGCTAACTTCCAGACCAAGACAATAATGGAGAAGTCCGAGATCTGACATCTCAAAAGATTGACACAAGTCTCTTTTGACAGTAGAAATCATTGTTTTTGAACTCCCTGTAATGAGCAGATCATCAACATAGAGTACAAGCAACACTATTTCAGAACCCTGTTTCTTAAAATAGAGGTTTGCATCTGACGGACATCTCTTAAAACCATGCTGCAAAAGGTGATGATCCATTTTTATATACCAAGCCCGAGGGGCTTGTTTCAAACCATATAAGGATTTTACCAATCTGCAAACTTTCTGTTGTTGGCCTGCCACTTCAAATCCTTCCGGTTGAGTCATGTAGACTTCTTCTTGGAGATCACCATTTAGAAAAGCACTCTTGACATCCATTTGGTGTACTTTCCACCCATATTGTGCTGCCATAGCACAAAGAACTCAAATGGTTGTCATCCGAGCAGTAGGTGCAAAAGTTTCCTCGTAGTCAATGCCTTCTCTTTGAGCATAGCCCTTTGCAACAAGTCGGGCCTTATGCTTATCTATTGTACCATCTGCCTTATACTTAACTTTATACACCCATTTGTAGCCTATGGGCTTCTTTCCGTATGGCAGATCGACAAGCTTCCAAGTTTTGTTTTTCATCAAAGACTTATACTCTGCATCCATAGCAGCCTTCCATTGAGGCTCACCAAGAGCAACTTGCACTGATGCGGGTTCAAGATCATCTATGGAAGACATAAATACCCTATCACTATCAATATCCATATCTTTTGTATCTCTCTCTGGATCTATAGAAAGTTCCTCAAAAGATTGACACAGCTCATCAACCCCAGTATTCTCTGTTGCAGCTTTCTCCTGTCGAGCCATGTCTGCGAGTACGAGGCCTATCCAATGTCAAATCTGGTGGAGTGGATAGCTTAGAGTCTTTGATTGTATTTGTATACCACTTTGGATTCTTCTTCTGAGGTGTTGAAGAAGATGAAGACGGACCTCCAACTTTTGATGAAGGAGATTTATCAACCTTAGTTTCCACAAGGTCTAGGTATACATCTGATGTGTTTTCTGATGTGAAAGCCTCATCAAAAACTACATCTCTACTGATGTGTATCTTCTTGGTCAAGGGATCAATCAAACGATAACCCATAGAGTGCTCAACATACCCAAGAAGAATACACTTCAATGTCTTCTCATCTAGCTTCTTCCTTTTCTCTTTTGGTATGTGCATGAAAGCTTTACATCCAAAAATGCGTAGATGAGAAATGGAGGGTTTCCTACCACTCCATGCTTCCTGTGGAGTCATTCCTTGTAGAGCCTTTGTGGGTGCCCTATTCAACAGATATACTGTTGTGGTGACAACTTCTGCCCAATATAGTTGCTCAAGACTAGCTCCTGTGAGCATGCAACGAATCATTTCCATGATGGAACGATTCCTCCTTTCAGCAACTCCATTTTGCTGAGGAGTATAAGCAGTAGTTAACTATCGTGTGATCCCATTTTCTTTCAAGAACTCAGAGAATTCTTTAGAGGTGAACCCTCCCCCTCGATCTGAGCGGAGGGTCTTTATAGAAGTCCCTGACTCCTTTTCAACAGATTTCTTGAATTGCTGAAAGAAGCCAAATGCTTCAGATTTCAGTTGAAGAAAGAATACCCACATCTTTCGTGAGTAATCATCTACGAATAACTGAAAATACCTCTTACCCCCACAACTGTTGGGAGTGAAGGGACCGCACAGATCGATGTGAATCAACTCCGGAGGTTTCTTTGCTCTTGTAGAGCTCCTTTCAAAAGGCACTCTATGCTGCTTTCCTGCCAAGCAGTCAGAGCAAACTGGTAAAGTGGTAGAAAGGGAAGGAAGACCTTTTACCATTTCATACTTAACTCAAGTAAGTAACAAGAACTCAAATGTCCATATCTCTTGTGCCATAGGGAAGTTGCCTCCTTTGTAGAGACTGTCATGGCTACATGTGGAGTAGAGATAGCATCTAAGGCAAATAAGCCATGCTTATATGAAGCAGAGCCGGAAAAAACAGCGACGCCTAGCGCGCGCGGGGGGGGGGGGGGGGGAACGCGCGGGCTGGAGCTAGGAGCGGAGGCTGCGCAGGGTGACAGACTCCAAGCCAGCCTCAGCTGCTGTGCAGGCTCCAGTCCAGCGAATTTTTTTTTTTTTTTTTTAAAACAAGCTTCTGCTGCTGTGCAGGCTCCAGTCCAACGGTGGAAAAAAAAAAAAAAAAAACAAGCTTCTGCTGCTGTGCAGGCTCCAGTCCAGCCTCGGTGTTTTTTTTTTTTAAAAAAAAAAAAAACAGTCCAGCCTCCGCTGCTGTGCAGGCTTTAGTGGCAGATTTTTTTTTTTTTTAATCTCCAGCCAATCTTCCAGCAATCTTCCGCTTCCTCCAAGCAATCTTCCGCTTTCGCTTCCTATTATCAAACTGGCTCTGATGCCATGTTGAAATAATCGAACATTATTCTATCGATTAGAACATTGAGAGCCCAGATTAGCTCGTAATCATAGGATCTAATCAACAACTTAGGTCTTCAAATAAAAAATTAAAATAGACCAAATATTATTACGCTAACAATAACGTAACTAACCTAGGTAGTTAACTAACTACCCTATCAACATAAATAAAGTAACAATAAGAATTACTATAGTAAATCTAACATTGTCTACTTTTCTTTTTTCTTGTTACTTTGAGATGCAAATAGGCTATGTTTATGGCCTCATTTGCAAGGCGATCAACCACCATATTATGCCTCCTTCCAATGTGGGAGTATTGTATATATTCAAACTTTTGCTCCAATTCTCTTAGTCTTCTCTGAACTATTTGTAGTTGGACTGATGAGAAATCCTTCCCCTTAGATAGGGCAGAGATCACAAGTCTCGAATCACCATACACATGGAGTTGTTTAATGCCTTGTTCCTGAGCCAATTTTTGTCCCATTTCACAGCCTATCAATTCTGCAACATTATTGGTTGTTTTCCCCAAATTGATTTTGAACTGAAGCATTTCATAGTGTGGTGCCACTAGTATCACACCACCAGCCACTGCACGGCCTGGGTTTGATTTAGAGGCTCCATCAAAGAAAAGTGCAGGGAACTTTATCTCTGGAGGTTTGATTGTTCTAACCTGTGGCCCAAAATTTAGGAGATTTTGGAGATCCATTTGGTGTAACAGTTGTATCTCCTTTTTTCTTAATCTCCTAATGTCTTGTTGTTTATGATATATAGCTTTTGTGTTCAAGACTATCTCCCTTAACACTCTATTGGTTAACACTCAAAAATTGGTTCTTTTGTCATAAAAAATTATCCTGTTTCTATCCTTCCATATGTGCCAAATGATGAATATTGGCACTGAATACCATATCTGCCTGATAAGGTGCTTGTCCTTCAGTCCCCATTTGTACATTTGGCCCCAATTGGTTAGGCAATTTTCTGAGTTGAAGGTTCCTGATAGTGCTGATCCTAGCTGCTGGGTTATTTCAATCCAGATTTTAACTGCTTCTGTACACTGAAAGAATAGATGTGATATTGTTTCATTGTTCTTAAGACACCTATGGCAAATATGAGGCCCCATGATATTCCTCTTAATGAGGTTGTCTCCAGTAAGAATCTTGTTTTGGAGCACCAACCAAAGAAAGGCTTGAAGTTTGGGGGAACCTTGTAATTCCATACCTTAGCTATGGTTGAGTTCTTCTGACCCTGTTGCTGTAATAACACCCCTTGGCTGACTGTGTAAACACCTGACCCACTAATAGAGCCCCATATAAGCTGATCTAGAATTTGGGGAGAAAGTTTAATCCCTTCAGTTTGGATGTGCAGTTGTCTCCATGAGTCTTGGTCAAGATGTGGCAAGGGTGGATCTCTCACCCATTCAATTAAGCTTGCAAGAGAGTTAACACCCAACTGTTGCAGGTCTGCTTTTATTTTTGGGAAACAATTCTTAATGATTGGAGGTCCTCCCAAGACTGGATCATCCCATATATTAATTTGTTTACCATCCCTTGGAAGCCAAGAGGTATGATTTAATATAATATCTTTAGCTTCCACAATATATTTCCAAATTGAGGAGGAGCCTGCTATGCTTTTCACACTTTTTATGAGTTGGATCCCATTAGAGTTGTTCAGATATTTGCATTTTAAGATTTGCTTCCATGGAGAGTCTGGTGGAGTGAGCAGATTCCAAAGCAGCTTAGCACTTAGTGCCTTGCTAACAATTATTGTTTTTCTGATTCCTAGGCCTCCTTGCTCCTTTGGCTTGGTAACAGTCTCCCAATTGACCAAATGGAACTTTTTCCTATCTGATTGCCTTCCCCTTGCCATAGGAAAGTTCTTAACATTGCATCTAACTTTTGCAAGATATATAAGGGTGCATGATACACCAACAATTGATATATGGGAAGACTTGCTAATACTGATTTGATTAAAATAATTCTTCCAGCCAAACTCAACCAACCATTGCTATACTATTGTATTCTCCTTGACATCTTTTCTAGAATTACATTCCAAGTTTCCTTTTTTTTTAATGGAAGCCCATAGGAACACCTAGGTAGTTAAAGGTATCACTACCTTTGTGAAATCCCAAAATCTGAGAGAAACCTCTATCTTCTACTGTTGAAGTATTTATAGTGTAAAATCTGCTCTTTTGGGTGTTTATCTCTACCCTTGTGGCTGAAGAGAAGCAATCTAAAACTTCTTTGATCAACCTGACATTCAGTTTTGTGGCTTCCCCCAGTAAAATAGTGTCATCTACAAATTGAGCATGAGTGATTGTTCTATATCCTGTAGCTGCTCTAATTCCCAAGATTTCTTTCCTTCTTCTCAATTTGGTCAGGGTCCTCCCTAAAGTTTCAGCTAGAAGGATATAAAGGTAAGGGGAGAGAGGACACCCTTGCCTTAATCCTCTAGTGGCTTTAAAGAAGTTAGCAGGTTCCCCATTGATTAGAGGGGCTATCCAAGGTCCCTCTATGCAAGCTCTTATCCAGTCTATCATTTGAGCTGGAAATCCAAATTTGGCTAACACCTGTGTTAAAAAGCCAATGTCTACTCTGTCAAAGGCATTAGCCATATCAAGTTTAATGGCTATTCTTTTCTTTTTGGACTTGGCACTTGAGTGTAGGGCTTCATGAATCATTATAATATTGTCATATATTTGTTTCCTTGGAATAAAACCCCCTTGTTCTAGCTCTATCAAATCATTAATCTTCCTTTTAATTCTATTTGCTATTATTTTAGTCATTATCTTATAAGAGCAATTGCACAAAGATATAGGTCTGAATCTGTCAAAAGTAACTGCATTTTTTTCTTTTGGAATTAAAGCTAAGAAAGTGGAGTTGATTGCCCCAGATAGCTTACCTCTTATCCTTGTCTCTTCTATCATTGCCAATAGGTCATCTCCTATAATTTCATAAAACTGTTGATAAAAATTGTTGGTGAAGCCATCTGGTCCTGGAGCTTTGTCCTTGGGCAGTGAACGTATAACTTCTTCCAACTCTTCTTTGGTTACTGCTGAAGAGAGATCTTCTCTGTCTCTATTTTTTAACAAAGGAGGAATGTTGTTCAAGAGAGTGGCCTGAGCCTGCTGATTTACTATTGTCTTTGTGAGAAGGGCCGAGTAATGATCTCTTGCTAGTTCCTTTATGACTGCCTGATCAGAATAAATTTCTTCAGTTTTGTGAATTTCTCTGATTGTATTTCGTTGGTAGTGTTGCATTGTTTTTAGATGAAAGTAATTTGTGTTTCTGTCTCCTTTCTTGAGCCAGATCATTCTTGATCGAAGTCTCCAATGTGCCTCTTCTTCTCTGAAAGCTTGATCCATTTCTTGGTTCAACTGGAGTCTTCTCTCTTCCTATTGAGGGGTTGGAGGTTGATCACCTATCTCTTGCTCTGCTTCCTCCATCTGTTGTAGCAATATGCTTGACCTATTTTGAACTTTAGTCTTATTGGCAATCCAGTCCCTAATGGCTTTCTTGAGATTGGAAATTTTCATTTTCCATACCTCTTGGGGACTGTTTGCACAGACATGTTGCTTCCAGATACTTTCTACTAAAGGTGCAAACTCCTCATGCTCCATCCATTCTAGATTGTATTTGAAAGGAATCTTCCTTTTTCCAAGAGCACTATCACCCGTATCCAAATAGATAGGCTTATGATCTGAGACCGAACTTTGAATTATGCCACTTGATACAAGTGGATACCTGAATAGTATATCTTCTTGTATCAAGAATCTATCTAATCTTTCTGCAATGAATTTAACCCCAACTCTTCTGTTTGTCCATGTAAATTTTCCATTTTTGGGGATTATGTCTTGAAGTTTCTGCTCAGTTATAATTTGCATAACCAGGTCCTTAGAAGGGTCTTTTGAGGGAATGCCTCCTTTTTTCTCCCATTGGGCTAAAGTCACATTCAAGTCCCTGATATAATTAAATTTGGGGTCTTTCTTGATGAATCCAGTGCTGAAGACTTTTCCAAGCCTCTTGTTTTAAGACTAAGTTATTTGGTCCATAAAAATTGACTATGGTCCAAGTCTATCCCTATGGAGAGGAGAAAGAAGTTGCTATCCAATTTGAGTGTCTTGTTTTATTAATACATATCAGGGCTTGTGGATCCCATGCAAGGAGAAGCCCCCCCGAGGCACCTGACGAATCTATTGCTTCTAGGTCTGAGGATCTCCATATATTTTTCCATTCTATTCTTGCTAATTGCTTTGTCAATTTAGTTTCTTGAATGCAGATAACCATTGGCTTTTGTTGGGCTATTAATTGACTTAGGTAGTTTTTTTATAGGGACTACCCAATCCCCTTCCATTCCATGATAGAACCTTCATTTCTTAAGTGGCTTCTTAGCCTTGCTGAAGTCTAAGGTTGTCTGTGCTTTCTTTTGAATCTCTATATTTGCTTGTTCTATTCTTACCTCTTGATTAGATTTCCTCCCTCTAGTAGAAGATCTGGTGGCTAGGGTGCCTCCTGGAATCATTGCTAATTGAGTCTCTTCTATTTCTTCAATCTCCTCTTCCTGAAGGTTTTCTTTGGTAGCCTGAGTTTCCTCCACTTCATCTTCTGATTCAGGATCTGATGGATCTTCCCCTTTTTTAGATGGCCCTAGATGTTCCTCTTCCTCATTTTGTGATAAAATAGAGAACTTATTATTATTTTGTCTTTCTGGCTATGGTTGAGGCCTCCTTCTACTTCTAGATCTTCTCTATTGTTTTCTTCTTACTGGTTGGAATTCTTGATCTTCCTCCTTTGTCTCTTGTTGTACCTTAGTGGGACAGTTCCTTGAGAAATGACCATATTGATGATAGGTAATACATTTAAAGGGAATGTGCTCATAATCCAGTGGTTGGGTATGGATCCAATCCAAGACTTTGATACCTATGTTTTTAGGAAGCCCTTTTTTCAGATTGACTTGAACACACAACCTAGCACAAGTTGCATTATTGGCCTTCGAAGGAGCCCAGTCTACAAATGTGCCAATAGAGTTACCTATCATCTCAAGAGTCGGTTTATTCCATAAATGTAGGGGTAAAAATGGTAGTCTTACCCAAATTGAGACTTCTTCTGGTTCTTCCACTTGTGGGTCAAAACTGACTGACCAAGGGGTCATGTAGAGAGGGCTTGATCCAAGGAACCAGGGACCTCCTTGAAATATTGCATCTCTTTCCTCTGTGGAGGAGAAAATAACTATGAAATACCCTCTCCCTGCCATCATGAATTCATAGCTAGATATTTTAGATCCCCAAGAAGAGGTGATCCATATTTGAATGGTTGTTGGGCTAGGCCAAATACCCACAAATTTGCAAGCAAGAGCTCTCTCAGTTAGGGTGAGGATCGGGCTTTGAATATAGTCTAGAGGAATCTCCACCACTGGAGCATCATCCAACTTAGGAACAAAGGAGCCTTTGTTACTTGGTTGGGACTATTGTGGCCTCCTTGCCTTCAAAGCTTTGGTCATATTTTCTAGTTTTGACTGGTCGAACAGAGGAGGTAGTGAGAACAAGGAAAATGAGCCATGGTCAACATTCTTGAGTATGGAGGCAGTCATCATGGTAACATCCCGGAAGGAGGGTTTGGGGGGGAGGGATATCCCCCACCACCATTGCCATGACAGGGCTTCGGAGGTGACCAAACCCTAATCTGAGCCAAAAGAGAAAACCCTCACCAAAATCTCAGAGATTTTATTTCTTGGCTCACTTTCCTCTATTAAATTCATGGACAGACCATGAAAGCAAAAGCAAAAGGAAACCAACAAAGGAAGAAGCAGAAGATCTTAAGATAAATAACTGCAAAAAAATTGCAAATAGTCACAATGCCTACCAGATCTGGGCATGCAAAGGATAATGCATCGGGTGGCACAAACCCTTGTCCAAAAACCAGGTCCAAGCATCAACAACGGACAACAGAATCCTAGTGTTTTCTGTCTAGAGTAAGAATGTTATTATTATAATCGTCATCATCTTTTGGTAGTGGGTGAGGGCTGAGGATGGGAAACTAAAACAAAGGGCCTCAACTACACAAACCGGAAGTTAGTTTTTTTAAATCTTTCAAAAATGATCTTATATTCCAATTTGCATGGATTGTGATAACTATGGCATGAAAGATATGAATGATAGAAAATCAGTGAGCAGCATACAAGCAATTGGGTCTAACGCCACATGAAATTTACGTTTCAATTTTAAATATATCTTGAGAGTTATAAGGTTTCAGGTGACATGAGAAAAACTAAAGGGAAGAGAACTGAATAAGGTGTAGAGGACTATGGATCAGCTAGGACTTGAACCCATGTCTTTCCAGTGCACACATATATGATCTACCTGGGATACCAGCCCTTTGGTATATGAGTGACGAGTGTCGACTGACCCAATTTTCAACACCCTGCATATCCATAAGTGGAGGGGTTAACCTAGCTACTGTGGATTTGATACCAAGTTTAAGAAGCATGGACCAACAAGGACTCAAATCCTAGGCCTAGATCTACCACATTCATATATGAGTGCTCTACAAATTCAGCTAGCAGCCCTTTGCAAGACGAGTAATAAATGGGTATCTAGAACCACCACACACCCATCAAGAGATCCCACATCACATTCTATCTTATCAATGAAATGGGATGAAATTGCAAATCTGAGTTTAAATTTCTTGGTAATGTGCATCACAATATCCTTATTCAACCAGCTCAAAGCGTATGCCTTGGATGCTCCTTAGTTTTGAACCCAAGCCATTGCACCATCTTTTTTGAAATCATGTTCTTTTGTAAACTAGGATTGATCAAGGCATCATTTTTCTGATTTTTGACATGCACCTTCAGAAGGAAGGAACTTTCTTTTACCTCTTGCAAATTTTCTTGTCTAGAGGTTTCTTGGACTGCTTTCTTCTTCCTCATGGATGTGTGTACAACTGCTTCTTCAAGATTTGATTCATATTGTAATGATCTGCCTTGTTTGAAATTTGTAGTTCTTGCAAGTGTTTTTGGTTTTTTGATATATTCTGATTTTTTGTAGTTTTTTCAAAATATGGAAAGAAAATTGCAAGTACAGAAAACTAAACAAACGGCCAACTTGAACAAATCATAACTTTCACAATACTAATCGAAATCACTTGAAATTCGGAAACTAGATAGTATTTATATTCATCTTCAAACCCTTTTAAGGAAATAATGAAAGAACAAAGTACCAGGCTACAATAAATTTCTGAAATCAGAACTCTGGGCTGCTGGTACAGGTGGTATAGATGGTACAATGCCTCACGTTTTTGTTTGCAACTTCCAATGTAAGGGTTTCTCCACCAAATGGATCTCATAGAGGGGCCACTCAGACCTGGGCGCCCTTATAAAAGGCAAGAGTGGCACCAAAAAGCAAGAGAAATAAATACCAAAGCTCACGCTAGCATGGAGTATGTACGGCAGTCCTGGGAGAGAGGTACGGCCTTAATAAATGCTTGTCAACTCTTCAAATCCTACCAACAATGACTCCGTTCTGATCTTCAAATCCCCGAAACTGCATAACGTCCCACTATCACTCAAACCCTTGTGTCAATATGTATTGAAACCGCTGCAATAATGTGCTGGAATAGTTCGAACTTCACAAAATCAGGCACAACAACTATAACTCTCATAAAATACCACCAATGTAGTCCCAATCCCTTCGAAACCTTTGAAATCTATCACCAATGCAATATCAACGCATCCTCTGAAGCAAGAATGCCCAAAACCATTCTGAGAGTATCTCTCAACTCCGAAATGGTGTTCTTGAGGGTGGTTTTCGTCACCAACAAGCTTCAGAAACCCTGCAAGTGTTATTTGCAAGTGCTCTCCAGATTTCTCCCCAAAAACATATGCCAAAAGATCCTCAAGAATGACCCCCAAACCTCTATTTATTCTTTCCTCCAAGCCAACGTTGAGTTTCTAGATGCTTCTATAGAGGAAATAAACATTAAATTCTCACCTTTTACTTTTAATATTTAAATTTGCATCCTCCAAGGGATCGACCACCCTTTCTAGGCCCGTTAAACATTACTTTATGAAATTATCTTTCCATCAAGTGGTTATAAGACCACTTTATGCATATAATATTAAATTATAACATTAACTATGTAATATTAATTTAATATCACATAATTAAACTGTTCATATTAAAATTTTGGCCTTCCACCCATCATCCCGACAAACTAAACATAGAAACGGATACCCTTTTTGCCGTAGATCAACATCCCACTGTTCTCTTCTATGAAACCCCATCTTCACGGACTTACTAAAAATAGTAAGTCCCTTCCAAAACTGTCCGAAATGGTCTGGAAAGGAAACTCGAAACATCTGCACATACTGGAACATCATACTGACATCAACTGGGCTCCCAACTGATTCCTGCCTACGGGAACCCTGGAGTAGGCAAGTTCACACTCTCCCTCGATATTGACTAGGATGGGGCCATTACACATGCATTTAATTTTTCTTCTCCATTTGTGGTCATGACTTGCTTGGCCTTATTTTTTATTTTTCTTTTCCTTTTTCCATGAATGAAGTTTGAGATGCAACTTCCAACGTCTTTCATAACTATGTCCATCCATATCACGATGTGAACAATGCCCTTCAGATTCTTATTTAAGAGATGGTGGTAGCATTCTTTTTTCCCTCCTTGCTCTGACCTGCTATCTTGGAATGCATTTATTTCTTGGCTGCACCCAAGTGTGAGAGGTTCTTGCCATTCTTTTCTGTATTTTCTGATAGCACACTTGCATCATCTATGCTTGGAGGATTTTAGAGCAAAACTTCCCTCTTTAAGTGGCTATGAAATACATCAAGGTATTTGACATTATTTCTAATCCTTGATTAAGTAGCTGAACAAAATGGCTTTTGCTCAAAATTCTCTTGGATTATCTTATAGGCCTTATCCTTCTTGCCAAAGGTACTAGCATTTATGTTTTTGTCCATCATATCCAGATGGCTCCACCATATAAAATCACAATTTGACATCTTCAAGAATGTAGAAGAAGTCTTACTTGTATCATAATAGCCATGGATTTTGATATAGTCCTCTAAATGCTCACACCAATTTTCCAACTTTACTTTCTTATGGCCTCCGCATTGCTGAATATTCAACTTGGCCTCTATCTTGAATGGTTTTGTTTTGCTAAAGTGTCTTCCTCATCTTGCTCTATTTTCTTCCTCTTGCCTCTCTGCTCTTCATCATCCTCAATTGTTTAAGGAATGAATTTTTCTTTCTCAAGTGCATTCACCATTCTGTTTATGGTTGCTATGAGTTTGGTCTGAGTAGATACCATATTTGCTTGAGATGCTATAATGCAAACCTCTACTCAAAGAGTTCCATTTCTTCAGGGTCCATGTCCCTTCTGCACTTTCTGCATCCTGTTTTCAATGTTAGGTTGCTCCCACACTAAAGATCCAAAGCGAAGCTCTTCTGTTTTTGGTTGTGTTGCCACATTTTGCATGGGGTGCAATGTTTTCAATTTTGTAGCAGTGTTGCTCTTCCTTTTCCCTCTTCCTCTATTTTCCTTTCTTCTTCTCTCCCTTTCTCTCTCTTTCCTACATTCTCTTTTTCCCCCCCTTTCTTGGAGCCCCTCAGTTGGATCTCAAATTTGACAGCAGTTGCCCTGGAAAATGGCTAAGTGTTGGTGCGAAGTCCGCACTTCGCCCAGTTTTGGTGCGAAGTCCGCACTTCGCCCAGTTTTGGTGCGAAGTCCGCACTTCGCCCAGTTTTGGTGCGAAGTCCGTCTTTCTGGGCGCACCTTGTAGCAGGCTGGCAGGCTGGCAGAAAAATGACTAAGTGCTGGAGCGAAGTCCGTACGGCGGCAGAAACTAGATTTCACCTGTGCGCAGTCCGACTTCGCAGCGAAGTCGGAGTGCGCCCTTTGACAGGTGCGCAGTAGGGAAATAAACTCAGAAATGCACCCAAGGCATGAAGGCCTCCCCGACTGCGCTGTTTTCTGCCTGCGCGACCCAATGACGCTCCTATCCCGAGAGAAGTTGGATAAACTGCCTTTCAAAGCAAACACATGTCAAACAGCATCATCCGACAAGTGTCCAGCTTCGGGATCTGAGCCAAGACATGCCGAGAAAAAGGACAAGCATGGGCTGCACTACCTATGCCAGCTGCCTCATTTAATGCTGATGTGAGTTTCCACCTACCTCAGCTACCCGCATTCCTGTCAATATAAAGTTCTACCCAACGCGCTGCCACGTGGCTGTTCAACCTTCAGGGAGACCATGCCGAGAGTATAGTCCAGCCCGACAGAAGTCAGCATCAGTAGCTCCGTGGCTGCTTTTGTCAGCTAATGTTTGATTGGGACTTTGTGCCCATTAATGTAACGGGAGGGACTCGGGCTATAAATACCCACCACGTTTTCATTGTAAGGGTGGAAGGGGAATGTATGTTAGGGAACCATTGTAACCGTGCTTCTGCTTATAAATATAAATTGTATGCCTGGTTCTGTTCTACTGCTTTTATTCTTTATGCTTTACGTTTCCCTGTGTCACTGCTTGTTGATTCGTTTCAGCATTTGGTGGTCAGATATACCTAAAGCATTGCTTGTGTCATGGCTTGTTGATTCATTTCGGCATTTGGTGGCCAAGCACTTTTGAACTTCATAGATTAGAGGATACATAGAATAGATGTGGTAGCAGTTCCATCAGTTGTGTGTTACGTTGCTGTCCGTAGTGGTGATTGATGCGTTGTCGTGCTGTTAGTTCTCCTTGTAGGGAGAATGTTTTCTAGGGGACCATTGTAGCTGTGTGTATAAATTCTCTGCATAACACATATACCTGGCTCTGATATCTCTTGGTTACTTTCTGTTTATGTTGTTGTCCGTAGTGGTGATTGATGCATTGCCGTGCTGTTAGTTCTCCTTGTAGGGAGAATGTTTGCTAGGGGACCATTGTAGCTGTGCGTACACTGCTTAATACAGAAAGTATACTTAGGTTTTGCAGTTCCTGGTCATGCTTTGTATTTATGATGCAGTAAGTAATGGTGATTGATGTGTTGCCGTACTGTTAGTTCCCCCCACCCAACTCCACTCACATTTGTAAATTCTTTCCGCTCTTTTTATCTCTTTCCTGCACTCTCATCTTACTAACCCCCGCAAGGAGCCGGCCTTCTCCGGAGATTGGCCCGGAAGGCATTCCTTCCTTCCGGCCTTTCAATGTTGGTTCGTGGGTCCAGGGTGCAATAACGACAAATCCTTTCCTCATGGCGGATTCGTGACCAACAGGTTGAAGGGCATACAATTGCACAAGACTAGAAGTTATCCGCTTTACTACCAATATGATATGAAATTACCTGCAAATATTTCATTAAACAGATTTAAAACACTAACATATTTCCATTCCACAAACAAACTAGATTCTATTTATTTGCGTGAACTATTCAAAATGGAAGACAATAAACTACTTTGAACTTCAATCCAGAAAATCAACTCCATGAATTGATTTAAAATTTAAAACATTACATAAGATAAAAAATTAGAAGAAACCCTTTTGGCAAAGAAATCTCCTCAGAAAAAAAAAGGCATTACAGAGAAATACATACATGGATAATGAGGAATTCACTAAATCAGATCCTCTGCTGCTCCTCCTCTCCCATGCTTCAACATCCTTTTGAACTTGAACAGAATTATTCTAGCCTTTTTTTCTACAACTTGGAAGGTAACCTATTTATGGTTTTCTAATGATTTTTCATTTCTTCAAATTGAAATGGCAAGCCCAAGTGTGAGCTGACTAAATGTGCATGTATTGTTTTCTCATTTCCTGTTTCCATCACATTTATTCTATCTGTAGGGAGAAAATATTTTGTCTTGCATGTAGACAGAAAATGTTTTCTTCTTTCTCGCTGACAAAATATTTTGTCTTAGTTGTAAGCTGCTCATATGATCCATCTGGATTAGGTTTTCCAAGACTTTCTTTCTTGCTTTCCTGATTTGCAATAAATAGACATATTGACAACTTTCATGATCATGCCAAATTCAAAGCTGAAAAAAAATCTCCTACCACACTGCAGCAGTGGTAAGTAGTCTTTGCTTGTTTGAGTTTTGTGCAGTTACATGCTTTAGCAAGCCCTCCTCCTCTGCTATCCTCGTTCAAATAACTTACACCGAATGTGCTGCCATAGATTTTAGAATCTTCTACCTAGTTATTTTTGGAGTCTTGTTTCTTAGAGTAACATGTTTAGTCTCATTAGATGAGATCTTTTCGGAATTGGGTTTTATTTTCTACTCTCAACTCCCTTGTTTCAAGAGTTGATTTCATTCCACTGGATTAGATACATCCTTATCTCGAAGAGTGTTGCTTTTCCTGGCTGTGCTTCCTTTGTTCTTTTCTTGTGCTTGATGCCATCCTTCATCTTCTGTTTGTGGAAATCTTTCAGTGTGTTTCACTGGTTTGTTTGCTAACTGATTTAAGGATTGAGCCTTAGATGATTTCCCTCCAACTCCATGTCTTGGAATGCTTGATCTACTTATGTTTGTTTCAGTCTTGCTTTCTTTCACTCCAGGATTTGTTCAATGGCTTCAAAGGATTTCATGTTGGAAGCCAAATCTTGATTTTGAATATAGTTTTGCTTTTCTGCCTTGTATACATTTGAGGATTTATTGAATTGTTTCTGTTTCTTCTCCTTTTGTCTTTGTATTTGTTGTTATACTGGAACAGTTGGATTGCATACTTTTTTTGATTCTGTTGGAAGCCAAATCTTGATTTTGGATATAGTTTTGCTTTTCTGCCTTGTATACGTTTGAGAATTTATTGAATTGTTTCTGTTTCTTCTCCTTTTGTCTTTGTATTTGTTGTTATGCTGGAACAGTTGGATTGCATACTTTTTTTTGATTCTGTTCAGGGGGCATGCTTGTGCTAAGTGGTCATGTTCATAGTATATTCTGCAGCTGAAAGGAATATTGTTGGAATCTAGTGGTTGCTCCCTTGCTGATACAACTAATTCCAGGTAGATTCTGTCTGGAAGTTGCTTTTCCAGATCTATGTTTATACATTCTTTGCATAGTTTAGCTTTGATTTATGTGTGGTTAGCTATGAGGCATGTATGTATTATTCAATAGCATTTTCTATCCCTCTCAGCGTGTTTCCCCTCGAAATTTGCAAGTCAGAAGATGCAGACAAAGGATGGACGGTACTGGATAATTCATCTATGTGGGTGAAACTTGGGCCCCAAAACTTCATGAACAACCCAAATTTCTTTGCCATGAACCATAGTCCTGCTTAAAAGATTCTATCTATTTCTTCATTTGGTGACATGAATGCCATAAAGTATCCTTTAGGCATCATGAGAATTTCTATGGGATCTATTGGCTTCTAACTTCCTTGTGCCCATGTTCTGAGAGATCTTGGTCCTTGATATTTGCCTACAAATCTGCAGTTAAGTGCTTTTCTTTTTAGAAACCATAATCTTTGTTGATCGGGAATGCATCATAATTGATTATTTGAAAGGTTGACACATGTAGAACTTAACGCAGAGTTACCATATCCAGCGGTCGTCCTACTTGGACACTCGTATCCATGTATCAGATATGAATACAGATATGATACTTCTTGGATACCATATCCAAATGTATCTCAACACATGGGTACCGTATCCAGGCGTATCTGAAAACATGCCCTTATTTGGTCCAGATCTAGCGCATTTGGATATGGCCTAGGCACATCTGGAGTTGTATCCACAACATGGGTTTAAAAGAATGCATAATTTAAAAAAAAAAAAAAATTAAATTCAAACATATTTAAAACTTATATTGCAGTAAATATTTTTATGTTACATGTTTTTTTTTTTCTTTTAATATATATGACATACATGCTTTAATATCCATCCGTATACATATCAGGTCTTGCAAATTTGGCGTATCCATATCCGATACTGTATTCGTATTGGGTATGGTATCCATTTCCATGCAACATAGAGTATGGAATATTGGAAGTTTGGACTCTGGAGTATGCAACATAGAGGTTTAATAATGTAGAATTGACAGTGGAATATGGGATATTAGATAGGGACAAGGCGCATTATGTTGTTCAAGATCGTTAGGCTTGGTTTGGTATTGATTTGACCAAGCGTGGTCAAAGAATGATGAGGAATGGTGATGCTTAGCTAATCTGCTTAAAACAGGCACTTACAGTCTTTTAGGAATAACTTCCTGTCTGACATCGAAATACAATGAAATTCGAAATGGTGTTTGGTTTGAGAGAGCACAACATTCTAATGAAGTTTCATTTCAAGCTTCATCAATTAATTTGGTCAAAGCAGATCTAAAGAGAAGCCCACTGTTTGTATTCTTATGTTCCAAGATGAATCTTTGGTATGATTTGGTGCATTCAGAGCCAGAGTTATCTGTGCTGCTATTTTGAGGGCCAACTATACAGTATGCATGGAAGAGTGCGAGAAATGGGGAAAATAACCTTGATGATGTGTGGTGATTGGTTTTTTGGACCTTATGGAAGGTGCCAAATCACTTGGAATCTCTTCCACACAATCATGGACCTTGAAATTTGCCAAAATATTCAGTTCAATCTTGTATCGGGATTCCATCTGGGAGAATTGGAAGAGGAAAACCAAGTAAGAAAGAACTCCTTGATGGAGAAAGAGCGATGCATAGTACAGGAAGAGTTTTGAGCATGTTATGAGCATCATGAGACCATTGCAAACACTCAAAGAACAGGAGCAGGGTACAAGCATGCTCAAAATACCAGCATGTGCTCAAGTGGCATCGCAAACTATAATGCATAGTGGAGCAACACAAGAACAAGGAGGCCATTGTTTTCACAGGGTGGAGGATGCCATTGCATATAAGGAACCTCTTGAGGGAACATTTTTGAAAATTCTAGAATCATTCACAATGTGTCTTTATTGCAGAAAATAGCAACTTGCAGCCATAAATCCTTGTAATTATTCCAATTTGAGGATCTAAAATAAAGCAGAGTCCTTTGCTATGAGGAGTTTTATATTATAGAAGGTTTCTCTTTTGTTAAGTCATGTGTCAAGCTCTTTGTGCAATGATTGCCCTTGTTAGTGAAAAGTCAAGAATACGATTTTTTTTTCCCTTGGGTTGTAATGGGTCCCACCTCTATTACATATTTCAATGAACCACATTATTGTGGTAGTACAACAAACCACGTTATCATGGGTCTATCTATCACAATGCAGGGATTGGAACTTGGGTTGCACTCATATGATTGCAACCCATATAGCTTTGCTCCACAATGACTTGGATAAAATTTAGATGGTTATATGGGGGTGAAATTGACTCCACCATAGTTTGTCCATTTAAATGAACTTGGTGTACAGACCCTACCCAATGCCGGTGTCCAAGAGTAGGATTAAATTATTCATGCAGGAAATATAGGTTTCACTAGTGACTATTGCCTATTTTCCTTAAACATCCAAGTGAAACTGCATTCAAAATAACTTAGAATTTGTAAACATATGTGTTTGATGACTTCTAAAGAGGAATTTCAATTTATTTTTTCTACTTCTTTTATGGGAAGCTGATATTTGAGGGTTTTCTAGATGTTGGTATCACCTGTTGCTTAGTCTGGTTAGGAATGCGGGTTTTGCTGTTGCCTTTTGATTTCCAATGCTGTTAGAGGGATCTTAGTGAATCATCCTTGTCGGGCTAGCTGTTATGCACTGAAACTGCTTTTCTAAAGGTGGTTGGTGTATGGTTTGAGGTGGCAATGGCTCCCTGCCTTCATGAGATATTCTTGTACCGGACCACCGGTGTAAGATCTAGGATTTAAGTTGAGTGATGAATAGTGGAAGAGAGACCCTTCAAGGATATCCATCGAGTAGCTCTAAAGGATCTATTCCATTCAAAACTTATTGAAAACATATTAACAGTCAAAGTGAGGATCAATGTTTTAGATGCAGCATTAATTAATAATTAGTTGTAGATGAAAACATATTTTGCTCCAAGTGCAGAACAAATTCTTTGAAGATGCAAAAATATTAGTAGATTCGAGGATAGTTTGCAGGAAGATGCAACGAATAATTTTCAAGTATATTTTGTACAAGATGTTTAAGCTTCCATTTATGGGTTTGATAATTGTTTATTTAGCCTGATGGAATTGGCCTTTATACTGGGAATTGTAGAAATCTTTGTGTATCATTGATTTCTATCAATTCATGCTACTTTCACTGTCATTTTTCTTTTTTCTTTTATGAACGTCTTGATTTCCACAATGATGTCACAAATTGGCTTATTGTTCCGTAAGGTTTTTTAATTTTATTTTTTCTTTTTAAATTGCTTTTTAGGCATATGCTTGTTTTATTTTGCAGGCAGTCTTGTTGGTTGTATGTGAGAATCATATATTGTTTATTATATGATCTAAGTGATTTTGCAGGCAGTCTTGTTGGTTGTATGTGAGAATCATATATTGTTCATTATATTATATAAGTGATCAATATTTTTCATTCTTAATGATGAAAATAATTTTGAACTGTAAGAGACATTGCATTGGTATGTGCTTTTGATCATGAATATCTTGTGATCGCCTCTTGTGATGTGAAATAGCATTATGTTGGCTTTGGAGAAACAGCTGCCTGGATGTATCAACACAGCAAAATATGGACAGAAGTGAGCATATTTCTTAAGTACTGGATTAAGGTTTGAACGTAGAGCTTTTTTATTTTGTTACGTCAGCAGAGTTGACTAGAGCTTAAGTATCTTGTCCTCTTGCATCAAATATTTTTGATGGTGAACTCTCTTTATATCAAGGCACATAAGAATGGTCTTTCCCACACAAATCACCTACTAGAGAGGTACCTAGTGAATATGGCGAATTTGACCTTAACAAGGGTTAGATCCTTGGACCTTTTAGGATTTTGAGGAGTTACACTGAGGTTACAATGCAGGAATCTTCAATCCAAGTGCAAGTTGAAACAGCTAGTTTTGAACACTTGAGAGCAAGTCTGACTCTCAAATTTGTGCCCTTAAAAGATGAATGGTTGTAAGTAAATTGGAACATGTAGTGGGATGTGTCTGACATGGGGAAGTCCCAAGGTGATTGAGGTTGAGGTCAAGCTAACATGTATAAATCATCTAACCTTTTGATGGCTATCAAGGTTGCTTTTTGAAGTTAGTAGATCCATATGAATTTGATTAATTGTTAAGTTCAACTAGGTACCCTTCTGGGGTGGACAGGAAAATGAGGGGATGCTAAAAGGGGATGGCTGGAAGGCACCCCCAAATCCTAGCAAAAAGGGGATGCATATGTCTATTTAACAAAAATTTAATAATAGATATATTATAAGCACCTTTGGCTTGGTGTGTATGATTACATTTTAATCTAACAAGTGCCAAATATCAAAAAAACCTTGAGTGGAGAATTCATCAAGTTCTGTAGCACAATTAGGCACCACTTCTGTCACTCTCTTCCTCATGTCGTTTGTCAAATGAAATTAGCATGGTGTATCAAGCTTCCCTACCTTGGGTCGATGGCTTTTATAAATTTATGATTTGCTTCCACATGATTGATGGTTTGTGTTGTTGAGAGTTTTGATAGTTCGTTTTCCTATTAGGCTCAATTTCTGCTATAGTACCAAAGTCATCCAAATTTTAAGGCATTAATAAATTCTTTTCTGCTCTAAGTCATAATAGTTTGCTAAACGCCCCTGAATGGTCTATTAGCAAGTTATTTAAATAACATGGAAAGTGGGTACCTTGCCATTTTGTGCTTTTGGTTAAAGACCGATATCTAGAGGTACAAGATTATGTGTTCAATTCCAATTCATAATGGTTTGCTAAACGCCGCTGAATGGTCAATATAATGTGCATGAAGTGTCTGAACAACGAAATGCCTCAAACAAAAAATGTTTGGAACAACAAGGGTTGATTTTCAGTCTGCATGCCAGACAATTACTTAGTTTGCAAAAGAATCATACGAGAAATAGGCGGGTGTCTTTTACAATTTGATTAAGTTTAGGGTTGACATTTTTTGTTCTTTCTAGAATATATTTTGTGTTTTCAAACACATATGTTGTTGGTGGGGATGTCTAGATGTCCCCATAGGGATGGGATAGGGAAGGGGATGTAATGGGGGCATCACCAAGCTGCTCGTTATTCAAGGGTATAGCTTTACGCTGGGGATGTCTCTCCTGTATTCCTAAGTCCCTGTTCCTGTGAGGATGACTCCCCAAGGGTGTCAATGTTTGGATGCAGAACAGAGGTTTTTGTGTAAATTTGAATTGGGAAAATGTTACCGGGCAAAGGCCATAATCTTTTTGGAATCAATTTTCACTTGTTGGAGTAATTTTTAAATTTTTTATTTTTGTCTAAAGTAAATTGATAAGTGCTCATGGGGACTACATTGTCAAGGTTAGGATACTCTTTGGCTATGAATCTGTTTTCAATAGGTCCGTATTCCACTAAAATTCACTAGAGATTTGCATCCAGTCTTGTCTGGTTTATGGCTGGTGTTATGATGGACATATTAACACAGGAAGCGTGCCTTGAGGGGTTTGAACCCAGTTTATCATTGCTTTGCTCCAAGAATTAAAAAAATAGTGTTGTTTTGTGTACGAATTCATTCTACATTCTTGGATGTAAGGTTTTTGCTAGGGTGTGTTTAAATTAAAATTAGCTTGGTGCCCTGTAAATTGTTTCACATTTAGATATTGTTATGAATATAATTAATTTCTTGTGGGATATTTAAATATGTCTATAACGAGTACTGCTTTCACTACAGAGAGAGGAAAACTGATGATAATCCTAAGGTTGCCTAAAGTTTTTTAAATTATTTGTTTCATGAGGCAAATATAATTAGATATGCATACAAGATGTTTTTGTGAAAGAAGATGAATGTAGTTGTTATATTTGTTTTTATTTGTGATGCTAACTCATTACTATATCAGTTGGTGCAGTTTAGTTTAGTTTAGCATGCTTGTTTTCATGTCTGTTGCCTCTCCAAGCTTTGAATATCATATTCTTCTAGTCACTAAACATGCCATGATGTATGATTTTGCAATGCAGACAAATTATATCATGTCATTTGAGGAAGTTGCTCTGAAATTTGTTGCTGTAGGAGAACAGGTAACTGAAGATGCTCTAAATGCTTGTATAACTTTAGCAATACAATGCACAAAAAGTAGAATGTTTTCCAGATATTAATGCTTGTTCTGCTTTTAGGACATGCTCTGTTTCTTGTCTTTTGAGGAAGTTGATCTAGATTTTGTTGTTGTTGGTAAAAAGGTAACAATAGATGCTTTTCCACACACTTTTTCTTGGCTTGGAAAGGGAACTAGAAATAAAATGTGTGTGCCACTTTGATTGATTGTATGTAAAAAAAGATAAAAGAGCACAAACACTTTCCAAGGATAAAATGTCTAGGAATATTTAGCTTGAAATTTTGCATATGTTTTCTAAATTTTTTCAAGATCCTTTATTTTTATTGTATTAAATTATTCAAGTAGGGTTTCATATTCATAATTCTGCTATGCATTGATTATCAAAGGTAACGGGACCATAGTTGAGAAAATTGGAATCGGCATTTTTAAAAATCGGCAAAAAATCAGGGAAAAAATTGGCAAAAAAAACTGAAGAAAACGAAAATTTTCGTTGAAAAAAAGTTTTTTTCATGCATATTACAGTGAATTAAATGCAAATCAAATTTTGCAATAAAAGTAATAATTCATTTATACTCATAAAAAAAAAATTCATTTCAAGACATCATACAAGGCTCAAACTTTAAGTACACATGAAAGTGACAAAACACATCTTGTATTGCTTATAATATGAAAAGGTACAAAGTTACAAGTAACAAGAAGGAAAAAAAAGATTCATTTTTTATATGCTTGCACATGGAAACAAGTAACAACAAAGTTACAATCACTTGAAAAAAAGGAAAAAATACCTAAACCCTAAACCCTAAACCAAAAGGCTAGGGTTTAGGGTTTAAAATTGAAACATTGACAGTTGAAAAATGGGCTTGCATACATAGTTATCAAGCAGCAATATTTACTTAAAAAGAAGAGGAAAAAAAACCCTAGGGCCTAGACTAGGGTTTAGGGTTTAAACTTCAAGTTCAAAGTTTCAAATTCAAACACTAATAGCTGAAAAATGGGCTTGCATACATAGTTACCAGGCAGCAATATTTACTTATTTACTTAAAAAGAGGAGGAAAAAAACAAACTCTAAACCCAAATCATAGGGCCTAGCCTAGGGTTTAGGGTTTAAACTTCAAAGTTTCAAACATTAACAGCTGAAAAATGGGCTTGCATACATAGTTATCAGGCAGCAATATTTACTTAAAAAGAGGAGGAAAAAAAAACCCAAAACCCTAAACTAGAGTTTCAGATTTAGGGTTTAAACTTTAAACTTCGAAGTTCAAACATTAACAGCTGAAAAATGGGCTTGCATAAAAAAACCCTAAATTGGCCACAGCCTTAAAAAAAAAAAAAAAATTGCAGAGCGATGCCGATTTTTTCAAAAAATCATTGCCATTTAAAAAAACCGGCAAAAAACTGGCAAAAAATCGGGAGGCTGCCGTTTTTTTTTCCGATTTTCGCTACTATGAATGGGACAATTGTATCATTAACACATATAAAGAAACAACATTTAGTTAATGTTTGTGTGTGGATACATACATATATTTTATAGAATGTAGAGGGGAAGAGGTGGGGGGGATTTAGTTAATCATTGTTAGCTCAAAGATATCAGGGCAGGGAAAAGTTATAATAACATTTTTAGGGATCCCTTTTTTAATGTGAGCTTGATTATCTTTAGCTTAGAATAGTTATTTGGATGCCAGTTGTAATTTGCATGCTATGGAGAAAATTGTACATTAATCTTGGACATTGTGGGAGTTTCTATGTAATAGGAAATATATATTGAAATCATTAAGTTTCGTGATTGGTAGTGAATTTCTCTTTTACTTAGAATATCTCGTTAAAATTGATGAAGTGATATCTAATTGTTGGGGAAGAAAATCAACTTTCTTGAAGGAATTTTTGACATTGTAAACTTGAATTTTATTTGTAACAAATACATTAGAGTTGTGCAAGGCAAGCATGGTTGTACAACATTCTCAATGCTATTCAGTGATGCTCACATGGGGAGAGAAGGGTTACGATGAGGAGAGTTTTTGCACCCTTGTGGGCATTTCATAATAGATATCACGCTTCTCTATTTTCAAAGCTTTAGGTATTTATTGAATTTTTTAAACCCACCCACACCTCATGGAGGGATGCATATTGGGATAATTAATCTAGCCAAGCCATGTTCGCATCTTCGTTCGATAAGAATGCGTACAAGTGTTTGCACACACTATCTTCATTCTATCTGTGGAAGGGGCTGCTGTGATTGCGTCTCAAGTTGCACATCTCTACACATGTCTTGGCATATGTCCTCACACATGTCCTTGCATACATCCTTGCCCATGTTCTTGCATACATCTTCGCACATGTTCTCACACGTGCTTTCATCACCATATTCTTTGATTGGTCGCTTCGTTTTCATGCTGAGTCCTTTTGATGATTTCTATAGTATATTTTACATGAGTGGCCATTTGCATTTTTGGGCCAATTCATCGGTGATTATTATTGAGTATTATCAATTCATGTTTGGTTGTTGTACATGTTAGGTTATGTGCTTAAGGAAGGAGATGTGCATAATTTAGGCATGGCCAATATTTTGCTCTCATCATGATGACTTGCATGAGGTGCAGTTGTTTGGAGGTTGTATAAACCAAATAGATTTGGAGTGCAGCTTCCCACTTTGGAGATTATTGGTTTCTCTTGCCATGATGGAGGCTTTGCATCGTAGGAAAAGTAGGATTGCTTTTTTGCTTTGTTGGAGTTATTTGTGGTCAGTGACTCATTTTTGGAATTGAGTATTATGTTGTAGATATCTGCTTGCATAGTCCTATAGTGGGGGAAAGACTATCCTTGGATTGTGCATCTGTGTGGAGGGCTACCCTTGTTGAGTTTGTGGCAATAATTCCTTGATTTGGTTGATGATGATAATGATGGAGTTTATTCCACTTGTCGATTATAGGAGCTTTATGGAGCATCCGATTCTATGGGAAGGTTTTGTATACATCTAGTTTTTCGGGCATCTTCATTGACAACATGGGAGTGGAATTGAAGAGATATGCTTTGGAATGATGGATTCTATAACAACAAGAAACTGGAGTTGTTAGTATTGGTGTCTTAATGTCCTTTCTTAGGCTGACTTAGGGGAGGATTTTATCCTTTTTTTGGTCACTAACATTCTCCATTTTTTGAGCATTTTTGTTGTTGAGAATCTTTTAATCATATCTTGTAATTCGAACTCTAATGTCGTCTTATTTCATGTTGAGTTTCTGCTATGCTTAATGATGAGATCAGTTTTTTGAAAATATTAAATGAATGTGTTCAGATTAAACTTAATATGCCATTGCCACAAAATTTGTAAAGTTTGGTGGTTTTGCATATGCAATGTTCATCCCTCTAGAGAAAAATCATGCTAGCAAGTTGAAGATGTTATGTTTAGGCCTTTTCCATGTCAACAAGGTTAATGAAAATGGTACTCCCATACTAGACACCTTGGAAGGAGTTGTATTAGAGGATTGGTCAATGATTCTAAGTTCAAAACTCATGAGGCAAGAGAAATGGGATGGAAGTCATAATTTAATGTGTTAATCATTGACAAAGACAATAAAGACCTTTTGGGATTATTTAAAAAGCTGTGATTCATTGGACTTGACAAAATAAAGACCCATTTGGTAAGAAGTCCACAAATAATGGAAATCTTGGAAAAAGCGCAAACACACTAGAATTTGCAAAAAATAAGTGATTTAAAAAATTATGTAGAAGAGCTAAAGTAAGTTAATACAAGGGAAATAAAGTTGCATGAAAGATTATTCTGTTTAGTAAAGCAAAGGAGAGTTATAGGGGATTATGGAATTTAATATTGGGTTTCCTTTTCTCAACCCTCTATAAATTATAAAATGAGCTTAAACTCTTATGAAATTGACCATTCATGATAGCATAAGATAAATCCATTAGTGGCCATGGATGGCCAAAATAGGCCAATTAGCCTTGTTAGTGGCTGGCCCAATATCTCAAAGCTCTAAGGAGGGTTCCATCGTACCCATAGCCACATTATCTGTTTCTGAGTGTAATGTGAGTAACTTCTTGGTATGCCGTTTACTAGTGCACCACCAAACTCAAATAGTTGATATCTTTCTAGGGCTGAAGGTTTTTCCTAATCCTAGGGGGGTCTCCCTATATACTTGAGGGTACGTGGGAGCTCGCTTTTGTATATGGGTGATGTCCAAGGCTTAGGTATTGGAGTCTGATCACCCCTCCTTTCACTAGATGCCTTATGGGCAATCTAGCTTAGCCAAAAATGATAGCTCCTCTGTGATATTTTGAAACCCTTGGCACAGGGTTTCTAACCTATTCCACTAAAAATAGGAAAATAAATTGTCCTCTTTTTGTTAGGGTATTTTAGCAGAAAAGAGTAGAAGGAAGGAAAAGTATATTTGATAGGGAATGGACAACAAGACAATAACTGTTGCGTTTGCAGTACAACATGGCCTTGAAATTGCACAGATACCACTTGTTAAATTCTTCCAATTAAAATAAGCACATCCACACAAATATTGCAGTAATTAACTGAAAAATAAGAATCACACCACAATATTGCAATACAAAATGGAAATGCTGCAGCTTTTGTTACTCAAAGAAATTGTAGTAACCCTAGTTTAGGGCTTCAAAATTTTTTGTTTGTTTTGACAATGCCAAGGTAACATACTCAATGCAACTAAGAGATTTTCTTGTTGTTACAATTTCTGATGTGAATGTTTGGATTCATTCAAGATGCTATAACATTTTTTTGCAGGTATGTCAACACCAACATAGCATAATCATAATAGAGTGACAATACATAGGCCAATAATGTAAAATACCTTTCAAACAAGAGTCACAACAAACATGGGCGATCTACTCTTTAGCAATTCAAAATATTGATTATTAATGCTAGATCAACAAATCCAGAACCAGGCAAGAGTCTTCCATGAATAGACGCCCATTTAAGAAATGAAAACAGCTATAGAACACCATAAACTGATTTTGACCAAGTATTACCAACAATACAGGAATAAATTCAATGCTAACAGAAATCAACACTCTCTATGTTGTGAAGGGGTTGCCCATTAGAAAGAATCAACATGGAAAAATACCTAGAACAGTATCTGCACTCTTCTGAAACTATGACCAAAAATGTACGGCTCCCATAGACTGAAATGTACAACTCTTTGAATGAACAGCAGTTTAAATAAAATTTCTCCTTAATGAAATATGCAATATGACATATTTAAAAACATTGCCTAGCTATTAGAATTCTTTGGGGTCAATACCCATAATCAAGAAAGAATTATTTTCAAAGTTGTCTGCAGAAATATGGTACGGCCTGGGCATATGGCAAACTGTACGGCCAGTTTGGACACCAACAATTCAACAATAAAAAGGCTCCAAACACATCAAATCCTCAAAACATAAACCCAAAACTTGCAATCAAATACCTGAGAATATGAAATCTTCAAATCCTGAAAATCTTCAAACCCTAATGACTGAAATATTTGAAGCACAGATGTATTCCCTGGATGGAAATACCAACAACCAGCTAGGGTAGATCTTTCACTACCGAAACCAGTGACATTGTTGAGGGTTTTCGTCCTCTAACAACCTTTGGAAGAACTCTCAGTTCAATCCTACAACTTCTGCTAATTTTTCCAAACTCTGAATATCCAAAAATGAGAGCCAGAAACCCAATATATAGAACCTCAATGAGAAATTAGGGTTTCTAGGAGAAATTAGGTGTTCTAGGAGAAATTAGGTTTTCTCTAAATAAAATAATTTTATCTCCTTAAACCTTATATTTAAATATTTTATTTCTCTTTTAATGTCCCCCTCTTACCTAGCGCCACTTTTCTGGGGGTCCACAACTTAACTTTATAAAACATAAGTCACTTTATTAAAATAAAGTAACTTAAGTAACATTAGAAATATTTTCTCCTTTTCCAAATAAACGCTCTCACTTCTGAAACTGGAAATAAGTCTCTCACCAGAACTAATAATGCTGCTAGTCTGCCAACGTCCAAGAATAGTATTGCTAAAAATAGCAATTACTAAAAATAGCAGGGACGTTAGAAAACCCTGTAACCGGTCAAAACTCTCAGAACAGGATGTCGTAAAAATGGGGACATTACAGTCCGCCCTCCCCAAAAATTGCTTGTCCTCAAGAAATGTCGGCACAACAACAAAATCAACAGACTGAGCCAGTCTGCAACCAACTGTGATCCCAGGGTCCCATATCAACCTCAGGAAAATCCCACCATGCTGACGTTGCGCCACTCTGATCTCATTTGGTAATCCATTGTGTACAAACTGCACTCGTCTCTCCTGTAACTAGAGAATATAATCATCCTCAAAGCCTACACTGGAATACCTGTAGTGGTTGAGCTCTATGTCATGGAAAGTATCATGCCTAAACATCCCAGCATGGACTACTTCGACAATCCCACTATCCATCATGATCCTGGGCACCCATAAATGAAGTTCGCTCAACAGGAAGATATGATGCTCGACAAATCTCACCACAACGATCCAACAAGGATGCCTATCAATCTCCATCAATTGGCTGATACACAAGAGGACAACAATGTCAACTCTGCGAATAATCATCCTGGGAACGCTTCCTCTATAAAAAATGAGGACATCATGCTGACACTCAACCTCCAAGTGTTAAGAAAGTTGTCCCAATCAATCCAACTCACCCAAATAGCTGAAAACCTCAAAACAATATCAGTAGATAGATATTCCATCAGCATGAAATAGCTGCAATAATTCTGATTTGATTCCCAAATACTCATCCCAAACTGAATCTGGTTAGCTGCAATATTTAATCTCTGCATATGAAACCAAAAACTAACCTTACCAAGAGGCTGAATGGCTCGAAAATGAGGAAACAAACCGCTGTCCAAGACTGAAATCATCATCTCATGGTCTGATTTTTGGTAAATCAGCGTTCCCAAAGGGCCACATCTGCTGCAAATCTGAAACCTATCAGTCATAATGCAAAATCTGATTACTTCCCAAACTGAAAATGTCTTCCAAAGAGTCATCAACTCAGTAGGTCTCCAGTTTTTGCTCAAAATTTCCCTCCAATCCACTTGTGTGAACACAAATGGATTCATATCATGGCTATCATGAAAGGAAACAACAACATTACTTTCGATTCTCAAGTCTGCTATCTCCCAATGTATGCCTCTCTCATCATCAAGCAACGTATGCCCCTGATCCTGGGTGGAGTAACTCACCTCCCAAGTGGCTCCAACATGTCGAAGCTGCACTTTCCCAAACATCATATGAAGATCAACTATAAAGGGCTTAGGAATGCATGTAGGAAACATACAAGGCCTCTCCACCTCATTAACAACTGAGTCACCACACAACTCCGCTCCTTGTGGTGTACCAAAAATGCTAAACTCCATGCCATAGTGCTCAGAATCATTATGATTTGACATAGAGGGTAAATCAACACAAGGGCTATCATTATGCATCTCAAATGAAATGTTAGGATGTGATAGCTCTACCTCCATACTAGGAAGAATGCTACTAACACAACCATTCTCAAGCTCATGATGATGAAAACAACTTGGCTCCAAGTGAGAATCTTTATGGAGCTCCTCAATGCCCTCAACCAGTTGCTTGATCTCCATAAATCTTGCATCAACCCCTTGATCATTGACTATAGCTGCATCTGATGATTGACCTTCAGTTTGATACAGAGAGTAATGGGCTAAGCTAAGATCCAAGCAAAGCTTATCAACCTCATTCTCTTTCTCATGGTATGCATCCAAGGTCTCTTCTGTAAATTTAATAGCCAAATCCCTATCAGAGAATAATTGCAAATAATCTGATTTCATTACCTGTAAAGCTTCTCTGATGGTGTGCAGATTAGAAAGTGTGACTCCTCCCTGAAATCCCTGCTCTCTCTTCCTTTTGAGCCTTCCAGAAGAGATCATCAATGAAACTGTGCGTGTTATCCAAATGCGTTAGGGCCGCCACAACTTTGTCTTCAGTAACTCTCATCTGACTCTTCAAATTATGTAGCTCACTAGGCCCCCAATCATAATCAACCATATGCAATAAATTTTCTGTTTTGCTTTTAAGATTAAATCCCTCGAAATCAGCTCCCTCAATGCCATCCTTTGTGCATAACTCACTGTATGAAGTGGGAGCAGCAATGCCATCAGAGGGATAATCATCCCATACGGGTTCTACATCATCTCTGGGCGCCAACACACCCGGATCCCAAGGTACTGTAAGTTGATCGCTTAATTCTGTCCCATCATGAGCATTAAGCTCATCATGCATGACTGTCTCTGTAAAATCACTCTGCAGCCCCAAGTTAGTGAAGCTATCTGGAACACACACCTCCCTAGGTTTAGTTTGGAAACTAAACCCACAACCGCTGGTGCTATCATTACTGGAGTGTGATAAGAAAATGTCACTATATGCAGATTTGGAATCTTCAATATCCCTACCGCCAACATACACTAAATCTGAAAAAGCATTTGTGTTCTCATCACTATAGGCTGAATGAAAATCTGCATCATAATCAACATGCTTAACATCTGAAAATGCATTGGTGAACTCATCGGAGTAGGCTGCTGGAACAAACTCATTATGCTCCTTTTCAGCAAGGGTGTTAGTGAACTCAACAATTTTGTCATCACTAGCATCATCTCCGTTAGTATCATCAAAGCAACTGTTAATCTTGAAGTCTTCATTGATTTGTTCCACAGTCACATCCAATGTTGCTGATTTAATGTCATCATTAGGTGCTTTTTCATCATGAGTAGGAGCGTGCATATCAATAGAATCAGTCTGGGACTCAACCATACTTACCTCAAGTGTTGTGTCATTGTCTTCATGTGGATTTTCTGATTTGAGCTCCTCTTCCTCAATGTGTTCATCATTGACCAAGAAAGGCTGAAACTTCTTCTCACACTGTTTGACCACACTATTTACCAATTCATATGCAGCTGTAGAAGTCTCCTGTTCTTCTCTCAAAATAGTCAATAACATAGATAAGATGGGCTGGAAGATGGCATCACTTTCATTAATAATCAAGGACATAATGGTTTTCATATAAGCAAAAATAGATTCCTCATGATCCTCACTGATAGAAGCTATGAAATGATGAAACATTTGAAGAATAAGATCATCACAATCTAAATCAATCAACAAAACACATGAACTGACTTTTGCCATCAACTCCAAATTCCTAACCCTCTTACCAAAAGAAGGGTTCCTGGTATCGTCCAACCCATGAAAGCTTTCAATGATCAATTGTAGAACCTCCCTCATTTTGTCATCATCGTAGGGAATTTTCGGAGCTGTAATTCGTATAATTTCACTAAGGCAGCAAGTAACAACAAGTCGTACCTCTCCATCTGTGTGTTTCAACCACCTATCCTGACCCAAGGAAGTCCATGTAGGAGTTAAAGCAACCTGCCACACCACAGAAGGTGATTGTTCCACCACGGTCAAACATTCTTCTATCTCTTTCAGAATGTCGAGAGCAACATCACTTGACTGAGATAGATGATCAAGTTTACCACTTGCATACCAGAGTTTTCTGGCCAACTCTTTTCCATATTTTGATGCCATACATATAACTGAAAATCAAATCTCCGAACTACCCAACAGGATGGCAGAATACTATGAGCTCTGATACCACTATAATAACCCTAGTTTGGGGCTTCAAAATTTTTTGTTTGTTTTGACAATGCCAAGGTAACATACTCAATGCAACTAAGAGATTTTCTTGTTGTTACAATTTCTGATGTGAATGTTTGGATTCATTCAAGATGCTATAACATTTTTTTGCAGGTATGTCAACACCAACATAGCATAATCATAATAGAGTGACAATACATAGGCCAATAATGTAAAATACCTTTCAAACAACAGTCACAACAAACATGGGTGATCTGCCCTTTAGCAATTCAAAATATTGATTTCCAATGCTAGATCAACAAATCCAGAACCAGGCAAGAGTCTTCCATGAATAGACGCCCATTTAAGAAATGAAAACAGCTGTAAAACACCATAAACTGATTCTGACCAAGTATTACCAGCAATACAGGATACGGCCTGACAGAGTTGTACGACCACTTAATAAATTCAATGCTAACAGAAATCAACAATCTCTATGTTGTGAAGGGGTCGCCCATTAGAAAGAATCAACATGGAAAAATACCCAGAATAGTATCTGCACTCTTCTGAAACTATGACCAAAAATGTACGGCTCCCATAGACTGAAATGTACGGCTCTTTGAATGTACGGTAGTTTAAATAAATTCTCTCCTTAATGAAATATGCAATATGACATATTTAAAAACATCGCCTAGCTATTAGAATTCTTTGGGGTCAATACCCATAATCAAGAAAGAATTATTTTCAAAGTTGTCTGCAGAAATATGGTACGGCCTGGGCATATGGCAAACTGTACGGCCAATTTGGACACCAACAATTCAACAATAAAAAGGCTCCAAACACATCAAATCCTCAAAACATAAACCCAAAACTTGCAATCAAATACCTGAGAATATGAAATCTTCAAATCCTGAAAATCTTCAAACCCTAATGACTGAAATCTTTGAAGCACAGATGTATTCCCCGGATGGAAATACCAACAACCAGCTAGGGTAGATCTTTCACTACCGAAACCAGTGACATTGTTGAGGGTTTTCGTCCTCTAACAACCTTTGGAAGAACTCTCAGTTCAATCCTGCAGCTTCTGCTAATTTTTCCAAACTCTGAATATCCAGAAATGAGAGCCAGAAACCCAATATATAGAACCTCAATGAGAAATTAGGGTTTCTAGGAGAAATTAGGTTTTCTCTAAATAAAATAATTTTATCTCCTTAAACCTTATATTTAAATATTTTATTTCTCTTTTAATGTCCCCCTCTTACCTAGCACCACTTTTCTAGGGGTCCACAACTTAACTTTATAAAACATAAGTCACTTTATTAAAATAAAGTAACTTAAGTAACATTAGAAATATTTTCTCCTTTTCCAAATAAATGCTCTCACTTCTGAAACTGGAAATAAGTCTCTCACCAGAACTAATAATGTTGCTAGTCTGCCAACGTCCAAGAATAGTATTGCTAAAAATAGCAATTACTAAAAATAGCAGGGACGTTAGAAAACCCTGTAACCGGTCAAAACTCTCAGAACAGGATGTCGTAAAAATGGGGACATTACAGAAATAGAATCGTAGAATTGAAGATTGGAGGCCTCTTTGAGGGGGCAACCCTTTTAGAAGCAAAGCTCCATTACAATTTAGAAAAATGATTTGATACATTTCAATTCGGCTCTTGCCTTTTTATAGACTATTATCAACCCTAACCCTAATGCTCAAGGGTCGGTCCACATGCAAGTGGGGGCCCCAAGCTAGTAACTCCTAATAAAGAAACAATTACATCTTTTGATAATATCTTACAATAAGTAACACTTTCATCACATATGCCCATATGCACTAGGCGCCCAAAGTGCCATATACACATCTACATAATAATGTTAGGATACGGTCCTAACAACTATAGTCCTGAGTAAAATGGTGTGGCTGAAAGGAAGAACAGGGCAATCATGGAGATGACATGTATGATTCATGCCAAGGGGATAGAGCACAGATTTTGGGTGAGACCATCACTTGTGCAACATGCATCATCAATAGGGTTCCCACTAAAGTTGTTTAGGGTATGACACCTCTTGAGAGGTTGATAGACGATAAGCCTGGTTTGTTTTGATTTTGTATCTTTGGGTCTTCAACAAGAGCTGACAATCTAATGATCTTCGGAAAGAGGCATCGAAGAGTCATAATTGCATCTTTGTGGGTATTTAGATACCTCAAAGGCATGCCTCCTTTACGACCCTTAGAGGTGTGAGATCTTGATTTATAGAGATGTCATGAGGTCCTTCTAGGTGATCCTTCTAGTCCGCCACTTAAGATTTTGGCAGAAGACATTTCTATCTCTTTGATTGATTCAACCGATTCTTTAGAAATTTTGGTAGGCTCTTTTCCATTAAAGCTCCTTGTTCATCTTCAAGTAATGGTCAGTTGCCTAAATATTTGACCCCTTCACAGGAAACAACACCTACAACACCTTCTTTTCTTGATTTAGGACATGTTGAGTATAACACATGAGAACAAAGTGCTTCAAATTTGCATGATGAGGTGCACGGTGATTTTGATTTGGATTCTTTGGGTTTGGCTTTTGATGTTATCTTGCCATAGAGTGCATATGGTTCTTTAGTTCCTCCAACACTCAAGTGGGTTTAGACGCTTCTAAAGAATTCTCAGCCTTTTCAGTCTCTAGATCGACATCAAAAGGCTCCTTCTCAAGCTTTGCTCTCAAAGGTTGCTCATTTTGGAGATCTTGTCACATATTCTCAAGCTAAGGGCCGATTGGAGTGGAAGATGCTATGCTTGTAGAGTATGAGGCCTTGATGAAGAACAGGACATGGGAACTTGTTCCTATTTTGGAAGGGAAGAATGTGGTTGGATGCAAGTGGGTCTACAGGACAAAGTTTACTTTGGATGGTCAGGTGGAGAAGCACAAGGCACGCCTTATTGCTAAGTGATTCTCTCAACAAGAGGGAGTTAATTATTCCAAGACATTTGCTCCAGTTGTGAGGATGAATTATGTCAAGATGATTCTTTCTATAGCGGCCTTATTTGTATGGAAGGTACATTAGATGGATGTGAAGAGTACCTTCCTACATGGCGATCTTCAAGAAGAAATCTATATGCAACAACCACCTGGTTTTGAGCTTGAGGATCCCACTCCCCTAGCTTGTTCGTTGATGAGGTCCTTGCATGGACTTAAGCAGGCACCTCACACTTGGTATGAGAAGATTCACTCTTTTTTCCTTAGTTGTGGGTTTTAGCGATGTGAGCCCGAACATGATGTTTACATCAAATATTAGGATGGGGAGACTTTGGTGATTATTCTCTATGTTGATGATCTTCTTATTATAGGCAACTTCCCTACCTTTATTAAGGACATGAAGTCATGACTTCGTTCTACCTTTGAGATGACCGATTTGGGGCTCCTCCACTACTTTTTGGGACTTTAGATTAATCAAATAGATTTCAATGTCACTATTTCACAACCCAAGTTTGCATTGGACCTTCTTTAGCGCTTCAAGATGGAGAATTGCAAGTCCACTCAGACTCTTTTTGCTTCAGGATTGAAGCTTCGAGCTAATTGTACGACTCCTTTGGTGGATGTTACTCTATATCGGTCTCTTGTGAGAGGTCTCCTTTACATTACTCACACGATTTGATATAGCCTTTGTTGTCAATTATTGTTGCACGTACTTGCAAGCTCACCGAGAGTCACTGGACTATGACCAAGAGGATTCTTAGGTATATCAGAGGGACTTATCAAATGGTTATTTATTATTCAATTGGATCACCTCTAATTTTGATAGGATTCTCAGATGCTGATTAGGTTGGTGATTTGGGTGAGCGACTTTCCACCATAGACATTGTTTTCTGTTTGGGATTTGGCCTTGTTTCATGGTGTTTCAGATGACAGTCTACCATATCTCAGTCTTCTACGGAAGCTGAATATTGTGCTGCCAATGAGGCAGCTAAGCATCTTTGGTGGATGCTCATGATTTTGGAGGAGATTGGCATTCCTGAAACATAACTTGTCACTCTTCGGTGTGACAATTAAAGCACCATCCAACTTTTTTGCATTCCAGTGTTCATTATCCTACTAACATATGTTTTGTAGGGGGTGGTTGGAGTATAAAATATATTTTATGATGTAGGCCAACCCTAGGTTAAAGTCTGGTTAAAGTAAGCCCTGTCATACCATGTCAATGTTGAAGTTAGGCTAAAAGTCATCCATGTATTTGTGTCTTCATTATGATGCATATTCATGTATTTACAATGGTTGGATGAGGTTTAATGGAGCATTGCCTCGTATATTTCATTCAAATTAAACAAAATATCTTTATAATTGGAAATACATTATCTTTGATATTATTTCAAGTTGAATTTGGATCAATTAGAAGGCATGCAAATATTCCTTCCCTAGATGAGAGGAAAGGAATATAGGCCACCCAACACACCTATGCATGGATAGAGTTAGTAGAGTTTTGGTTTTAGCTATGTAAATTAATGAAAATGATAAATGCAATTAATATAATTATATTTGAAAGGATTAGCAAAAGAGTGGTGGAGTATTTTAGAAAGTACCTTAGATGGTAAAATTGAGCACCTTTGTAATTACAGTTTCATTTCAAAATTTGCATTAGATATAGACTTGAATCCAAAAAAGTGAGCAGAAGCAATTATGGTTGGAAAATGTTTAGACAAATTGGAAATCAAAAGGATACAGAACTCAAACATAAATCTAGTCACCAGATCAGCAAACATGCTCATTTATTACTAAATTCCAAAAATTTAGAAACATTGTCATGCTCATTTATTCTAATCAAATCATCGTCTACCCAAACTTTGGATTAGCACAAACTTTAGAAACAACCAAAGATCAAGAATCAAGAAGGTAAAAACACTTACTATTAAATCCAGATCCCAAACATACCACAGTATCAAAGGCTTAAGTTTGAACCACTGATAAAGGAGAATGCAATGTAAAGATGCAAAGGAAACCACTATGAAAACTGTCATGAAAGAAACCTTTTTAAAGAAGAACCTTACAACCCAAGGAAGCAATAGAGAGATCAGAACAATTAAATGTAGCCAACTTAGTCTGTAAGGTTGCCAAGATGCCTTTCAAAAGACAAACCCTACAACGAATAACATGAAATGTTTTCAAAGATTCAGGTTTTTTGCATTTCATGAAAGGAACTCTACCGAGGCACCCTAATGGGATCCCATCCTGCTTATGTAGCAACTTGAGTTCCTCATCTCTATATATTGCCTCTTTAGAGTTCACATTCCAATATGCTAATGGGTTGATCTCATTTAGGTTGATGACTTGACCATCCCTGTTTTCCTCCAATTGTCTTTATGGATTCAAATATTGTAGTGAGTAAAATCATCTCAACTTTGGCACCGGTTGGCTGTGCCATTGTATTGAGACTCAGAATTGTCTCTCAACTCATCTTGAGATTGAGAATGGTTTTTTTTCCCTTTATTTTAGACCTGGACTCATGCTCAGGCCAAAACTCAGGGCAGAACTTGACAATGACTTGACAAATAAGAAAACAACATAAAATATAATAGATTTGATGGAAAGAGACGAGGCCAGGGTCAAAGTGACTTGTCCGGGGTCTCAGCTCACAGACGCTCGAAAACTCGTGGATCCGAGGAGAGAAACACTATGGGCTGTGGCTATTCTGTTTATTCAAAAGTTTTTTTGGTACACTTGAAACAAAAATATAATATGAAGGGTGCAATGACTTAAGTCTTCCAAATTTGTCATATAAGTAGCATGTATTGCAAAATTAGTAACAAATATCAATAAGAAGAAATATAATTAAAAAAAGATACAAACTGAAGTGGGAATTATAATTACATTTTATTCCATAAGGAAAAGAAGGCACTTGATAACATTTCTTTGGCCAGGTTACTAAATCATAACCAATCAAACTATAGGAAATTCTTAAAGAATGTTCTTCATGCCAAGAATCAGATTAAACCAGTTAGTTCTAAGTGCTTGTACAATGTCAAGAATTAAGTGACTTGAATCAACTAGGATCATGTTTATATTACTAGAGGCATGAAAATGAAGTTCTCATTAAAGGAATTTGGTCAAATATTACTTTTGGAGGATTCTTTAGTTTTCTTGGATTCCTACAAATTACAAGCATGAGACACATAATAATAGATATAGTTCTTGAGACATAATAATAGATATAGGTCTTATTGAACTTTTGCATGTGTTTGATTGTGTACACAAATTTGTGTTCGTCATATATACGACAATAGATCTTATGATGGATAATTGTGCTGCCTAAAATTTGATGGTTGGCATTAGCTTTTGCTTTTTGGTTTAAAGGATCTTACCAGTTTTGCCTCTCCACTTGATATTTTACCCTTTCAGTTAGGAAGATATGTTGGAACACTTAACCGATAATCTTTGCTGGGAATAATTTGCTTTGTACTTAAAAGGAAGGGAAGCAGTTGGAAAGAAAGAAAACAGAATTTATAGTAATGTGCAATGTCCCTGGGTGACCAAAGTAGGTCAATAGCATGGGGGAGCCAAAAAGAAAAGCTTCAAAGTCATAGCCACAAAAACAGGTTAGAGAATAGAAACAGCTATTCAAAGATGGAATTCAGCAAATATTCAATTTCTGGATGCAAAAGCTGATCTTCATGCCATGTTTTATCATTTAGAGACTGGAAAAATATCGTTCTGGAACTTTTTACTTCACATATTCAAGATTTCCATGAGAACTTGTCCTGGGATTTTTTCAAAGATGGAATTCAGCAAACATTCAATGTCTGGATGCAAAAAATGATCTTAATGCCATGTTTTATCATTTAGAGACTGGAAAAATATTGTTCTGGAATTTTTTACTTCACATATTCAAGAGTTCCATGAGAACTTGTCCTGGGATTTGGGGGCTGTCTAAGAGGCATGCCCACATCCCACTGTCCCTGGAACCTGTCCTGTGATTGCAAAAGCCATCCTGTCATTTCCTTCCTGGAACTTTGTGAAACATAGCATTATTACCATGCCAAAAGAGGATCCATGAATGCAGGCAATGAGCATCTGATGATTTATTGGGAAGGAATTTAATTGGCTCTTGATAGTTTGTTTTCTTCCAACCATCTCATCCTTAATCATGTGGACTTGATTCTTAGGAATTTAATTTTGAGTGGGAAATAAAACTGAATGGTCATTTAATTTTCAGCAAGGAAACAACACACATGGTGTCTTCTGGAGCATGAATTAGGTTAACCTTGTGCCAACCATGCGATATGTAGCTAAGCATTGGTCAATTAGATAACGAAATTGAGGTTTCAAATTATCATAAGTTTTTCCAATTATCATTAGTGAAAGGCCAGAGAAAATTAGTGTCTAGATTTGTCATAGAATGGTATGCTAAATAAATATTCTATTTCAATTCCTCTAGGATGAGTTACGAGGTCTTGCTAGCATTGCAGGAGACTTCTTTTCCTTTCTACATTGCTTCACAAATTGTTCTTTTTTTTCTTCAAATAAGTTATTTATTTGTTTTGTTTAAGCTGAGGTGTTTTTAGCGATCATGATACTGTCTTCAAAATATCTTTAGTTTCCTTGTTTTAGGTGTCCTGATTATTTTCTTTTGCAGGATGCTTTGAGAACCTTTCTGTTAAGGAAACTAGACAATCTTGGTCGCGAAGACCGTTCACAAATAACAATGATCTCAACTTGGATAACAGAGTTGTATCTTGACAAGGTTAAAGATGTTTACCAACATTGCATACTTTCAATTTGTTGAACATGATAGCATCTTTGGAAGTATTAGTGAAGTCATTCTTATGAGGGCTTTGAAGGATATTAAAACAATTCCAAACGACTATTTTCATTTGCTTTCCAGATTAATCGTCTTGTGCTGGATGATGACAAACAAGCTGGTGGAACATCATCTTCTTCAGATATAAGTAACACCGAGTACCAGGACACACTTAGGGAGTTCAGAGATTTTCTTAGTGATTGTAAAGATGTTCTTGATGAAGCAACAACTGTAAAACTGCTAGGAAGGTTAGTATTTATTTATGTATTCTTTGTCAGTGCAGTTCTACATGGTTTATTAATGGGTTAACTATTTAATTTATAAACACAAACTTAGTTTCAAATAACAACACAATTAATAGGTTACTCTTTAATAGCATATCATGAATGACTCATTATTTATGTTTGCTTTTTAACTTTGTCAGTATGTCCAGTTTCTAAAAGAAAACTTCATTTCACAGTTTTCTTTTGGTTTGGATTGAATGTTTAGCATACATCTTCAGCTCTAATATTTACATTCTTTCTAGAGACATGATTCTCTTTCATAATAAGGTTTACCTTTTTATTTGATAAGCCGTGTAGAAGGCTTAAAGAGTTTTATATTCTAAAGGAAGGTTGAACCTTAACATTTAATTCAAATGGCATGAGCTCAACTGCTTAAATATCTCAATTTTCAAGGAGAAGGCCCATGTTCGAATCTCGCCAAGCAATACATGCATAATTGCTGAAAATGATATTATAATACTCATAGTTGAGAAAATCGGAATCGGATTGGAATTGGCATGGAAAGGAATTGGGAAAAATCGGGAATCGGCAAAAACAAATGGGAAAAAATTGGCAATTTTTCATTGAAAAAACTGAATAAAATGCAAATTTTATTTGAAAAAAAGCTTTTTCATGCATATCATAATTTTTTGGAAAACAATTGACCAGGCTGTGAATTGGGAAAAATTGGCTTGAATCGGGATTTTTTGCAAATTTTCTCAACTATGATAATACCACTATGTGGTTGTGATGTAATACAGCTGGGACCCGTTTCAATCCCACAACAAATTAAAAAAAAAAAGGAAAGGAAAAACTTTAAGGCCTCATCCCAGCAACAAACTAATCGAAGTGTGGAGGAGCTGGTTAATCTTAAATAATATACACTGCATTGAGAACAAAGTAGCCAATGGAGTATGAACCAGAAAACAACAGGAATCTCAGATGCCCTTAAACTTGATATGAATGCCAAAGCTTCAGAGTAAGGAGGAGGTTCAAAGTGATACTTGATATACTGTTTAACATAGCCAGATAATTCCTTTAACCAAGGCTTGGAAGCCAGTTCTTGAGTCAATTTGTAACTAGTTATAAAACTAATCATTAAACTACACATATACAGTTCTGAGAAACAAAATATGAGCTATACATATGTTTGTCCAGCACAACACGACAGAGATATAAAAAATTGACTTGGATTTAATCAATGCAGATACAAATTTGTTGAAGTACTACTCTTGTGCTGCACATTTGACATTGATCTGATGCATAGTCTCTACTTGATCCTGTTGTGAACCAATATTGCAGTCTGGGGGTGAGGCTTAGCCCACATGGGGCTGTGTCCCTAGGCCTTTGGCGTGCTGGGACCATGCAGGCCTCCAGGCCATTTGTATCTGGAATGTATGGCAGATGTCTTGGGGCTGTGGTTACCATCTACATAATTGTCTCCCCATTTGGGATGCCCTCCCCAATGTACAGTGGGGATGCTGCAATTCCAATGTGGCATCTTGGAGATAACTGGGCATTTTGGGGGCGCTCAAATGTCCTTGGGAGAATAAGGGGATCATTAGATTCTCCCACTACTGCCCCAAGCATTCCTGGCATTCCCAGCTAGAGTCAAGTCATCAAGCCTTAAAAACCAAAATGGAAAAGAGAGAGAGAGGACGTAACAGTTACAGCACATATGAATCTATGATGTTATTTCAGCCTTTAGAATCTGTAGTCGTACATTTTATTATTGAGATATCTATATTGGTTCCTATATGTCACCTATTTTTTGGGACATATTTTATATTTTATCACACATGTGCCTTCTTTTGACATCCTGCCACCATCCCCAAAATCAGGCAAACATCATCTGGCCTGGAAACTCATCCCACTGTGCAACACTGTCCCCATTCTAGGAAGTTTATGGAACATAGGTCTCAGAACTTACAGGCCACGTCTTAGTGTATCAATGATGCCTCAGAATGCTGCAATTCTATGGTTGCCCTTTGCGGCCTCTGCCAACGTTGAGGTGGACAAACTTTATATGATGCTTTTGCACTAACATAGATGCATAATAGAGATAGACTTGTTTATTCCTAAATTGCAAGGATTTATATCTTGTCTATGTTAATTAAATCTCTCTCCAATTTATGAGAATGGATTTTTCAGGAAGCATATTAATTGGTCCCTTATTGCACAAAGAGAATGTCGTTTTGCTTCTGAAGACAATTTTCATTTTTTTTAGAAATTCATGCACTAATTGATTATGTGAGGATTTTTTCTATAACATTGGCATTCTTAGTGGCTAGTGTTATTGGATGATCCACATCAATGAGGCCTTGGAGGTTGGCACAAAGGACAAATTCCCGACTCAGCTAATGAGGTTGGATGAGTTATGACTAAGAGTTGTGCAATAGAACAGGGCACGACCAAGTACTTCTTCAGTGCAAGAAAATTGAAAGTATGTGAATAAATAGAAAACTTTATTTACAGATAAATGAAATGTAAATGAACAGTAGTGTACAAAGCACTCATGTAACAGAGTTGGCACCAATATCAAACTCTAGGCTATAGGTTCTAGGTCGTAGGTTGCAATGTACATTTGACACTGAAGTGCTAAGTCCTGATCTAGGAAGAAGTCTATAGGAAAAAGAACAAAGATCCAAATGATGATGAACTACATTGGATTTTGGGTTATATACAACCATGTACATTACAGTTACAAGACTGGTGGGAAAGTAAAATGGTTCCCCTTCTAGACTAGCACAAGAAGCAGTCCAGGAAAGAAGAGTTGCATAACTGTTCACCTGCATACTTGTTGGTACCAGGTGGCAGGAGAACTAACAGCTGAAATTATCAGTTGTTGTTGATCAGTTGTTAACAGTAGAAGATTTGTTGGGTGAGTGCTAATGTGTAACTTTGGTGCTAGGCGCAGATGCTTGGCATCTCTCTGTGTTCTGGGCTTGAAGCCGGAGGCACCTAAGGTTGGTGTTAACTTTGGTTGATACCATGTCCTGGTTGGCATGGCATTGGTGTCAGTTGAGATGTTTGTGCTATATTGAAGTATGGTGCTAGGTGGTTGTGTGAAGACTCCAAGTTCGTGGCAAGATGTGTGGGCTTGTTTTTGCATGGGTGTTATGACAGTCTTGGCACCATTACTGATGAGGACTCAAGCGACCCCTATTTTTCTTGAATCATTTATCCCCCCTTGAGGAACGATGGCCCCCATTGTGTCTATCTCCAAATGGGGAAAGAAATGCTTGAATCAATCAATTGTTTACCACTTTGCCCAAGTGGCAAACTGACCAGTCTTCAAAATCCTATACGTTGTGTGTTCCTCGGTGGGTGCATTTGGTGATCTGATCTGTTAATGTTAGCATCGACTAATCTGTCCAAATTTATTGGGTGTTGCACTGTTGTAGGTTCTAGCAGAGGCAGAATGTATGGATTGAGAAGATCCGCACTAAAAATTGGATGCATTCCCAAGTATGGTGGCAATTTGAGAAAAAAGGCGTTCTCACCTGCTGTGTGTAGTAGGGTTTAAGGACCATAAAGCAGGTTTTTGATCTTTTTGTGTGGGGCTGAGAACCATTACTTATACTATTGGTGCCCAAGTATGTATGGAATTGGTGATGACCATGCCGAATGTGTTGCAAGAGGCATTCAAGTTTATCTCTTCCTTAGCTTGTGTTTGTATCAGGGTATTAATAGGCACATGAAAGGCATCATACAAGGGGGTGCTAGGATGAAGCTTGAGACATCCTTGGGAGGGATTTTGTTCAACGGAGTGGTGCAAGGACTTTATAAGAGTGCTGAATGTGCAATGAATTATCATCTCAACTATGAGGATGATTGTGATTGTACACTTGAAGTAGATGCATTAGCGTCCTATTCACCACTATTGCCTGTTTGTTAGCTTGTGGATGGAAGTTAGTCACGATCCATGAGGGTGTTGAACAAGTCCCATACATGATTCCAAAACAAGCTAATGAATTTGGAAGCCTTATGGGATCAAGAATGCCAAAGCATATTCATACATTTTGGAAAAACAATTGAGCAACTTCAACAACGTCAATGCTCTAATTTTGTGGTACCATGATTGCGTCTTAGAAAATTTGTCCACGACAACAATATGCAATCATTTTGATGTTTGGTGTAAGGTAGATTGAAAAGATAATCCATTCCGATGGATTCCCAAGGTCTTGAAGGAATGAGTATTGGTGAATAGGGCCCCAAATTTTTGTTTGTTGGTTTGGCATTGTTGTAGGGAACATAGGATTAAATATGAACCTTTTGTTCTTGGTGCACTTCTGACTAGTGAAAATGTTGTAGCGTCACAAGGCTTTGCTAATGTAGAAGTGTTTTGCTACATTGGAGTAGTGAGCCTCCCAAACTATGCATTTATGAGGCAAGCTGATGGGACATAAAACTTGCTTTGAGGATAAAGAAATTCATGGCTTGAGTAATGATCAAGTATTGACTTACCAAAGTGTATCCATACATGCCAGAAAAACATTTGGGAAACTTGACCTGCATCAATGCTCTACTTTCGTAGTACCATGATTACAACTCAAAAAAGTTTTCCACCACAATATGCAATCATTCTGATGTTTGTTTTAAGGTAGATAAAAAATATAATCCATGTTGATGGTTCCCAAGGTCTGGAAGCAATAGATACTGGTGAATAGGGTACTGTTGGTTACGAATCTGCCATGAGGAAAGGATTTTGGGTTAATGCGCCGAGATTCGCCCACCAGCATGAAAGGCCGGAAGGAAGAGATGCCTTCCGGGCCAATCTCCGGAGAAGGCCGGCTCCTTTGGGGGGTTTTATGGTTTAAGCTAAGAGTGCAGGAAAGAGATAAAGGAACGGAAAGAATTTACAAATGTGATTGGAGTTTGGTGGGGGGAACTAACAGTACGGCAACACATCAATCACCATTACTTACTGCATCATAAATACAAAGCATGACCAGGAACTGCAAAACCTAAGTATACTTTCTGTATTAAGCAATGTACGCACAGCTACAATGGTCCCCTAGCAAACATTCTCCCTACAAGGAGAACTAACAGCACGACAATGCATCAATCACCACTACGGACAACAACATAATCAGAAAGCAACCAAGAGATGTCAGAGCCAGGTATATGTGTTATGCAGAGAATTTATACGCATAGCTACAATGGTCCCCTAGCAAACATTCTCCCTACAAGGAGAACTAACAGCACGGCAACGCATCAATCACCACTACGGACAGCAACGTAACACACAACTGATGGAACTGCTACCACATCTATTATATGAAGTTCAAAAGTGCTTGGCCACCAAATGCCGAAATGAATCAACAAGCCATGACACAAGCAATGCTTTAGGTATATCTGACCACCAAATGCTGAAACGAATCAACGAGCAGTGACACAGGGAAACGTAAAGCATAAAGAATAAAAGCAGTAGAACAGAACCATGCATACAATTTATATTTATAAGCGTAAGCACGGTTACAATGGTTCCCTAACAGACATTCCCCTTCCACCCCTTACAATGAAAACATGGTGGGTTTTTATAGCCCGAGTCCCTCCCGTTACATTAATGGGCACAAAGTCCCGACCAAACACTAGCCGACAAAAGCGGCGAAAGAGCTGCAAATGCTGACCTCTGTCGGATCGGACCGTACCCGCAGAGATGGTCTTCCTGGAAGTTGGACAACTAGGTGGCGGTGTGTTGGGCAGAACTTCTTCTCGGCAGAAATGCGGGTAGCTGGAGTGGGTAGAACCTCCAATCAGCTTTAAATGAGGCCACTGGCATAGGTAGTGCAGCCCATGCTCGTCCTTTTGCTCGGCACGTCTTGGCTCAAATCCCGAAGCTGGACACTTGTCAGATGATGGATGATGTCGTTTGACACGTGTCCGCCTTGAAAGGCGCTTTATCCAACTTCGCTCGGGATCGGAGCGCCATCGGGTTGCGCAGCAGAAAACAAGCAGATCGGGAAGGCCTTCATGCCTTGGGTGTATTTCCGAGTTTGTTTCCCTATCGCAGCACTCGTCAAGGGCGCACTCCGACTTCGCCGCGAAGTCGGACCGCGCACAGTGAAAGCTGGTTTCTCGCCGCCGTACGGACTTCGCCTCCAAAGACTTAGTCATTTTTCTGCCAGCCTCGCCACTCGCTACAAGGTGCGCCCAGAAAGAGGGGCGAAGTCGGACTTCGCACCAAAACTGGGCGAAGTACGGACTTCGCACCAAAACTGGGCGAAGTGCGGACTTCGCACCAAAACTGGGCGAAGTGCGAACTTCGCACCAACACTTAGCCATTTTCCAGGTCAACTGCTGTCAAATTTGAGATCCAACTGAGGGGCTCCAAGAAAAGGGGGGGAAAAAGAGAATGTAGGAAAGAGAGAGAAAGGGAGAGAAGAAGAAAGGAAAATAGAGGAAGAGGGAAAAGGAAGAGCAGGGACTCGCTACAAAATTGAAAACATTGCACCCCCTGCAAAATGTGGCAACATTTCCGGCGGCTCGCGCGGGTGTCGAGCTCGCCTCGGCGCAAAGAATCCATGCCTTCATCCATTGGGTGCAGAGGAACTTGCTTCCCCCGCCTTTTGCTGCTCTAGCTGTTCTCCTCGCGGCAACTGTTCTTCAGATTCACCTTCGTCCGTTGCCCCCTCAGAACCATCTTCCGAAGGCTCTCCAACTTTTGCTTCTGCCTCGCAGATGCGGTTGTATGCGGCCTGGGCTTGGCCCCAGGCTTCTGCTTCGAATGGCCGGTGGTCAGCAACTTCTTCTAATGCTGCGTGGAAAGCAGCGACCGCGTGTAGGTCGATGGTGAGGTATCTTTTTCCTAGCTCCTGGAAGTAGGAGCTGATCCTGCAGCACTTGGACACCATCTCGGGTGACTCGACTTTCTTGAATTGGCTCGACCCAGCCTATCAATCTCAGTCCGTATCTGCCTCAAAGGACCGCCAATTCTTTTTCACCTGCTCATGGGTGAGAAACTCACCATTCTCAACAAAGCCCGGGCACCCTAGTTCGGAAAGAGCGTGAAAGGGAGCCATACAAATGTCTCTTTCATGTTCAAATGCGTCCAGCATTCGTCTGGCAACCCTCACCTCTTCTACTTTCTTAAAATATTTATGCAAGGTTACCCTTGCATCTGCCCATTCTGCAGCGAATGAGGACATGGGGGAGAATTGGAGGCCATCGCGCTCGCGCTCCTGAAGATTTATTGCCAAGTCCAGCCATTGCTTCGCCTGGCGTTCGGCCTCCTCTACCACAGGCTTTCCCCGGCGTAAACTTCTTGAATTCTGGATGCGAAATCCATAACTGACATAGCCTTATACGTGTGGGGCTTGCATCCCCGCAGCAGATCAGCCCGCATCCCCTTAACTTTGCTCTTCGAAAAGACCGTCGCTTGAGATGCTCTCTCTGCAGATTGCGACCGCGCTCGTTTCAAAGACTCCCGGAGCCGAGAAATCTGCTCCAAGGCTGCCTCGCTTTCCGTTGCGGCTTGTTGCCGAGAAGCGGCCAGCCGGGCTTTTAGTTCATCTATTTCTCGCTGCGCCGCTCCAGCCTGCTCGATGGACCCGGATAGGTCCTCTTCAAGCTGTCTTGTCTTATCCCGCAACCCGAAAAGCTCTTCCCCGTTCCTCCGGACTCTTGACAAGGAGATTGTCCGCTTTACGAATGATTCCCCGAATCTCGTATTGCTTGTCGATATCGTCAAAGCTCTTCTCCTTTGTCCGGAGCTCGTAGTCCGCCCTGGTCATTTCCCGGAGAGGCTTCTTCACTTTCGGGATTATCTTCTCTGTTGTAAGCACTCTCCTCTCAAAGTTAAACTTGGTGCGCTTTACCGGGGCGGCTATCTCTTCAGGTCTCCTCCGCTTCAGGTTTTGGAGGAAAGAGATAGGGTACTCTACAACTCTCGTTGCCAGAGGCAAGTCGTCCGTATTCTGGAGGTCGTCCATGAAGTCTGGTTCCCCCAGCCTAGGGTTCTGCTGAGACGTCTCTCCTGCGGGAATGGGATCAGGAGGAACCGGACGGACTTTGGAAGGATCGGCCGCTTCTGAGGGCGACCGGGTAGTGGAGATGGGAGCGGCTGATGCTGAAAGGGTTTCAAGCGGCTGAGGCGGTGGATGTAACGGTGAATGCACGGCTTCAGCACTAACCTCAGGCGAAGGGTTTGGGGTTTGACTCAGAGATAGGGAAACGTTGGGGTTCTGAGCAAACTGGTCGAAAGAATGGGGGCCGCTAGAAGGGTGTGGAGACGGGGAGGAAGATGCGGCCACGGCTTGCTCGGATTGAGCGGGAGATGGAGTAGGAGTAGGGCTAGATGAGACCAGAGAGAGTGGGGCAGCAAACGTACCTGCGAGCTCCGCCTGAGCCGATGCTGGATGGATGTCTGCGATTCTGGTTCCGGCGGCTGGCTCGGGACTGCCCAGAGAAACACGCTCTGGAGCGGCTGAACGCGGCTGCGGCTCGCGATCGGCTGTTGCACCGTCAGACTAGGTCGCCTGATCTTTTCAACTCTCTTCCTCTTCTTTTCTTCTGGAACAATGGCCGGATCGGGGGAAGGAGATGAAGCAGGTGCAGCAGGCGCTGATGTTCCCACGGTGAACTTGTACCGGGGTTTGACTTGCAGAAGGTCTGCCGCAACCGGTCTGCTCTCTGGCGGCGCTGGCGCATTTTGTGCTCGAAGGGTCACCTCGGGCGTTGACTTGATCGGTTTCTTCGCCTTTTCGTGCGCCGCCTTGGAAGCCACGGGCTGCATTGGGTCCACTTGGATGTCTGCTGGGCCCGCGCTGGCAGTTGCCGAAGTGTACAACTGTTGGGAGGAAGACCCTCCTTTATAACCCTCAAAGGGACCTCGGGGAACGTAATCTTGATATGCGAACGGCCGCCACCGTCATGGTGCTGGGTCATATAGAACCGAAAAGTCGTCATCAACGGCCAGATTTCTCCCCGGTGGATTTGTCGTGCCGCGTGCGGCACCTCATCTTCCAAAGATTCAATAATCTTTTCTTTTGGCCGCTTAAGGCCTCGCTATCTTGGAGATGAATTTTTTAAACCCCGGAGAAGAGAACTTGTGGTCCGGGTTTCGCTTGGGGTCATATGCTACCTCCTCGCAAGAAAAATCCCGCCACGGAGGCGAAGCTTCCATCAAGTCAATTTCCCGACCAAGGTCAACATGGACCACATCGCATCTGTCTTCGATTATATCCGCCCGGGGGCAGAGATGCGTGAACTTTCCCCTTATCCCGTACGGGTCGTACTTCCAGCGCTGCGGCAGCAGAATCAGACCAATGTCAAAAAGCTCCCGCTCGAGGTAGACATGCTGTCCTACCTCGGAAATCTCAACGTTCGCCCAGGAAAGAGGATATTGAAAAATCTGGCCTCTTTTCTTTCCTAGGCCGAACTCCTCAACGTAATCCATCTGACGGGCAACCTCCATCCCAAACTGATGATCCGTGCACCAGTAGGGCAGCAAATGAGGTTTGCCCTTGAATCCGTAGATTCCGACCACAATCCCCTGCGTCAGTCTAAAAACGTCCCCGAGCTTCTGACTCAGCAAAGAGTTCGTCATTTCCCGCGGGGGGCGAGGGATCTCGCCATCGCTGAAGACTGACATGACCAATCCCAGAAAGTTGAAGTTAAACTTGTAGTAAGACCCTTTCCGGTATAGGTCATCCGTCCAGTCATAGACGGGCTGTGGCTCTCCCTTCTCGTTGACCTTCTTCAGGTTCGGGATCGGCATCCGGGAGTGCAAATGATACAAACATAGCCAAGCTAGGACAGAACTGAACCGAAATTCAGTGGACTGCTTCTTCTGGAGCTTCACCAGGCTGGAGTGGATGGCGTATGCCAGCCAGTCCGCCCAGTCGAAAAAGATGGGGCGCTTTCCACTTCTCTGCGCTGCTGGTTCGTAGGATTCTCCACACAGGAGACATTCGCAGCCGCTAGCCGGTACGGCCGTACCGACTCATCGTAGTCGCAACCGAGGATCCATGCCGTAATGGTGTATAAATATTTGCTTGAAACCTCGCCAAGGGCATGGGGCCGGTTGGCCACTGTCCAGCTGCAAGCGGGGCGTTCAGCTCTAAATTGAGGAAATCCCTCATCCGTTTTGTATGCGTGAAGCGTCCCGCTTGCTCGCCCAGATTTATCTTTCTGACGATTGTGCCGGAGTCATACTCCAACCCTGGGGCGAAAGGTGGCTAGACAGTCTCCTTGCGTAGCGCGAACAAGGGTTTACCGCTGGAGCTGCAAATCTGCCGGGTAACTGGTCTGTAATGTCCGACAATCAGGTCTACCAGCTCCGGGCATTGATGGACAGGAGGGCACAAGAACCGGAAAAGGTTTGACTTGTACGCCGCTCCGAAATGGTGAGAGGGCGAAACCTTGTCAGCCCAACTCTCCACATTTGTCCGCAGCTTAGTCAGGCTCATAGAAAACGAGCCGTCCTTGTATCCCGCCAGGTAATTTACCGGAGGTGGTGGGGCTTGCCCACGCTGTACTTTCTTTGGCCGGGACTTTGACTTTCGCTCCGGCGGTGTTTCACTTCTGAAAACACCTGGCCGCGGTAAATCCTCGGGTTCGCACCCTTCGCTGGATTGCGCTGGCATTGATATCTTTCCTCCCGTCCATCTCTCCGAAACAACAATAATTACGAATTCAGTGGCGTCCGTAGTGCATTTCGCATCACAGGAATAATCTGCGCAGTTTGGCATGTCCGGATGCATCTGACCCCCTTTTCTAGATAATGACAAGCGTCATTAATGTCGCGCAGAGGGGGTAGGTCGGCCGGCAAGTGAAGGAGTTATGTTTCTTGGGTGGCTGCGCAGAGAATGTTTTGAAAAAGGTATCCCGGCTGCCGTGCCATGCTTTTTTGATTGCACTTTTCATTGAGGACTGTGCAATCATTAAATTTATCTTGAACGCCGCGCCATGGCTGACGTCACTGCCGCAATCTGGGCACACTGCTCAAGAAAAAACCCCTTGGTGCGGAAACCCATCTCAAAACGGTCGCAATGCGCCTTGGGCCCAGCTTGGAGCTTTTAGAATATTTTATTCATTTTTTTAAACAACTGTCCAAGCTGGCCCAGAAAACAAGGCGCAATCGGACTTCGCCCAAAGTTGGGCGCGATCCGACTTCGCCAGCGCAGTCGGACTTCGCCCAAAAATCGGGCGCAGTCCGAACTGCGACTTGCATTGAGACTGTTCCTTTTCTTTTTCCTACCGCGCCCGAGGGTTGAGCGCAGTCAGACCTTTACAAACTTCGGAAGAGAGGCGAACACTTAGAACTTTACTGCCCCTTTGGATCGGGTGCACGAGCTGCGCTTAAACAATGGAGCGCGTTCGGACTTCGCTCGAAGTTTGGGCGAAGTTTGAACTTCGCACGAAGTTTGCACTTCGCGTGCGAGCTGCGTGCAGTTCGTACTTCGCGCGCAAGCCGGCCGAAGTCGGACTTTGCACGTGAAGTCGGACTTCGCTCAAAACTGAGCGCAGTCCGATCACTCGTGCCTTTGTAGTTTTTTCTCCCTTCAAACTTCGCTTTTTTGCTGGCGTGCAGCCCGACTTCGCTGCGAAGTCGGGCAGCGGCCAACACTTAGACGTTTTTTTTCTTTCTTCTTCACTCAAGCAGCCCCTTCACGAACTTCGCCCCTTCTGAGGGGCGACAACAGACTTCGCTGCGAAGTCTGTATTCTCTCCCATGTCGCAGTTTGGCTCAAACAAAATAAAAAACTGAAAGCTGGAAACTGTACATGCTGGAAAACAAAAATGCATAAGGGAAATTTTTACAAAGAAGGGCCACTCGGGCACCTTCAACAGCGGTAAATTTTTAAGTGGAACCCGTTAACGAGGATAGGTAGGCGCCGACCCTCCATATCCCGAAGTACATAGGCATTGAACTGGTTCACCCGGCAATCTGATAAGGGCCCTCCCGCAGAGCATCAAACTTCCCGTGATTGCCCGGCTTCGCCTTATATGAGTCCCACTTCAGCACCAGGTCCCCGATTTTAAAAACTCGGGCAGTGGTGCCTTTTGCAAACCAGCCTTGAGTGGCTGCAATATGATTAGTGAAGGCCTGGTATGCTTTTTCTCTGTCTTCTTCCAACTGCAGGAGTTGGCACGACCTGTCGTCTACCGGGTCTCCACTGCTCCTGTCTTCGTCCAACATCCATAGGGCAGGGATTTCAATGTGGGATGGCATGACAACCTCTTTGCCATAGACGAGCGCATAGGGGGACGTTTCGATGGATTTCTTGAATGAAACTCGTCCGCCCACGCACCCGGTTCAGGAGTAAATGCCAAGTCCGCTTGTTTCTCACAATGGTCCTCCGGATGATTTTCGGGAGGTTCTTGTTAGTAGACTCGGCAAGGCCATTCCCTCGCGGGTAGTAATTAGAAGACATCTTGTGATAGATGCCAAGTTTGCCATGTACTCCGTGAGTACATCCGTGAAACCCGTACCATTGTCTGTCACAATTGACTCTGGAACCCCGAAGCGGGTAATCAGGCTCTCAATGAACCTGATGACCGTTTCTTGGTCTGCGTTCTTGGTCGGGATTGCCTCTGCCCACCGTGTGAAGTAATCGGTGGCTGTAAGAATAAACTTGTGTCCGGCAGAGGAACTAGGCGAAATCACCCCAATGAAGTCTAGACCCCATTGCTGGAACGGAGTCTCGGCCTGAATCGGTTGAAGGGGCAGGGGTGCTTTTCTGTTTCGCCAGCAAACCTCTGGCATTGATCACACTTGGAACAGACCGCATGAGCGTCTGTAAATAGAGTGGGCCAATAGTACCCGGCTCTAATTATTTTTAAGGCCGTAGGCCTTGCGAAATGATGACCCCCAAGCATCCCGAAATGAAAATCTCCGAGGACATTGGGCTGGTCGGATTTTCTGACGCACCGCAACAGGATGCCGTCGATGTTTTTGAAGTAAAGCCCTCTCGGGGCGAAGAGTGTACTTAAGTGCACCTAGCCGAAATCTCCTTCGTTGTGAGGCGTTCAGTTGATCTGGACATCTTCCGGTGCAGAAATATCTCACCAGTTCATCTGTCCAATCACTCCCCTCCGATAAGGAGTTGGCTAGGTAGATGCGTGTCGCTGTGTCCTCCCACTTACAGGCGGAGATGCCGGCTACAGCGCTTCGGGCCAATTCCTGACACAAGGCTCGGCCCCTGATAAGCTTGGTGGGCCGCACTTCGATGTCGAACTCCTGGATTTTTGCAATCCATCCCGCTCTCTTGTGACCCGGTTCTCCTTGTATGATGAAGCTTCGAACGTCCGGTGAATCACAAAGACAGCTGTTTTGCTCCGGGAGACAAAATGCCCGAACTTTCGGAGGGATTTCATAACAGCGTGAACTCGCCGCTCTATAAAGTTGTACTTTTCCTCATGCGGCTGAATCACTTGGCTCAGGAACGCTATGGGGCGCTCCTCGCCATCGTCTCCTTTCTGAGTTAGGACTGCAGCCGTAACTTTCGGGTTCTCCCACTGCATAAAGGATGAAGTCCTTGGAGTAGTCCGGGTTTGTCAACACCGGAGCTTGCGCAATTCGAGCCTTGATTTCCTCGAAGGCTTGCTCTCTCTCATCAGTCCATTCGTAAATTGTATCTTTTTTCAGCAGTTCGGCCATAGGCTTGATCACTTGTGCGAAGTCCGGAATGAACTTCCGCACGAAGTTAATCTGACCGAAGAAGGACTGCAGCCCTTTTTATCGATGGGGGTTGGCAAGCGAAGGAGGGCTTCGCTCCGTCGTGGTCAATGGCGAGGCCTTCCTCGGAGATGACATGTCCCAACAACTTTCCTTCTTTTACCACGAAGACAGACTTCTTCGGGTTTATAGAAATGCCGAATTCTCGACACCTCTCAAATATTTGCCGTAGGTGGGAAACATGATCCCCTCTTTGGTGAGAGAAAACAGTCATGTCATCAAGGTAGATAACAATGATCTTATTGAGCAGCTCTCGGAAGGCCAGGTCCATGGCCCTTTGGAATGTGGCACCAAGCATTGGATAAGCCAAAAGGCATGCGCTGATAGGCGAACGTCCCCCACTTGGTGGTGAACGCCGTCTTATGCTGGTCCTCATCTTTGACCCAAATCTGGTTGTAGCCGAAAAATCCATCTAAAAGTGAGAATCTCTGGGCTCCAGCAACGATATGTAGAATCTGGTCGATTTGGGGAAGCGGATAGTGGTCCCTGAGGGAAGCCTGATTCAGGTTTCTGAAGTCGACATAGAGACGAATGTCGCCATTCTTTTTCCTCACGGGCACCAAATTCGCGACCCAGGATGAATGTTTGATGGGGTAGATGATTTTGGCCTCCAGCATCTTCAAGAGCTCGGCTTTCATCATGGCCTCAATCTTCGGATTTACGGCCCTCTGCTTCTGACGGAATGGCTTGGCGCCATCCTCTAGCTCAATGGTATGCTGGATGACATTTCTGTCATACCCCCTCAAATCCTCGTAGCACCAGGCCACGATGTCGGGGAACTCTTGGCACGTTGATCTGATCTCGCTCAAGTTCCTCCGACGTGCGCCTGTTCCGACCTTGATAGTTTTACCAGGTTCAAGTTCCAGGTCAGCATACCGCCTCGGGTCTACTTTGATCCCGTGAGATATAGCTCGTCATTCCGATCAAACAGACTCTCCAATGTAATCAGTCCTTTTGGGACATGATTATTTTTTAACCGTATCAACCCCTCATATTGCTCGTCATCGTGGTCTCTACCTTCGATTGAACCAACTTCGTTAACCAAAAATGTGACGATCTCCTCGTCACAACTGAACACCTGCCAGTGGGTGTCCTTATCAGGCACGGAAGGCCTGTAAATAGTGCGAACCGGCTTCGGTTTCTGGACAACGTCATCAGCCGGAACGTACCTGGCTCCAACAGACGCCAGAATGTCAGCGTGTTTGTTTTTCTCACGCGATATCGCCTTGACATTCAACGAGTCGAACGACTCCATCAGGTCCCACACCCGGTTGCGGTACGCTCTAAGATAGTGCTGTTTGGAGGCGCACTTGTTCGTAACTTGGTTTCACACCAGCTCTGAATCTCCAAAGATCTCGCAGTGTTTAATCCCCAGCCTCTCCGCCTTTCGCAAACCCAAGCACAGGGCTTCGTACTCCGCCGAGTTGTTAGTGCAGCTCCAGGCCAACCTGTAGGTATAGTCCTTCTGGATTCCGGTCGGAGAAACCAGAAGCACCCCTGCACCGGCGCCATTTTTGCATCGCGCGCCGTCAAAGAAAAGCTTCCACAGCTTCTCGGTGCAGGTCCTACTTCCTTTGTCAGCCGACTTGTCAAGCCTCTCGGGCCGTACGATGGAGTAACATGCCTCGCTCCGTCTCAATTACGGCATTGAAGTCCCGCAAAGAGAACTCATCTTCAAGCCGTAGCACTTCGAAGGCTTGCTCGTCGACTCTACCGTCACCAGCTCTTCCTCCGACAACCGGACCATGCAAGTCCAACTCTCCTCCGGTATCTTCTCTACTAGGAAGGTGGAAGGCTTCTCATTGAAGATTTTTAGTCTCCTTCCTTTGAATGGCACTTCCATATGTGAGTAGTCTAGAGACAGGTACCCGCCCAACTTCGCAGTGAACTCCCGAGAGAGACACATGCCGAAGTAGGGAGCCAAGTCAACAACCACGACCTCTTGGATGACCACGATGTCGAGAGCCTTGTGCAGCCGGATAGGGATGTCCTTTATGACACCAACTGTCTTGACAGGGGTGCTCGTCTAATTGCAGCACGCCTTGGCTGCTCCGTGTGTACTCCATCCCGATCTCATCGCAGACGGCCTTCGGCATCACAGTCGTGGAAGCACCAGAATCCACCATGCAGTTGTGAACTATGTGCCCTTGCATCCGTAAAGACAGATAAAAGGGAGGCGGTCTGTTCTTCCCAGTGGCTGAGACTGTCAGAGGTTGAACCAGGACAGCGGGCTGTATCTGCTTGCCGCTCTTCATGTTCTTCAGAGATTCTTGCAGCAGATCCACCTGGCCTGGGAGCAGAAGAGCATCATACATGCTGATTCTAGCAGGTGTTCTTTTCAACTCGTCTACTATGCTGTAGCTCGAGGTACTAGCTCCTTCTGCTTCTTTTGTCGGCTCATACTTCGTCCGGCATCGCCGGGTAGCCTCAACTCGCCGTCTCTTGGTCGAGATGGGTACTTCAGCCTTCTCCCCGGGCTTGTTCTTTGGTTTCACTGGAGGCCGAGGTACGGGAGCTTTAGCCGGAACCGGAGCTTTTGCTATAGGAGGCTTGGCTGGAACAGGGGCAGCCTTTGCCGGAGGAGGCTTGGCGGGAGCTTTATCTTTGGATGCCTTCTCCTGGGCTGTGTAGGGCCACAACCGTTTGTACGGTGGCAGCCCATCGGGCTGCGGTTTTTCTCTTCTGGCATAAACTTGCAAAGGCTTGGCAGCATCTGCGGTTTTCTTTTCTTCCTTGGCGGGCGGCACTAGATTCTCCTCTGGGAGGGCAAAGTTGGCTTCGCCGTCCAGGATCATGTAGAGTTCATCGTCCTCTATGGCGCTGCCGGCCAAGGTCTGGATGTAGTGCTGGTGCAATGTGCAGTCTTCCTCCGAATGCGGGTCATTGCACGTAGTGCACTCGCTTAACCCGGTCGGAAGGACCAGTGGGTCTTCTATAGCAAACATTTCTCGGAGGCGGACGCCTCTGCAACTGGTGCTCTGGGGGCTTGTCTTTTGTCAGCGCCGAGGGCGCATATGGCCTCCTAGGAGCGAGGTCCATCTGGGCCTGCTTCTTCTTCAGAGCGGTCATGTCATTGGACATGGCATGATATCCTGAGGCCAAAGCCCGCACCTCCTGGAGGATTGTATTCTGAATGCTACTGTCAGGAGGCGGCAACTGTGCCGGTGGAGGCAATGCGGCTAATGGAGGAGGGTTGGAATAAGGTGCGTACTGAGGGGGAGCAGGAAGTGCTGGAAAATGCGGAGCAGGAGGAGGCGGGTGAGGATAATGCAATTGAGGCGGGCCGTAAGGAGTTACGACCGGCGCCGGATTCCACTGTTGCTGGGGTTGCTGTCCTGATGTGGACGGCGCACCACCAGAAGCAGGAGGATACTGGGATCTGGGGAAGTCAGGATGAATGGGTTCCCGCACCTCGGACGGGAGTCCGCCGATAGAAATAATGTCGCCTTCAGCTTGTCGGGCAGCCTCGTACGGAGCAGGAAACTCGTCTATTCTGGCAATCTTCAGCAGGAGGCATATGTCTGAGTTGAAGGATCTCAGATAGTAGTGAGCAGCCATGCCAGCTGAAGGCCGAAGTTCGCGAGGTACCCGTTTCCAGGATCTCGCAAACCTGATGTTGAAGTCAGACACCTCCTCTTGAGGGTGTCTCTCGGATACTTTGGAACCGATGCAAACAAAGAAGTAGGGTCAGCAGACTCGTTGCATCCTTTCACGAGCCTTCTGGCAAGCTGGGGCCACCTTGTGATGGATCCCTCTGGCAGCGATCTCCACCAGTAGAGAAGCTTTCCCCTCAGGGAAAGGGCCAGCAGACGGGTCTTCACACTCTCATCGTAATGGAATGTAATGCGGCCAGGGCAAGGATGTCCTGGATGTGCTCGTACGCCGTCTTGCCGTAGCCGTCGTATGTAGGGATAGACTTTAAAGCAGCAGGGGGCACAACTTGCTGTCCGACCAGGGCCAAGGGCCCCGTAGAGTCCACCGCCGGGAAGAGATCATCGTCATTCTGCTGTTGAGCAGCCATTTCTTCTTCTTCTCCGTCGTCGGTTGTGTACTCAGTGTCGGTACTTTCCGAGGATGCAGATGCTTCTTCTTCCTCGGCCTCTTCTATTTCGTACTCAGCTCCGCCGACCTCGGCTTCGGCTTCTTCTTGAATTTCAGCCTCGGCTTCGTCGACACGAGCTTGCGGATCAGCCAGCCTGGCAATTTCGCCTCGAGCGTTGATGTCCAGTTCGTAAAAGTCAGGCGGGCTTCTCGGATCCCTTGCTCGCCACCTTCTTGTTTGCATGAAGGTGCTAGGACCGGTCTTTCGGACTCAGAGGATTTGTTCGTGCAGAGTCGCCAGGTGCTCAGATTTCGAACAGCAATGAAGCGAACACCGGTGCTTCAATTCTGTTGGGGGTGAGAAACTTCCTTGTCTCACCAAGTGCTCAGAAACCACTGTCGCACCAGGTGGAGACTGATCAGAAAATATCTCTTCAAATGTGGGACCCTGGTCCCACCGGGCGTGCTAGAGAAACTGTTGGTTACGAATCTGCCATGAGGAAAGGATTTTGGGTTAATGCGCCCGCATTCGCCCACTCAAGCATGAAAGGCCGGAAGGAAGAGATGCCTTCCGTGCCAATCTCCGGAGAAGGCCGGCTCCTTTGGGGGGTTTTATGGTTTAAGCTAAGAGTGCAGGAAAGAGATAAAGGAACGGAAAGAATTTACAAATGTGATTGGAGTTTGGTGGGGGGAACTAACAGTACGACAACACATCAATCACCATTACTTATTGCATCATAAATACAAAGCATGACCAGGAACTGCAAAACCTAAGTATACTTTCTGTATTAAGCAGTGTACGCACAGCTACAATGGTCCCCTAGCAAACATTCTCCCTACAAGGAGAACTAACAGCACGGCAACGCATCAATCACCACTACGGACAACAACATAAACATAAAAGCAACCAAGAGATGTCAGAGCCAAGTATATGTGTTATGCAGAGAATTTATACGCACAGCTACAATGGTCCCCTAGCAAACATTCTCCCTACAAGGAGAACTAACAGCACGGCAACGCATCAATCACCACTACGGACAGCAACGTAACACACAACTGATGGAACTGCTACCACATCTATTATGAAGTTCAAAAGTGCTTGGCCACCAAATGCCGAAATGAATCAACAAGCCATGACACAAGCAATGCTTTAGGTATATCTGACCACCAAATGCTGAAACGAATCAACGAGCAGTGACACAGGGAAACGTAAAGCATAAAGAATAAAAGCAGTAGAACAGAACCAGGCATACAATTTATATTTATAAGCAGAAGCACGGTTACAATGGTTCCCTAACAGACATTCCCCTTCCACCACTTACAATGAAAACATGGTGGGTTTTTATAGCCCGAGTCCCTCCCGTTACATTAATGGGCACAAAGTCCCAACCAAACAATAGCCGACAAAAGCGGCGAAAGAGCCGCAAATGCTGACCTTTGTCGGACCGGACCGTACCCGCAGCATGGTCTTCCTGGAAGCCGGACAGCTAGGTGGCGGTGTGTTGGGCAGAACTTCTTATCGGCAGGAATGCGGGTAGCTGGAGCGGGTAGAACCTCCAATCAGCTTTAAATGAGGCCACCGGCATAGGTAGTGCAGCCCATGCTCGTCCTTTTGCTCGGCACGTCTTGGCTCAAATCCCGAAGCTGGACACTTGTCAGATGATGGATGATGCCGTTTGACACGTGTCTCGCCTTGAAAGGCGCTTTATCCAACTTCGCCCGGGATCGTAGCGCCATCGGGTTGCGCAGGCAGAAAACAACGCAGTCGGGAAGGCCTTCATGCCTTGGGTGTATTTCCGAGTTTGTTTCCCTACTACGCACCTATCAAGGGCGCACTCCGACTTCGCTGCGAAGTCGGACTGCGCACAGGTGAAAGCTGGTTTCTGCCGCCGTACGGACTTCGCTCCAGCACTTAGTCATTTTTCTGCCAGCCTGCCAGCCTGCTACAAGGTGCGCCCAGAAAGAGGGGCGAAGTCGGACTTCGCACCAAAACTGGGCGAAGTGCGGACTTCGCACCAAAACTGGGCGAAGTGCGAACTTCGCACCAACACTTAGCCATTTTCCAGGTCAACTGCTGTCAAATTTGAGATCCAACTGAGGGGCTCCAAGAAAGGGGGGGGAAAAGAGAATGTAGGAAAGAGAGAGAAAGGGAGAGAAGAAGAAAGGAAAATAGAGGAAGAGGGAAAAGGAAGAGCAGCACTGCTACAAAATTGAAAACATTGCACCCCGTGCAAAATGTGGCAACAGTACCGATTGTTTGTTCATTGTTCTGCAACTTTGGAGGGAACATAGAATTTGATATGAAGCTTTTTGTCCTCGTACTTTTTTTAGTTGGCGAAAATGTTGTAGCATCACAAGGGTCTTGCTAACATTGAGGTGTCTTGCTACCTTGGAGTAGTGCACCTTCCAAATTAGGCATTTGTGAGTCAAGACTAACTTGCTCTATACTAGTTGGTGGTGTGTACTTGAGTGTGGTTTAGACAATCAACTACTTGGTTTTCCTTACCCTTGCGATGTTTGATTACAAGGTGAAATTATTATGGATATTTCATCCCTTTCATAGTATGTGCATTTTCTAACATACTTTAATTACGTAGAAATTGCATAGGTTTGTGACCAAGATGGGAGGTTTATGACCGAGATGGACAATAGTCTCATTACCTATAAAATAATAATATCATTGTCAAACAAGTTGCATGATGGCATATGGTTCCTTCTCACATATAGAATAACAGTGGCATGTTTCGTTGAAGGTTTCAGAATGATGAGCAACAAGGTGCCTATGTTGAAGTGTCAATCTCGAAGGGATGAGTGTTGTTTGGCATGACTAGCACTGACTTTGAATATATGCACTTCTTTAGCTCTTCAAACACTTGTTGAAATAGAGTCCACATGAATGTTGTCTTGCCACACATGATTTGGTTGAGTGGTCACAAAACATGTGAAAATATGAGAACAAACGTATGGTAAAAGTTTGTTAAGGCCCCAAAACTTTGGAGCTTTGTCAAATTTTAGGAATGAGCTATTCCTAGATGATGCATATCTCTACTTTGTCTATGTGAATCCCTTTAATGTCAACGATATAGCCAAAGTAAGATATATTTCTAACATCAAAGGTACACTTGGTCACGTTGGCTTGAAGCGTATGTTGTCATAATGTGACTAAAAGTTAGCAAAATGTTCAACGTGTTTCTCCCAAGCCTTACAAAGGATGAGTATAATATCTAAGTAGATGATCATAAAGGAACATGTGAAGGATATGAGCATGTTATGTGGGCTCATGAATGGCATAAGTGCATTGGTCAGCCAAAAGGCAAAATGAATCATTCAAACAATTCCTCCTTTCTCTTGAAAATCGTGTTCCAAATGTTTAAAGGATTGCTTGGAACCTAATGGTACCCTAAATTTAGGTCAATGTTGGTGAAATATCAAGTTCTTTGGAGGTGGTCACCATCTTTTGTGAGCCTCATGCTAATGAACCCCCACCAATAGATAACTTGCCTTGATATCTTCAGTGTTGGAAAAGCAATTCGGTAATTCTCAATGAAAGGATTTGCAGAGTAGTAAGCTTTCAAATGTTATTGCGAATTATCCAACTCTTCAACATTAATAGAGCTTGAGAAGAAAGGAATGTTGATGTTCGTTTGCACCTTGAGTGGTCTATGGCTCTGAAAAGGTGCAGGAATAGAGGTTGTGGTTGAGGGTGCTCTCATGTTGATCATGGGATCCTAAATCTGCCCAAACAAAGTGTTCATTTGCTCTTCCAATGCATCTCAAGTAAGTATTTGAATTTTGGGCTTTTGGTCCCTATTGAAGATGAGATTGTACCTTTATCCATATTTGCATGTGAACAATTTCTTTACGGTACTCAAACATGGAACTTGGTGTGAGGCCTTTTGTCTAATACCACAAGCATGTATGATAGGATATTTAACGATGAGACACATTAAAGGGATCAACTCAGGTAGAAGTAATTGCGAGAACAAAAATTGAAATTTGGAAAAACAGGAGAGAAAAATAAGTGCTCTAGTACCAATTGATCAACACCAACAGGGCCCAAGGTGTAATGAAGGACAACTTCTTGAGTCCACTAGTGAGGTTGGATGAGTTATGACAAAGAGCACAACCAAATGCTTCAATGTTAGAAAATATGAAAACTTTATTTATAGATAATGCAAATGTAAATGAGTAATAGAGTGTAAAGTATGCATGCAACTAGTGGGCAACAACATTAAACTCTAGGCTAGAGATTTTAGGTGTTGGGTTACAATGTTTGCTAGGCATTGAAGTTCTAAGTCCTCATAAAAGAAGAAGCCTATAGGGAAAAAACAAAGATCTAGAAAAATTCTGACAATGTTGGATTTTGGCTTATATACAACTATGTATATAATAGCAATATTAGTGGGAAATTCAAATGGTTCCCCTTCTTGGTCTACACAAGAAGGAATTTAGAAAAATCTTCACTTGCCTTCTTTTTTGGCATCAAGTGGCAGGATGTTCGATAACCCAATTTGTTAGTTCTTGATTAGCCACTGATGTTGAGTGCGTGGAAGATTCACTTTGTGATTACTGGCATTGGCTTGGAATCACTTTGTGTTTTGGGCTTTGATGCCATAGGCATTGGAACCATGCCCAAGTTGGGGGTAGCATCACTCGTTGCAACTTCTATGTTGGCATTGGCCTCGCTTGAGATGTTGGTGCCATCTTGAAGTATGGTGGTAGATTGTTTTGTGAAGAGTCAACATGGGTGCCAAGATGTGTGGGCTTTTGCATGGACTTCAAGACAATCTTAGCACCATTACGAATGAGAACTTGAGAGACCCTTACTCCACCTAGACCATTGCCATTGGAGATAAGCATTATGTGTACTTTGTAAAGCACCATTATGAAGCGAAACTATGATAATTGGCTTCCTATTTTTAAAAGTCAAGAACTTGGGCAAAGGTACATGATGTGTGCATGTCAATGTTGGTGCGAGTATACATTTTTTTCCAAGTATTAGGATGTAGGGATTAAATAGCATACACATCTAATATGATCACATAGAAAAATATAACTAGGAAGAAACAAAGAAAAAATTATATTAATGTCCACAAATGATTGAAATAGGCCAACAAGACTTAAAAGTGCAAGGTACAATAGAAAGCAAGAGTTTCAAAAGCCACTCCAACATATGACAATCTAGTAGGTGGCTTAAAGTAGGAAAAAAGGGTTCTATGTAGTGGGTTGACCCAAAACATGTAAATTGTAGATAAATTAAAAGAGATAAAGCCATATAATGCAAATAACCATGAGGAAGTAAGAGCCAGTGTGAAAGAATGAAGATAATGAAGATCAAAGATGGCTCTAGGTGAAAAATATTGTGGAGCAGAAGGATCAACATCCTCACCAGTCAATATGATAGGGTCAATACAAGATCTGATCTGATGATTTTTTTTGAAGAATAGAGTCCATAGTTGAGAAAATCGGAATTGGCAAAAAATCGACAAGGCAAAAGAATTGGAAAAAAATTGGGAATTGGCAAAAAATGGGTAAAAAATCAATCCAAAAAAAAACCGAAGAAAATGCTTTTTTTCATTGACAAAAAAAATAATGCGCTTTAGTGTTTTGTGGTAGCAGGTAGGTAGATCTCTTCAGTTTGGAACAAGCAAAATGAGGCAAAATGAAAAAAGCAAGCTATTTATGCCATTTCCTCTAGCCATGCTGCTGTGGCAGATTTTTTATCGGCAAGGGCAGGAATCGACAAAGATCAGGTTTTTATCGGCAAGGGCAGGAATTGACAAAAATCGGGTTTTTTTGCAGATTTTCTCAACTATGGAATAGACTAGGCTATTTGGTCTTTGGTGGGCAATTCGAGAAAGAGGGGTATACCTCCTAGAAACTCCTTTAGCATCCATGGTTAACGACTATCTAGAAGTAAAGAGAAAGTTAATGTTTTTGTCCTAGCAGCTACATTTATGAGCAAAACGTAGTAGTTGACCCTCCACTACCTTGCTTATGAAGGGATGTCATCTCATCGAGTTATCACCATTGTGTAGGTAACTTAAAAATCCGAAGAGATCCCTTCAAGTGTTTGAACATAATGAAAGAAGATAATCAACCTAGTAGACTTGGGAGTCTCTTTATAAAGCCCAACATTTGAAAGTGACCATTGGTCAAAGATAAAGGGCTAAGCACCTCTACTTTAGATAACAGAAAAAGGTATCTCGAGTATCTCCTAAATCTTTTCATGACACAATATTTCTCATGGTTGTCATAGTAGTTATGGTACTTTGTCTTCACTTGGAGAAAGAAACCATTAGAAATTCTATCAACTTGTGGATTTTGATGGTTGTTGTGACTTACGATAAGTGAAAGAATACCTCAACTAGCCAAGGGGAATCGTAAGGCCATGAGAGCAAGGATGTTGAAAGTACTTTGTCTGAATGATAATACCATCAACAATTTGCAAGAAATGCTTAGCACAAAACTCCGTTTTAGGGTTGTGAGGTTGCAAGAGAGAGATCCAAGTGAACTGAATATGTTGTCAATAAATATCTGCTTTGAAAGCAACTTTGTTAATCACCTGCTTTAAAATAATGTGAGGGGCATCTTATGAGTATGTAAAGGAAGCAAGCTTATCTATGGAGATGTTGATAGATTGGTAAAGTAAACTATTTACAGCTTAGTAACATCACTGTTGTTCAAGGAGGTATGAGGTAGCAAACCAATACAAAGAACAAAATGTAATTTCCCCCCTGTTCTGATATTTTTAATATTTGGGACACTATATTGTTTCTTAAAATCAGAAAATACAACTCCAGGAAACAGGAAATAACTAACAATTTTATTTTTTCAAATTTCTTTCAAAATAGGGTTCAGATTACAATATTTTAAAAATATAATCTTTCCACAATATGTCTGCAAACCCTTGAAATATACTAAATCAGCAAACATGGAAAGATACCTCTGAAGACTGATGAAGCTCCAAGTGTGAATCCTGTGTGAATTCACCAACAGAGAACTGGGGTTTCGTCCAGCTCCAAAAATCTGAGGGGTTTCATCCTCAGCCACACCGTTGGGTTTCCGTCCCTTCAGAGAAGAAGTCTCAGCCACTGGCCTCAAACTCTAGAGGAAATAACTACAATCCAGAATATAATGAAATGAGACCAAGCAATCGAATAAATAGACTCCTCCACAACAAACTCCTTTTGCACGCTCAATGTGGGATAAATCACGAAACATAACTCTTTTTTAAGTCCCACGTCCCCTTTTTATAAAATAAGGTTTTAAACTATATAAAGTATTTAAATAATTTTATTTTATATAATTAAACCTTCGCACATTAAAAACTTGGCCTTCTGATTATCCGAGTCGCAAACTGAGGATAGATACGGACACCCATTTCAGTGAAGAATATCACTGCACCATCTGTTTTGCCTGAAACCTTAAAAACTAACTTACTAAAAATAGTAAGTCAAGGCTTTGTCCATCCGATTCAACATATGAGAGTGGATTCGAATACCCATTTCGCTCAATTATCCGCTCCCAGAACTCCAGTTAGGCTCCCCTGCAATCTGCCCTAGCCTACGGGAACCCGTGAGTAGGCTAAACTGTTCTGCACACTGACTGCCTAGAAAAAGGGGACATTACACAAAAGGCTAAATATGAACAGAGCAACTTCTTGTTCTTATTAAACCTATTAATAGTTTTTTATCTACTATTTTTTAACTTGTTTTGTAATTCATTGAAGTTGTTCTAACATATATTTTGTGTGCTTGTAAACATCTTCTATCATAGTCTATTTGTTTCATGAAGTTGCAATTCATTAACTGTGGGCTGGGACATTTTGGGAAAAAAATGTTGAGATTTGATCCCATCAATCACTATCAAAATCAATATTTGTAATGTAAAATTAACATGTACTTGATTTCATTGAATAGATTTCATTGCTGTGAACTGTCATTTGTTGCCTATAATGACTTTGACTATGATTGGAGTGCCTCACCAAATGGATTGCAGAAGTTGAGCATTTTGGCATTGAGCTTCACTGACAAATATCACAACTCCAAAACCAACTTCACGTGAAGGACACTACCATTGAAGCCCTACAATGTCAAGTCTAGGAACAAGGTGAAAAGATTGTCAAAATAGAAAAATATGAACAAACTTATCCATTTTTAATTGATGATCTTCACCATCTTCAAGAGGTCGTTCAAAAAATACAACATAAGCAAATAGAGATCCTTGTCTAACATGAGAATCTCAAAAACAAGACAAATGCTCATCAACTGTCTCTTCAAAATCAGGTTGAAGAACATAATTCAAGGGTTCAAGTGGTTGAGGGGAAAAAGAATTCTCCCATTGTGGAGTTAGCAGTGTAAGCCAAATTTAAAGAGGAAAAGGCATGTCAAGCCGATGAACACAACCTTCGAGTTCAAAGTATTCCAAAGCCTACTGATCCCTTAAAGGGCAGGGCATGATTTTTTGCATAACACATTAGATATCAAGGATGTTATCCTTGATCAGAATTGGCCTATAAAATAAAGGTGTTTTCGGTCCCAGTAGGTCCATGTTGGAACTATAATAGGGCGATATGGTCTTCCTTGGGTACATTCCAAGATGTTATTTCTTCACGAGATCTTGTTTTTATCACAAAGACCCATGAGAGCTCGAAACAATTTCTTCCAATGGTCAATGGTTACTTTTATGTTTCCGCTTTTAGGTACGTGACACGTTAATCAAGTGGCATTTGTAGTTGAAGTGGTGTGGCATGCCTCATTCGGGAATACCTTCGTCAACATGTGTCATTGGTCGCATCAAATGAGCACTCCAAATATATGTGGTTTCAGATCAAGAGGGGCCCACCCCCTCTTAGAGACATCTTCATAGTAGTATGTTATTTTCTCCCAATCCTGTTAACTTTTGCCATCCACTTTGATGGTGACCCATACTTGGATCGCTACTCGAAGATTTCTACATATTCATCAGTGGTGATGCCATTCTTTTAGGTGACTTCAATGCCTACACTAGGACCCACCAAGCATCTTTCATAATCTTACATAGGACAAGTTCAGTCACTTCGAATGCAACCCCAAGGATCTTGTGTCTAGGACCTCAGCAGATGAGAAGTATCCTATTATAACTCATGGAAAACGCTTGATTTTGTCGTGCAAGTCACAAGGCCTCTTGGTTCTCAATGGGATTCCTTGTTTCCTCACTCCTCTAGGTTCACTTGTTTTCCACATGTAGGAGGTGCGAGTGTGGTTGACTATGTCATCACCAACAGGACTTTGCTTTCTGATATTCACGACTTTTAGGTATCTAGTCAACTTCCCTTCGCTGATCATGCAATGTTGACTTTCTCCCTGAGTTCCTTCTCTTTTACCTCTCCATCCCATGATTCATTTTGTTCCTTGTTTGGCTAATGATTATGATGCTTGTCTTTCCCAATTGATGTCCTAATACCACTCTTAATTCCAACACAACAACAACCAAATATGAATTTTTGTCTCATACATTATGGGATGCAGCCCTTGACTCCTTTCCCCACACTTTTCCTCAGCCAAAGCTTGTTCATTGCATTGGTGTTTGCCCCTTGAATCTTTGCTATGATGAGGAATTTAAGTACATGCATCGAAAGCTTCGTTTTGCTTTTATCCATGAGCCTACAACTATATCTTCCATTCGAAGGGAATTTAATTGCCTCATTCGACGTAAGAAGCGAAAGTTCCTTGCTGCTACATGTTGTGAGCTTCTAGATACTCTTTATCATTCTCCCAAAGCCTTTTGGTGCATTCTTCTTCGTAGGAAGTCCCATCCCATATGCATCAATGACAAGTCTTGGGTGTCCCATGCTAATTCTTTATAAATTATCCCAAGGAAGCCCACCATTTGTATCTCTTCCCCTCCCCAACATCATATCACCTCTTCTCTTTAGGGGACATCAAAAGAGTTATACATAAATTAAGCACTAGCAAGGTTGTTGATTTTGAGGGATTTCAAGTTGAGTTCTTGATGAATGGTGTTGAAGCTGTTGGCTATCCCATTGCAGAACTATTCAATTAGGTTGTTTGTTCTGGGTTCCCTGCCTCATGATCACAACATATTATCCATCCCATCCACAAATATGGGGACTCTTCAGATCTGAATAACTATAGAACTATCATGATTGGGCACACATTTGCTAAACTTTGTGCAACAATTTGAATATGAAACTCTCAGAATTGTTGGATCAAGGCAAGCTTAGAGCAAGAGGGCAGGCTGGTTTTAGAAGGGATCATCAGAGTATTGATCATGTTTTCATTCTCAAAATTCTTATTGAGGAGGCTTGTCAATGGTCCTTTAAAGTGTTTTGCTGTTTTATGGACTTTAGAAAGGCCTTTGACAACGTTCCCAAGCATCTTTTATTTCAAGGACTACGTGACATTGGCATCTTGAAGCTGTTTGTCACTGCCATCAAGAGACTATATGAGGTAGTTGTTGGCTATTTTCGGACAACTAGTGGTTTCTCAGAGGATGTCCAAAGCACCATTGGCGTCAAACAAGGCTGTCCTCCTTCACTCTTTGGGATTTACATCGTTGAGGTTGAAGAATTTATTTATCAATACACACATGTTGACAATGGTTGCCTTCTACATCATGTCTTGATACTTATATTGCTTTTAGTTGATGATGTTGTCCTTCTTGCTCATACTCCTAAGGGCCTACAAAGACAGTTGGATGCTCTTGCTCGCTTTTGTGGCTTAAAACAACTAGTAGTCAATCTTAGCAAGGCTAAGGTGATGATCTTTAATGCATCAAAGTATACCCTATCTAAGTTTCAGTTCTTCTATAAGGGTGAGTCCATTGAGATCATCACTACTTACACCCACTTTGGGGTTTGGTTTACAGGTCTTAATCTTCAGCCAACTTCATAGTCATGCCTTTGCAAGGGATACACATCTCTCTCAGTCTTGGAATGCCAATGCTTCCATTAACACTTTCAAGACATACCTAAAAAGATGCACCTCTTTGATTGCATCATCAAACCCATATTCCTTTATGGATGAGATTTGGTGTCCAAGTCTAGGGTGCATTTATTGGGCTCACATTGAGAGGGTCCAGACTACTTCGCTTCAACTATTTATCTGATGTAAAAAACAATTTCCCAATATGTTGTTCAGGCTGAGTTTGACATTCATCCTTTTCATCTTGAGAGCATCCTCAAAATTATTTTTTAGCTTCATCGCCTTAGATCCATGGGTGACTGTACCTCAGGTCGAGAGAGATACCCATATTTGGCACTTTGCTTCTCAAAATGCATTATCTCTAGGTATCTTTTGGTCCTCATCATGGATGGCACTTGAAAGTTATTTCTCTTCTTTAGTCAGTTGGCATCTCCATAGATCAATGAACTCCTTTCAAATACTTCTTAAATGCTCCTCTTTGCCTTCTTCTTAATAAGAGGGTAATTAATCAAGTAGTCAGAGATGATGTTTATTGACTATATATTCGGATCACTTGGGTCACTCCATCTCATCCTCTTAGTCCTAAGTTGGCCTTCTACACTAAGCATTTCATGAAGATTAAAAATGGCATTATTACTTGTCCTACTTATGTTGACTGACATTGGACACATAGCCTTAAGATTCCTCTTAATCAACTCAAAGTATGCTCACATCAATTGCGGGTGGAGATGGACCACCATATTGCTTGAGAGGATAGGTATGTCGCATTTGCTCTATTCAGGTGGTGGAGATTAAAGAAAATTTTATCTTTAGGTGTTCTATTTATTATGAGATTTGAGGGAGGTACTATTGCTTGTATAGATATTCATGTGGATTGCTTGCCAAATTTTTCAGCTATCTTGACCAAAGATGCTTGGCTCTTTACCTCAAGGAAGCTATCACTCTTCAACATCAGTTATTACAGGGGAGACAGACTACTACTCGACTAATCACCTCATTCTTTCACCCTATCTTTGTAGTCGAGAGTAATAAGTGCTCATTGGAAGCTACAACTCGCCAAAATGTTGATGATAGATTTGTGCACCCTTGTTTGCATGCAAGAGTGGCTACTGGGGCTTCAATTCTTTATTCTTGCTTGCGACTGGACAAGGCTACTGTTCTTCGGCGTTGAGGTTCGGTCACCCCTCACATATCGAGGAGTTGTAGATAGGCGCAACTTATCAGTTTCTTGTCCGCTTCTATTGGTTCCATAGGCATGGATGCTGGAAGAGTCTTGAGGGATTGAACTCCATGTCCTCCTAGGATTATCCAACCAGGCCCTCCTAGTCTTGGCCATTCTCCTGGGAATATCATTAAATCCTGTGTTGCCCCTTTTGGGATAGTTGGTGATGACAACGACTGTGCTTCTACTTTACATCCCACTATAGATTAATGTTGGTGCTTGGATCCATTGGAGCTTCTTTCTATCTTTGTTTTACCTCGACTTCTAGATATCTCTTAATCATTTCTTTTAGCATGTTTTGGTTTATCCATTTTGAGTAACCCTCAAGGCTGTAATTTTATGCCATACAATTGTTCCACTTGATAGTAGTTTACACTAGATTCTTTACTCTAGTTTAGCATGTTTTTGTAGTACTTTGTGGTTACTACAATGCATTCTACTTTGTAATAGCTCTTTTTAATGAGTCCCATTGGCCTACTTTGGCCATCTGTGGACATTAATAGAATTATCTTATCTTCTTATCTCTTCATCAATTATCCTTCACTAGGTTTTAAGTGTGAACTACTCTAAAGAAATACAACCGTTATGGAGAAATAACTATAAATTAACCAGTAGCTTGGCTATATTGCTCTAGTTATCTAAAATGATTGATACCCTAGAGGTAAATTAATGGTATGAACCACATTCAAACAGCCTCTCAATTTTGTTCTCACCAATTGTGAAAAGGCTGACACACATTTCTCAAATGTTTAGGATTTGTAGCACTTGGAGTCACATAAGTTTCTCAAACCTTATCTTTTTAAGATGTTAAGAAAGTTGTGTAACACTTTTGTACACCTTCTCATAGTCATGCCTGATGTATTCAGTACATATGACTAGTTTTTTCTGATGCCAAGATACATCTGCGATATGACTTTGCCATACTTGGTACTTCATCTAGGAACAATATGGAATATTTGAGCCATATCCACATATGTTCAGATATGCTAAGATTTATATGATGGGAAGCCGGGGAACAAAGGATATTTGGCCTATTTCTCATGTTATTGTGGTAAACTTTATGTTTGTGCTATTGTTTAAGTACAAAGAAGTATCCCATCGTAAGACTTGAAGCTGACAAAGATATACATGTTTGGCTTTTAAAATAACAATATTGGTTCTTGAACACAAAGAGAAGTATAAATACAAAGAGCATTTGCTCAAAGTCTAAAATAAGCTGCAGAGGGGATATTTTAGTTGGAAGTTTATTTCAGGTAATTCAAGGTAGTAGAACATTTCATATTGTAAGAGTGGATTTCCTCTAATGGAATATCCAATACATATCCATCTAAAAGTCAATCAAAGAATGCAAAACATGGTTCTAAAGCAAGATTGTTATTGGAAGGCTTACTGTTTGGTCTTAAAATGTCAAATTTTAGAGTGAGACTATGTATATCCTTGTCATTTTTTATCAGTTAATGTGCCCCTCAAGAAAGATGAAACATGTATTTATTTAATATTATTACAAGGATATGGAGAAATATCCACCCTTGAAAGATTTCTCTTACAATAGCAATAAAATGTAGTGTGTTCCAAGTTGGCATTAGTATGCTTTAAAAACAAACACTCTTGTATATTTACATTTATTACACATATATAATACCTATGGTATTTTTGTATAGCCATGGCTGTATCGAACTTGTATCATATACAACAACTTGTATCGTATCCGACCATTCTTGAAAAAAGATTCTTATTCATATAAGCATCCTTGTCTTCGTAATTCAGTATGTGACCAAAGAATGTGGAAAAAAACATTACCCACATACTTGCCAAAATTTCCCTTTTCTTTCTCTTTTTTTTTCTAGTTTTTAATTTTTATTTTTTACAATAGGGTTTGACATGGGTGCTTGCCGAAATGAGGGTTAATGTACCCTGTGACCATATGTTCACCACTTTGTATCAATGGCATTTAGAGTGTGGGAAGGGGTGCGTTTTCCACCCATGCTCGAGTGTCTGATATGGGGTGTCTTAGGTGCTAACCAATAACAGTCGAGTACATGCACCTAGGCAACATAGTGTAAGCACCTTCTAATGAGTGATCTCTAATACAAAGTCTGTTGTTTGATATAAAGTACCTGTTGTACTCCCCTTAAACTAGTGAATGCATGTTCAAGGGTGAAGGGGTACATAGGGTGTGAGGGTATGCAGGGTTTAAACCTCAATATCTTGGGCACAATATAATGCAATCATAAAGTTGAAACATGAACATGTCTTATAATAAAATCATAAAATTGAAACATAAGATCAATCCAAAACTCAGTAAAATAGTAGACTAAATTCAAACATGAGGGTTGTGGAGATGTCAAATAGCAATATTACTAGTGCTCATGAACAAGTTGGAGAAGATGGAATGGCAAGCTTTCCTTTTCTTTCCTTCTCCTTTTTTTTCCTTTGATTTTTGTATTGTAATGTTTGACTTGGGTGTGTGCCTAAATGAGGGTTAATATATCTGGCATGCCACTTTGCATCAAGGACATCTTCATCGTGGGAAGGGGTGTGTTTTGCATCCATACTGAAGTACCTCATAAGGGTGTGTCTCAGATGCTAACCAAAATTGGTTGGGCATGTCCGCCTAGGGAACATAATATAAGCACCTTCAAAGGACTGATCTCTAATAGAAAGTTTGTTGTTTGATGTTTGTTCTTTTATTTTTTAATTCTACAGTTAACTTATAGTATAAAATTGTTGGTTAGTGACACATGAAGGCTTTTTATCTTGAAAGATCTTCTCATTGTTGTATACAAGGTATTAGTGAGGAGGTAAGTATGCTTATCCCTGGTTGTTACTTAGTTGATGCGCAAACTGAATTTCAACAATAAGCTACCAGAAATATTCCTCATTAGTTGCAAGGGATAACTAAAGGAATCAATCTTTGCAAGAGTATAAATTCGTTGGAAATCCATATAATTAAAGAGATGAATAACTTACAACTCAAAAGGAAAATCTTTAAATATTTCTAATTAACAATGTAGCTTTAGAAGTTTTGGGGTCAATCTTCTAATATTCTTACAAGGGATATATGGCTATGAATAGATGCAATTTCTAGGATTTCACATGTACTGTGCTAAACACATAGAAATAGACTTCAGATGGATATTAGCTCCTATAGTTTTCCCTGTTCATAGCTTGCTTGTATTCATATGGCTTCTTGAGATGGCTATGTTCTTGTATTTATGCTATTCAACCCATTCTATTGCTTGCTCAAGTTTATATTTTGATACTTTCTCTCTCTTCTACCTATTTATCAAGGGTGAATGGACTTGATGCTATATCCTTAGTTTGACAAGATCTATGTAGTTTAGAATAGTTAAAATTTCTGCTGTACATGCTGATTATCTTCAATGTTTAAAACTTGTTTTAACAGCTATGGAAGGGTAGATGAGCTTGTGTTTTTTGCCGGTTTGAAGGAGCAACATGAGACTGTAATCCACCATTATATTCAGGTATATATCTCATTTTATTTGATAAATTTGTAATATGCATTTATCATCTTAGATAAAGTTTTAAACACCATATGCAAAAGCTATAGTTTTGAAAATTGCGTGAAAGAATTAAGTACTATATTGTCATATTTGATGATTAAACTAGAGATTATATCAGTAATCTCTAATGTTCAGAAGCCATAAGATTGAGATGATGTAAAAGGCTGGTTACGACCTTCATAGCTTTTTCAGTAGCTAGTCTTCTCCATATATTTTTCTCCTGCAAATATCCATTTGATTTTATGTAGGATGTGACAAGCAAGACTAACAGATGACATTTTTGAAGCTGTCATTTTAACTAGCTTATATTTCTTTCTATTCTCCAAGATTATTATTCCCTTCCTTTTGTGTTGTCTTGAAGACAACAGTAGTGACAATTTTCTGTGCCTTTTATGAGGGATTCAATTTATTTCCAATGGTTGTATAGTTTTTGTGCAATTTTTGTGTGTATTTTGACTGCATTTTCTAGGTGTTTTTTTTTTTTCATTTTCTGGTTAATTTTAAACTAGGTGAGAACAATGGGACAATGACTCGTGGCTGTATGTAAGTTTGTCATGCCTGTTTGAACGTCAGGCTTTGTCACTTGTTTGAATCCAATGGGGTAGGGGGGTATGTCCCTTAGGGGAGTCTCATAATCCAAACCACAAGTGCGGGGCTAGGCCTATGATCTAAAATGAACTTTAAAAATTAGCCTTTATTTCATCTGGCTTTGTGATATTATATTAGTTTTGAGTCAATGCAAATTTAATCTAGTATTTTAAGGACATTTTGAGGCCTTATGCCTTTGTTTAAATCTGTTTAGTTCCTGAGAGTGATATCAATGGGGTTTATTGGGAAAAAGCATTTGTACAAACATTGTTCTTGCTTTGATACGCATATCGATGTATTAGATACATAAACAAATATAATACTTTAGAAGCATATATAGACATATTCGAGTATACAGCTATTGTATCTAGATGCATCTGAATGTACAACCCATCACTGGGCCATGTCTAATTCAACCACATATGGCTTTGATACATGTGAAGTCATATACACAACATGAGATTAGAAAAACAACATACAATATTCTATAAACAAATATTAAATATAAAAAAGCAATGTATTCTTAATGGAAATTTCTTTAAAATCTATATGCTTTTTATATTTGTGCAACTGCATCCATATCATGATGTCTTGAAAATTTGTTTTATCCCTGTATATTGTAACCTTTTCTATGCACCATTGGGAAAAAGAGAAATTTGCTCCAACATCATATTCTTTGCTTCTTGATGGAGAAAATTAACCTACAAATAAGAAAAGATTGCTTAGTTTTCCACATAGGGGCTTGAGAATGCTTGCATAATGGTGCAACAAAATCTTTTGTTAAGGAATGGAAGCATTTAACTAAATTTCAAAATGAGATATGCAACATGCTGGGCAATATTTGTTGAAATTCATGAGATGGAGAGAGGACCAAAAAGATCAACATATCAACCGGATTTAGAACAGGAAAAGAAAAGGGAACATATATATTTTAAAAGGTTGAAATTTTCAACTTCAAAAAAAAAATGGAAATGGAGTAGACTGGACTTCAACATGGAGAATGGAAAAATTCTACAAAATGCTGAACTAGGACTTCCACAAAATTTCGCAGAATCTCCAAATATTGAGATGGATTTTGTGCTTCTGAATGATTTGTCCTGTGAAGTCGTAAACAAAGATCTTGAAGTCGAATTGCTTCTCTAATTGGTGTAATAATATGTTGACATGCTCCATTTTGAGGCAGAACACTAGAATTTTCTTATAAATAAGAGTTTCATACTCATTGTAAGGGTCCTTTGGCAATTTCAAGAAAGCTAGAGCTACTCTTTGTAATCAGTTGTCACTTTGTACTCCAATTCTGCAATTAATGAGAAACTGAGCATGGCATTCATTGACTAATTTTTATGCAACCTCTTTATTCATGGGTGTTCAGTGTTAGTGGGTCCACTCTCGCTTCCTGTTAGTCCTCTTTCTTGTATTTCAAATCTGATGCATTGAGGTTTATTTGGTCTGGCTTGAGATTGTCATTGGATTATGCTAATCTCGCTACAGTATTGATTGTATATGTTTATGCATTTCCTTACTTTCTTGCACCTTTTTTGAAGAAGAGTAGATTAGATTTGCTTTATTTCAGTTAAATTAGCGGGGAAGCAGCCCAAATTTGGAGGTTGAGAAGAGTAAATCCTTTCTTATCCATTTATTGAACTGCGGTTTCATGGGTGCAATTGTACAGACGATTCTGTAATTCAGCAATGCATCATGACTCCAGCAAACAAATGGATGGTAGAAAGGACAAGTGGGTTAGAAAAAAGCACACTAGCAAATCCGATTCAATACATTGCAAATGTAATGTTTATATCACATCTAGAACTGAAGCAACACCACAAAAGATCTATAAAGCAATTTCTTGGATTGATTGATGGAAATTCACACTTCTCTGATAGCATGTACAAATTCATCACATGGAGAGAGGAATAAGTGAAATTAACACATCCCCAAGATTCGAAACAAGAAAGGAAAAGAGAACATGAATATTGAAAATGGAACACAAAAATGGAATACTTCACAAACAATGAAGAGATCTCCAACTGATGCAAGAAATGATGTGAGTGGAAGTGTTACTAATACCCATGATACAATGGTCCAGATCCTGATATCAGTCAAACCAACATATTAGTGGATCATATAATATATGGATTAAAGGTGAAAAGTGACTCTGGCCCAAAATAATAATGCAACATGAATACGATGTTGGCCATGGCCAAAAGTGAAAGATCACAGTTTTCGGTAATTTTCTTGTGGGTTGTCTAACAAAAGCAGCTACCTACATCCACTTTTGTGTCACTGATCCCAGTGTGGACATTTAAAGATAAAATATTCACAGTAGAATTAAGTGTGTTGTATCAACTATTGTGAAGCATTTAGAAAAGAAGAGCAACAAATTTACCAAATACATTGAATCTCAAAAGAGATTTTGGGTTCTCAATCCTTCAATGTAATCATAAATGTCGCAAGTCATGTTTCATGAACTTGCATGAACACACCAAAATAAGGACCTTCTATCCAATGCATTAGTATATAATGCAGTGCTTCTCAAGCATTGCAATTATGAATTAAGCTTTTCCAATTTCTTCTATACTCTTTGGATGACGTTGGAGTATGGTCATTGAGAAGCATATTCTGGCGAACATAAGCAGATATCATTTCATATTCATCATGATTTTCCCATTGGAAATCTGGGAAATGAATTTATGACTCTATCTGACATAATTTATGATTTAACAAAATATAATATGATGGGCTGTAGCCAATGTTCCTTCCTGAGGGATAAATGAAACTAGTACCCTGTGTGGGTAGTGAGCAACATTCCAATCTTGGGAGAGTTTAAACAGTACCAATTCCATTTTGGAGAGAGATTAAACATAATGATAATACAATGAATTAATATGGTTGCCAGTGCCTCTGAAGAAATTCTTTAATCGGAACCAGACTCAGCTCAGCTGACAAAAACTACCATGATGCCAATTTATTACTAAAAATGATGTCACTTTTAACAAAGAACTGAGCTATCATAAAAGGTGACACCTTTAGGGCACACTTTTTTTGAAATGTATACATCACTAGTAGTAATGAAGCATAATTATTGTATAAGGATAAACAAGAAACATTTTGACAATTTCTTGGTCTTCATGAAATGTAGGTGCTCTCCTCCATACCTGAAATCTTGTGTGTGCGCGTCCGTGCGTTTTAAGAGAGAGGGAGTTATAGTGTGAGAATGCATCTTATATTATAAGGAGGCAAGAAATTTACATTTTAAGAAATTAAACAAGAGTGAAATGGCTAGCAGATGGCATCCCATTACATTGGTGGAAGTGTAAAAATTTCTGGCCAAGGCTCTTGCTAGGATAATCAAGTTCCTAGTTGCATGAATGGCTACATAAATGGCAGATTTATTTTAGACAATATCATTGCAGGCTAGGACTATTTGGAATGAACTTTTGAGTTGGATTAATTTTTTCTTGTTATTGAAGATTGACTTCGATAAATATTATGACAGCATAGAATGGGACCTTATATTGAAGGTGCTGGCCTTGTGCTTTTGTAATTTCTATCAAATAAAGAAAGAAAGAAATTTTATTAATGTCCTTGAAAGATGAATGTAGGTCAGTGGGACTAAAATATTACACCTGGTTATGAATCTATGATAGCCTGGACAGAGTCAGAAATGGTGTTCCAAAGAATACGAAAACACAGAGTATGAGAAGAATAAAATTACCAGCTCCAATCTGAAGTGTGTGAAACCTGTATGAGTAGATGGCATAGTATGAAACATATGCAAGCTCTGCACAGCACTATGGCAACTCACCATTTGCCTATTCAAGGGTTAGTGTTCTCACTTTGAATCTATTCTACAAGGTTTTACATAACTGGAAATTTAGGACTTCGACAGGCACAGCTGTAAGAGGCTTTTAAGATTGGAATGGTCTGTCTGCCAGGTTATTGGGTCTCTTGAATTCTCATACCATGTTAAAAATTAAACAAACAAGGAATAACTTGTAAATTTTTAGAGATAAATTAAAATAGATTATAACTGCAGTATTGAATATAGATATATAGGTGTTTGAGGTGCACAGCCCTATGTATCCACATATTCCCTACTAATTTCTCTGAGCTCAACATATGTTTTTAAATGCTTATGTATTGTCATGCTAAAGTTCTATTGGTTAACCCACTTAACCTCTGGCTATGACATCAAATGACACGTTGGTCATATGTTTAATGTATGCTAGCTGCGCGGAGCTTGGCCCAAGTTATCTTTATTTGTGGCCTTAATTTGCAATATAGTCAAGAACATTGTTAGAAGGTTGGTCTTTTGATGACCAATTAACAAGAATTCTCCCCTTTTGATTACATAAACATAACAGATGTATTTAGTATTGATTGAAATTTCAATGATATCAACTGCAACATAGTAAAGCATCACAAATTCATCTATTATGTCTTTTTGCTAATATAATATTTTGGGATATCAACCCTGTTTGCCAGTAACATATTCAAGAAGATGCTAGTGTGCATCAATTGCGATGAGAGTTACTATGAAATAATGCGCGGTCTGCATGATGCAGGGATAGATTTTTAGTTTATTCCCTGTTATGTACTATAAATATCTTATATGTTTAACTGTGTTTCAGAAAGAGCATAAAAGTTATTGGTGTTTCCTTTTAACAATTTCATAGTAGGTGTTCAATCTGAGAAGTTAGTAGTTTCTTGCAACCTTGTGAATGTACAAAACGCTTTTAGAGTTTTGGTTAATTTATCCTTTTGTGTCACAGCATATTAATGCTTATTTGTTTGATTTCAGCAAGGTGAGGCCAGGAAGGCTTTGGAAGTATTGCAAAAACCAAATGTCTCTCCAGAGTTGCAGGTATATGTATGAGCTTTCTAAGATATTATTTTCAGGATGAAAAAGTAGTAATTTAGGTAGGATAATGGGGAGAATGTGATGCTATAAAATTGTTTGTTGTGTTCTAATGTGAATCTGATATTTCTCCAACTCTAGTACAAGTTTGCACCAGATTTGATTATGCTAGACCCATACGAGACTGTTGAGGCATGGATGGTTGCAAACAATTTGAACCCGAGAAGATTGATTCCTGCATTGATGCGGTATTCTAGTGAGCCCCATGCAAAGTAAGTAATGGGTATTGCGTATTCAATGCCTTGCTCTCTGCATATCATGCGTCATCTCAGTTTCCCCTACATATGGATACTGGTCAATTTTTCAAAGCTTCTTTGCAGTTTGTAAGCATCTCTATTTGTTAATAAGAATACGTTGCTTTTCTACTGCATCAGAAACTTCTAGTAATAAAGAATTTTAGTGCTGTTCCTTGACATGTATAGGCATCTTCTTCAAATGCAATCTGGGTAGTTACATAAGAATAAGTTGCTTGTCTGGTGCATCAGAAACTTCCAGGAACAAAGATGTTAGTGATACTAAAATTCAGTCAGTCGTTGGAAACTTGGACGTACTAAAATTTATTGTGTTATGGGTTTAAACAATAACAAAATCAAAATTTTGGTCATTATGAAATGTATTTGCCTCTCCCCTCTTGCCTTCTTTTCAATTGTTATGGTAGGGTGGTTGTCAGCAGTGGTTGTTGCGAACAATTGCACCCTCCCATGGACGTAAGATATACAATTTTTTGAACACTGAAGCATAATGCAAATAGGCCTAACTCTTATTGTCATGTTCAATGTGTGTTGATGAGGTCATTGTCTATGTGTTCACTGTCATGGCCAATGTTGTTTTTGCTTTTCTATTCCATTGGTTCTATGCTATTGGAATGAATGGAAACATGTTTCATATTCCTAGCTGATATTCTTGGCCTGCAATTTTTGGAAGAGTTGTATTGAATTTGTTTTGTCTGCGTTATAGGTTGTCCCATGAGTTAATTGTCTATGAACCTGGTTCATCCATCCATCTATGAATGGCCATCTGTATGTTGGACTTCACTGAAAAATTGAAAAATAAATGGTTGGTCAAGAGATTCAATGTTAGTGAAGCTTATTGGAAGGCTGAAGATGAGTTAGTTATAGACCTCATCATTGTTGGGGCTCTTACAATGGGATATTGTGATCAATAGGAGTTGAGTGAGTTGTTGGTAACTTGGCAAAGAATGAGTATGTTCACCATTGGACCTAAAAGAAGAACAACAATATGAGGTTGAATGTTGATGGATGCTACAATGATATGAAGTGTGAATTATGAGAGGAGAAGAAGAGGAGGGGAGCATCGATGGAAGGGGAACATATAAATTTTGAATTTAAAGAGCATGAGAATTGCCTAACAATTGTTGTCAAGAAGAGCCTGAGAAAGATGGTCATCATTCAACAATGATATACAGGAATTGTGTAGAGAGATGAAAGAATTAAGAGGTTTTCAGAAAGAGGAATGATGGAGAGACCAACCTTTAGTTGAGATGGAACCTTCAAACAGGGAGATAAGATAATATAATTCTATTAATGTCCACAGATGGCCAAAGTAGGCCAATGGGACTCATTGCAAAAAACTGTTACAATGCATTGTAGTAACTAAAAAACACTACAAAAATAAGCTAATCTACAGTAAAGAATGTTGTATAAACTACATTAAAGTGGAACAGCTGTGTGGCATACAATTACGATCTTGAGGGTTACCCAAAATGGATAAACCCTAACCTGTTAAAAGTAATGATGAAGAGAGAGCCAAAATTCAGGGTAAAACAATGATAGAAAGGAGCTCTAGTGGATCCAAGTGCCGACATTAATCTGTTGTAGGATGTAAAGTAGAAGTATTATGCTCGTTATCACCAACTATCCCAAAAGAGCCAACATAGGATCTAATGATATTCCTATGAGAATGACGAGGACTTAAGAGGGCTTGGTTGGGTAATCCTTGTAGGACATGGAGTTCAACCCCTCAAGACTCTTTTGTTATCCATGTTCAGAGAATCAATAGAAGAGGATAGGGAACTAATAAGTAGTGTCTGTCTACAATTCGGTACATGAGGGGTGGTCGAAGCTTGATGCCGTATAAATAGTCTTGTCTAATAAAAAAGAAAGAAGAAGAAATAACTAAATCGCTAGTAGCAAATTTTCTTTCCATATTTCATGAGATTTGAATATGGAAATGCTGCATTGATAATTCTCTAGCACACGAGTTTTCAAACAAGCAATGCACACAATTAAAAAGTTTGCTGTAGTCAATGTAATTATGGCATGAAAAGAGTTTGCAAGGCATTGACATTGAAAATGATTGGAACCCTATGAGGAAGGCAAATGTTTTTAAAGTTTTTGAAATACAAGGCTGTTTTTGAATTGACATATAAAGATTTGAAGGATTGCTTTCAAAGCTGTGCATCTGTAAGATGCCACTTATGGTTAGGGCACAATCTATGAGATGACTTTGCAAGAAGAATGCCAAGTGCATGAAGTCCTATGCAAAAGTTAACAAGATGCTAAATGTTGGAAAAATATTCAACTTTAAAAGAAGTGAGCTGATTTCTCCTATTGTTTTCATTTTAAAGAAAGAGAAGTGCCAAATTTGGATGTGTTGACTTTGGGAGCTTGAACATCATGATAATGAGTATCCATTTTCATTACCCTTCACAAACTTGATCATTGATTAATATTCCTGAAGAGGATCAATTAAAGACAATCTTTATTGTTAAGAATGATATCTATGTGTATAACCAAATGAAAACTTTATGGCATCATTCTACATATTCTTAGGATTGCTCAATCTATAAATAAACATCATGGCATTCACAAGAATTAGAGGAATAACCCCATTTGTTTTAAACTTTGTGGTTCCATCTACAAATATATGCCACAAATTATATATTGCTTGTATATAATTTGTGGCTCCATGTGCTCTATCCAAGTGGTGCTAGTTTTAGTCTTTGTGGCACCATTGACCAATATATGCCTCTAATTGCATGGATGTTTTTAAAACAAGGTGTCAACCCTTGGTGCCAACCTCAACATCATTACCCTTTGCACTAACACCCTTGGCATCGATCTCAACAATATTCTCAATTTCCACTGGAGTGTACACGTCGACCATTAGCTACCATAAAAGCATCACTTTGGCCTTCAACTGTCATCTTCCCTTGATAGCAACAACAATAGTAATGATCAATACCATAATCATTGATGCCAATCGTGAGAGAATGTTGATGGTCTCTAGATCTTGTCGCTAGGCGACAATGCCCATCTTGGCCACCAATTGCAATAGCACTGCTAGTTTCCACAACAAACACCAACTTCATTTGCATCTAATGCCCGCTTTAGTTCCATTTGGCATATACACAACTTCAGCAACAAGTCTATGTCTACTCTTAGGCATGCACATCTCTTTGTTGGTCTGTGAGTACTTCCAACTAACCATGTGCATATAAAAAATGCCAAGTGTCGCTATCACCAATTGTTTAAAGGTAATAGGACGACCAAATTGTCAACAACCATTGGGTGTAATATTCCACCCCAAATCTGAATAATAATTTTTTTTTTTTTTTGGTATTTCGATTTGTCTTGCAAAACTATGACATAATTTGCTACATGCATTAATACCCAGGTGAGTAGAAACCATAACTATAACATGCAATGATACCCAGATGATTTAAGCACTGAATAATCAATTTTATGCAATACCCATAAACATGCAATAGGTTTAATAGCATAAACACTGAATATTTAGCTTTCTTGAGGAAACCCTCAATCTTACAATTTCAAATCTGCAAGTTTACAACAATTATTTAGAATACTCAGATGCGTGAATGTCTTCAAAATATCAAATTAAACATACCCATTTGTTGCTGTTCCAACTCTGTCAATACCCACATGCAAAATGGTGTTTTTTCAGCCCCAAAACTTTCACATTAACTGCTAAAACTGTACGGACAAGTACCGCAAAAGTACAACAACAAAGATGATACTCAAATCTTCCTGAAAACCCTTGAAATCAATTTCAAAATCCACGCTAGGTCTGTAGGAGAATGGCACCCAAATTAATGCTCACAAACCCTAGCTCGAATCCCAATGAAATGCTTTGAGAATAGGCTGAAAAGGTATGACCTTTGCTGAAATGATGCCAATAAAATGTATTTGCAATTAATCTGATGTTTGCTCCTCTAAAACCCTCAAGAATCACCTGCAATCGAAGCACAATACATTCCCTGTCACGGAAATGCTCTAAATCACTTTGAGGATGTCTTCCAATCCCGAAAGTGATGTCCTTGCTAGAGGATTTCATCTCCGAACAAGCTGAAAACCCTTGCCAGAAAACTCTGCAAGTCTCCTCAATGTTTGCTCTAGTAAATAACAAGCCAGGAATGCCTAAAATGAAGCCTTGGATGTGCTTTTATAACTTCTCCAATGGGTCGACCTCCTTGGTGGGTAAAATATGAATTAATAATGTTTTTTTTTTAAATTTCACTTTATTTACATAATAAAACATTATAAGATTCATATGAGTGGCATCCCCTTTTTTTTGTTAGGAAAATAAGTCACTTTATAACATTATAATATAACTTAAGTGACTTTTTTAATAACCTCATAACTCCATTTTATAAAAATATTAAAGTAAACTATATTAAATCAAATATTTAATTTAATTTAATATAATTAAACTTCGTCCATTAAAAACTCTAACCTCTGCCACTCCAATCCACAAACTAGAAGTAGATTCGGACACCCATTTCGCCAAAGAGTCTCACTTTACTGGCCAATATGTCTGAAACCCTAATCCACTGACTTACTAAAAATAGTAAGTCCATACTCCAAGGCTCGGATTGACCCAAAAAGCTGGCAACTAAAAGCATTCTGAAGATTGAAGACGATTGCAAACCCTCCAATGGGCTCCCCAACACCTGACATAGCCTACGGGAACCCAAGAGTAGGCTAGCTCCATGTGATCCACTGACTGGCTAGGAAAGGGACATTACATTGGGAGACATTGCTTTTTCTTCAAATGCTAACTCTTCCTTTTCCATTGCATATAAAGGACTGTTTTAAACATAACAACTCAATGGGAGGAGTGGAAAGGAAAGACATTTGTTAGTCTACACCTCTCCACATAGATAAGACGCTACATCAAAGATACATCTTATGCTAGTACATCTGTATATGAGATTCAACCTGCCCAAACACATTCCTCCAAAGGAATATGGCATATGCTAATACATTTGGACATAGACATATAATCTACATCATCTTGCATCTCTTAGGGATCTAACTTTGGCCAGCACATCTTGGAAATACAATCTATGCCTCTTAACACATCTCTCTCCACAAGTATTCATTGTGATCTTCATGTAATATAAACTTTATATATTGGATGAGTGTCCGCTTGTATTCCCTTCTAAGTGTGTGGATTCCATTTTCACAATGATAGGTAAACGATGTGTTCTTTATATGTTCTTAGACAATGCCCACTTGTATCCTCAGATAGCACCAAGCTTCCTTCCTATGAACTACCATTATGCTGTATTAGGCGCCAACAATTCCAATTTCTGATGTCACAGTCAGTCCCCACGACTTAAGTCACCAGCCTTGGCCTTACAAGCCACGAACCTTAATTTTTCTGCATCCTTAGCCCTTGTCCCTCATGATCAGGATGCCTTCAAGTGTCAAGCTCCTACGTCTCTCTCTCTATCTCTCTTTGCTTGCACACCTGGTGATAATCCGAATCTGCCATTCAAAATTTTGGGTTAGCAAATCTATGTTACAACCTTCACATCTCCATTCAACATGGGGAAGATTAAGAAGCTAGAACATGAAAACCAATAATTGTAGAAAGAGATTAAGTTTTTGAGTAGCCAAAACTAGAATCTGCAAGGCATGGCTCAAGCAAATGCAGAAATCCTCCTCTTTGTTATTGCGGCAATGCCAGAGTCACAAATATTCTCATTTTGCAGACCAAATTATTGAATGTATCCAGAAGATTGAAAAGTGATATAACCAGACTCTAGAAGAACTTCAACGGAAATTGAGGGACAAAGAAGCTGTCTATAACAAAACCCAACAAAAGCTGCTATCCACCTATGTGACATTTGTGGCAAATGCAACCAAAACAGCCCAAATCTGCGGGTTCATCAGAGTTCTGCTTTGTGGAAGACATGGACAATATCCACTTATGGCCATACAGCATTATCAGATCAGATTAGTAGGAATTCATTCATTAAATATTTCTATAAGGTGCATGGTCTCCAACATTCTCAAATGTGACTCGCATGGATGGAGATCTTTATGGAGCGCCCTCAATGTTACAGCCCTAGAACTACATTTACAATTGAACATGGAAGATATAACAGTTGACCACAAAGGTCTGCATGTAAGCGTACAGTGATGTATACCAACGGACATGGAAGGTATGACAATTGAGCACAAAAGGTTTGCCTGTAAGCATATTAACCATGACAACAGAGGCCATAATTAATTGTAGCTCATATATTTGTTATTTTATTACACATATGCTGGTTATTAACACAATGTAGATAAATACACGTTTCGAAAATATATTGTCTACTTTTGACTTATAGACATGAGGTTTGAGAGATTTTGATGTATAATTTTTCCTTATTTAAAATAAATAAGATTTAGTTATCTTTACATTGATCAGTTAAGCTTCCTGTTTGTGGCTGATTTGGTTGAACGTAGTAGCTATTGTATTGATCAGAGTTACGAAACAACTCCTCTAGTCCATGCCCGAGTTGGTCCTCCTGGGTTTTTTTTTGACTCGGCTCAGCGAGTTTTTCTGGAATTACCGAGTTTTTTTCTTACTCACGAGTTTTTTTGGACTCACGAGTTTTATTAAAACTCGCCAGTTCGAGAAAAATACAGAAAATGCTATTACTGTTTCCACTTGCAAAATTACAGAAAAGTGGCATCAATTTTTTTTTTTTTCTAAATTGGCCTCATTTTGCTGATTCCACTTGCAGAGAGAGCAAAGAGAAGGTGAAATCGGACCCAAAAAAACACTTATTTGCGTCCTAAATCCAATTTTTCATAGTTTTCAAGAATCTAACAGCTACCTAGCAGGAAGGAAGGCTTATGCCACAAGGCCCACCTGATTACAAAGGACCAAAGATGAAAGGAAAAGAAAAATTAGTCAGTAGAGTGTAGGGATAAGGTCAAAGAAGATCAACAATGGAAGTTGAGACCAAAAGGATAGACAACATTAAGAGGAATCTAAACCAATTTTGTATGAAGTTCCATGGCAATATGTCCCACCCCATGCAAAGTGTAACACCTTCAATAATCAAGAGCAAAATCTCTTTGCACTTCCCCATAATATACATTTTCTAGAACATTCTTCTAACCACTAGGCCTAGGAACAAACAAATGCTTCCGAAATCCTAATCAACACAGGAAACATTCACCATGTTTGAGGCAACTCAAAGGTGTCAATAATTATTAGACATGGAAGATTGGAACAGTACAGTGCTTGGGCCCTCTCACAATCTCAGTGAGATTTATAAGATGCACATAAAATAACAAGAGGCCATTTGAAGAAGCACAGAATTTCCTTGAGGTTTCTTTCTAAGGAAGACAAGCTGACTAATAATTGTGATGTGTTTATACCCTTTGAAGGATGATATACTATCCATACTCTGCCAAAGAATAGCATCAACCATATTCAGTGTTGGTTTGAGCATTGCACCTGTGTATGGCCACAAAACCAGAATGGGAGATAACATGACTTGAAGGATTTTTTAACAGTAGCCACTAGCCCATATATAACCATTCGTCTATGAGAGGCATCCCTTAGTACAGTCACAATCAGAGAACCATAGAATTTATAAGGGATATGTACCAGCCTTATGTAATCTCTCTGGACTTTGACTACATATTCATCAAGAGGAAATAATTACAAATAAACAGAATGTTAAATGACAACAAAAGGACTTGTAGATGCTCCAAGACTGAATCTAACAACCACCCAACAGTTACATTGATGTTATATTTAAGTATTAATTACTCCTAGTCACTTTCATGTTTAAGTATTAATTTTAGATTTTTATAATGTTAAATAATTGTGATATGCATGAAATTGGCACTTGCATTTTCTTCGGTTTTTTTTGCCAAGTATTTCTGAGTTTTTCTGCCAAGTCTGTGCTGTCTGAGTTTCTTTGCTATTAGTGATTACTAATCAAAACTGTTTTCTTATACACATTTGTAATATGTTTGTGGAAATGTTGTAACAAGATGCTGTCTTTGCGGATAGTTCACTTACTAGGAGCAGCCTGGTTGGTTGGCTAGCCTGATGTTATGGTTGTATTTTGTAGTATACTGCATGTAGAGGCTGCTTCTCTGTATTTTAAGGAATTTAGAGAAGAGAGTAATGTTTTCTTAGGATTTGACTTTGGACAAGTGGTAGCTACAGTTTCTTTGTAAGATTGTGTCTAAGAATTGATCTTGTGCCAATGTCTGCATAATGTGGCCATTGAACATTTTACGATATATATGTCAGTTGTACATTCATTTATGAGTTTTTTAGTTGCAAAGATATTGATGCTGTCTTCACATATAGTGTTGGTGGTTTATAGCATGGGTTTGAGATCCTGTTGTCCTGAATATGCTTTGCAGAGATGAAGCACATGAGGCTATCAAGTATTTGGAATTCTGTATCCAACGGCTTCAAAATGAAGACCCTGCTGTGCATAATTTGTTACTTTCACTGTATGCAAAGCAGGTAGGTTCAGCACTCATATAGTCCCTTGTGAAATACAATACAGTGTAAGTTTTTAGTGCCATAAAGTATGTCATTATTGTAAGTATGCTAAGTGAGAAATGTAATAGTAATAGGAAGTTCTTGTATCTATTTATGTTTGCAAAGAAGGGGCAACTATGGATTATAGCCCATTAGTATAGATAGAATTTTTCTTTGTTGAACTGTTCTCTCTCTCCACCTCTCTTTGTGTAGAATTGTATCTAAAGAATTATGATTAATAGGGGAGTAATAATTTAAAACATGATCATGTTCCAAAATTTGTGTTTGAGTGTCATTCTTACTTGTGCAAATGCACATTTGGTCCATGTCTATTTATAGTTTCAAAAGTTTCACTAATTTTTTGCATTAAACACAAGCCGAAAGACATTTGTTAACTATGACGAAAAAAGTGCATACCTCATAAGTTCTTCATTTAGGAGATCTGCTGTCCTCTGGCTGACACATGATAATAATCATAAATTATGTTCTTTATTGCTGTTGATTGGCGTAGCATAAGGTTAGTGTTGTAATATCCCATTTTAACAGGAAGGAATACTGGAGGAAACGTTTTAATGGAGTTCCCATTGTTCTGTATTTTTTTATACTCTGTATTTTAAGGTGGTAGATATAGGTAACTAACCAATGTAACCTTCTTCTAATTAGTCCTATTAAATTTATATATCACAACACATGATAAGTGTTACACATACTATAACAGTCCCTTCTCTGCACTAATCATGTGTTATTGATAATATACCTCCATTGACACAAAAATGTAGTTTCATTGACATGATAATGATATAAATTGAAATTCATTCTTTGCTACTTCTGATCTGCCTTGATAGGGCCAGGACAGTGGCACTTGTGACAGCTTCCCAACTCAGCTTGTGGGGTCAGATGACTTATGCTTTAGAGCTGTGCAGCAAAACAGGGAACATCAAATTACCTCTTTAAACATATTCAAATTATATGGGAAAGAGAAAAAACGGATGCTGGTTAGGAAAGGTAGAAGAATATAAAAAAGTATGTAAATCAATGGAAATATTTATGTACAGATAATTCAAATTCAAATGAATTGCAGAATACAAAGCACTTATGCAGCATAATTGGCGATAGTACCAAATTTTAGGCTACATATTCCTCGCATTGGGTAGTATTGTGCATGTGATATACTAAAGTACTAATTTACCACTTGGTCTATAGAAGAAGCCTTTAGGAAATAAACATAGATTCAAAAGAAAATAAGCTATGCTAGACTTTGGCTTATATACATATATATACCTTCCAATAAGAAGAACCTATTGGGAAACTAAAATGGTTTTCCTTTTAGGCCGTTACAAGAAGACCACACAGATGTAACAATTGTTAAATTGGTTTTGTCTTCTTGTGTTGTTAGCTTGAATATTCAGTTGTCAATTTGATATGCTATCTTGTGTATGATAGCAGATGTTGTGTGTGGAGAATCTATTGGAGAAGTGTTGGCAGCCAAAGTTGGTGCTAGGCATTGGAGATTGTTTGCATCTTGGATCTGGCAACACAAGCGTTGACATTATGCTTATCTTGATGCTAGCATCAACAAGGATCATTGGCTTCATGCCCCGTGTTGTTGTCGGTTTTGAGTCAAGTGCGAAACTGTTGAGTGAAGGATCAATGTGGTCCCAAGGTTTAAAAGGTAGTCATAGCAACATCTGTGTAAGTTTGGCATCATGGCCGATAAAAACTCAAGCAACCCCTACTTCGTTTAGATCAATCTCCTTTATTTAAGGAGGAATGTTGATGCTAGCATCAAGATAATACTTGACTTTTCATAACCCTAAAATGATTGTTTTCCCAAGCGAATATGTTTGGTGATGGAGTTGATCAACTGTTTAATGGCATTGAGCCTATATTTTTAGGGTCAAGGACCTTTGGGGCCTTTAGGATATCTTGGGTACATTTTGAATACTATGCCAAAACCTTGACTAGGTATCAATTGATGTTGGATGGTGCATTTTTGCAGGTTCTAATAGAGCTGGAACATAAGGCTTGAGAAGCTATGCATTGAAAGATGGGTGCATTTCCAAGTATGGTGGTAGGCTGAGAATGAAGGCATTCTTGCTTATTGTGTGTAGTATGTGTGAGGACCATAGTTCAAGGGCTTGATCCTTTAATGTGAATTGGAGAACCATTTTTTATTAATATGGAGCCAAATACGATCGTCAACTTGAAAACTGTGTAGGGTATGATGTTTGTCATGGCGCTTCTTACACTTTTGTTATTGGCACCAAGTTATTTGTTGTTGAGGGTGCACATGTTGAATGTTCTGTAAGTGCTTAAATTTGTATGCTTCTTCAACTTTAACTAGCTTCTGCGTGTTGATAGTTGCTTGGGAGACAATATCCAATGGAGTGCTAGGTTGAAAGTTGGCAACATGTTTGAAAAGGAACATGGGCAGTGGAATTGTGTAAGGCCTTGTTGCTGGAGTGCAAGATATATGGTAAGTTTTCATCCAATGTGTGAGGATGGCTATAATTGTACATCTAAAGAAGGTGTAGTAATGTCTTGTTCACCACTTTGGTGTGTCCATTAGTTTGAGGATGGAAGGCAATTGACCGATCATGCATTTGTTGAGCAGATCCCACAAATGCCTCTAGAACAAGCTGATGTATTTGGAATATTTATTTGACAATATAGAATTCGAGATGCCAAAATGTAGCCATACATGCTTGAAGAATATTTGCAGTCTAAATTTCATGGTAACTGATGGCTTTTTAAGCCTTAATGCTAATATAAAACTCACAAGATAAATACCACAGGATCAAATATAATATAGCCACAATACAATAAGATCAAGATAATGATATAAGTAGAATAATATGAGCAAATTAATATGTATATCAAGGCTTATAATATATCAAATAACATTCATTAATAAACAACAATATGAATGTAAATAGCCTGAATCATACATGTACAAAGCATGTAGCACAACTTACAATATTAATTGCTCAAAATGTATGCAATGTTTATTACTCCTCTTTCTCTTAAAAATATGATCCTTGATGCTATACTTTATTCTTGATACATGATACATGATACATCTATATGGAGTACTATATAGCCATAGTAGAATGACTCTTTGGATACTTGACTATTCCTTTCCATATGCCAATTTTCATGACTTTTGGCTTATCTACTTGACACTTCTATACTTGATGAACACATAACTCTATATTGTATGCACACCTAGACATGACTCTTGACCTTCACTTTGCACACTCTAACCTAAGACACTTGTGCACATCTTTACATTACATATTTGATCTCTTACATACAAGACACTTGTGCACATATACTCAACTCACACTTGCACACTTACTCACATGACACTTGTGCATTTCCTGCACATACACTTACATAGAAAGGGGAAATAATACTCACACTCTAAACTATGACTCAACCCTAATCTAATATTTACATATGTACCATGAAGGTACCATGGGGGTACATTAGCATGTACCAAATAATGTAATATACTCCAACAACCTCCTGTATTACATTATTTTGTTATTGAAGACTTTAGTCTTCAATCTTCTTAATCTTCATTCTTCAAGTGACCTTGCAATGCATGTGATATTCTAGTTGAGCTCCATTAGGTTCATCTTCTTGCTTAACTTCATCTTTGGATTCAGCTTCATGTTCTTCAACCTTTGCAGCTTCAAGATTACAAGTCTCTTGAACTCTTTCATTGTCATCAGATTCTTGTATAAGAATCTTCCCTTTGCCTTTGTCCTGGGAATAATATGATTCTTCCATTTCTTGTATAGAGACTTCTGAATATTCACTTAAAGCATCATAATAGATTCCTGAGTTAGATGAACTTGGTTTACCAATATTGCATGAAGAATGAAATATCTTTTCTAGAAATGATTCATCTACTTTTACTTTCTTCTTAAGATATTCAATCAACTCTTTTTGTTTCACATTTTCTTCTTTATGAAACTTAAGTGTAAGCAATGCCATATACATTATGCTACCAATATCTAGAGGTATCATAATACTATCTTTTCCATCATCAATTGCTTCAACAATTCTTGCATGTAAATAGTATTCAAATGTTTCTAATAGTTTCATCTATAGCTTCACTATAGATTAACTTTGAGACTAAATCTATTTTTCTTCAGATTTTTCAATCAAATTCTTGATCCCAAATCTTATGACATCTACTTTTTCTTTTTGTATCATAGCCTCCATATTGTTATCCATAGAGTTTGTAGATTTTGATTCCTTTGAAGTAGACATCCTTATAACTCCTAGGTTTAAAATAATTCAAAGTTTCTAAATTAAATCCTATGAAGTAGTAATCCTTATGTCTCCCTAGATTTAGAAACTAAGAATGAATACTTTGCAAATTTTTGTTTTCCTAAGTTTGAGGTTGAAATCCTTTTGACTCCCAAATAACTAAATTTGCAAATATTCAATTTTTTATTTTCAAATCTTTTCAAAAATAGAAAACCAAATATATTTCAACTTAAAGCTCAAAAAAAAAACAAATAAACTAATTTCATTCCTTATTACTCCAAAACTTTAATCAACTTAAATAAACTTCTATTTCACTTATCACTCCAAGAAACAAATAAACCAAATTATCAAAAAACTTATCACTCCTAAAAAACTTCTTAATAAACCAAATAAAACTTTATAACTTCTAAATTTCCTTTCTATTTCAAAATCTAACTTATCACTCTAATAATCACGTCTAATAAACTTATCACTCCAAAATGAATAAGACCTTATTAAATGAACTTCATAAAACAACCTTAGCAATACGCCTCATTTATCAATGCATCTCTTTGCGCAAGCGTGTGGATAGCGGACTGCGCAAATTCGAATTGCCTCGTCCAGAACTTTTCATGCAAACATTAATGCTTGATTCCTTCTTCTTGATTGACGTGTGTTTACATGCAAACGTTAGAAGGTGTTTCTCGTTGACGTTGTGCTAGGGCGTTACTTCTGTAAACGTTGCTTCCTTGGGAGTTACGTTCCATCGTAACCACTTGACACCATTATTCCTTAGCAACGCTCAGCACTCAATTGCTCTTAGCTCTCAATGACTTGTGCTTGATGGCACTTGCTCGGCTGCACTTGATTACATTCGGCTCACAATGACTTGTCCTCGATGGTGCTCACTTAGCTGCACTTGATTACTCTCACCTTAGTAGCGCTCGACTGTTGATTATCTTTGCCTTAGTAGCACTCGCTTGGTTGTTGACGTTCTGAATGGATGTTGACTGCTCACATTCCTCGGCTCTACAATTCTCATTCGCTTAAAACATTTGTGTTCTGCTTGGATGTGGGAAACATCTACATTGCTCTGTATTGCACCTTAGGTCTTTGTCACTGCTGTTCTAATATTCTGGTTGTTCTACACAGAGTGACTGATGCTTGTCTCTGTGCTGGTAGATTTCTGTATGTTTGCTCAGTCTGAGATAGCACTCAACCTTTGAGTGTTCTCTTCCTTGCTATATGTTGGATGAACCTCAGACTTTTGCCTTGAGCATCGCCTCTTCACCTTACATTGAACGTCTTCTCTTCGCCTTTTACATTGGACGTCTTTTTTGGTTACTGCCTTGAATGTCTCCTTCTCTCCTTACGTTGGACGTCTCCTCTTTGCCTTATCCTGGATACCTTGTCTCTGATTTCTGTCTTGTGTATCTCTTCCTTATAATAGCCGCTGGCCTTATCTTCAATATTTTCGCTGCTGCTTTACAACTCTTTTCTTTTTTTTAGAAACAATGTCAAGGTTTGTAAGAAACTTGAATATTAATCTTCTATCAAGGTCAATATCTCTATGACCTGTTGCTCTATGAGTGATATACCTATCTTGAGACTGATTTAACTTTCTCAAGACTTGATATACCTTCCTTCTTTCTCTCTTCCTTAGAATTGAATTTCTTCTATTAGATGGCTGCTCTTATCAAGCCTTCTTGCTTGCCAATGTCAAGGTCTGAGTGACCTGAAACTTTCTGAATCTCTATCAAGGTCTGTCTTGAATCCTTTATCTCTTATGTCAAGGTCTGTCTTCAAGACCTTAATCCTTTTTCTTCTTATGTCAAGGTCTGTCTTCAAGACCTGAATCCTCTATCTCTTATGTCAAGGTCTGTCTTCTAGACCTGAATCCTTTTGTCAAGGTCAATTTCTCTATGACCTGAAACTTCAATGTTAAGGTTTCTAAAGCCTGATTCTTCAATGTCAAGGTCAATTTCTTTGTGACCTGAAACTTCAATAGCTTGCAACTTTAATTAATCTCTGCTTGATGAAAGCTTCTTTAATATATCCTTCTTCTGTTCTGCTTTCTCTTGCACTTAGAAGATGAAATTCTTCTCTATCTGTTGTAGGAAGCTTGACACTTCTTCCAATCAATCTCTGCTGCAACTTTCCTTCAATAATGTCTTAGGTCGCACCTAAGAACTCAAACCTCTAATATCAAGGTGATGTTGAATTTCCCTGATGCCTCAATCAAAGTCAAGATGACTTGATTGTTCCGAATTCTTCAACTTCCTTATGAGTTGATAGAAAACAATGTCAAGGAATATCTTTGTCCTTGAAATATTTCTATCTTTGAAATCAATGTCAAGGGTTGGTTATGTCCCTGAAATGATCAACTATCTTAAAGTTGATTCGCCTTCCAATATAGATGAGTCCTGGTCTTCACATGTTGTTCTTCAACCGTGGAAAGACTCTATAGCTGAGTCTTGGTCTTCATTGGTTATTCTTAACCATGGAAAGACTCTAGCCTTTCTACTCACTATGACCTTACAATAGAGTCCGAGTCTAACTGCCTTTAAAGTAGACAAACTCTAAATCAATTTCATCAAATTGGACAAAATCGATTTTTGTATGTAGCTAAATAAATTCGATCAACCTGTGCAAGAAACTACTCGTAGTAGCTCTGATACCACTGATGGATTTTTAAGTCTTAATGCTAATATAAAACTCATAGGATAAATACCACAAGATCAAATATAATATAGCCACAATACAGTAAGATCAAGATAATGATGTAAGTAGAATAATATGAACAAATTAATATGTATATCAAGGCTTATAATATATCAAATAACATTCATTAATAAACAACAATATGAATGTAAATAGCCTGAATCATACATGTACAAAGCATGTAGCACAACTTACAATATTAATTTCTCAAAATGTATGCAATATTTATTATTCCTCTTTCTCTTACAAATATGATCCTCGATGCTATTATTCTTGATACATGATACATAGTACACCTCTATAGAGTACTATATAGCCATAGTAAAATGACTCTTTGGATACTTGACTATTCCTTTCCATATGCCAAGTCTCATGACTCTTGGCTTATCTACTTGACACTTGCATACTTGATGAACACATGACTCTATATTGTATGCACACCTAGACATGACTCTTGACCTTCACTTTGCACACTCTAACCTAAGACACTTGTGCACATCTTTACATTACATATTTGATCTCTTACATACAAGACACTTGTGCACATATACTCAACTCACACTTGCACACTTACTCACATGACACTTGTGCATTTCTTGCACATATACATATAGAAAAGGGAAATAATACTCACACTCTAAACTATGACTCAACCCTAATCTAATATTTACATATGTACCATGAAGGTACCATGGAGGTACATTAGCATATACCAAATAATGTAATATACTTCAACAGTAACATGATCGTCATATTTGTGAATGCTTAGTTGAGGGTAGACCTAGGAGATAATCTATGCTAATGGTTTGCCATGGTCTAAAAGGAATCGATATCGATTAGTCAAGCCATAGATCTGAGTTTGTTGGTTTAGTAATGTTTTAGGCAACACAAGATTTGATGTTAAGCTCCATGTCTTGGCGCATGTTGCTAATGAAAATATGTATCACAACAAGCGTCTTGTTCATGCTAAAATGTATGGCTACTTTTGAATAACGTGTCTCCCAAATGTTGGTGAGGTGAGCTAGATGGAACATAGAGTTTACCCAAGAGATAAAGAAATTCATTGCTTAGATAGTGGTTAGTTACTGATTTGCGTTATAATAGCTAGTGGTGTGTTTGAGAAAAATTAGTGCCATTGGGATATAAGATCTCCTAATCAGGGAAGTTGTGGCCATGTGTGTCCATGACTATGAGAAGTGCTTCGACTAGATGGTGATGAAGACAATTTACTACATACTTCTCCTTACCATTGTGATGTTTGATCACAAGCTGGAGTTGTGTTGTTCTAGGTATGCCATCCACTTCATGTGCATGCATTTTCCAATGTACTTTGAGTATGCAAATGTTCATGATATGAAAAGATGATGGTTTTGTTACCCATATTATCATGGTGCCATGGTTGAACAACTTGCATGATGGCATATAATTCCTTCCCATAGGTGGAGTGGCATTGAAATATCATTAAAGGCTTTGAAATGATAGGCGACAGGTTGTCCATGTTGAATTAGTATGGTGCCAAGTGCATAACTAGATGCATTAGTCAATTTTGAAAGGTTAAAAGTGATGCCTTTCATGGCAAGCACTCATGCTAAATAGAGGTGCTTCTTTAACCCTTCTAACACTTGTTGTTGGATTGGGGTCCATTTATAAGTTGTCTTGGTACACATAATTTGGTTGGGTGGCTAGGAAACATGTGAAAAATCAAGGACAAACCTACAATAGAAGTTTGCTAAGCCCATTATGCGATGAGGTGTAGTTTGGATAAATCTACTTGGATGTCATCACAATTGAGGGTGTAGCCCAAGTAAAGTATCTTTGTGAGGCCAAAGGTGCGCTTGGCCATGTTGGCTTGTAGCTTGTGTTGGAGCAAGGCATCTAGAACTTAGAGCACATAGTCGATGTGTTCCTTCCAAGTCTTGTGGAAGATGAGGATGTCATCAAGGTAGACTATAACAACATTATTAATTAGGTGCAGGAATGTCATAGGCATCTTGGTCAAGCCAAAAGGCATAACAAACCATTGGAACAACCCCTTCTTGGTGTTGAAAGTTTTTTTCCAAATATTTGAAGGGTTGATTGGAATCGTGAATTGAAGTCTGATTTGGTGGAATGTTGTGCTCCGTGAAGTTGGTCTAGGAGAACATTATTCATCATGTGCATGAATGTCATAGGTGCATTGGTCAAGCTGAAAACCATAACCAATCACTCAAGAACCCCTCCTTGGTGTTGAAAGTTGTCTTCAAGATATTTGAAAGGTTGACAAGAACTTGGTGGTAGCCTGAAATAAGGTCTATCTTGGTGAAAAGTCGTGCTTCTTCAAGCTTGTTTAAAATATCATCTATGTGAGGCAGTGGATACTTGTTCTTCCCCAATATCATGTTAGGGGCACAAAAATCGTTGCATTGACACTAAGAGCCATCCTTCTTTGGTGCCTGCCTATACAACGGATTTTGCATGTGGACATGTGCTAGGGTGAACTGTAACTTGGTCAATTAACCCCTGAATTTGACATCGTATCATTATCCTAGATAGAACAATGGTGCTGAGTGTTGTTGGAAAGAGGTGAATTGGGAATCAAGTCGATTTGATGGTTAATTGAATAGTGAAAACAAACTCCCTTTGGATCCTTGAAAATATTAGAATATGGTTGGAGCAATGCATCCATTTGATGGGACTGTGCAAAAGTGATCGAGGTTTTATGCAACAAGGAAAAAATTCTTGGGGTAAGGTGCCTCAAGGTAGACCATGAGGAGAAATTTCAGAGCAATTAAAATCAATTTCTTGCATTGATTAGCAGATACGAGAATTGCCTTTTTTTGAGGTAGGCTTTATGCAATCCCTTTGACTGTCATAGACCATTGTTGTGGGGTAGACTGATAGGTCATGTGGTAGTCAAAGAGATAGGGTTTTACGAGTGAACATCACAAACATCAAGTGGTGCCATGACACAGGTGATAGTTTAGTGCAAGGGCATTCCATATTGGAAAGTACATTGATATCGAACCTCAACTTCTTTGCCTTGATGCAACCATTTGAGGGTGTAAGGTTGAGGGTGATGAGGTTTGGAAGGGCAGTCTCTTGACTGTCTTAAGGGAGGATGTTCTTCTAGATTCCAGAATGATGTGGAGCTGTTTGTCATCAACCTAGCAATGGATGTGAAACAAGCACTCATTGTTTGGACATGTTAGAGGTTGATATTTCACCAATTGTGTGAGTGCTGGTGCTCAAAGAAGTGGCATTTGCTTCACTCTTTAGGCATTTGAGTGCAGTTGTTGACATTGGGATGCACCACCAAATACCTTTGTTGGGCTCTATTGTTAGTATCATTGAGTGTGGGTCTTATGATGGCAGTTCTGCTTCACATTTTCTATCTCCCTTTGTATTATATGATAGGAGGTAGCTTTAGTTTTTATTTGCTGTAGGACCCTTTGGTTGTGTCACATTAGGGGATTTCAATGTAGGAGGCTTCTGTTTTGGTGTTTGCTGAGTCCTATGCGACAAAAACTCAAGACCATTTTTCTTTGTGTGAGATCATTCCTCTAACTTGTTAGTAAACAAGAAGGCCTGGACCATAGTGTTGGTGTGGAAATACTCTATCTCTGAGCAGATGTGATAGTGATGTCTAGTAACACACGCAGGCGAGGGGTGTGTTGAACTCCTCGTTGTACTGCTGGATTAATTGGTCATGGCATTGGCATAGTTGTTGAAAGCACGTCCTTGTCTTAATAGTGATTGAGAGGGTAAATATGGGCACATATGCTCCACAAATTTCATCCAAGTTGTGAGAAGATCTTTGTCCTCTTCAAGCTTCATGCTAGTGGTTTCCCACCAACATAGAACTCCCTTGGACATCTTTTGGAGATTTTGTCAGTGTTAGCTAGTAGAGCTGGTTGTCCAAGTTTGTGGCATTTGTTTGGCCTGAGCAAATAGGAATATCATTGGAGGTTTGCATGTTGAGTGGATTGTGGCTCTAATATGGTGCACACATGTCAGAAGTTGTTGATGTTGATGCCATGTGGATCTCAAACAGACTCCTTTGTTCTTCCAAAGCATCTCAAATGAACTTCTTGACATTTGGGATTTGGTTCTTTGTGTCAGATGACTTTGCAGTGTCAACCATCTTTGTGCGTAAATGACATTCTTCAAGGTATTCATATACTCAATGTAGTATGATGCTTTGTGTCTAATACCATTAGTGTGTATGAACAGACATTCAGTAATAAAGCATAAAGCATACCAAAAGGCTTTGCTTAGGTAGAAGTCACTGAAAGATGAAATTAAAATATAAGAAATAATGCCTTTACTCCAATGAGTCACGTCAATGAGCCCCAAGATGGTAGCATGCAGGACTACTCACCAGCTCAGCTTGTGAAACTGGATAGGTTAAGTTCCAAAATTTTGTAAGAGGGCACAATGCGTTACCTCTTCAAACATCATGGTAGATGGAAAAGAGAAACAACAGGAAGGCTATTTATTAGGAAAGGTGCAAGAAAAAAATAAAAAATATGTAAATAAACGTAAGACTTCATTTGCATGTAAGACCTCATTTGCAGGTAGTGCAAATGCCAATGAACCGCAGAATACAAAGCACACATGTAGAATAGTTGGCGATAGTACCATAATTTAGGTTATAGGTTGCAGGCCTTGGGCCCGGGCTGCCATGTGCATGTTGGATGGTAAAGTGCTAAGTTCCTATCCTGATTTACAAAAGAAGCCTATAGGAAATAAATAGATATCCAGAAAATCTAAACTATGCTGGACTATGGCATCAACCATGTACATTATAGCTACAAGATCTCTTTAGGGAACTGAATGGTTCCTTTTTTGGGTAGCTATAGGAAGACCATGCATATGTGACAGTTATAACACTGGTTCTTTATCTCCTTGTGGCATTAGGTCAAAAAATTGGCTGTCAATCTAAACTTCCACTTGGAGTATGATGGTAGGTGTTGGATGCATGGAGGGTTTGCTAGAGAAGTGTTGGCATCTGGAGATGGTGCTAGGATTTGGTGCTTCTCCATAATATATCTCTATCAATATTAATGCTTAGACTTGCGTGAATACATCTAGATATGGCTTATACTTGAATATCTAGATATGACAAGTCTAAGCATGTATTCAGATACATCTGGATTGATAGGCCTGTTGGAACAAGGATTTCATTTCTGTCAATGCCCTCTCTATTTCTTGATTGGAGAAAGAAAGTTAAAAAAGACATATACATTGAGTGATTTACCTAAAAAATGGGTCTAATTACAGTGAGAAATTTCTTTCAAAAGGGAAACCAAACTAAACCAGAATTAAAAGTATAACTTCAACAGTATTTTGTCCAAGACATTATGGAGCAAGGGTAAATGGGATGAAATTATATAAGCATGACCCATGTTTAAATCCCCATAGGATGATGGACACTCTTGCAATGGGGTGGCCTGTCTTGTAATACCACGATAATGTTTTTGAAATAGATGTAATATGGATGGGGCCCGTTCAAATCCATATGACTATTTTTTTATTATGATGTTTTAAGTCATAGTTGAGAAAATCTGCAAAATATCTCAATTCAATCCGATTTTTGCTGATTTTATTCCAAAAAATTGTGATATGCATGAAAAAAGCTTTTTTTTTCAATGAAAAATTACCCTTTTTTTGTCCATTTTTTCCCCTTTTTTTTTGGTCGATCCCTGATTTTTCCCGATTCTTTTTCCATGCCAATTTCGATCCGATTCTGATTTTCTCAACTATGTTTTAAATATTATACCCAAGGAACTAAACGCTTCCATAAAACGTCCATAGCACCAAGAAAAATGTTTTAAAATAAGAATTTTTGCTCAACCCAAGGGAATAGACAGACTCCAAAATAAGCCATAAGAAACTATGGAAACAACTTGAACATTGCCAAGGCTTTCATCAGTAACTTCAAAGGATGTGTTCAAATGCTGCTCTCTGAATGTGAGCTGCAATAAAGCTAGTTAGTCTATCTTCATCACAGAGGTACAATGAAGGGATATATTCCTATGCCTATGACATTTTTCTCCTATATATAATCATTCCTATACTCTCTCCAATGGCCGCCAACTATTTATGTTAGAACTTTCTATTTGGATATGTGAATCTTCATTTTCTTCTATTTTGCAGATACATTGGGTACATGATATGTGGTATTAGAGCCACATTCCTTAAATTGTGGTTCAAAATTTGGTTCGTGACTGAAAAGTTTTTGTGCTTGTGGTCCACCTCCTTCTTGGTCACTGCCTGTATCTTTTTATTTGGAGTTAAATCAAAGACTAGAAAACGTGATAATGTATTGGATGATGTTTTCCCTAAAACATAGTTTGTTTACATTGTGGGAATATCTATGAAATGTCCTACACAAAAGGCTTCTTATGGATTTTAATTGATTTCTACACAGAATATACAGAGATAAGATAATTAAGATAAGATAATTCTATTAATGTCCATAGATGGCCGAAATAGGCCAATGAAACTCATTCAAAAGAGCTGTCACAAATTACAGTGCATTGTAGTAACCACAAAGTACTACAAAAATAAGCTAAACTAGAGTAAAGAATCTAGTGTGAACTACTCTAAAGTGGAACAACTGTATGGCATAAAATTACAGCCTTGGGGGTTACCCAAAATGAATAAACCCTACCATGTTAAAAGTAATGATTAAGAGAGATCTAGACGTTGAGGTACAACAGAGATATAAAGGAGCTCGAATGGATCCAAGTGCCAAAATTAATCTATAGTGGGATGTAAAATAGAAGCAGTCATTGTTGTCACCAACTATCTCAAATGGGCGAACATAAGATCTAATGATTCTCCCAAGAGAATGGCTAGGACTAAAAGGGTCTGGTTGGATAATTCTGGGAGGACATGGAGTTTGACCCCTCAAGACTCTTCTAGCATCCATGGCTGTGGAACCAACAGAGAAAGGAAGATAAACTCTATCAAAGATGAAATGATAAAGAAACCATATTCTTTATTGAAGTATTAATTCAATGGCTGCACTTAAAATTTATGGAGGGGTTTCTTAGTATTTACTAGGGTAAAGGGTTTTATCCAGTGTTCCACGGGGACGCGTCCCCCCCCCCCGGGGGATGCGTCCCCCCGTTTCCCGCGTCCCCCAGCACGAGGGGACGGCAAGGGGGACGTTTCCCCCCGTCCCCCTTTTGGGGGACGGCTGGGAAACGTCCTCGGGACGGCTGAGGCCTATGGCCTCCCATCCCCGGGACATCCCCTTTTTTGGGGTGCCCCTGGGGACAGCCAGCCGTCCCCGGGGGACGGCCTGAGCGTGCCCAATGGGGCCCAGCCGTCCCCCATTTGTCACTTGAAAAAATGTCCCCTTGTGTTTTGAACTCCAGATGCTGCATACTTTCTCCCAGCTAATTTCTTCTCTCTCTGATGTTAAAGGGAGTGTCCAAAGAAGCCAAGCTCAACTAAGCCAAGCAATCTCAGATCTCCTTTGTGATGTCCTTCATCAGCTGAAGCAATTGTCTGCAAAACAACAAATGTTGAAGGCCACTGCAAGTTTTGTAGCATTGAAGCAACTTAAAGGCCTTCTGCAGCTGTGTATCTAGGGATTCCAAGGCCATCCTTAAGGCCTCAGAATTTGCACCTACTCCTTTGGTCTGGATATCTTCCAAAACAAGTTTTAAACTGGTAATATACCACAAAAACTGCCTGAAGCTGTCTTGCTGAGTACCAATACTTGGCAGTTGCTCTAGTCTCTGAGATTCTTGACAATACTCTAGCAAGGAGCTCGTTTACAGATGCAAGATAGAACATGCTGGGCATGGCAAAACCCACAAATTAACTTTGCCAACGCACAAGGTTTACAGTAAATTCTTAACTATGTCAAACTATTACTCAGAAGATAGCAAAATTTCAAAATTCTAGCTTTAAAAACATATTTGGCAGCTGCTGTAGTCCCTGAGATTCTTAACAACACTCTAGCAAGGAGCTTGTTTACAGGTGCAAGGTAGAATGTGCTGATCATGGCAAAACAAGCAAATTAAACTTGTCAACGGACAAAGGTTTTTAGTAAATCCTTAAACTATTAACTATGTCAAACTATTGCTCAGAAGATTGCAAATTTTCAAAATTTCAGAGTTAACAATGCTCTGGTAGGCAGTTCATTTACCAATATGAGCTAGAAAGTGCTCGCCATGGTAACACTACATATTAAACACATGGATGCACAAGGCTTGATCAGATCCTTCAATATATATAGAAGTACCGCAAATTATCCAAGTTCTTGTTGTTTCTGACACAGAAAACATTCCTGTCCGTCTTTAAATACATGATGAATTTTGTGTGCCAATCAAAGCTTTGATCAAACCTTACCATCTGGAATAAAGCCGAATTTCCCGGACTCTGTCTTCAACAGACAGATATTTACAGTCAAGACTGAAATACTGCTACTCTTATTAAGTTCCATATCTGTTCAACAGCTTTCAGCTGCTCCACAGTCAACATTAGAAAGCAGAGAATAATGATCCGTTTGAAATGTGTTTAATTTGATGACTGGAGCCAGTGCCTGCGTTTGTTGGGATAAATTATGCTTTTGATGTTGATTTCCAAGGCTGAAGCTTTAACAGTCCCACCAACCCTTACTCCTCACTATGTGCTCTCCTCTCTGCTCTACCCTCTACTTTAGAAAAATGACTACGTAGGTTTCTTAAATATGAATTTCATTAATATTAATTACGCCGATAGGCATCCTACAATGGCAGCCAGGAAGGTCAGCCACGCTGTAAACAATATTAATATTTTATTAAAAAAGCCGACATTAAGAAAATTATCCGCCGACATTAAGGGTTACGGTGGATTTAAAAATTATTTAAAAAAAATTAAAAATATTAACAACTATAAAATATAAACGCCGAGAGTTATCAATCGCGGGGGTACCCTATCACACCCCAAGAAATGAGATAGATGCCTTGAGATTGATAACTCTCTCGGCGTTTATAGATATATATATTTATATATCTAAGCTAGTGTTAAGGTTAGGGATTCTCAAGGTTGTCAGGAAGTACTCGATGGGTAAATTATTAGAAAATAATATTTCAGCTATAAGTTTATGTTCATCATGCACAAAAGGACATGACCGTCACAAGCTACCTCCCTCTCCCAGCTCTAACTGCAGGTTTATCTTGACATACTGATGCCTTCCACGAATCTTCCAACCTATGTTCCACCTGGAGGTGTCCCTTACATATGATACCCATGGGTACAAATCCCCCAATTCCCTACCATAAGGACATGTCCCCTTCATTTGTCACTTGAAAAAATGTCCTTTTTTAGGCTATGTCCAACATGCTGCACTTACATAATTGATTACTAATATGAAATATGAAATATCATTTTTGTTGGGTGTAGAATTCTGAATGTTATTCTAAATTTCTAAAAAATTTCAATTTTTATAGTATTATACCAGCCGTCCCTCCCAGCCGTCCCCTAAAATCCGCCTGCCTTCCCCCGCCGTCCCTCGAAACCCGTCCCCCGTCCCCCCTTCCCCCAGGCTCGTGGAACCTTGGTTTTATCACATGATAATAGTTTAAGGAGCAAATGCAATTTATCATCTGATCTGTACATATTTGCATTATAGTGAAAATGAAAAGGTGCACACACAGCTAAGGAGCTGCCTCCATAATGTTGTAGAGTTCTATATATTTTTTGTGATAATATATCTTGTCATTGTCGATTTTCTTGTTACTATTTTGATATGCAGGAAAATTCCTGTTCTGTTTTAAGCATTAGTCGATGTCCTTTTTGATTAGTTTCATTCATGCATCTGAATGAGGATAGTGTGATACATGTTTCTGCATATTGCAGCAATCTTTTCCGTAGGAAGTGAAGACTGAGGAGATGGAATGCTTATAGTATTATATGTTTATTAGATTGTTATAACTTTTCTTTATAGCATAGTCTCATGTTTGACATGTCCTATGCACTCCCTTTGTGAAAACTATTAGATTTGGCTATTCTTGGATGCAAACATAATTTTCTTTGTTCTTTTGTGTTATATACTGGAATCTGCATGAGGATATGTGATTGTTATGTACTTGTCTTTTATGAGATCTCACTAGTAGGTAAAAGGTTTATGAGAGGCATTAGTTATAACGTACGTCCTTTGATTAAAAAGAATTGCAGTTAACTGCAGGTTCTACAGTTTATGGACAATAGCACATCTAAATATAGGAAGGAGAACTAGTATGTTATGGAACTTTGTTTTTTCACTTCTTTTTTCCAAACATTTTTCTCATCCATTAATATAGTATTATTGTTTTTCTTGAGAACAAGAGCAGGAGGATGAAAGCTCCCTCTTACGCTTTCTTCAATGCAAATATGGAAAAGGTCGACCTGGAAGACCAGATATATTCTATGATCCTAAGTATGCTTTGCGTCTTTGTCTCAAAGAGGGACGGATTCGTGCTTGTGTTTACATCTATAGCATGATGGGCATGCATGAAGAAGCTGTTGCTCTTGCATTGCAGGTAATGAACATCACAGAAAACTTATCATGTCAGACAATATTCTGCAACATGCAAGTGGCCTTATGGAATCCTATCTCATTTTGTTCATTTCATGTTGATTGGTTGAATATCCATTGCCAACAGCTTGCCAACCAGGCACATTTTCTAAATTTGACATGAAATTTTATTAATGAAGCTCCTAACTAAAATTCAAAGAAAACAGAATGCTATGGAGAAGCATGAAACAAATTGGAACTTGTATAATAATCACAGTAGCTATTTAAGAAAGTTTTTAGCGAACATCAAGTTGTTGACTAGCTCTGTCAGTCTATGTTATGATCTAGAGGCTTAGAATACCTTGTTTGTCTGGAAAAAGGAACTCATACTCACTGGACAATTTTGAGGTCAAACAACTTGGTCACTTGACCTGTAGGTGATTTACACATGGGACACTTTTGTTTCCTAGGAAGCATTATACTAGAATCCCTTCTCGCACCACTGGTGAATTTACAGTCATTATTTCTGAGATAGTCATTTAGTATTTTGAGATCATAATTTATTGATCAGGAAGTTTGTTATGTTATCTTATGAAGATGTAGCAAGTTGCGGTAATGTCTTACATGGAACTGCAAAGAAGTCAGTAAATGGCATGTCTGACATTTTTTAGAATTAGCTTGTCAGGATTAATTTCAGAGTCCTTTATTTCTAAATAACCTTTGTCCTTCCTATTATAGGAACTCCAAATACTTGAAATATATCATTTTTCATTAAAAAAATATATGTTTCTCAAGATTTGTTTCTAGCGTGAGTTATAAGTGCCTTAGAATTCACTGAATTTCTTTATGATTTCTGGTTCATAACCATCTGTAGTTTATGAGCCTTTTATGCACATTCAATAGATGCATCACTGCCAGACTTGTCAGTCATCAATGTGTAATTCAGAATTTAATTTTTGTCATTATCCTTGTGCCATTTTTAAAAAATGTGCGATTTTCACAAAGGAGATACTTTACGAGTCAAAAATTGACCAAATGCATGTTGAGCAAGGTGCAGCAAAAGAATTGCAAAAGTATTGTCATTGTTGTCAACACAGTCAGATTGATGCAGTTCAGAGGTCAGTCAGATCAAGTGCAGAAAGTTTCAAGGAAAACGAAGTGACCCGATTCGAAACGGCAAAAAGAGACAAGGAAGAAAAGCGTCGCGATATCGCGACATGTTTTCTGTCGCGATTTCGCGACATGGTCGAGGAGAGAGAAGGCGCAGCCGAAAATGTCGCGATTTCGTGACATGTCAAGTTTTCGCTGAGGAGAGAGAAAATGTGTCGCGATATCGCGACAAAAAGTAGGAGAGAGAAAATGCACGCCAAATTGTCGCGATTTCGTGACATGGTCGAGGAGAGAGAAGATGCGAGCAAAGCGCTCGTGATTTCGCGACATCTTTCAGAGAAGGAAACAAAGGTGTAGCGATATCGCTACATGTTGAAATGAAAGGAAACAAAGGTGTAGCGATATCGCTACATGTTGAAATGAAAGGAAACAAAGGTGTAGCGATATCGCTGCATGATGAAAATACATGGAACTAAGGTGTAGCGATTTCGCTACATGTTGAAACAAGGAGAAACTAAGGTGTAGCGATTTCGCTACAGGTTGAAACAAAGAGAAAATAAGGTGTAGCGATGGCGCTACATGTTGGAACAAAGGAAACTAAGGTGTAGCGATTTCGCTACTAGTCAAAAGTGTAGAACTGAAAGATGCAGCAATGATATTACAAGTCAAAATTTCATGAAAAGAGACAAGGTAAAAGCACAAGGCAAAAAGTTGTAGCGATTTCGCTACTGCATGGAGAAAGAGCGTACGGAAGCCAGAAGCGTCGCGATTTCGTGACAAGAAGGATGATGACGTCAGCAAGAGCGGAAGCGTCGCGATTTCGTGACAAGAAGGATGATGACGTCAGCAAGAGCCAGAAGCGTCGCGATTTCGTGACATGTTCCATTTTCGTTGGAGTTGGCAAGGAGAGTTGTACGGAAGAACAAAGTGTCGCGATTTCGTGACATGTTCCTTTTTCGCTGCTGCTGGCAAAGAAGAGTGTACGGAAGTCGAAAGTGTCGCGATTTCGTGACAAGCAGGATGATGACGTCAGCAAAGTTGAAAAGTGTCGCGATTTCGTGACAGGATGAAAGGAAAGCTGCTGGAAGCTGGAAGCGTCGCGATTTCGTGACAGCATTGATGATGACGTCAGCAAAGTTGAAAAGTGTCGCGATTTCGTGACAGGATGAAAGGAAAGCTGCTGGAAGCCGAAAGCGTCGTGATTTCGTGACAGCATTGAGGATGACGTCAGCAAAAGTTCAAAGTGTCGCGATATCGTGACAAGATGCAGGGAAAGCTTTCGAGGGCCAAAATGGTCGTGATTTCGTGACAACCTTCAGGGTGACGTCAGCATAAGTCAAAAGTGTCGCGATATCGTGACAGGTAACAGTCTGGCAGGTAAAACCCGCAGGAACATGCAAGGTGACACGTGTCGAAAAAGCAGACAGGAAAATCATGCAGCCAGTTACGTAAAAAGTAAGGCGAAGTCAAACAGACAGTTAATCGTTGACAGGTGTTGGACATGCAATGCAACAGCCAAACATGCATAATTGAAACGCATTCGAAAAGCCGAATTTGAAGGATAATAAAAGCATTCGAAAGGTCGAATTTGCAGGCATTCTAATAGACGTATTTGAAGCATACAGAAAAGCCGAACATGAAGAATCGAAAAGCTTTCGAAGAATCATACATGGAGTTTCGAAAAAGAATTCGAAAAGCCGTATTCGAAGAAATTGAACAGTCGAAGTACATGAAACAAAATTGCCGTATTGCATGGTTTCCAAAAGACGTATTGCAGGGTTTCGAACAGTCGAAGTGCATGGAACCGAACAGCCGTATTGCATGGATTCGAACAGTCAGAGTATGTGATTCGATTGCATGCAGGATTGAAAGGTTATAAAAGAATAATCGTACAGAGAAGACGTTGCTGCTGTTAGAGAGAAATTGCTATAAAAGGAGAGTTAGAAAAGAATCAAGAGAAAAATAAGCAGAGCGTGAGAGTGTGCAGAGTTGAGTTAATTGCAGACCAGTCAGGGTCGTGCATAAAGTGAAGACATTTTTATGTCATTCTAAATTTATCGAAATTGCAGTCCAAGTTGGTGCTTGGTACTAGGAGTTGGTGCTCCATCATTGCAAGTGCAGAAAATTACAGGGGTTGGTGCTCCTTCCAGTTGGTCGTTGGTAAAGTGTTTGTAAAATTGATTTTGCAAAGACTGGATTTGGATTGGAGTCCAAGCAATCATTTTTTGAGGAGTAGCCAAATTGGTGAACCTCGGTATATTGAGTGTTGTGGTTTGCTCTCTTGTTCAAGTTTTTTTTGTTCTCTTTATTTCATATTAAATGTTGTAGATATAAAAATTTAATAGCTACACTGATTCACCCCCCCCTCTCAGTGTCATTGTGTAAACATCAATTGGTATCAGAGCACAGGTTCCTTGTACAAGCTTAATCAGCTAAGGAGATCTTGGAAGAAACAATGGCAGGTGGTGAAGGATTTTCATCCAACAAAGCTCCCTTATTTGATGGAACAAATTACACCTTCTGGAAACTCAGAATGCAAACATATCTGAGTGCATTGGGATACGATATTTGGGATTATGTAGATAGTGGATACACAACACCCACTACCCCTCCAACAGATACTGTTGAGAAAAAGAAATTTGAAAACAACTCCAAAGCTAAGAATGCCATAATGTGTGGGCTTGTTGACAGTGAAGTGATAAGAGTCATGAGTTGTAAATCAGCAAAGGACATGTGGGATAAAGTGAAGAGCGTCCATGAAGGAGACAGTAAGATTAAGGAAGCAAAACTGCAAACTCATCGAGCACAGTTCGAAGCATCGCAAATGAAGGAAGATGAAAACATAGAAATTTATATCTGTGAGAGTCAACGGAATTATTAATGCAATCAGAGGACTTGGTGAAGAAATTGATGATGCGGTTGTGGTGAAAAAGGTTCTCAGAACACTTCACAAAAGATTTAACTCCAAAGTCTCTGCAATAGAAGAGGCAAAAGATCTAAACAACTTCAGCATGGATGAGTTGCATGGTTCCCTGACGACATATGAAATGAGAATAGGACAAACCAAGTCTACGAGACAGAGAAGCGGCTTTTAAAGCACACAAGAATGTAAAAGCTGAACATGAATACGAGGATGAAGGAACACCTGGATGAAACAGAAGCCAATTTTGTTCGGAAACTCACAAAAGGAAAAGGAAAATATAGAGGGAAGCTACCTTTTAAATGCTTCAATTGTGGAGGAGTCGGTCATTTTGCAGCCAAATGTCCAATGCGAGGAGAGAACCAAAAATGGTGAAGGGTCACACCAAGAAAAAGGTGAGTTGGAAGAAGAAACAAAATTTCGGAAAGAATAACTTCAAGAAGAAAAGCTTCATAACCAAGAATGTCGGCGGTTCGAAGAAAGCACGGATGAGGAGTCCGAAGAAGAAGGAGGTGAAGCTCCGTTCATGGCACTTGAAGAAGAAAGAACAGGAGGAAAATCGGGGAAGGTGATGAAAATTCCAAGGATGAAGCTGAAGTGTATTTGGAAGGAGAATTGGTTGCTTGCACTTGAAGAGTTGAGTGCGAGAAAGGAAGAAGAATAAAAATTTTTCAAAGAAATTAGAGAATGCCACGGACATAATAAACAATCTGAAAATACGAGACGGAGGAATTCAAGAAAATGTCCGAAGTTCTTGATGAACAATTAAGCTGTAAAGACAGGTTGAATGCAGCAAGCTAGAGGAAGACATCCTTAAGTTAAGGATGCAGTTAGAGGAGATGAATAGAAAATTGAACTGTTTTCATAAGTTTGAAGAAAGTATTGTAAAGCTGGATAAAATGTTAAATAACCAAAGGCCTTATGGCATCAAATTTGGTTTAGGCTTTGATGAAGGAGAATCTTCAAAGGATTCAAAGAACTTGAATATAGAACCCACAAAGAAAGAAGAAAAGATCAGGGTTGAACCAGGAAAAACAAAATAATGCAAAAGAAAACAATAATGCCAGATTCAAGAAGAATATTGACAAAGATGGATTCACAAAAGTCACACATCCGAGGAGGAGAAGAGTCATGGCTCCTACTTCAAACTGGCAAAGACCGGCACCCAGGTTTAATCATGCATTTTCTGGTTATTGTTTTAAATGCAATGCTTATGGCCATAAAATTTCAGATTGCAGGCATAATGTATCTCAAAGGAATTTTACCAGGCAGAAATGTTTTTTCTCCTTTAATGAATTATGCGGTTGAATGTTATAATTGTCATAATTTTGGACATATTGCTAGAAGCTGCAGAAGCACTTTTTCATCAAATAATTATCGAGGCGAGAAAATCTCGGCTAAGTGGGTTGAAACAAAACCAGAAATTTCTGTAAAAGCAGGCACATGCTAATGAAAGGACAAAGGCAAAACAAGTAGCAAAATCTGCTATCAAACCAGAATGGAAAGAAAAGGAATCTTTGATTGTCCGGACTGCTTTTAAAGCTCGGAACAAATCAGCACCTTGGATACTTGACGGTGGTTGTTCCAGGTCACATGACGGGGTGACAAGCAAAAGTTTGAGAATTTACGAGAATTATGAAGGTGGTTACGTGAAATTTGGAAATAATGATGGAGCAAAGATTGTTGGAAAGGGATCAGTCAAGATCGGTGATGGCAATATAAAATCAAAAGAAGTCTTGTTTGTAATTGGCATGAAGCATAACTTGCTAAGTGTAAGTCAAATATGTGACGGAGGTCATGATGTAATCTTCAAGAAGGAGGGTTGTGAAGTAAGAAAGACAAAAAATGGAAAGTTAATAGCCACTGGGTGAGAACTTCAGGAAATCTGTATACACTTTCGGAAGCTGCAGAAGGAACATGCTTGATGGGACGGGGAAGATGAAAGCGGCTATGGCACAAGAGGCTTGGGCATATTAGTTTTGACAATGCGGCAAAAATCAGTTCAAAAAGAGCGATTAGAGACATACCAAACATTGGCAAACACTGTAAATAGCATCCGTGAGTCATGCCAAAAGGGAAAACAAACCGGAGCCACTTTCAAAGCAAAAGAATACTTCACTAGCAAGCCATTAGAACTAATTCACACTGTGATCTATGTGGACCCATGAGAGCTGAAAGCATAAATGGACACAAATATTTTATCCTGTGTATAGATGACTACTCAAGAATGACATGGGTACTATTTATGAAACTCAAGTCAGAAGCCTTTGAAATGTTTAAAACCTTCAAAAATCTTGTTGAAAATCAATCAGGAAAAAGAATTAAATGCCTAAGATCAGACAGGGGAGGAGAGTTTATCTCAGAAGAATTTGCAGAATACTGTCAAAAACATGGGATAAGAAGACGAGTTTTCAGCGGCTAGGACACCTCGGTGAGAATGGTGTTGTAGAAAGGAAGAATAGAACAGGTGCGAGGAAATGGCAAGGACAATGCTGCGAGAAAACAAAATAGGTGACGATTTTGGAAAGAGGCGGTTCATACTACGGTTTACATTCAAAACAGGTGCATCTTTGAGACCACATGAAAGCAAAACGGCTTATGAGTTGTGGTTTGGCGGAAAGGCAACAACAAGACATTTCAAAGTATTTGGCAGCAAGTGCTACATAAAACGGATTGAAGATAACCTTGGTAAATTTGAAGATAGAGTGATGAAGGTATCTTTCTCGGTTACTCAACAAAAAGCAAGGCATACACATGTTACAACAAGAAGTTGAAGAAAATTGTTGAAAGTGCTGATGTAAAAGTTGATGAAGGTAGAGAACAAGAAACTACTTATCAAGAAAACTACCCTATGTATGAAGAAGTCATTGAAGGTGATGATGAAAAAGAAACGGAGAAGAATCAGAAAATTGATCCAGGATAGTGTAAAAAGCAGAATCGAAGAAGAAGAAAACAGGAAATTTAAAACAGGAAAGCGGCAGAAAAATCATCCAAGTGAGCAGATTATTGGGGATCCCACGGATGGTATTCAAACAAGAAGAACGAGCGGTGAGGAACTATTCTCTGTTATCTAGTATTGAACCTAAAAATGTTGCTGAAGCAAGCAATGATGAAAGTTGGATGAAGGCAATCAATGAAGAACTAGATCAGATAGAGAAAAACAATACCGGGGAATTAGTACCTAGACCAACAAATAAAAACATAATTGGTACTAAATGGGTTTTTAGAAATAAATTGAATGAATATGGGCGAGGTTGTCGGAAATAAGGCAAGATTAGTATGTAAAGGCTATGCTCGAGGTTGAAGGCATTGATTTTGAAGAAACTTTTGCACCGGTAGCGGACTAGAGGCAATCGGGATGTTTACGGCATTAGCAGTTCATAAAAACTTCAAAGTATATCAAATGGATGTAAAATCAGCATTTTTGAATGGAAAAGCTGGAAGAAGAGGTTTATATTGAACAACCCGAGGGCTTCCAACTTGGTGAAAATCCAGATTTTGTTTGCAGGTTAAAGAAAGCTTTATATGGATTAAATCAGGCACCCAGAGCATGGTATGCAAGGCTGGATAATTATCTAATTAAACAAGGGTTTAAGAAAGGTTTGGTGGATAGCAACTTATATGTCAAATCAGAGAAGGGTCATCTTATTGTTCTTGTTGTTTATGTAGATGACATAATATTTGGCGAGACATGGATGAATACTGCAAAGACATATCAATTAAAATGAAAAAAGAATTTGAGATGTCAATGATTGGTGAACTTTCTTATTTCTTAGGATTGCAGGTCAATCAAAATGAAAAAGGCATTTTTATTTCTCAAGTTAAATATGTAAAAGAAATGCTGAAAAAGTTCACAATGGAAGACGGTAAACCGGTCAGCACTCCCATGACAACGAGTGCCAAGTTGAGCAAGGATGATAAATCCCCAGATGTAGATCAAACAATGTACAGGTCTATGATTGGAAGCCTGCTGTATTTAACAGCCACTAGACCAGATATATTACAAGCAGTATGTATGGTTGCAAGATTTCAGGCCAGTCCCAAAGAAACTCATGTAACAGCTGTAAAGAGGATTTTCAGATATCTCAAGGGCACTATGGATTATGGGTTGTGGTACCCAAAAGGTAAAGATTTCACTTTGATTGCATATTCTGATGCAGATTGGGCAGGGATGTATTGATGACGGAAAGAGCACAAGTGGAGGAGCATTTTATCTTGGTGACAGGTGGTAGCATGGCACGGCAAGAAACAAGAATCGGTATCTCTATCCACTGCGGAGGCGAGAATACATTGCGGCAACAACATGCTGTACTCGGATATTATGGATGAGACAAACGTTGAAAGATCTTGGTATTCATTTCAATGAACCAATTTCAATTAAATGTGATAACACTAGTGCTATCAACATATCCAAGAATCCAGTAATGCATTCAAGAACCAAACATATTGCAATCCGATATCATTTCTTGAAGGATAAAGTTGCGGAAGGAGAGGTTAAATTGGATTTTGTTCCAACTACAGAGCAAGTAGCTGATATATTCACAAAACCTTTGCCTAAGGAAGTATTTGAATACCTTCGGAAGAAGTTGGGAGTAGTCACACCACCCAAGCACTGACTAGCTATGGGAAACACATTCTCAGGGGGAGCATTCAAACTTTTTAAGTATGAGAATGTTGTGCATAGACTCAGGGGGAGTCTACAGCAGCCCTTTGGTATTATTGGCAAAGGGGGAGAAGAAATTAAGCAAGGTTGCGGTGTGTTGCCAACAATTCCAAAGGGGGAGATTGTTGAGCAAGGTGCAGCAAAAGAATTGCAAAAGTATTGTCATTGTTGTCAACACGGTCGGATTGATGCGATTGATGCGATTCGGAGGTCGATCGGATCAAGTGCGAGAAAGTTTCAAGGAAAGCAGAAGTGACCCAGATTCAGAAAGTGGCAAAAAGAGACAAGGAAGAAAAGCGTCGCGATATCGCGACATGTTTTCTGTCGCGATTTCGCGACATGGTCGAGGAGAGAGAAGGCGCAGCCGAAAATGTCGCGATTTCGCGACATGTCAAGTTTTCGTTGAGGAGAGAGAAAATGTGTCGCGATATCGCGACACAAAGCAGGAGAGAGAAAATGCAAGCCAAATTGTCGCGATTTCGCGACATGGTCGAGGAGAGAGAAGATGCGAGCAAAACTGTCGCGATTTCGCGACATGTTGGCAGAGAAGGAAACAAAGGTGTAGCGATATCGCTACATGTTGAAATGAAAGGAAACAAAGGTGTAGCGATATCGCTACATGTTGAAATGAAAGGAAACAAAGGTGTAGCGATATCGCTACATGATGAAATGAAAGGAAACAAAGGTGTAGCGATATCGTTGCATGATGAAAATACATGGAACTAAGGTGTAGCGATTTAGCTACATGTTGAAACAAGGAGAAACTAAGGTGTAGCGATTTCGCTACAGGTTGAAACAAAGAGAAAATAAGGTGTAGCGATGGCGCTACATGTTGGAACAAAGGGAAACTAAGGTGTAGCGATTTCGCTACTAGTCAAAAGTGTAGAGGTGAAAGATGCGACAATGATATTACAAGTCAAAATTTCATGAAAAGAGGCAAGGCAAAAGCACAAGGCAAAAAATTGTAGCGATTTCGCTACTGCATGGAGAAAGAGCGTACGGATTCCAGAAGCGTCGCGATTTCGTGACAAGAAGGATGATGACGTAAGCAAGAGCCAGAAGCGTCGCGATTTCGTGACAAGAAGGATGATGACGTCAGCAAGAGCCAGAAGCGTCGCGATTTCGTGACATGTTCCATTTTCGTTGGAGTTGGCAAGGAGAGTTGTACGGAAGAACAAAGTGTCGCGATTTCGTGACATGTTCCTTTTTCGCTGCTGCTGGCAAAGAAGAGTGTACGGAAGCCGGAAGTGTCGCGATTTCGTGACAAGCAGGATGATGACGTCAGCAAAGTTGAAAAGTGTCGCGATTTCCGCGACGGGATGAAAGGAAAGCTGCTGGAAGCCGGAAGCGTCGTGATTTCGCGACGACATTGATGATGACGTCAGCAAAGTTGAAAAGTGTCGCGATTTCGTGACAGGATGAAAGGAAAGTCTTGGAGAGCCGAAGCGTCGCGATTTCGTGACAGCATTGAGGATGACGTCAGCAAAAGCTCAAAGTGTCGCGATATCGTGACAAGATGCAGGGAAAGCTTCCAAGGGCCAAAACGGTCGTGATTTCGCGACAACCTTCAGGGTGACGTCAGCATAAGTCAAAAGTGTCGCGATATCGTGACGAGTAATGATATGGCGAGGTAAAACCCGCGGGAACATGCAAGGTGACACGTGTCGAAAAAGCAGACGGGGAAAATCATGCGACGATTACGTAAAAAGTGGTGAAGTCAGACAGACAGTTAATCGTTGACAGGTGTTGGACATGCAATGCAACAGCCAAACATGCATAATTGAAACGCATTCGAAAAGCCGAATTTGAAGGATAATAAAAGCATTCGAAAGGTCGAATTTGCAGGCATTCTAACAGACGTATTTGAAGCATACAGAAAAGCCGAACATGAAGAATCGAAAAGCTTTCGAAGAATCATACATGGAGTTTCGAAAAAGAATTCGAAAAGCCGTATTCGAAGAAATTGAACAGTCGAAGTACATGAAACAAAATTGCCGTATTGCATGGTTTCCAAAAGACGTATTGCAGGGTTTCGAACGGTCGAAGTGCATGGAACCGAACAGCCGTATTGCATGGATTCGAACGGGTCGGAGTATGTGATTCGATTGCATGCAGGATTGAAAGGTTATAAAAGAATAATCGTACGGAGAAGACGTTCTCTGTTGTTAGAGAGAAATTGTCTGTAAAAGGAGAGTTAGAAAAGAATCAAGAGAAAAATAAGCAGAGCCGTGAGAGTGTGCAGAGTTGAGTTAATTGCAGACCAGTCAGGGTCGTGCATAAAGTGAAGACATTTTTATGTCATTCTAAATTTATCAGAATTGCAGTCCAAGTTGGTGCTTGGTACTAGGAGTTGGTGCTCCATCTATTGCAGCAGAAAATTACAGGGGTTGGTGCTCCTTCCAGTTTGGTCTTTGGTAAAGTGTTTGTAAAATTGATTTTGCAAAGACTGGATTTGGATTGGAGTCCAAGCAGTCATTTTTGAGGAGTAGCCAAATTGGTGAACCTCGGTATATTGAGTGTTGTGGTTTGCTCTCTTGTTCAAGTTTTTTTTGTTCTCTTTATTTCATATTAAATGCTGTAGATATAAAAATTTAATAGCTACACTGATTCACCCCCCCCTCTCAGTGTCATTGTGTAAACATCAATGCATTGTCTTTGATTGCTGTGTTCATATTTTGAGTTGTGTGAAGGGATGAAAATTCAAGATCCCATTTTTGTTGTTATCTCTCTTATCACCGCTTTTTCATATATAGTAGCTATTTTGTAGCTCACACGTGTTTTGCTAATTCCATGAAAAGAACGGATATAGTATTCCTTATTAACAAATTTATTTTCTTGATTAAAAGATGACTTACTGGGCAATCAATGGCAGTCAATTGGAAAACCAGTTTATTGTAGATGACAGTACAAATCACTTGCAAATGTAAAACTTGGAGTTAAATCTGGCTAATTTGCTGTTAGTAGTAGAAGTATGAATACATAGTTTCTTATCACTTCTGTAGTGCTCTGAAATAATTTTTAATGACATTCCTTATCTATAATTTGACAAGGATTCTGATGCCGCTTTGTACTATAGCATTGGAAAAGCCCATCTCTTTTTGGAAATCTAAATTGCAGACCTCAATGAGATTTGAAATCACTATGTTAAAAATTATAACAGTTGACTGGATGCCAAGTTGATTTGGAGTTTATGTTCTTATCTTTGAACATTCACATGACTAACATTAGTGACCTCAGAAAAAGTCTGATGATATCCTGTCAATTGGTGATTTGTCTGCAAGCCTGATGTTTTCCATGGGATTCAATTTTGCTGGATGCATTGCAGTAAACATTTCTTACAGAGTTCTATTTTTCTCTTTTTCCCCCTTAATTACTAAATTAAACCATTGATAGATTATAGTCCATCGTTTTGGGTAGATGGTATTTTGCAGTGCCACTGCACTGTGAGTTTTCTTGCCTTCTGCCTTCAGCAACAAGTGGCATTAGCCGCCTCAGAGGAGCAATCCACATATATGTAGTTTCAGATCAAGAAAGGCCCATTTCCTCTTTGAGACATCTTTATAGAAGTATGCTATTTTTCTCCAGCATCCTCAACTTCTGTCATCCCCGAACGAGATTTGAATTCTCTATATTAAAACATTTGGAGCAGTAGATTGGTTGCCAGGTGGAGTTAGAGTTTATTTTCATCATTCACATGACTAACATAAATGACCTCTGCAAAAGTCTCGTGATATTCTCTCCGCTGACGATTCTTCTTTTGTGAGCCTGATGTTTTCCATGGGTCTATAGTTTTCTGGGTGCAGTAAAGTAAACAATTTCTACTCTCCCTCAATTACTAAATCAAATCATTCATAGACTATAGTCCTTCATTTTGGGTAGATGGTATCTTGCAGTGCTAGTGAACTGTGAGTAGTGTGGAATAGTTTTTTCAGTTTTTTTAGCCTTCTGCCTTTGTCAATAATGTCATTGGTCGTCTCAGATGAGCACTCCATGTAAATGTGGCTTTGGATAAATAGGGGCCCACCCCCTCTTCGAGAATTTTTTATAGAAGTATGCTATTTTCCTCCAACATTCTCATACTCTGTAATCCACTCTAATGCTGACCACTACTTGATCTTTATTCAGAGGATTTTACCTATTCATCATTGAATGATGTCATTCTTTTAGTAGTTGCAATGCCTGCAGTGGTACCCACTAGACAGCTTTTCATGATATCACGGAATTCTTTCTTTGAACTTGACCCCATGGATCTTGCATTCAGTAGGACCTCTGCAAAATGAGAAGAATCTTCTTATTGCTTAGAGAAAACACTTGATTCTGTTGTGCAAGTCACATGGCCTCTTGGTTCTCAATGGGATCCCTCAGATTCCTAAATCCTCCATCTTCACTTGTTTTCTGCATGGGGGAGGTGCTAGTGCAGTTGACTCTGTCATTACATATAGAGGACTTTGCTTTCTGAAACTTACGACTTTCAGGTTTCTAGTCAACTCCCCTTGGCTGATCATGCAATGCTGACTTTCTCCTTTAATTCTTCTTCTTTGACCCGTCCATTTTTTCCTTTTCCATTTCCCAATCTTACCAGCCATCCCATGATTCATTTTAATCCTTGTTTTCCTGATGATTATGCTGCTCATCTCTCCAAATTGATGTCCAAATACTACTCTTTCAATTCGACCATGGAGGAAATCAAATTTATTTTTTTTTTTGTTTGTTTGTCTCGCAAATTTTAAATAGGACTGATGCATAAATGTACACATTGGTTATTCATTATGGCTTATACTTGGCAACAACAGCACTGAAGATAAAAATGTCTCGACAGTTAGAAAGGATAGATACCTAAATTTCAACTAAACAGGCTGCTGTAGCATAAGTTGTAAAAGGAGCTTAAAATAAGACAATGTTACACTCCACATTAGTGCAACCGTTAGTGCTCCACACCCTGCGCTGCTCCACATTAGTGCATTAGCCTTAAAATCAGACATGATAGTGCAACCGTTAGTATTTCATCTACGCGTGCCACCGCGGGCAAGAGAATCGCGATTTTGATTTTTTCGAAAAAAAATCGGCAATTTTTTCATATTTTCCGATTCCGCGTTGATTTTAATCGGATATTCACGGAATCGTGATTCCGAGACGATTTTCGCTACTATGGACCAAACTATTTTGCTTTAGTGGTTTATCCGATGTAAAAGACCATTTCCATAATGTATTGTTCAGGGCGAGTTTGGTGCTCATTCTCTAGGCCTGTAGAGCATCTTCAAAATTATTTTTTGACTTCATCGTCTTAGATTCATGGGTGACTGCACTTCCGGTCAAGAGAGATGCATATTTGGTGCTTTACTCCTTAGAATGGATTTTCTCTAGGAGCACGTTTGGTTATCATCATAGTTGAGAAAATCGGAATCGGGTAGTAAATCGGCTGGGGAAAAAATTGGGAATAAATCGGAATCGGGGAAAAAATCGGCAAAAAAAAAAAACCGAAGAAAACAAATTTTTTTTTTGAATTTTTTTTCATGCATATTACAATGAATTAACATTATGCAAATCAGATATTGCAATAAAAACAACAATTCAAGTCAAGACATCATACAAGGCTCAAGCTTTAAGTACACATGAAAGTGACAAAAGTTCACAAAACACATCCTGTATTGCTTATAATATGAAAAGGTACAAATTACAAAATGTGTCAAGACTCAAAATGCCTCAATAGGCCCACTATCTATTTGTCTTCCTTTGCCCCTTGTCCTAACATAAGCCCTATTCTCTCTTGCTTGATGTGTGCTTGTAGATGCTTGTGCCACTTCTCGTGCTAAGGCCTCTTCTTGGTCCCTTGTTGCCATCTCCTCCGCTAGGGTCTCATAGTTTTGCAATTCTTCCATGCTGAATAGAGGCTCTTGCTGTACCTAGAAGTTCAACTAGATGAGGAAAGGGACAAAAAAAAATACTATAACTATAAGATATGCTTTTAAACGAAGAGGAGGAGAGGAGAAAAAGGTCCCACCAAGATTTGAACTACTACCTGCTGCTCTTGTGCTTTTGCATCTGTGATCCATTCAGATGATGGATCAATGTCACTTAGGTCAATGGGCTCAATATTTGTTTTTTCAAAAGATTTTTGGTGGAGACGAAGGTTGTAGTGCACAAACACAAGATCATTTAACTTTTCTTGTGTAAGTCTGTTGCGCTTCTTGGAGTGTATGTGCTCAAACATACTCCAATTGCGCTCACAACCTGAAGAGCTACATGGTTGAGATAAGATTCTAACCGCCATGTGCTGCAAATTGGGCGTAAAATCACCAAAGTCCTCCCACCATAAATCTAGAAACAACAACAAAAAAAAAATTAATATTTCACATGTAACAACTTAAAAGTTTAAATTTTAAAACAAAATCAGAAGACAATAAATAATAATTCGATGAGGTTTACGGTTTACCTGGCCTCAATTTCTTAATAGCATTTTTGCATTGCACAGATGGGAATTGGCGACCACGACATGCCTTATAATTTTGTATCTCGGCACGCGTTTCATCGCACAATTGTGGTGTCTTGGAGAACACGCGGTCAATGCAATCTTGAAGGCCAATCTTGACCTCATAATCAACACGGAATGTGGGCTCATAAAATAATTTGGGGTTCAAATAGTAACCCACTGCATGAAGAGGGCTATGGAGTTGTGATGTCCATCTGTTATCAATGATGGTCCAAATGGCATCATATTTGGTGCGGTTATGTTCATAAAATGCAGCAATGGCCTCTTTCGCCCTATCCATAGCCTCATATACAAAACCCATTGGAAATTGTTCTCCATCAACAAGACGAAGAATCTTCACCAATGGCTCGAGACCTGAAAAAAAAAGAAAAAATAATTTAAAGAAAAATATTTTACAACATAAATAAAATAAAACAAATTAATAAGCGTAGTCTTGTACCTTGATGGCCTCATCCATGGCCATCCAGAAGTCCTCCTCAAACAAACAAGTATAAACATTTTGCCCCTCAGATGATGTGCGGTATCTTGCAACTGCTTCAGAATTCCACTCATCACTCACAAACATTTGTTTTAGTGACCCTCTTGCATTGTAAATGCTCTGCAATGTCACAAAGTTTGTGGCGAAGCGTGTAATGCCAGGCCGCACTAGCTCCCTCCCATTGGTAAATCGCCTCATGAGGCTAAGGACCCATGAATGGTTGTAAATGAATTTTGTGATGGCCTTAGCCTTCCCTACAACCTCTGTTACCCAAGGTAATTTCCCAATGTCCTCGAGGAGCAAATCAAGACAATGGGCTGCACATGGGGTCCAAAAAATGGTGGGGAATCTCGCCTCCAAAATCCTCCCGGCTGCCTTATATGCTGCTGCGTTGTCCGTGATGATTTGGACAACATTCTCCTCCCCAACCTCCAAGACAACCTCCTCCAACAACCCTGCAAGCATTTCGGCACTCTTAACATGTGTCGATGCATCTACTGACCTAAGGAATGCAGTTCCTTCTGCAGATGCAACCAAAAAATTAATGAGGGTTCTTCCCCTCCCATCTGTCCAACCATTAGACATAATAGTGCAACCCTTGGTTCTCCACACCTGACGTTGGTTGTCAAGCACAACCTAAAGTAAAAAAAAAAATTTAGTCATGCACATTGCATATTGATTTTATCATATTAATAAATATATAAAAAAAAGTCATGCCATATATATATATAAATTTAGTCAAGCACAATGACACAACCTGAATGTCGTCCACAGATTGTTGAAGGAGAGGGCCCCTAAGGTCATCATAAGTTGGCACCTTAAATCCTGTGCCGCAGCTTGCGACGACATCTATCATGCGCCGCCAGTATGGAGACCTTGCCACATTGAAGGGAATGTCAGAATAGTACCAAAAAGTGGCAATGGCTGTCCTCGCTGCAATGTGCTTCTCTTGGTTCCACGCAGCCATACCCTCAAGCGTGGATTGTGTCCCTGCCCCTGGCACAGAACGGTCTAACTCTACAAAAGAGGAGTCTCCCGTCCCACTAGCTCCTTGTGCACTTGAAGGACTCGAACTACTTTGTGGAAAGAACCGCTTAAGGCTGCCACGCCCACTAGTACGAGCACCTCGGGAGGGGGGGATGAAATGGCATCGCTATAACTTCTTTTGTTACTAGCGTTTTCATCTGCCGCAGTGATCATGGCGTTTACTTTGTTTTTAACATCTTCTGGCACCTTATCACATATTGCTATATTATTTCCTGCTAACCGTGCCAAATGGAATTTGAGGCGAAAAACGCCTCCAGAATAATGATTGCCACAAAAATTGCATTTAAAAGTGTTTTTTGTTTGCCCTTGCGTTGCATACGCCCATGCTGGATCCAATGGTTTCATTTTTTATATGCCTGCACATGGAAACAAGTTAGTAACAACAAAGTTACAAATCACTTGAAAAAAAGGAAAAAAAAAAACTAAACCCTAAACCAAAAGGCTAGGGTTTAGGCCCTTTAGGGTTTAAAATCGAAACATTGAGTCATTGACAGCTGAAAAATAGGCTTGCATACATAGTTATTAGGCACCTTCCAATCTATCCTCAAATCTGAGGCTAGCTGCTGCCATTTCTGAGATCTGAAATATTAATGACTGAAATAAAACAGTCCTGCAAATAAGCTTAGTCCTTCAAGCCAAAAAAATATGAAACCCTAACTGCTGTTTTTTTTTATTTGCTTGAAACCCTAACTGCTGAAATATTAATGACTCAAAAAAACAGTCCTGCAAATAAGCTTAGTCCTTCAAGCCAAAAAAAAAATGAAACCCTAACTGCTGTTTTTTTTTTCGCTTGAAACCCTAACTGCTGTTTTTTTTTTTTTAATATCCAACAGTGATCTACTGTTGTAAACCCTTGAGGATCTCAATCACAGAACCTAGCTTTGATACCATGTAAATTTTCCAGCCCTAGATAACTGCTGTCCTATGTTATTTTAAAATAAATCAGATCTGAGAATAATTTATTCAAACATGCAACAGTCACACAGATGGCTGGAAAAATAAACAGCGTGAACAACAGAAGTTAAATATATTTCTGAACCTGAAATATTACAAATAAAAGAGGCTACAGCTATAGCAAAACACTTCTGCTCTCTTGCTGCTTTTCTAGCCAGCAATCACTGTTCTTCTCCTCCTAAGCTTGTACTTTTCCTTCAACAATCTGTTCTCCTCCCCAATTCTTTTCTGTCTGTCTGTGTATCTAAAACACTCTTGATCTTCTCCTTTTATCTTTGAAAAAGGTAACCCTAATCTCTCTAACCCTAAGATTAGATCTCATCTCATCTTGAGATGTAAAGTTAAAAATAGAAAATCACTTAAGTGAGTATCAAAATAGAATCACTTAAGTGTAGTACAAAATAGAATCACTTAAGTGAACTTAAAAATAGAAAATCACTTAAGTGAATTTCAAAATAGAATCACTTAAGTGAATTACAAAATAGAATCACTTAAGTGAACTTAAAAATAGAAAATCACTTAAGTGAAATTCAAAATAGAATTAGAAATGTCTCGAACCACTTCTAGCACGTTCATACTGAAGCCTGTGCAAGAAGTTCTTGTCCGAGCTACATTTCTCAACAGAATGAATCTTTTGGTTGGATGTTGTTTGCTGCCGGATTCCTTCACACCGCAATCAATCTGCCGGATTCCTTCACACCGCAATCGATCGCGCTCCTAGGATGCCTTGGCGTAGTTGGTCGGGCCCGTCGGGGTGGTAGCACAAGGTGGGAGGGTTTTTTTCTCTTTGCAAGTGCTTAGAAGAAACAATGAAATAATAAAATTAACTTTTTCCTTTTATCGGCCGCAGCCTCTACCTGTGCGGCTACGGCCGATTTTTTCAATAAATTGGCAATGAATCGCAATACGATGCCGATTTATTCAGCCCGACATTGAGACCCAATTTATTCGCGATTTTGCTGATTTTTTGGCGATTTTCTCAACAAGGGTTACCATCATGGATGGTATTTTATTTATTTTCTATAGTCAATGTGGAACATGATAACCATGATAACTAATCTCTTTCTCTTTAGCCTCTCCTATGGAAAAAAACAAACAACCATATTTGGCCATGTGCTTAGTGAAACCACAATCCACAACCCAATCTCTCCTGGGTTTGCTCTCATGCAAGGCCTCCAAGATCTCACAAGAGACAACTAACATAGCAGTATTCTTACCCTTTGCATCCTTGCCTTCATCAGTCTTCTTGTTAAGATCCCTCAACCTTTTGAAGCACTTGCACTTGGTGTGGTTTGGCTTGCCATAATATTGCATCGTCTTTTCCCTTGTTTGTATTGATTGTCTTGCTTCCTTGCCTTTATCAAACTTCTTGCTAAGATCCCTAACCTTTTTGAAGCACTTGCACTTGGTGTGGTTTGGCTTGCCATAGTAATTGCATCCTCTTTTCCCTTCCTTGCAGTGATTGTCTTGTTTCGACCTTGGCTTTCTTGATCTCTTTTTCTTTTTACCTGCTGCTCTTTTCTCTCTTTCTTGAATCCACATTGATTGAATATGCTTTGGTCTTCCCTTGGAGATTGAATATGGTGGGTTAGACTTTCTTGGACCAAGATGTCCTTGTTGCCTTCGATGCTCTTGTTCTCGAATTGGAAGTTTTGAAATGTGCTCAAAGGACCAGTTCTTTTTGCTCTTCGCTAGCCTTCTTTGGAGGAGACCATCGAACATTAGGGAAAATAATTGAAAAGTGGTTGCAAGAAAGCCATCAAATAACTTTTCTCTTACTCAAAAATCTTGCTGGGTGCTTTAGCATTTTAATGAAGTTTTGTTGCATGATCCAAGGAGTCTTCAATCGTGTAATGATCTGAAGGACAGATATTGGTAAGTTCCTTAGTAAATATGGCTACTTGTGCTTTGTCGAACTTGGAAATGCTAGTCTTTAGGATGGCTCAAAGTTCCTTGGCACCGTTCTTGTTAGATTCAAGAAAAGTTGTTATCTCATTGATGGTCAGTGGTAGTCTAATTCTTGTTAGATTCAGGAAGAGTTGTTATCTCATTGATGGTCAGTGGTAGTCCAACAACTTTATTATTCCTTTGCTTCCAATATTTGGTATTCTCTGTATCAGGTGTGTCCTTTTCAAGAATATCCTATAAAACTTTGGCCTTTAACAAGTTGTGCATCTTGTCATCCTATTGGTAGAGATTCTTGCTGTTGAGTTGTTCAATATAGATTCCAGACTCCATTGTATTGTAGGTAAAATGCAAAGAGTCTTGCAATGGATGGATGGAAATGTACTGCACTGGGACAAATTGTTTGACAAAACAAATCCAAATGAGGAAAGTTTTGAAAAAATCCACCATATGCAGAAATTTTGATGTCTGAAAGTCTGGCAGGACTGTACCCAATTAATGAGATGAATTTGACCAAATTCTGAACAGGAGTTTTTGAGAGATAAATGTCCAAACCAGAAAGTATGGAAAAGCCCCCCTATTTTTTCCTCATAGATTCCAGGTCTGCAACCCAATTTGAATATTCAGCCTGGTTTGTGACATATTGCTTTCCCCGAAAAAGGAAATATCACAATATCTCTGTGACCGTGAAGAGTTCCATGACTTAAGCAATCACTAGATGAATTAGTTAGGGATGATCTGTCTTCTTCCTTTTTGGTCCTCTTGACCATCTACTAAATATTCCTATGATTTTGGTCGTCTTGAATGATAATCTCCTAAAACACTTCTCCAAGCTGAAAATGAAGCCAGTTTTCTTCAATTAACTTGTTTGACAAGCAAATATGATAGGGATGATCTGTATTCTTCCTTTTTGGTCCTCTTGATGGTGATCTCCTAAATTTTCCTATGATTGTGGTCCCCTTGAATGATAATCTCCTAAAATACTTCTCCAAGCTGAAAATGAAGCCAATTTTCTTCAATTGACTTGTTTGACAAGCAAACATGATCTTCTTGCTTCTATGATACTCTCTCGCTAGCCACATGGAAAAGAATGCAGGCCTTGTCCTAAGGCATGATGCATTAGGCCCTGATACCATGTTAGGGAATCCATACATTCCAAGTGTATAAAGCATTTGATAGAAAAGACAAAATAATTGAGATAAGGAATACTTGCTAAAGAGGAATAAATAGAGTGGATCGAAGGGTTAAATAAATGAGGGCCCCCGCAGTTTACACATTCTAACACTATATGTCAACCCTGACCTTGAAAAAACATATCTTCCAAATATATACTTCTGTCCATATATCTTGTTGTCTCTGTAAACCTAATAGATGTGTTTTGTGATATTCTAAAACCTATCTAAGAGTAGTCAAAATTGAAAATAGGTAGCATATGAAATCCAAAGAATCTCTTACTAGACTTCAAGCAACACCACATAAATTGTAAACAACACATGCTTTATTAGAACGAACATTCTAATTCATTTTGCTGGATATGACCATAGGACCAGTCCACCCAATTCCAACGATTGCTTATTATACTGCCATCAAGCTTTTGCATTGAGTTACAATATACCACCTCCTCTTTTAATTAGATATAATTATATCAATGCAATTCCTGATTTAAGTTCTTTCCATAGTAGATGGTTATTTTTCCTGTAGGTTAGCATCTTGAATACGCAGTATTCTGTACAAGAGTGCTTTTATTTTGTCCACTGAAAGAGCTGCATTCTGTTATGAAAATTTTGTCTATACAACCAAAGTACAAAACTCCTCTTTTGTTATCAATCTTGTTCTGAATGCTTTTCTAATAGGTTTGACATGCCAATAAGAGGATTCATTTATTTTTCTCGTCTTTTAACATTATCTGTTGAATTTTTTGCCTTTTCTCCTGCAGTTAATTGATGATTCCATTCAGATTAGCATATACAGTATCAGACATTCCAGCTTTAGTCTTTTGAGGATTTTTGTTTTGGATGTATCTTGTGAAACATGGTTTTTGACATTATCCTTCATCAGGTAGACCCAGAGCTAGCAATGGCAGAGGCAGACAAAGTTGAGGATGATGAAGACTTGCGGAAGAAGCTTTGGCTTATGGTTGCCAAGCATGTAATTGAACAGGAGAAGGGAACAAAACGAGAGAACATTCGTAAGGCTATAGCATTTCTCAAGGAAACAGATGGCCTTTTAAAGATTGAAGATATTTTACCTTTCTTTCCAGACTTTGCTCTGATTGATGATTTCAAGGTATTAATTTCTCTGATTTCTTGCCATTTATTCATAGCAGCATACTTTCACATAGATTGTTTCCACCTTCCTCCTCTCAGTGGATTACTTTTTCTTTCCCCATTGTCCTTTTAACTTGGGTTCTAATAAAATCGTAAATGATGGAAACTTTTATGCTAATATTACACTCTTGGTTATTTTTTGGGTTAATAGTTAATACTGTAGTTGGAAAAATCACTGGTTTCCTGCAATTTCTTGTGAAACTCACAAGGAATTCTGGGGGGCAATTTCTTTTTAAAATTTCTCAGTGCCGAGAAAATCACCAACTTGCAGCGAGGTTTTTTGTGATTTCTCGCCGTTTTCTCACCGGAAACTTGGCGAAACTTGCAGTCCATGCTGAATACGGTAAACAAAGTTTTTAAAATTGAATTTGGCCCCTTTTTTCCATTTTTTCTTGCCTCCTGCTGCGAACGAAATTTTCTCAAAGGTTATACACCAACTTTAAACTGCTTTGGGAGATCGAATTGTTAGTTTTTACACTATTTGGAGGAGATTTCATTCATTTTCTAGAGATTTCAGAGGTAATTCTTTTTGGCAAAATCTAGGTTTTTTTTTTTTTTTTTTTTTTGATTTTTCGTTTTTGTTTGTTGTTCCTAAAGCATGTAAGCTAGGCCCTAGGGCATTTGTTTAGTTACTTATTTATTTATTTATTTATTTTTCTGACCTCTAGAGAAATTGATTCTTTGGGTGAGGTCCATGGAACCACCATTGACAACAATGGACCAACTCTATTAGGTTCTCTATTTGAGGCTGTACACACCGAGAGGCGCAATAGGTTGACCCAGGAGTGTCTCAGTGATCTTGTGTTCTTATAGTACAATCTTCGGCTTTGCACCAGACAAGTGAAGGTGAATGAATCCTATGAGGCGATTGACTTGGATGAGCTAGATCCACTATCAAATTGGATTGTCGATAGTCTATCGCATATCTAGTTTACTGTAGAGGACATCGAGGCACTAGAGGAGGAAGCGAAACATTTGAGAGGATTGGAGGAGATATACCATGATGATCCCATACTTGAGGAGCCTCCAATTCGACCACCTGTCCAAAGCCAAGTCCAACCATCTAGTTTGAGGGGGAGGAGAATTTAAAAACTGCTTTATATTTTGAAATTTTGAATTTGATTGGATTTTGTGATCAAGAACTGTAATTGTACTCTTTTTTATGAATATCTAATATAAAACCAGTTTTTTGGCTCTCCGATTGTTGTTTAAAATGGTTTTTTTTTTTTTTTTAAATGAAAAAATTTCTTCGTCTTTTTTTTTTGCCAAGATTTCCTAAGTTGCCGATAAAATCTTCAAAACTGAGGTGTTGAGTTTGTCCTGAGTTGCGATTTTTCCAACTATGGTTAATACAATGATAAATATCTGTCGCATTTAGTTAGAACCATAGAAGTGCAAGAAACAAAATAAAAACTAATATCGATATCGTCCAATAGCCAATCGGACTATAGAAAGAGACATGAATGACGATGAGGGGAGTACATAATAGGTCTCTAGTGAAATATAAAGATCATAAGAGTATACAGACTCAGAAAGTCAAGCATTTTCTATGTTGAGGATGCAGATAGACTGGATTGCTAACATTTCTCCATAAGACACAAGAAGAATGATTGAAGGTCTAGGCCCTAGGGATTAGGATGTCTAAAACTTTGATGCATCATAGAAATTCTCCTCTCAGATGCTAAAGGTTTGGAGGAGAATTTTAGTATTTTTAAGTAAGGAGTTGGTCAATGAAAATTCTTATAGTCTATGGAAGGTCCTGTTGGTTACGAATCCGCCATGAGGAAAGGATTTTGTTGTTATTGCGCCCTGGACCCGCGGACCAACATTGAAAGGCCGGAAGGAAGGAATGCCTTCCGTGCCAATCTCCGGAGAAGGCCGGCTTCCTGTGGGGTTTTGAGGTTCAAGATAAGAGTGCAGGGAAAGAGATAAAAATGCAGAAAGGGATTCCAAATTAGATTGGAGTTGGGTGGGGGGAACTAACAGTACGACAACGCATCGATCACCAATACTAACACCAATATAACCATAACACACCACTATGGATGCTGTCACTAGCCAGTAGAACAGAGTCGGGTATATGTTTTGTATTAAGAGCCGGAAGCACGGCTACAATGGTTCCCTAACGGACATTCCCTCCAAGGAACTAACGATGACGGCAACGCATCAATCACCACTACTAACAACACTATAACACAAAACATAACCAGAAAGCGCCATCGACGTTTGTCCTATATATCCTCCGATTTATGCACCTCGGGAATACCCGACCACCAAATGCTGAAGTGAATCAACAAGCCATGACACGAGGAAAACGTAAGGCGGAAATGTCAAGGAGAGGCAGCATACAAAATAAAAACAGTATAACAGACACCAAGTGTATGTATTATATTAAAAGGCAGAAGCACAGCTACAATGGTTCCCTAACAGACATTCCCCTTCCACCACCTTACAATGAAAACGTGGTGGCTATTTATAGCTCTGAGAACCCCCGATTACATTTATGGGCACCAAGTCCCAGTCAAATATTAGCTGACAAAAGCAGCCGCGGAACTGCTGATGCTGACTTCTGTCGGGCTGGACTGTACTCATAGCATGGTCTCCCTGGAGGCTGTACAGATACGTGGCAGCGCGTTAGGTAAAACTTCTTATCGGCAGGAATGCGGGTAGGTGAAGCAGGTAGAACCTCCAATCAACTTTAAATGAGGCAGCTGGCATAAGTAGTGCATCCCATGCTTGTCCTTGTGTTCGGCACGTCTTGGCTCAAATCCGAAAGTTGGACACTTGTTGGATGATGCTGCTTGACACGTGCTTGCCTTGAAAGGCAGTTTATCCAACTTCGCCCAAGATCAGAGCGCTGTCGGGTTGCGCAGGTAGAAAACAACGCAGTCGGGAAGGCCTTCATGCCTTGGGTACTTTTCTGAGTTTATTTCCCTACTGTGCACCTGTCGAAGGGCGCACTCCGACTTCGCTGCGAAGTCGGGTTGCGCACAGGTGAAATATGATTTCTACCGCCGTACGGACTTCGCCCTGGAAAGGGGGCGCACTCTGACTTCGCTGCGAAGTCGGGTTGCGCCCCAGCACATAGTCATTTTTCCTGCCAGCCTGCTATCAAGTGCGCCCAGAAAGCAGGGCGCACTCCGACTTCGCTGCAAAGTCGGGTTGCGCCCAGAACACTTGTTCTTCTGGTTGATTCTGTCGTGCTGCGCACTTTGCACTCCTGCTGCGCTCCAATTGGAGGGCGCACTCCGACTTCGCTGCGAAGTCGGGTTGCGCCACGACACTTAGCCATTTTTCAGGGCAATTGCTGTCATTTTTGAGATTTGACTGAGGGGCTCAAGAGAAAGAGGGAAGAATGAGAATGTAGGGAAAAGAGAGAAAGGGGGAGAGGAGGAAGGGGAAAGAGAGGGAGAGGGAAAGGGAAGAGCAACTCTCTTACAAAAATTGAAAACATTGCACCTCGTGCAAAATGTGACAACATTTCTGGCGGCTTGCGGGGTGTCGAGCTCGCCTCGGTGCAAAGAATCCATGCCTTCATCCATTGGGTGCAGAGGAAATTACTTCCCCTGCCTTCTGCTGCTCTGGCCGTTCCCCTCGCGGCAATCGTTCTTCAGATCCACTTCCGGCAGTTGCCTCCTCGGATTCGCATTTCGAATGCTCTCCAGCGTCGGCTTCTGCCTCGCAGATGCGCTTGTATGCGGCCTGGGCTTGGCCCCAGGCTTCTGCTCGAAGGGTCGGCGGTCAGCAACTTCTTCTAACGCTGCGTGGAATGCAGCGACCATGTGCAAGTCGATGGTGAGGTATCTCTTTCCCAGCTCCTGGAAGTAGGAGCTGATCTTGCAGCACTTGGACACCATCTGGGTGACCTGACTTTCTCGAATTGGCTCGGTCCAGCTATCGATTTCAGCTGTATTTGCCTCAAAGGACAGCCAATTCTCTTTCACCTGCTCATGGGTGAGAAACTCACCATTCTCAACATAGCCCGGGCACCCTAGTTCAGAGAGAGCGTGAAGGGGAGCCGTACAAATGTCTCTTTCATGTTCGAATGCATCCAGCATTCGTCTGACAACTCTCACCTCTTCTGTTTTCTTGAAATACTTATGCAAGGTTGCCCTTGCATCTACCCATTCTGCAGCGAATGAGGACATGGGGGAGAATTGGAGTCCATCGCGCTCGTGTTCTTGAAGTTTTATCGCCAGGTCCAGCCATTGCTTCGCCTGCCATTCGGCCTCCTCTACCACAGGCTTTCCCTGGGCAGAAACTTCTTGGATCTTGGATGCGAAATCCAGGACCGACATGGCTTTATTCATGTGGGGCTTGCATCCCCGCAGCAGATCAACCTGCATCTCCTTAACTTTGCTCTTTGAAAAGACCGTTGCTTGAGATGCTTTCTCTGTAGATTGTGACTGCGCTTGCTTCAAAGACTCCTGGAGTTGAGAAATCTGCTCCAGGGCTGCCTGCTTTTCCGTTGCAACTTCTTCTTTGAGAAGCCGCCAGCTGGGCTTTTAATTCATCTTTTTCTCGCTGCGCCGATTCTAGCTGCTTAGTGGACCTAGACAGGTCCTCTTCAAGCTGTCTTGTTTTGTCCTGCAATCGGAAAAGCTCTTCCTGTTCCTCCAGATTTTTGACAAGGAGATTATCCGCTTTACGAAGGATTCCATGAATCTCGTATTGCTGGTGGATATCGTCAAAGCTCTTCTCCTTTCTCTGAATCCCGTAGTCCGCCCTGGTCATTTCCCATAGAGGCTTCTTCACTTTTGGAATTATCTTTTCTGTTGTGAGCACTCTCCTCTCGAAGTCAAACTTGGTGCGCTTTACCGGGGCGACAATCTCCTCAGGTCTCCTCCGCTTCAAGTTTTGGAGAAAAGAGATAGGATATTCTACGGCTCTTGTTGCCAGAGGCAAGTCATCTGTGTTCTGGAGATCGTCCATGAAGTCCGGTTCCCCCAGCCTAGGGTTCTGCTGTGACATCTCTCTTGCGAACAGGGAAGTAGGAGAAACCAGAAGGACTTCGGAAGGAGCGGCCGCTTTTGAGGGCGACCGGGGAGCGGAGAGCGGAGCGGTTGATGCTGGAAGGGTTTCAAGCGGCTGAGGCGATGGATGCAGCGGTGAACGCGCAGCTTCAGCACTAACCACGGGTGAAGGGTTTGGGGTTTGACTCGGGGATAGGAAGGCGTTGGGGTCCTAAGCAAACTGGTCGAAAGAATGGTGGCCGCTAGAAGGCTGTGGAGATGGGGAGGAAGATGCGGCCACGGCTTGCTCGGATTGAGCGGGAGATGGAGTCGGAGTAGGGCCAGATGAGATCTGAGGGATCGGGGCAGCGGACGTACTGCGGGCTCCGCTCGAGCCGGTCTGGATGAATGTCCGTGGTTCCGGTTCCGGCGGGCGGCTCGGGACTATCCGGAGAAACAACCTCTCGGAGCGGCCGGACGCGAGCCGCGCTCTGCGATCGATCAGCTGCACCGTCAGGCTAGGTCGCCTGACCCTATCAACTCTCTTCCTCCTATTCTCTTATGGAGCAATGGCTGGTTTGGAAGAAGGAGATGAAGTAGGTGCAGCGGGCGCTGATGTTCCCATGGTAAACTTGTACCGGGGTTTGACTTGCAGAAGACCTGCCGCGGCCGGTCCGCTCGCTGGCGGCGTTGGCGTCTTTTGTGCCTGAGGAGCCACCTCGGGCGTTGACTTGGCTGTTTTTTGCGCTTTTTCGGGCACCACCTTGGAAGCAACAGTCTGCATTGGGTCCACTTGGATATCTGCTGGGCCCACACTGGCAGTTGTAAAAGTGTACAACTGTCGGGAGGAAGACCCCCCTTTATAACCCTCGAAGGGACCTCGGGGAACGTAATATCGGAATGCGAAAGGCCGCCAGCTACCAACGTGTTGGTCATATAGAGCTGAAAAATCATCATCAACGGCCAGATTCCTTCTGATGGATTTATCGTGCTGCGTGCGGCACCTCATATTCCAGCATTCAACAACTTTTTCTTTTGGCCAGTTAAGGCCTGCCACCTTGGTGATGAGTTTCTTAAATCCCGGAGAAGTGAACTTGTGGTCCGGGTTTCGCTCGGGGTCATATGCTACCTCCTCGCAGTAAAACTCCTGCCACGGAGGCCATGCTTCCATCAAGTCAATCTCCCAATCGAGGTCAACATGGACCACATCGCATCTGTCTTCGATTATATCCGCCCGGGGGCAGATATGTGCAAACTTTCCCCTTATCCCGTATGGGTCGTACTTCCATGGCTACGGCAGCAGAATCAGGCCAATGTCATAGAGCTCCCGCTCGAGATAGACATGCTGTCCTATCTACGATATTTCGACGTTCGCCCGGAAAGAGGAAATTGAAAGATATGGCCCTTTTTCTTTCCATGGCCGAACTCCTCTTCAACGTAATCCATCCGCCGCGCAACCTCCATCCCAAACCGATGATCCGTGCACCGGTAGGGGCAGCGGATGAGGCTTGCCCCTTGAATCCGTAGATTCTAACCACAATCCCTCGCGTCAATCTAAAAACGTCCCCGAGCTTGTGATTCAACAAATAGTTTGTCATTTCTGCGGGGCGAGGGATCTCACCATCGTCGAAGACCGACATGACCAAGCCCGAAAAGTTGAGGTTGAACTGATAATAAGACCCTTTTCGGTATAGGTCGTCTGTCCATTCATAGACAGTCGTGGCTCTCCCTTCTCATTTACCTTCTTCGAGTTAGGGATCGGCATATGGGAGTGCAAGTGATACAAACATAGCCAAGCCAAGAAGGAACTGAATCGAAATTCGATTGATCGCTTTCTGTAGCTTCACCAGGCTGGAGTGAATGGCGTATGCAAGCCAGTCCGCCCAGTCGAAGAAGATCGGGCGCTTCCCACTTTTCTGCGCCGTTGGTTCGTAAGATTCCCCGCATAGGAGACATTCTGCCAACGCTAGCTGGTACGGCCGTACCAGCTCGTCAGAGTCGCAACCGAGGACCCATGCCAGGATGATGTATATGTATTTATTTTGAAACCTTTCCAGGGGTATGGGGCCGGTTGGCCATTGTCCAGCTGTGAGTGGAGCGTTCAGCTCTGAGTTGAGGAAATCCCTCATCTTTTTTGTATGCGTAAAGCGCCCCGCTTGCTCGCCAAGATTTATCCTTTTAACAATCGCGCTGGAGTCATATTGCAACCTCGGGGCGAAGGCCGACTGGATGGTCTCTCTGCGGAGTGCGAACAAGGGTTTTCCGCTGCAGTTACAAATTTGCCGGGTAGTTGTCTTGTAATGTCTGACAATGATGTCGACCAGTTCTGGGCATAGGTGGACAGGAGGGCATACGAATCGATGAAGGTTCGACCTGTATGCAGCCCCGAAATGGTGAGAGGGCGAAACTTTATCAGCCCAATTTTCCACATTTATTCGCAGTTTAGTAAGGCTCATGGAAAACAAGCCGTCCTTGTACCCAGACAGGTAATTAACCGGTGGTGGTGGGGCTTGCCCACGCTGTACTTTCTTTGTCCGGGATTTTGACTTTTGATCCTGCGGCGTCTCACTCCTGAAAGCATTTGACTGCGGGAAATCTCCACTTTCGCACCCTTCGCTGGATTGAGTTGGCATTGGCAACTTTCCTTTGTCCATTCCTTCGAAACATCAATAATTATGACCTCTGGACGTCTGCACAAGATTTCGCAGTTACAAAAATAATCTGCACGATTTGGCATGTCTGGGTGCACCAGACCCCCTTTTCTAGATAATGATAGCGTTATTAATGGTGCGTAGGAGGGAGTAGGTCGGCCGGCTAGTGAAGACGTTATGTTTTTTGGTGTCTGTGCAGGAGAACGTCTTGAAAGATGTACCCTGTTTACCGCGCCATGCCTCCTTGATTGCGTTTTTCTTGAAGGTTGCGCAATCATTAAATTTGACTTTGATTGCTATGCCATGGCTGACGTCACTGCCACGATATGGGCACACTGTTCGAGGCAAAACCCTTTTGGTTCGGAAACCCAACCCTCACAGCCGTTGCGCGCCCTGGGCCCACACTTGGAGTATTAATTTTTTATTTATTTTTTATAAACCATCCAAGCTGCGCCCAGGAAACAGGGCGCAATTGGACTTTGCCTCAAAATTGGACGCAGTCCGAACCGACACTTGCTTCTTTTCTGTTGCTGCCTTCATTTCCCAACTGCGCCCTTTGGATGGGCGCAACCGGACTTCGCAATTTTGTGGACGAGGCTTTGGGCCCACACTTAGGTTTATTTGCCTTTTTCGTGATGGACCACTCGAGCTGCACCGGAACACGGGCGCACTCGGACTTTGCCCGAAACCGGGCGCAGTCCAAACCGTCACTTAGCCCCTTTCGCTGCTTCTGCTCTCCAACCGCGCCCTTTGGCCGGTGCGCAGCCCGACTTCGCTGCGAAGTCGGGTAGCGCACCGCTACTTAGCCGTTTTGCCCCCTGCTTTTGGCAGCTTCACTTTACGAACCTCGCTCTTTTTGAGGGGCGACACCAGACTTCGCTGCGAAGTCTGTGTCTTCTCCTTTTGTCCTACTTGGGCTCTTAACAAATGGAAAAACTGAAAGCTGGAAAACTGTACATGCTGAAAAGTAAAATGCATAAGGGAAATTTGTACAAGGAAGGGCCCATTGGGCACCTTCAACAGCGGTAAATTTTCAAGTGGAACCCGTTAACGGGAATAGGTAGGAGCTGACCCTCCATATCCCGAAGTATGAAAGCGTTGAGCTGGTTCACCCGGGCAATCTGATAAGGGCCCTCCCAGAGGGCATCGAACTTCCCGTGGTTGCCCGACTTCGCCTTCAATGAGTCCCACTTCAGCACCAGGTCCCCGATTTCAAAAACTCGGGTAGTGGTGCCTTTCACAAACCAGCCTTGAGTGGCTTCAACATGCTTGGTGAAGGCCTGGTATGCTTTTTCCCTGTCTTCCTCCAACTGCAGAGTTGGCACAGTCTGTCATCCACCGGATCTCCACTGCTTCTCTGTTCATCCAACATCCAGAGGGCAGGGATTTCAATGTGGGATGGCATGACAACCTCTTTACCATAGACGAGCGCATAGGGGGACGTTTTAATGGACGTCTTGAACGAAACTTTGTCCGCCCACAGCGCCCGGTTCAAAAGTGAATGCCAAGTCCGCTTGTTCCTTTCAATGGTCTTTCTGATGATCATCAGGAGGTTCTTGTTAGTAGACTCAGCAAGGCCATTCCCCTGCGGGTAGTAATTAGAAGACATCTTGTGATAAATGCCAAGTTTGCCAGTGTACTCCATGAGTACAGCGCTACGAACCCCGGACCATTGTCCGTTACAATTGACTCTGGAACCCCGAAGCTGGTAATCAGGCTTTCAAGGAACCCGATGACCGTTTCTTGGTCCTCGTTTTTGGTTGGGATCGCCTCTACCCACCGTGTGAAGTAATCGGTGGCTGTAAGAATAAACTTGTGTCCGACGGAGGAATTAGGTGAAATTACCCCAATGAAGTCTAGACCCCATTCTTTGGAACGGAGTCTCGCTTCGAATCGACTGAAGGGGCGGGGTGCTTTCGTTTTTGCCGGCAAACCTCTCGGCATTGATCACACTTGGAACAGGACCGCATAAGCGTCTGTAAATAGAGTGGGCCAATAGTACCCGGCTCTAATTATTTTCAAGGCCGTAGGCCTTGCAGAATGATGACCTGTACGCATCTCGGAATGAAAATCTCCGAGGACCCTGGACTGATCTGATTTCCTGACGCACCGCAACAGGATGCCGTCAATGTTTTTGAAGTAAAGCCCCTCAGGGCGAAGAGTGTACTTGAGTGCACCTAGCCGAAACCTCCTTCGTTGTGAGGCGTTTAGGTGATCTGGACATCTTCCGGTGCAGAAATATCTCACCAGTTCATCTGTACAGTCACTCCCCTCCGATAAGGAGTTGGCCAGGTTGATGCTTGTTGCTGTGTCCTCCCACTTACAGGCGGAGATGCCGGCTACAACGCTTCGGGCCAGCTCCTGACACAAGGCTCGGCCTCTGATAAGCTTGGTGGGCCGCACTTCGATGTCGAACTCCTAGATTTTTGCAATCCATCCTGCTCTCTTGTGACCCGACTGCCCTTGTATGATGAAGCTTCGAACGTCCGGGTGAATCACAAAGACGGTCGTTCGGCTCTGGGAGACAAAATGCCTGAACTTCCGGAGCGATTTCATGACAGCGTGAACCTGCCGTTCTATAAAGTTGTACTTTTCTTCATGCGGCTGAATCACTTGGCTTAGGAACGCTATGGGGCGCTCCTCGCCATCGTCTCCCTTCTGTGTTAGGACTGCGGCGTAACTTTCCGGTTCTCCCACCGCGTAGAGGATGAAGTCCTTGGAGTAGTCCGGGTTTATCAACACCGGAGCTTGTGCAATTCGAGCCTTGATTTCCTCGAAGGCTTGCTCTCTCTCATCAGTCCATTCGTAAGCTGTATCTTTTTTCAGTAATTCGGCCATGGGCTTGATCACCTGTGCGAAGTCCGGGATGAACTTCCGCACGAAGTTAATTTGGCCGAAGAAGGACTGCAGCCCTTTTTTATCAATTGGGGCGGCAAGCGAAGGAGGGCTTCTGCTCTGTCAGGGTCAATGGCGAGGCCTTTCTCTGAGATGACATGTCCCAGCAGCTTACCTTCTTTTACCGCGAAGACAGACTTCTTCGGGTTTATATAAATGCCAAATGCTCGACACCTCTCAAATATTTGCCGCAGGTGGGAAACATGATCCCCTCTTTGGTGAGAGAAAACAGTCATGTCATCAAGGTAGATGACAATGATCTTATTGAGCGGCTCTCGGAAGGCCGGGTCCATGGCCCTTTGGAATGTGGCACCAACATTGGATAAGCCGAAAGGCATGCGCTGATAGGCGAACGTCCCCCATTTGGTGGTGAACGCCGTTTTATCGCTGGTCCTCATCCCTGACCCAAATCTGGTTGTAGCCGGAAAATCCATCTAGAAGTGAGAATCTCTGGGCTCCGACAACGATGTGTAGAATTTGATCAATTTGGGGAAGCGGATAGTGCTCCTTGAGGGAGGCCTGATTCAAGTTTCTGAAATCGACACAGAGACGGATGTCGCCATTCTTCTTCCTCACAGGCAACAAATTCGCAACCCAGGATGAATGCTTGATGGGGTAGATGATTTTGGCTTCGAGCATCTTCAGGAGCTCGGCTTTCATCATGGCCTCAATTTTCGGATTTACGGCCCTCTGCTTCTGCCGGAACGGCTTGGCGCCATCTTCTAGCTCAATGGTATGCTGGATTACATCTCTATCATACCCCTTCAAATCCTCGTAGCACCGGGCCACGATGTCGGGGAACTCTTGGCACAGTGATCTGATCCACTCAAGTTCCTCCGAAGTGCAGTCTGTCCCGACCTTGATGGTTTTACCAGGTTCGAGTTCCAGGTCGGCATACTGCTTCGGGTCTACTTTGATCCTATGAGATATAGCTCTGTCATTTTGATCAAATAGACTCTCCAATGTAATCAGTCCTTTTGGGACATGATTATTTTTCAACTGTATCAACCCCTCATATTGCTCGTCATCAGGGTCTCTACTCTCGATTGAACATGCTTCATTTACCAAAAATGTGACGATCTCCTCGTCACAATCGAACACCTGCCAGTGGGTGTCCATATCGAGCACTGAAGGCACAGTAAATAGTGCGAACCGGCTTCGGTTTCCGGACAACGTCGTCAGCTAGAACGTACCTGGCTCCAAAGATGCCGGAATGTCAGCGTGTTTGTTTTTCTCACACGATATCGCCTTGACATTCAACGAGTCAAACGACTCCATCAGGTCCCACACCCGGTTGCGGTACGCCTTGAGATAGTGCTTTTGGAGGCGCACTTGTTCGTAACCCGGTGACACACAAGCTCCGAATCTCCAAAGATCTGCGGGTGTTTAATCCCCGACCTCTCTCGCCTTTCGCAATCCCAAGCACGGGGGCTTCATACTCTGCCGCGTTGTTGGTGCAACTCCAGGCCAACCTGTAGGTATAGTCCTTCTGGATCCCAGTTGGAGAAACCAAAAGCACCCCTGCACCGGCGCCATTTTTGCATCGCGTGCTGTCAAAGAAAAGCTTCCAGAGCTTCTCAGGTGCAGGTCCCACTTCCTTTTCAGTTGACTTGTCAAGCCTTTCGGGCTGTAAAATGGTGTAACAGCCCTGCTGTGTCTCAATTACGACATTGAAATCCCGCAAAGAGAACTCATCTTCGAGCTGTAGCACTTCGAGGGCTTGCTTCGTCAGCTCTACTGTCACCAGTTCTTCCTCCGACAACTGGACCATGTAGTCCAACTCTTCTCCGGGTATCTTCTCTACTAGAAAGGTGGAAGGCTTCTCATTAAAGATTCTCACTCTTCTTCCTTTGAAGGGCACTTCCATGTGTGAGTAGTCTAGAGACAGGTACCCGCCCAGCTTCGTCGTGAACTCCCGGGAGAGACACATGCCGAAGTAGGGAGCCAGGTCAACAACCATGACCTCTTGGATGACCACGATGTCGAGAGCCTTATGCAGCAGAATAGGGATGTCTTTTATGACACCAACTGTCTTGACAGGGGTGCCGTCTAGTTGCAGCACGCCTTGGCTGCTCCTTGTGTACTCCATCCCGATCTCGTCACAAACGGCTTTCGGCATAACAGTCGTGGAAGCGCCAGAGTCCACCATGCAGTTGTGTACTATGTGCCCTTGCATCCGTAAAGACAGATAGAAGGGAGGCGGTTTGTTCTTCCTAGTGGCTGAGACTGTCAAAGGTTGAACCAGGACAGCGGTAGTCTCGCTGCCGTTCTTCATGTTTTTCGGAGATTCCTGCGACGGATCCACTTGTCCCGGGAGCGAGAAGAGCATCGTACATGCTCATTCTAGCGGGTGTTCTTTTTAACTCGTCTACTATGCTGTAGCCCGAGGTGCTAGCTCCTTCCGCTTCATTTGTCGGCTCATACCTCGTACGGTACTACTGGGTGGCCTCAACTCTCTCTCTTGGTCAGAGACGGGTACTTCAGCTTCTCCTCGGGCTTGTTCTTTGGTTTCAGTCGGAGGCCGAGGTTACGGAGCTTTAGCCGGAGCCGGAGCTTTCGCTATAGGAGGCTTGGCTGGAATAGGGGCTGCCTTTACCGGAGGAGGCTTGGTCGGAGCTTTGTCTTTGGATGCCTTCTCCTTGGCCGTGCAGGGCCACAGCCGCTTGTATGGTGGCAGCCCACTGAGCTGCGCCTTTTCTCTTCTGGCATACACTTGCAAGGGCTTTGCAGCATCTGCAGTTTTCTTTTCTTCCTTGGCGGGCGGCACTAGATTTTCCTTTGGGAGGGCGAAGTTGGCTTCGCCGTCCAGGATCATGTAGAGTTCATCGTCCTCTATGGCGTTGTCGGCCAAAGTTTGGGTGTAATGCTGGTGCAGTGTGTAGTCTTCCTCCGAATGCGGGTCGTTGCACGTAGTGCACCAGTTGATCTGGTCGGATGGACCAGGTTGGTCTTCGATAGCAGCATTTCTCGGAGGCGGACGCCTCTGCAGTTGTTGTTACGGAGGCCTGTCTTTTGTTAGCGCCGGGGGCGGATATGGCCTCCTAGGAGCGAGGTCCATCTGGGCCTGCTTCTTCTTCAGAGCGGTCATGTCATTGGACATGGCATGATAACTTGAGGCCAAAGCCCGTACCTCCTGGAGGATTGTGTTCTGAATGTTATTGTCAGGAGGCGGCAATTGTGCCGGTGGAGGTAATGCGGCTAATGGAGGAGGATTGGAATAAGGTGCGTACTGCGGGGGAGCGGGAAGTGCTGGAAAATGCGGAGGAGGAGGAGGCGGGTGAGGATAATGCATTTGCGGCGGGCAGTAAGGAGTTACGACCGGCGCCGGATTCCATGGCTGCTGGGTTTGCTGTCCTGATGTGGACGGCGCACCACCAGAAGCTGATGGATATTGGGATCTGGGAAAGTCGGGATGAATGGGTTCCTGCACTCTGGACGGGAGTCTGCCGATAGAAATGATATCTGCTTCAGCTTGCTGGGCAGCGTCGTACAGAGCAGGAAACGAGTCTATTCTGGCAATCTTCGGCGACGAGGCATATGTCCGAGTTGAAGGATCTCGGGTAGTAGTGAGCAGCCATGCCGATTGAAGGCCGAAGTTCACAAGGTACCCGTTTCCGAGGATCTCGCAAACCTCGATGTTAAAGTCGGACACTTCCTCTTGGGGGTGTCTCCGGATACTTTGGAACCGATGCAGGCAAAGAAGAGGGGTCAGCGGACTCGTTGCATCCTTTCACGAGCCTTACGGCGAGTCGGGACCCTACGTGATAGATCCCTCCGGCGAGCGATCTCCACCAGTAGAGAAGCTTTCCCCTTAGGGAAAGGGCCAGCAGACGGGTCTTCACACTTTCGTCAGTAATGGAGTGCAATGCAGCCAGGGCAAGGATGTCCTGGATGTGCTCGTACGCCGTCTTGCCGTAGCCGTCGTATGTAGGGATGGATTTTAAGGCAGCAGGGGGCACAGCTTGCTGTCCGACCAGGGCCAAGGGCCCCGTAGAGTCCATCGTCGGGAAGAGATCATCATCATTCTGCTGCGGGGCAGCCATTTCTTCTTCTTCTCCTCCGTCGGTTATATACTTAGTGTCGGTACCTTCCAAGGATGTAGATTCCTCTTCTTCCTCGGCCTCTTCTATTTCGTTCTCAGCTCCTTCGACCTCGGCTTCGGCTTCTTCTCGGATTTCAGCCTCGGCTTCGTCGACACGAGCTTATTGATCAGCTAGCCTGACAATTTCGCCTTGAGCGTTGATGTCTAGTTCGTAAAAGGCCGGCGGGTTTCTCGGATCCCTTGCTCGCCACCTTATCGTTTGCATGAAGGTGCTAGGAACGGTCTTTCGGACTCAGAGGATATGTTCGTGCAGAGTCGACAGGTGTTCTGATTTTGAACAGCAATGAAGCGAACACCGGTGCTTCGATTCTGTTTGGGGGTGGGAAACTTCCTTGTCCCACCGGGCGTGCCAGAAACTGTTGGTTACGAATCCGCCATGAGGAAAGGATTTTGTTGTTATTGCGCCCTGGACCCGCGGACCAACATTGAAAGGCCGGAAGGAAGGAATGCCTTCCGTGCCAATCTCCGGAGAAGGCAGGCTTCCTGTGGGGTTTTGAGGTTCAAGTTAAGAGCGCAGGGAAAGAGATAAAAATGCAGAAAGGGATTCCAAATTAGATTGGAGTTGGGTGGTGGGAACTAACAGTACGACAACGCATCGATCACCAATACCAACACCAATATAACCATAACACACCACTATGGATGCTGTCACTAGCTAGTAGAATAGAGTCGGGTATATGTTTTGTATTAAGAGCCAGAAGCACAGCTACAATGCTTCCCTAACAGACATTCCCTCCAAGGAACTAACAGTACGGCAACGCATCAATCACCACTACTAACAACACTATAACACAAAACATAACCAGAAAACCGCCAACGACGTTTGCCCTATATATCCTCTGATTTATGCACCTCGGGAATACCTGACCACCAAATGCTGAAGTGAATCAACAAGCCATGACACAGGAAAACGTAAGGCAGAAATGTCAAGGAGAGGCAACATACAAAATAAAAACAGATATAACAGCACCAAGTGTATGTATTATATTAAAAGACAGAAGCACAGCTACAATGGTTCCCTAACAGACATTCCCCTTCCACCACCTTACAATGAAAACGTGGTGGCTATTTATAGCCTGAGAACCCCCGATTACATTTATGGGCACCAAGTCCCAGTCAAACATTAGCTGACAAAAGCAGCCGCGGAACTGCTGATGCTGACTTCTGTCGGGCTGGACTATACTCGCAGCATGGTCTCCCTGGAGGCTGACAGATACGTGGCAGCGTGTTAGGTAGAACTTCTTATCGGCAGGAATGCGGGTAGGTGAAGCAGGTAGAACCTCCAATCAGCTTTAAATGAGGCAGCTGGCATAAGTAGTGCATCCCATGCTTGTCCTTGTGTTCGGCACGTCTTGGCTCAAATCCCAAAGTTGGACGCTTGTCGGATGATGCTGCTTGACACATGCTTGCCTTGAAAGGCAGTTTATCCAACTTCGCCCAGGATCAGAGCGCTGTCGGGTTGCGCAGGTAGAAAACAGCGCAGTCGGGAAGGCCTTCATGCCTTGGGTACTTTTCTGAGTTTATTTCCCTACTGCGCACCTGTTGAAGGGCGCACTCCGACTTCGCTGCGAATTTGGGTTGCGCACAGGTGCAAGATGATTTCTATTGTCGTACAGACTTTGCCCTGGAAAGGGGGCGCACTCTGACTTCGCTGCGAAGTCGGGTTGCGCCCCAGAACTTAGTCATTTTTCCTGCCAGCCTGCTACCAAGTGCGCCCAGAAAGCAGGGCACACTCCGACTTCGCTGCGAAGTCGGGTTGCGCCCAGAACACTTGTTCTTCTGGTTGATTCTGTCGCACTGCGCACTTTGCACTCCTGCTGCGCTCCAACTGGAGGGCGCACTCCGACTTCGCTGCGAAGTCGGGTTGCGCCCTGACACTTAGCCATTTTTCAGGGCAACTGCTGTCATTTTTGAGATTTGACTGAGGGGCTCAAGAGAAAGAGGGAAGAATGAGAATGTAGGGAAGAGAGAGAAAGGGGGAGAGGAGGAAGGGGAAAGGGAGGGAGAGGGAAAGGGAAGAGTAGCTCTCTTACAAAAATTGAAAACATTGCTTCCCGTGCAAAATGTGACAACAGGTCCGAGGGTAACCATGTGATTTCCAGCTTGTGTACTTGAAAGAGAGGGATAAGATGTCAGATAAAAGAAATATAACTCATTTTGGATCATTCATATTTGAAGGACAAATCATCTACTGGTCACTATTTGAAGACGAGAGGTGAGTCTAAATATTTGCTCATCGTGTAAAGGGTGATCTGAGAAATTGTCCCAAAAGATACACTGGGGGATATTGCTTTTGTATCAATAAGATGCTGAAGCATAGTTCTTTGCAGCCCCCATGCAAGCACTCGAAATATAACCTAACTATAGTCCCAATGATGGTATAAACATAACATCATCTTGCACATGATATCTGAAACATGGAGTTCATAACATTAAGCACTAGAAGTACACACTTTGCAAAGATTGTATCATGATGCACATCTAGAACTAAATGAAGGGACTGTAAAATGGACTGTCAAGCAACCATATGGAGTTTCAATCTCCTTTTGTTTAATTGTTTTCTCAAAAAAGAAACTTAAGCTTGGATGAGGCCTTCTTATTGTTACTAAAATTTGTACGCTTTATTTTATTGATATACATCACTGATTGTACAAGGTTACAAAATCAAGCTTATGAATCTGCTCGCCTTTGCAACCTTCCTGGAGAAGGGGTTAGAAGGAAACAAGATAATGATAGGATAAGGAATGTGGTTCTTGTTGGTTACGAATCTGCCACTAGGATAGGATTTTAATCTTATTGCGCCCTAGATTCGCCCAGCAGATTGAAAGGCTGGAAGGAAGGGATGCCTTCCGTGCCAATTTCCGGAGGGGGCATGAAACTTAGAAGCTCATTCATTGTCTGATTATCCCGCCCGACGGCGCACAAAAATGAAGCGCAGTTGGACGACACAAGTTGAAAACAGCGCAGTTGGGCGGGTCATGCCTTAGAACTTTTCTTGCAGTTTATCTCTTTTCCATCTGATGGCGCACAAAAGTAGGCGCGAAGTCGGGTAGCGCAGCGTTGTCGGACGGACCTCCGTGCCTTAGTCTTTTTTCAGTCTTTTTCTCTCCTTTCGCCCGAGTGCAAACCAAGAAAGGCGCGCAGTCGGACGACGCTGCGCAGTCAGAAGACGCCGCGCAGTCGGACGAAGTCCGACACTTAGTCTTTTTTGCTGTCTTTTCAAAGGAGTCCTCCCGGTAGCGCACAACTGGATGAGCGCCGCCCGACTTCGTTGCGAAGTCGGGCGGGCTCACACTTAGAATATTTTCTTGCAGCTTCCTGAATATGGCCGCCCAAGTGCGCACCGACCTATGGGCGCCGCCCGACTTCGCTGCGAAGTCGGGCGGCGCCTCAACATGACCGCCAAGGTGCACACCGAACCCCGGGCATCGTCCGACTTCGCTGCGAAGTCGGGCGGCCCTAGTACTTAGCCAATTTTTGGGCCTTTTCTCCATAAGACCGACCAGGTGCGCACAAGATGATGAGCGCCGCCCGACTGCGCTGCGCAGTCGGGCGGACTCCACACTTAGACAAATTTAGGCAGATTTTGCCTTCTTGCAGAAAACACTAAAAACATGAAATGAAAGATGGGGAAACGAAATCTGACAGCTGAAGGGGAGAAAGGGCATGGAGAAGAATGGGAAAGAAGAAAGAGGGGAGGTAAAGCAACAAACTTACAAAATTTTCAAAATTTGGCACCCCGTGCAAAATGTGGCAACATTCCTGGCGGCTCGCGGGGTATCGAGCTCGCCTCGATGCAAGGAACCTAGCCTTTATCCTTTGGGCACAGAGTCCCTCCCGGACCCTGCATCCTCCTGCTGCTGCTGCTTTCTTGCTCCTCTGCTCTTGGTCACTCTCAGCAGTCTCCTCACCCGAGTCTTCTTCTTCTTCACCCTCTGAGCCTGACTGCTCGGCGTCCTTGTCTTCCTCCTGTTCAGCAGGCTCGACCCGCTCACGGACGTGCTCATAAGCAGTCTTAGCCTGAGCCCAGGCTGCTTCTTGGAAGGGCTCTAAGTCGCTGATATCCTTCAGCGCTTTTCTGAATGCCGCAACCTTGTGCTCGTCGATGGTGTGGTACCTTTCTCCGACTTCATGGAGGCAGGCGTTGATTTTGCAGAGCTTGGACACCATCTGGGTTACCTGTGCCTCCTGCACTGGATCAGTCCAGCCATCAATCTCCGAAGTATCTGCCTCATATGCCCGCCAGTTCTGCTTGACTTGCTCCAGAGGCAGAAATTCCTCATATTTTACAAAGCTCGGGAATCCGAGCGTTGAAAGGGAGTCAAAAGGGACCAGGCAGATGTTCTTCTCATGGATCAATGCATCTAGCATCTTCCTGGCAGCTCTGACTTTTTCAGATTTTTCAAAATAATTTTGCAAGGTTATCCTTGCATCAGCCCAGTCTAGGGCAATCTGTGACATGGGTGGGAATTGGAAGCCCTTGCGCTCATACCCTTCAAGTTTTATTGCCAAGTCCAGCCATTGTCGTGCTTGACGTTCGGCTTCCTCTACCGCAGGCTTTCCCTCGGCAGAAACTTCTTGTATCCTGGAGATGAAATTGAGGACGGGTAGTGACCTGGCAACATTAGTCCTGCAACCCTTCAGCAGGCCGGCTCTCATCTCTTTGATCCTGTCCTTGGAGAAAGCAGCAGCCTGCGATGCCTTCTCTTCTAGCAGCGCCTGAGTCTGCTGAAGCTGATTTTGCAATTGAGCAACATGTATCAGGGCTGCCTTTTTCTCTTTTGTTAATTGATCAGCCACCGCCTTTTGATCCGTCGTCGCCTACTGAGAGGCTGCAAGCTGATCCTTCAACTTATTTACCTCTCCTTGAGCGGACTCCAGCTGTACCAGTGCCTTGGCCAGATCTTCCTCAAGCTGCCTCTTATCGTTCTGGAGCTCATACAGCTGCTGCTTGACCTCAAGGCGCTTGACCAGAAGGTTGTCAGCCTTCCTGCGGATTCCGCCTAGCTCATATTCTTCATTTATGTCATCAAAGCTCTTATCCTTGGAGTGGTACTCGTAATCTTCTTCTGTCATCTCCTGGATGGGCTTTTTGACCTTAGGCACTATTTTTTCTGTCCGGATAATCCTTTTCTCCAGGTCGTATTTGACGCGCTTCTCGGGCATGGCGATTTCTTCCGCCCTCCTCTTTCTGACCTTCTGAAGAAAAGAAACAGAGCCCTGGGCGGCTTTTGCGGCTAGGGGCTGGTCATCAGTAATTTGCAGCTGTTTTTCGACCAGCTCTAGCTCTGCGAGCATGGGGTATGTCGAGACCAAATCCTGCTGCGGCATTTTCCCTGAAAATAATGGGGTGGGCGTTGCGCTAGAGGATACGGCTGCTCTTGAGGGTGATTGGGACTGAGGGGGAGCGGGCGACTGGTGAGAAGGCGGATGTGGGCTTTGGAGGGCAGCGGCGGCGGCGGGTGAGCGGCGTGGGGACAGGGAACCTTCCTCGGCGCTGGCCGTAGGGGACAGACCTAGGGCCTGGCCCAGGGTCTGAAAAACGTTAGGGTTTTGGGCGTAGCGGCCAAAGGAGGGTGGACTATGCTGGGACTGCGTGACAGGAGACGGGGATGAAGCAGCCAGAATATGCCCGGATGTGGAAGATGAGGGCGTAACAGAAGGGGTTGTTAGGGTTTGTTGCAAAGGAGGAGAGGGCGTACCTGCGAGCTCCGCCTGAGCTGGCGTTCGAATGACTTCTGCAACCCAGGTGTCTGCTTCCCTCTGAGGGCTGTCCTCAATGGAGATTATGTTACTTGCAGCCGCGCCTGATCGTGGAGCCGTCGCTGTCTGCTGCACCACCTCCTTCTTGGGCCGCCTTTCTTTGGTCTTTTCGGACCTTTTCCTCTTTTTTCCCTTAGGCGCGGCAGTTTGCTCGGGGGGAGCGGAGGCGGTTGACGCGTCAGGGGCCGGGGCTTCCAAAGTAAGCTCGTGCTCAGGCTTTGTTGGGTCTGGGCCCCTTGTTTCTGCCTCACTGGCTGATTTCTCGGGCTCCCTCTCCGACTGAGACGACTTTTCAGGCGCTGAGGACAACATTGGGTCCACCCTCTTGCCTTTTGACGCTTTGCTGCTGGACGTCCCTCGTACAATCAAATGTTGGGGTGGAGGCTTTCTTTTATACCTTTTTGGGGCGCCTTGGGGGACGATACCACGGAACACGAGCGGCTGCCACTTGTCGAAGTATTTATCATATAAGACGGAAAACTCATCATCAACGGACAACGTCTTTTTCTCTGATTTCTCGTGCCGCGTACGACACCTCATTATCCAACATTCCATGATTTTGTCTTTTGCCCAGCCAAGCGGCGCCACCTTCGCGAGCAGTCTTCTGAAGCCAGCTGATCCCACTTTGTGATCCTCATTGTGCTCGGGATCGTAGTCTGCTTCTACACAGTAAAAGTCCTGCCATGGTGGCCACGACTGCATCTGCTCAATGTGCCATTCTAGGTCCATTCCCGCCTTATTGCCCCTCTCTGACATGATCTCCTTCCGTGGGCAACTGTGCACGAACTTTCCCCTTACCCCAATAGGGTCATACTTCCAGCGTTGCGGCAACTGCACCAGGCCAAGGCTGAGGAGGGTTTGCTCTAGATATACATGCTGCCCAACCTCGTGAACCTCAACGTCTCCCCAGGTGAAAGGATAGTTGAAGATGGGGCTTTTCTTCTTCCCATGGCCGTACTCTTCCTCAACGCAATCCATTTGCCGCGCTGCCTCGAGGCCAAAGTGATATTCTGTACAGAAATATGGCAGCAGAAATGGTTTTCCTTTAAATCCGAAAACCCTAATGACGACGCCCTGAGTCAACCGGAAAGTATCCCCAAATTTGCTCTTTACCAGGTGCTTCGTCATAGCATAAGGAGGGCGATGCGCCCGGCCATTGAAGAGAGCCAGGGTCATGCCCAGAAATTTGAAATTGAAGTCGTAATACGACTCCTTTCTGTACAACAGGTCCGTCCATTCATACACTGGCAGCGGCGCGCCCTTCTCATCCACCTTCCGAACTTCGACGGTCTTCATCCTGTAGTGCATGTGATATAGGCACAACCATACGAGAAATGAACAGTGCCTGAATTCTGTTGTCTGCTTCTGCTGCAACTTCACAAGATTGGAATGGATGGCGTAGGCCACCCAGTCTGCCCAGTCGAAATAAATTGGGCGCCTCCCCCTTTTCAGGGCACTAGAGTCGTAGAACTCTCCATGCAGAATGCATTCGGCGAGGGCCAGTTGGTAGGGGTGCACCACCTCGTCAGTGCCGCAGCCCAGAACCCAAGCAAGTATGGTGTATATGTATTGGCTTTTGAACTGTGCCAAGGGTATCGGGCGCGACGGCCACCTTGAAGCTGGCAGTGGATGCTTTAGCTCTGAATTGAGGAAATCCCTCATCCACTTGGATTCGCCACCCCTAGCTGCCTGTTCGTCCAGGTTGATCTTCCTGAGTATGCCATTAGGGTCTGGCTCGATCCCTGGCGCGAAAGCTGGCTGGACGCTCTCCTTGAAGAGGGTAAACAACACTCTTCCCTGGCAGTCGCAGACCTGTCGGGTAGCCGGTTTGTAGTATACTACGATTGACTCAACCAGCTCCGGGCAGTGGTGGACAAGAGGGCACAAGAACCAGTAAAGGTTCGACTTATAAACAACGCCGAAATGGTGCGAGGGCGAAACCTTATCGGACCAATCTTTTACAGAAAGCCGCAGGTCTGTGAGGCTAATTGAATAATTGTCGTCTCTGTACTCGGCTAGGCGGTCTACGGGCGGCGGGGGAGGACCTTGCCTCCTGGCGCTTCTCGCCCTGGTTCTTCCCCTTTTCTCCTTCGGCGCTTCGCTCCCATGAGCGCTCGAGACAGTCTGCTCCTTGGATGCTTCTTCTGACGAGCTAGACTCCGCCTGCATGGGCGCTTTCCCTTTCGCTGCGCTCGGTTCCTCACTCATGGCGTTGAGAGTTACCAGAATTCACAGCTGAAACTTAGCAAAATTCGCAATTTCTCCTCTTTCACAGCGCAGCTCGAATTTCTTCAGCAACAATGATATTACTGAGTAAGTAAAATGCCTTTTCTACAAATGGGTAAAAGCAGCATTAATGGCGTCCGGCGAATTTAAAGTTTGTTGCTCGAAGTGGGTGAGTAGCGCCGTTATTCCTCGGCGGCCGCGCGTGGGATCCTCTGTTGGAAAGCGCAACTTGTACATCATTGGGCCCGGGTGCGCTTTTTCATTTATGAAACCCGCTTCGAAAATTGCGCAATCATTCCTTAAACTTTTCAAAACTCGTGCCTTTAATGACGTCATTGCCGCCAGCTGGGCACACGCTTCGAAGCATTTGACTCGACAAGCGTGCTGGGAAACCTTAGGTAAAACTTGTGATTTCTTTTATCTCCCCGACCAAGTGCGCTCAAAAAATGGGCGCCGTCCGACTTCGCACTATGAAACCCGCGCCCTTGGGAGGACGACACTTAGAAAAATTTCCAAATTATCACATGCCCCTGAGACGCGCCCGCCGGAGTGCGCAAATTTTGGTGTGCGCAGTCGGGCAGCGCAAGGAAAAACCGCGAAGTCGGGCGGGACACTTAGAAAAATTTTACACCTTTTGCTTGTCCCCGTCCGCTGGCGCATTAAACAGGGCGCGCCGTCGGACTTCGCTGCGAAGTCGGGCGGCCTCCCAACACTTAGAAAATTTTTGACTTTTTTCCTCTTGCTTGCTGTGGCCCTGGAACCTCCCGACGTCGCAAAAATTTGAGGGCGCAGCCCGACTTCGGGGCAATTTTTTGCGCCTTCGGACGACATTCCCTGCCTTAGTCATTTTTTGAACTGCCATGCACCTTTTTCCAAAACACTCGGCTCTTTTTTCCGGATTAAAGCAGGAAACTAACTGAACTGAAAGCAATATTTACATTCAGAAAAATAAATTGACACAGCGGAAAACAAAATATGTACAAGGGAAAACCTTTGACAACTTTCAGTGGTAGTAGGCTTTCAGATGAAAGCCATTAACAGGTATCGGGAGGATCTGGCCCTCCATGTCTCTTAGCACAAACGCGTTGAACTGGTTCACTCGGACGACTTGGAAGGGGCCGTCCCAGAAGGCATCAAACTTGTCATGATTGCCTGGTTTGGCCTTGTATGAGTCCCATTTCAGCACTAAGTCCCCGATCTTGAAGACTCGGGCAGTGGTTCCCTTTGAAAACCAGTTCTGCGTTTTCTCAGCGTGCTTGGTAAAGGCCTGATACGCCTTTTCTCTTTCCTCCTCCAGTTGCAGCAACTGAGCCAATCGGGCATCAACAGGGTCTTTGACGCCTTTCTCATCTTCTAACAGCCAAAGTGCGGGCATCTCAATGTGTGTGGGCAAGACAGCCTCTTTGCCGTACACGAGTGCATATGGCGACGTCTTGATGGACTTCTTGAAAGAGATACGGTCCGCCCATAGCGCTCGATCCAGAAGCAGATGCCACGATCTTTTATTCCTTTCCACCGTCTTCTTTATAATCTTCAAAAGATTCTTGTTGGTGGACTCGGCTAGGCCGTTCCCCTGCGGATAGTAGTTCGAAGACATTTTGTGGTAAATGTCGTACTTGCTGGTGAACTCTGTGAGTACAGCGCCTACAAACCCTGGACCGTTGTCTGTGACAATTGCCTCTGGAATCCCGAAACGGGTGATGAGGCTCTCTAGGAAACCAATGACCGTTTCCTGGTCGGCATGCTTTGTAGGCACTGCCTCGGCCCATCGGGTAAAGTAATCCGTGGCTGTTAGGATAAACTTATGCCCCGCCGAAGAGTTGGGCGTTATCGTCCCGATGAAGTCCAGACCCCACTGCTGAAATGGAGTCTCAGCTTGAATTGGCTGAAGGGGCATGGGTGCTTTCCGATTTCTGCCGGCGAACCTTTGGCATTTCTCACATTTTTGACAGACCGCATGCGCGTCTGCGAAGAGGGTGGGCCAATAATAGCCCGCTCTAATAATTTTCAAGGCCGTCGGCCTTCCCGAATGGTGTCCTCCTGGCATCCCAGAATGGAATTCGCCGAGGACCTTCGGTTTGTCTGATTCTTTGACGCACCGCAACAGGATGCCGTCAATATTTCTGAAATACAGCCCCTCGGGGCGTAGTACATACTTCAAGGCATTAAGCCTGAACCTCCTTCTTTATGAGGCGTTGAGATGATCTGGACATCTCCCAGTGCTGAAATACCACACTAGGTCATTCGTCCAATCACTCTCCTTTGATAAGGAGTTGGCAAGGTTGATTCCTGTCATTGGATCCTCCCACTGACAAGCAGAGAGTTCAGCCGCAGCACTTCGGGCCAATTCCTGGCATAGAGCCCGACCTCGGATTAGCTTGGTGGGTCGTACCTCTATGTCGAACTCCTGGATTTTGGCAATCCATCCTGCCCTCTTGTGACCAGGCTCCCCTTGGATGATGAAATTTCTGACGTCGGGGTGTATCACGAAGACAGTAATCCGGCTCTGAGAGACGAAGTGCTTGAACTTTCTCAAGGACCTCATAATTGCATGAACTTGCCGCTCAATAAAATTATACCTCTCTTCGTGCGGCTGGATCACTTGGCTTAAGAATGCTATCGGTCTCTCCTCGCCGTCGTCTCCCTTTTGAGTCAAAACTGCAGCGTAGCTTTCGGGTTCTCCCACTGCGTAAAGGATGAAGTCCTTGGAGTAATCTGGATTTATCAATACTGGTGCCTGGGCAATCCTGGCCTTGATCTCCTCGAAGGCTTTCTTCCTCTCTTCAGTCCAGACAAAGTCAGCATCCTTCTTCAAGAGCTCGGCCATGGGCTTGATCACTTGGGCAAAGTCAGGGACAAACTTCCTTACAAAGTTGATCTGTCCAAAAAATGACTGCAGCCCTTTCTTGTTGACCGGGATGGGCAAACGAAGAAGAGCCTCTGCTCTGTCGGGGTCAACTGCAAGGCCCTTCTCAGAAATAACATGGCCTAGCAGTTTACCCTCCTTCACCGCAAAGACTGACTTCTTTGGGTTGATGGATATGCCGAATTCACGACATCTTTCAAATACTTGCCGTAGATGGGAGGTGTGGTCTTCTCTTTTGTGCGAAAACACAGTCATGTCATCCAAGTAGATAACAATGATTTTATTGAGCAACTCACGGAACGCCAAGTCCATAGCTCTCTGGAACGTAGCCCCCGCATTGGAAAGACCGAAGGGCATGCGCTGATAGGCGAACGTCCCCCATTTGGTGGTGAACGCCGTCTTGTGCTGGTCCTCATCTTTTACCCAGATCTGATTATAGCCGGAGAACCCATCTAGGAGAGAGAATCTCTGAGCTCCTGCAACCACGTGAAGGATTTGATCAATTTGCGGGAGTGGATAATGGTCCTTCAGCGAAGCCTGGTTGAGATTGCGGAAATCCACGCAGAGGCGAATGTCTCCATTCTTCTTCCTCACGGGAACCAGATTTGCGACCCAAGAGGAATGCTTGATAGGATAGATGATTTTTGCTTCCAGCATCTTCATGAGCTCGGCTTTCATCATGGCCTCAATCTTCGGGTTCACCGCCCTTTGCTTTTGCCTGAAGGGCTTCACATGTTCTTCCAGCTCTATGGTGTGTTGGATCATCTCTCGGTCATACCCCTTCAAGTCCTGGTAGCACCAGGCTACAATGTCTGGGTATTCCTTGCACAGGGCCCGAATCTGGTCCAGCTCCTCTGGAGTGCAATCTATGCCAACTTTAATCACTTTACCAGGTTCCAGCTCCAGGTCCATGTATTGCTTGGCATCCACCTTGATTCGGTGCGAGATAGCCCTATCGTTCTGATCAAACAGGCTCTCTAAGGTAATCAGTCCTTTTGGGACATGATTATTCTTTAACTGTATCAACCCCTCATATTGCTCGTCATCAGGGTCTCTACCTTCGATTGAACTAGCTTCATGTATCATAAAGGTGACGATATCCTCGTCACAATCGAACACCTGCCAGTGGGTGTCCTTATCAGGCACAGAAGGCCTGTAAATAGTACGAACCGGCTTCGGCTTCTGCATAGTGTCATCAGCCGGGACGTACCTGGCTCCAACAGACGCCAATATGTCAGCATGCTTATTCTTCTCGCGGGAGATGGCTTTGACATTCAAGGAGTCAAACGACTCCATCAGATCCCAGACACGGTTGCGGTACGCCTTGAGGTAATGCTTCTTGGAGGCGCACTTGTTCGTGATCTGGTTGCACACCAGCTCTGAGTCGCCAAAGATTTGCAGGTGCTTGATCCCGAGCCTCTCCGCCTTTTTTAAGCCTAAGCACAAGGCTTCGTACTCCGCCGCATTATTAGTGCAACTCCAGGCCAGCCTGTAACAGTAGTCTTTTTGGATACCAGATGGGGAGACCAGAAGGACTCCTGCCCCGACGCCATTCTTGCATCGGGCGCCATCAAAGTACAACTTCCACAGCTTGTCGGGGGCAGGACCTATGTCCTTTTTGGCCGTCTGGTCGTGTCTCTCAGGCTGAGTGACGGAGTAGCAGCCTAGTTCTGTCTCGATCATGGCGTTGAAATCCAGCAAGGAGAACTCGTCCTCCACTTGCAGCTGCTCTAGGGTTTCTCCCACCAGGTCCACTTCTACCAGCTCCTCGGTCGTCAGATGAACCATGTCATTTTGCTGCTCTTCCCCGGGTATCTTCTCGACCAGAAAAGTGGAAGGTTTCTCATTATAAATTTTCAACCTCCTTCCTTTGAAAGGTACCTCCATATGTGAATAGTCCAGCGACAAATATCCACCCAGCTTGGCAGTGAACTCCCTTGAGAGACACATGCCGAAGTAGGGTTCCAAGTCAACCACTACGACCTCTTGGATGACCACGATGTCAAGCGCTTTATGCAGCCGGATGGGGATGTCTTTGATGACGCCAACTGTCTTCACAGGAGTGTCGTCCAACTGTAGAACACCTTGGCTGCTCCTCGTGTATTCCATACCAATTTCCTCGCAGACAGCCCTTGGCATGACAGTAGTCGAAGCACCGGAGTCCACCATGCAGTTATGCACTATGTGGCCTTCCATCCGCAAAGATAGATAAAAAGGCGGCGGTCTGTTCTTTCCGGTAGCAGAAGTCGTCAAGGGCTGAGCTAACACAGCAGGCTGCGGTGGCTTTCCACCTTTTACATTCTTTAGGGATTCTTGCAACAAATCAACCTGACCTGGGAGCTGAAGGGCATCATACATGCTTATTTTTGCCGGGGTCTTCTTGAGCTCATCAACTATGTTGTAGGTTGAAGTACCGGCCCCTTCCGCTTCCTTTGCTGGCTCATACTTGGTGCGGTACTGCTGCGTGGCCTCAACCCTCTGTCTCTTTGTCAGCGACGGGTACCTCAACTTCTCCTGAGCTTGCTCTTTTGTTTCGGCCGGAGGTTGAGTCGCTGGAGCCTTGACTACTGGAACCCTGGCTACTGGAGCCTTGAGCGCCGGGGGCTTTTCTTTGGCAGTCGGAGGTAAAGGTGGCTTATCAGGAGCTGCCACAGCAGGCTGCGTCCTCTCCCTTCTTGTATACACCTTTAACGGCTTTATCTGGGCCGGGGTGGCCTCAATTGGCTTTTTCCCCTCCTTGGTCAAGAGTGACACAGGATCTTCTTCGGGAACTGCAAAGTTACTCTCCTCATCCCGGATCATGTATGCTTCGTCCTCTATGGCGCTACCCGCAAGGGTCTGAATATAATGTTGATGTAGCGTGCAACTGTCTTCCCCATGGGGGTCATTGCAAGTGGAGCACCAGTTCACGCGGTCAGAAGTGCCAGTTTGAGCATTGCCGGCAACATTTCTTGCTGGAGGCCTTTGCGCTTGAGCCGCTTGATCTCTTGTCAGTGCGGGAGGAGGATATGGCCTCCTCGGAACAAACTCCATCTGAGCCTGTTTCTTCTTCATGATTGTCATGTCATTAGAGATTGTCTGGTAACCAGAGGCAAGGGCCCGTACTTCCTGAAGGATCTTATTTTGTATATCATTATCAGCTGGAGCTGGCCGGGCCTGCGGAGGTAATGCAGCTAAAGGTGGTGGAGCAGGCAATGCCTGGTACTGAGGAGGAGCAGGAAGTGCTGGATATTGCGGAGGAGGTGGATTAGGACGATGTATTTGAGGCGGACCATATGGGTCTATGACTGGTGCAGGATTCCACGGCTGATGGGGGTACGGATTGGATGAGGATGGCGCCCCACCAGACGCGGGCGGATATTGGGACTGAGGAAAATCCGGATAGATTGGGGGCTGCATTTTATGAGGGAGCCTGCCTATGGCAATCATATCCAATTCTGCCTGTTGAGCAGCCTCATACAATGCGGGGAAAGTATTTACACGGGCCAACTTAATGACCAAGCAAATATCCGAATTGAAAGCTACGAGGTAGTAGTGAGCAGCCTGTCCCTCAGGAGGACGTAGCTCCGGGGGTACTCTCTTCCAGGATCTTGCGAACCTCACGTTGAAGTCCGATATCTCCTCCTGCGGATGGCGCTGAATGCTTTGAAATTGGTGCAGCAATGAGGAGGGATCAGCGGATTCATTGAATCCCTTAACTAGCCTGCCGGCCAGCTGGGCCCATCCCGTGATAGTCCCCTCCGGCAAGGATCTCCACCAGTAGAGAAGTTTCCCTCGCAGGGAGAGAGCTAACAGCCGGGTTTTCACGCTCTCATTTGTGATAGAGTGCAGCGCAGCCAAGGCCAGAATGTCTTGGATATGCTCATATGTTGTCTTCCCGGTGCCGTCATATGTAGGAATGGATTTTAAGGCAGCAGGCGGAACAACCTCTTGTCCAGCTAGAGCGAGGGGTCCCGTGGAATTCACATCCGGGAAGAGGTCATTAGCATTGGCCATGTCTTCTTCCTCTTCTTCGAGCTGGTCGGTGGTGTAGTCGGTATCAGTACTGTCCGAAGTTGTAGGTTGTTCTTCAACTTCGGCCTCTTCAACTTCTTCGACTTCTTCCACCTCTTCAATTTCAGTTTCAGATTCGTGCTCGAATCTATCGTCCTGGTGAGCTTGATAATCAGCCAGCCTCGGGCGCTCTCCAGCAGCGTTGATGTCGATCTCGTAAAAATCAGGCTCTTGTCCCGAATTCCTAGCTCTCCATCTTCTTGTATGCATGAAGGCGCTCTTGATATTGGACCAGTCTTACGGACTCAGAGGATACTCAGGTTCAGCAGAGTCGCCAGGTGTTCTGATTTAACAGCAATGAAGCGAACACCGATGCTTCGATTCTGTTTTGGGGTGGGAAACTTTCGTGTCCCACCGGCGTGCCAGAGAAACTGTTGGTTACGAATCTGCCACTAGGATAGGATTTTAATCTTATTGCGCCCTAGATTCGCCCAACAGATTGAAAGGCCGGAAGGAAGGGATGCCTTCCGTGCCAATCTCCGGAGAAGGCCGGCTCCTATGTTTTCTCGATAGGGATTTTAGCTCAGAGTGCAGGAAAGAAATTATAAAATGCAGAAAGAAACATAAATATGCTTGTTTCGGGTGGGGAAGATAAGCAGCACAACAACTAACCAATCACTATTACCAACAACAATCAAAACAATGTATGCAGCAGAAACTATTAGTGTTATTCTATCCTATGTATCCTTTACTTCAGTATTCCAGATATACTCAATTACCAATACTGATATCCAGAAGTGCAGAATAGCAGTAATCAGAAATATAAGCAACATGAGGCAGAAATACTTAATAAAGGCAGCATACAAGACAAAGACAGCTAATAGAGCCAAATATACTTTGCATTCAAAAGCAAGTGCACAGCTACAGAAGTTCCTTAGCAATATATCCCCCTTCCACCCTTGTACAATGAAATGAGGCTGCTATTTATAGCAGAATAAACCCCCCGATTACATTTTGGGCACAAAATCCCAGACCTGACAAAAGCGGCAAAAAGCGGCTGATGTTTGACCTCTGCGGGCAAGGAGTGTACTTGCAGCAAGGTCCACCTAGAAACGTAGCAGCTCCGTGGCAATCCGGCAGGTGAAAAGTCGAGTCTGGTTAAATGGTGGTAGGTGCGGCACGATCTGGCACTTCACGCTCATCTACTCTGTACCCGGGTGGCACACCTTCTGTCACATCCTGACTCTTATCCCGAGACTGCACACTTGTCAGCATCTGAAACTGCTGATGAAAGAGGGGGAATGAAACTTAGAAGCTCATCCATTGTCTTCTTATCCCGCCCGACAACGCACAAAAATGAAGCGCAGTTGGACGGCGCAAGCTGAAAACAGCGAAGTCGGGCGGGTCATGCCTTAGAAATTTTCCTGCAGTTTATCTCTTTCCCGTCTGATGGCGCACCAAAGTAGGCGCGAAGTCGGGCGGCGCAGCGCAGTCGGACGGACCTCCGTGCCTTAGTCATTTTTCAATGCCTTTTTCTCTCCTTCCGCCCGAGTGCGCACCAAGACGGACGCGCAGTCGGACGGCGCGGCGCAGTCGGACGGAGTCCGACACTTAGTCAATTTTGCTGCCTTTTCATAGGAGTCCTCCCGGTAGCGCACAATTGGATGAGCGCCGCCCGACTTCGCTGCGAAGTCGGGCGGGCTCATACTTAGAATATTTTCTGTTGCTTCCTGAATATGGCCGCCCAAGTGCGCACCGACTATGCGCCGTCCGCTTCCCTCCCTCTCCCTCCCCCCCGGCGCCGTCCGCTTCGTGGGAAGTCGGGCGGCCCCAGTACTTAGCCAATTTTTGGTCCTTTTCTCCATAAGACCGACCAGGTGCGCACAAGATGATGAGCGCCGCCCGACTGCATTGCGCAGTCGGGCGGACTCCACACTTAGACAATTTTTAGGCAGATTTTTCCTTCTTGCAGAAAACACTAAAAACATGAAATGAAAGATGGGGAAACGAAATCTGACAGCTGAAGGGGAGAAAGGGCATGGAGAAGAATGGGAAAGAAGAAAGAGGGGAGGTAAAGCAGCAAACTTACAAAATTTTCAAAATTTGGCACCCCGTGCAAAATGTGGCAACGATTACATTATAAATTTATTATTTATGAAGAAAAAAAGAAGAGAAAAAGAAAACAACATATAGTTAGGTAGATCATATAAGTATACAATAGTTTCAAGTGATTCAACAATTCCAACATGTTTTGTAATTTACTTCCACATATTGATTTGTGCCATGATCTCACAGCAAAGTGGGTCTCGTCTAGAAATTAGACTCGGGTGAGGTTGATGAAATTGGATTCTCAACAACATGGCCATTCCTCTGGGACTCAACAAAACTTTAAAACTTGAATCATGCTACACTCGCTCTGAATAAATAGAATATGCAAATGCTTTACTAGTAAGGTTGAGATCGTAGCACACCGCAAGGCAAAACCTGCCATTGTGGGACTTGACAAATCACTGCTAAACTGCTGAAGAATAACATTTGCCTTTCTTATAAGGATCTCTGCTTGATTGATGACCAGTCTTCATTGTGGCAATATTCAGCATATTGTTCACTAATAAACTCTTTAATTTGACTATTCAATCATTGTTTCCTTGATTTCATATTACAATGCTGATCTCTCACTGATTCTAATCTTTGACAAAGGAATTTTGATGATGTGCAAAGTTTCCTAGCATTGGACACCCTTGTCAGGACAACATTCCAAAATGACTTCCCAAAGATGTGTTTTTGGAGTGAAGGGAAATATGACAGGCATTGATTTAAAAGATTCTAAAAATATGATTTCTGCCCTTCGATTCGTGATCACCCATCATTCAAATCCTTTCTCGTGCATCCAAATTCATGCCTAATGGGCAGTTTGCTAAATACTTAAGACAGTTCTCTCTCAAAGGCAAGCTAAATTGAATAATTTGAAATCTCCCATGCAGGTGTAAAAATCACATGCTTATAACTGGATACAAAGAAGGCATCTTTCTGCCTGCATACCACTATACGAAGGTGACATGATTGCTATAGTTTGCTGAGTTCTAATCATTGGATGAATTACATGCTGACATACAACTGCAAGCACCTGTTTTAGTACGTTGGTTTCTCATGTGGGAATAACAAGCACTCTCTTGATCCCATCCTTCCATGTAAGCACCTTGACCACTACTGTTCATGACATCTCCAAAGATAAGGAAAATTCCACATGACTGTAGATCCCCAATTAGATGTTGACCTCAAACTAACATACCTTGACTTGAAGGTTATCCAAAGAGGTGGAATTACCAATATCATTCAGGGTGAATACATGAAGGCTGCCTTATATGCTCGAAGGCTTACATAAATGATGCCCAAAAACTTACATAAGTGATGCCCGCAGGCTTACATGAAGTATGCTTGTAGGCTTACATGAAGAATGCTTGTAGGCTTACATACACACTTGTCCGTAGGGTACATCAGTAATGCTCATAAGCACTCTTCTAACACTTTTGGCCTTGGCCTAAGAAGATTAGATTATACATACTTCAACAGCCCCCCATAATCTGAGTTGAGGGGCCAAGGAGAGGAGACGTCCCCCCCCCCCCCCTACACACACACACCACCACAATGGATGCTCTAGTGGGCCTCCACTTCTTCATATTCATCCTCATCTTCATCATCAGAAAGCTCGTGTTTGGATCTCAAGAATTCTGCTTCAATCTTGTTATTCAATTCTTGATGGAGTGTCCTTCCCTTTTACAATACACACATGCGGTTAACTTTCTTGAAATCTTAGACTTGCCCTTAGGCAACAAAGCCTTAGATTGCACTGATTTGAAGTCCTTTGGATGAGCCTATATATGAGAAAGAGCTCCACAATTCTTCATTGCAACTTCATAATAAACAAGAAGTTTGAAAAGTCCTTCAAGAGAAATAGGTTGTGGATCCTTGATAGTCATAGTATTCACATAAAGAACCAAGCCAATTGTGTGAAAAGGAGTAAGATTGGAAGTGATAGATTTTACATACTCTTTAATCACCCTTTATCTTGAGGAGTAAGATAGGCGTAAGATTGGAAGTGTTAGATTTTCATCTTGTCATAGCTAGGTCATCTTTTAGGGCTTTGAAGCGAGATATGTAGTCTTTAACATTAGGAAAATCTGAAATTTTGAGATTGGAGAGCTCTGTCTATATTTTGTTAACTTCACTAACACTTACTTTTCCATAGAGATCCTTCAATGTTGTCCATACTTGAATAGGATCAGTCTTCTCTCTTATGTGAAAAAGTACATCTAGTTCAACTAACATAAAAAAAGACCAAGAGTTTCCTCCTTCTTAGCAAGTTCATGATCATTGAGACCTTCTGTTTCATCATTAAAAATGAACCATAAATTCTTACTTCTAAGTAAGCCTGCCATTTTGAACTAACCAAGTGCTATAATTTTGTTCATTGAGAAGAGTAACATACACCAAAGGATCCGTTTTGCACAAAACTCCTCACAGAACTGTAACAGGTCTGTAAATTGGTGTCACCACTGTGTAGAGCTTGAAAATCGTCCCATCTGAAGAAAAAGGATCTGAACGCTTTTGTATGCGAAAGTTAAGACCTCTGAAAGCTTGGGTAGATTAGCACTTGAAATCAGGAAAATAAATAAATAATGTCAAACCTTGAGCTTTTGAGTAGTGAATAGGAGTTTGACATTTTGGCTGATTTGATTGGTTGGGGATCTTCATCCTTATATATATAAAAAAAAATTGCAATTATTGAAAGGTTTGCAACCGATGGGGCTTCAACTAGTAACCTTACCCAAGAAAGTGGGCAAACAAGCCAATGTGCCACACATGCATTTTGAAACTAAATGGGCTCGAACCCTTTGACCTGTTGGCTCATACTGAGCGACCTAACCACTGCTTTAGCCAACTGGATGTGGTTGGAAGATGAATACAACAATCTTAAACAAACAATTACATACAAAAATATGTACATTTGTGCCCAATCAGCCACCGAAATCCCAAAATTTCTAGTTGCAACAACAAACACAACAAACTCAACAAAGCTCAACACCCTCAAAATTCTAAGTTTTTGCAAAGCCAACCAATGCAAATAGGGCAATCCCAACAAAATATTAGTGTTAGTTCAACCCCAAATCAAAAAAATCCTAGTAGGGAAATTGTAGCAAGTAACCTAAAATCCTCAATGAACCCAAGTGCAACACAAAAAAAAGTGTCAATTAAACAACTTCAACAAATAGTACAAAATCCCCAAGTTGCCCAAAACCAACAAATGAGCCTTAGTGCTGGATAATTCATGCCACTAGTAGGTAATTAAAAATGATGAACAAATCATTGAATTCCTAATCTACGAGGATCAACACGTAGGAGATAAGAATGAATATGACGACGACATCAAAGATGGAGTCATCTAGTTAAAAACCAATCATCTTCCCAAAGGATTTATCACACTTGAGAGTTTGTTCAATTTAGATCACAGTGTGAAGAAATCCAACATGAAGGTGAAACCATCTGATTACCACCTGGTGAAAATTGCAAAAGGAAAATCCCTGTCATTGGGGAAGAGTTGTGCAAATGAAGAAAAATATTTGTTCAGAGAATTGTGTGCCAAATAAAATGATGTCATATCATGGAGTTACGAGGATTTGAAATTTGATGACATAAATGTTATTGGGCATACGATTGATTTAGAACCGGGAGCTAAACTGTTTAGGCAAAAATAGAGGCTAGTAAATCCCAAGATAGAGGCAATGATGAAAAAGGAATTGCTGAAGTTACTACAAGCACATATAATTTTTCCTATTAAACACTCAACTTGGGTGGCGAATCTTGTGTTTGTTAGAAGGAAGAATGGAGATATTTGATTGTGCGTGGATTTTCAGAACTTAAATAAGGCCTTACTAAAGGATCATTATCCTATGTTGCGAATGGAACAAATCCTACAAAGAGTTGTAGGTTTGTAGATGTTGTCCCCAGTAGATGGATTGTTAGGATACAACAGGATTTGGGTCTAGGATGAAGATCGGTGCAAGACCGTCTTTACCACAAAATGGAGAACATTTTTGTATTAAAGTATGCCATTTGGTGTGTCAAGTGCAGGGGCTATATTTTAGAGGGCCATGGACATAGTTTTCGCACGGTTGATAGAATAAAATTATTTTAATATATTCGGATGACACGACTGTTTTCTCGAAGGATAGGAATAAACACTTGGAACACCTAGAGATTGTTTTTGAGTGGTGCAAAGAGTTTGGAATTTTGCTAAATCCTAAGAAATCCTATTTCCTTTTCCAAGAAGGAAAGTTGTTGGGTCACATTGTGTCAAAAGATGGGCTGGCTATTGACCCAGATACAATTAAGGCCATACAAGAGATTCCTTTACCATCATCAATGAAAGGGATCTGATCCTTTATGGGTCAAATTCAATTTGTATCTCGGTTTATCACAAACTTTGTAGAGATGATTATGGTAATACCAAAAATGTTGATGAAGGATGTGAATTTTGCCTGGACGAAGGAGGGAAAACAGGCATTCCAAAATATCAAAGATGCAATCACCAAGGCTCTTGTGCTTACGAATCTTGATTTCACATAGGACTTCAGGCTATATGTATCGAGAATTGATGTCAGCAAAGTGGTCGTCCTCGTGCAAAAGGTTGATAAAGGAGACGAGCACCCTATATCTTTCATGAGCCAAAATCTATATAAATATAAAGAAAGATGTACCTCCATCGAAAAGCAAGGATTCACGACGATGAAAGCTTTGATGAATTTCAAATACTATCTCTCACAGAGCAAAACTATGGTATTTGTAGTCCACCTTGACATCAGGTTTGTTGTTCTTCAGGGAGAACTAGGAGACAAAAGGGCTGGTTGGATCAAGAAGATTCAAGAATTTGACATTGAGATCAAGCCAAAAAAATTTGCAAGAGGGAGAGCATTATGTGAAAATTTGGGATGATCTTGCATCAAAGAACAAGTAGCCTTTATGGAGGAATTTGAGCAACCAAACGAACAAATAGATGGGAAACAAAGGCCCAAATGGGTAAAATTAGGTTAGGGAATACCTTCTGACTAGTGATGTCCTAGGTAAGAGGACTCAAGCTGAAAGGAGGTGGTTTAAAAGATGGGCAATGAAGTACACTTATAAAAATTATATCTTAATCTGAAAGGGTTATGACAATGTTTTCTTAAGGTGCATTGGAGGAAAGATAAATGATCTTTTGAAAACCTATCATGATGATGGCAAACACTACTTGGCCTATACCACAACTCATAAAATGTTGAGGGTCGGGTGCTAATGGCTCGCAATAATGTCTTATGCTTTTCAGTGGATGAGAGAGTGTAATTCATGTTGTATACTTGTTACATGGGCGAATCCTGACCACCACAAATTATTTCATTGTGGGTAGAGCTTGTTCCAATTAAAGAAGTTAATCAAGAGACAATGATACAAGCATAGTTATGAAAATTGCCAAAAAATCGCTGATTCCCCGATTTTTATTGAGTTTGCCAAAAATCCAAGTCAAATCACATTGAAATCAGAAAAGCGCGATATTTTGAAAAAATTGGGAATCATGATTTTTTTGAAAAAATCACGTTTCGTACGACGAAAAATTGGCCACAACCACACGAGTAGAGAAAATGCTATAAATATATATTTTTTCATTTTTACCTGTTGCAAACTGGAGAAAGGGGTCTGCTTACTTGCTACCACACCAAACAAAACACACTAGGGCATCCTAATAGCATATTTTGTAAAGTTTGAAGGAATTCAACAACCACAAACAACTGCCCAAAGGATTTCGATGCAAATTCAAATTGGAATTTTGGCAGGGTCATTAGACCACATGGGTCTTAAGAGATAGTAAAAAGTTAAAACCAATCGCAATCATCATTTAAGTTAATTTGTTGGTGTTTTATTCAGCCTATGAGTTTTTGATGTCCCATATTAGTATTTGCAGCATCCTTTCTACACCAAAATACAAACAAGGAAAAAAAATCAGTTTATATAATAAAGGTATTAATGGTTTTACCGTTGAGGTTTTGGGGTGCTGCCCCAAACCCTATGGGGACGTTGCCCCTTGACCCCCAACACAGGTGCCAACGGGTGTTAGCAACTAAGGCACAAGAAGCATGGGCACAACAACAAAGAGAGACTAGAGCTTCTACTAGGGCAAAGGGCAAAGACATTCAATGATCTTGAGACATTGTATTTGTCATGACTCATGACATATTTTGTAATTTGTACCTTTTTTATATTATAAGCAATACAAGAATATTTGAGTTTTGGACGTATTAAAATTTCTCTATATAAGATGTGTTTTGTTACTTGCATGTGTAGTTTAAGGCTTTAAGCTTATATCACTTGCCACTTTCATGTTTAGTTTAAGCTTATAGTCTTACATCATTTATATTTGATTTGCATAATGTTAATTCATTGTGATATGCATGAAAAAACCTTTTTTCAATGAAAAATTGCATTTTCTTCGATTTTTTTTTTTTGCCCATTTTTTCCCCAATTTTTCCCAATTTGTTTTCCAGTACGATTCCAATTTTCTTTACTATGGATACAACAGCTAGAAGATATCATAACCCAGTTTGGCATCCCTTCAGTTTTCATCATTGATAATGCATTGATCTTTACTGGAGGCAAAATGATACAAACCCTTCAATATGGTTTTGTGGTGAAGATGATGAACCATTATCTGCAAGGAAGTGGTTTAGTTGAATCCACCAAAAAGAATCTAATCAAGATCCTAAAGAGAATCATAGTTGATTCCTAGAGAAATTGACATACTCAGCCGAAGAAGCATTGTGGGCAGATAGAATAACCCTAAAGGTTTCCAGACCCGACCATTGTGATGCTATCTTTGAATTGAATTCTAAGTTCATGGTCTCTTCTCAAGGGGATCTTGATATGACATCAGAAGGACTACCTTGATCTTTTTCCTATACGTAGAGAAGTCCCTCCATGAACTGCCTTTTCTTCAGTTGGTTGTCCAACACCTTCAACCTCTAGTCCTAGGACTAGATAGGCTTTGTATCATGTTGTTCTATGTTATAAACCTCCACAAAGAGCTCATCATCATTGCGCAACAACTTAATGCCTTCTCAAAGGATTCCTACAATTCTTCTTATGTCTAGTAATTGCCTTGTGGTAGTTTTGCATATGAGTCTACTATGATCTCACAAGGCAGTGTAAGGAATAACCTTCTCTAGTCTACCTCTTGGTCTTCCCAATGGCCTAACAAGTTGTGATGCACCTTTTCCAATTTATGATTGGGCCTTCCATATCACCACCATGGAACATTAGACACTTCTACATCACTCCATGATTGGTGGTCGTTTGGACTAGTCAATTCAATTGATTTGGCATTATCAACGGTCATTACCGCATTGGTCTTGTTAGACATACCATTGGACAAACAACATTGTAGTCACACTCAAGTTAAATTCTCCTTGCATGCATCATCATATGCACCACATTTCAGTCAATTTTGTATCGGACAACCGCTTCATGCATTGTTGTAGGTGGGGGCTTGTAGTCGCTCGTATATTGTACTCCCTTCTTGCATACCATTGGATGCATAAATCTATGGTTGCTCCTATGTTGAACTTTTGTCCCACGAATTGTCGGATGCGCCAACCTGTAGTACCTTCGATACTAGTCTTCCATCTCGCTTACCATCATATGTGCCAACTTGTTGTCGTTGTAGTGTTGGAGTCCCATCTTGATATTCAACCTTTGTCAATTGTGTCTAAGAGAGTCAATTTTTCTTGCCAAATCATGTTTTCTCCATTGTCAAACTCATATTCACTTGACTCTTCCTCAACACAGTGAAAAAATCTGCATCACTATTAGTGTTTGGCTCCCATCTGTGGGATTATCATTACATGATGTTAATATTAGTCATTTATTCGAATGTCCATTTATAAAAATTTAATTTAGTAATAATTATATTTTATGGTGCCCACATAGCTCACAAGTATCTTAAGTGAGGTTAATACCCATCATCCCAAGGGGACACTTCCTAATGCTTGCTTCCAGATTGGCAAAGCTTTTAGTAGATTCAATGCCTTAAATTCCCACCATATCTCATAATCACTAGTAATATTGAACAACAATGTGTGTATTGTTGAAAGAGGGGGGATTTTTCATGCAAGGATATTTATTATAAGAAAGGGTTTCATGGGATTCATTCCTTTGTGTTGATAAAGTCATTTCTTTGAATGACCTTTCTAATGAGAGTTTATTAAATTTTATGACCTCTTGAAATCTCATTAATATGGTAATAATTATAATGTATGGACCCACAAAGCACAAAAGTACCAGCAATGTTAATATTGAAGAGAGAGAAGATTTCAATTCATGATCCTAAGGACTCTCATTGCAATGTGTGCTTTCAGATTGGCAACGGTTTTACTGTGTGTAATGCCTTGGACACCAAATTAATTCACTAAATTAGGAAAGAGCAATACAACTTGATGATCAAATGATTTGTAAATTAAGGTATTTAAATTCTTAATGATACATTTGCACTAGTCCCAACAACATCACATGTTGACATATTATTGGTTTGTTAATTTAATACTGGATCACTTTATGAAGTGAATATGTTCCCATAAGGCTTTTAGGCTTTTAGTTTTATGAAAGATATTAAAATATCATAAATGTCGGCCATGGCTAAAGTGATAATTACCACATTCCAACATTTGTATATTTTTAACATGGATGGAAAGTGTACTCCAAAGCAAATCAAACAACAATTAATTACAATACAAAGTACATGAACATATTTGGTGGTGTTAGAGGCACTAGAAATATTAACTCAATAGCATGGATCAAAAGAGCACAAAAGCTTATTCACAAATAGGTGCATAGTAGCGTTTTTATGCAAGTTAAGTGAGATTTCATGGATCCCAAGGAGACCATAAATCAATGACCCATTGAGGAATTATACAATGACATTGAGCAACGTACTAACCTCTAATATAAACTCTTAAGGGCCACTAAATTCAGGTTCATGAACACATTCTAAAGTCCTTGTTGTGGGTATCCACTAGGGTGATAGGAATTATATACATATAACCCAAAAGAACTCTACTCATATTTGCTTAGCAATCCATAGTGTAGTCACTATCTCTCAAAGATGTTTGATTGATTATTTGATGAATTTGAGAAAGAAGAAATGATATATCCTTTATGATTGTAACCACCTCCCAATTATTGGATTCTCTTTTCTCGATTGCATCTCTTAGGATTTGGTGATTGTACAACTACTCTTCTAGTTCAATTTGTTCGATCCATGCATAGTGGCAATTTGAATTCCTTTCAATAATGTTTTTGCTGCAGCTATATTATTTGATGGTTGTTAGCAAGGTTTTGTATGGGCAAGTACTAAATTTCCTTTATAGTCCTTAAAGAGACTACTTCAGCCTATGTTTTCTAGGATTACCCCTTATTTTTATCCATTGTTTCTATGATCATGGCCTCTATTACAAAGGATGTGGAATACCACTTCATTCTACAATCGCATTCTACTTTCTTCCTTTAGAAAAGTGCTGAGGCATGATTTTGAAAAGCTCTATGATGGTTACTATGATATGGTTGGTGATGCCATGTTATTGCTATGTTGTGATTCCTCATAAGAAACTAGCCTATGTTCAATTCTTATGTCTTACCAATTTTAGATAATTATTCACATGAAGCTTTGGGGAATGGTTTCAACTATGAAAACACTACAATCAAATGTCATATTTGTCTCTGATTAAACAAGTCAGGGACATCAGATCTAACCATAGTTGTCAAACTCGGACTCAGCTCGAACTTGGTGAGGTTGATTCGAGACTCGGAATCGGGACTCGACAAAAAACAATGAAAAGAAAATACAAATTTTCATTGAAAAAATAAGTTTTCTCATGCATATTACTTATTAGTATCTTCTAACACACTTACTCAACATTCAACATTATACAAATAAGAAATTAACAAGAGGAAGGGACATATTCTTTCTTGTATTCATCAAAATATATAAAAGTTATAAAATATACAATAATTAAACATCAAATTAATTAATTATATATATATATATATATATATATATATATTAAATTATTTATTTATTTGGTTAGTGTGAGAAACCCATAGCTGGGCATCCCCATCCCACCATGACCTCTCATAACGGTGAGAGCTAAATTTATCAATAGGTAATTTAAAACACAACCATGCACGCACCCACCCTCTCGCAAACTCACCCACGCCCCGGTTTGAACCTTGGACCTCCCAAAGAAAAGCCAAAGCTTGCCCTGTCCCCCAAATTAATTATAAATATTTTATTTAAACTTAAAAAATTTAATTGATTTGCATTATAATCTTAAATACATAAAATTTAATTGGTTGTTGGTAATATAGATGGCAACTATAAGCTGCAAGCTTACTACAATCGTAAGGGCTTTGGCCTCTCTTTGGGAGGTCCAAAGTTTAAACCCCACTCAGTATGAGGGGATCGGGAACCCTCATAAAAACCCGTGTAAATTCATTGAAAAAGAAGTTGCAAGCTTACTGCAGTGTTAAGGGCTTTGGCCTCTCTTTGAGAGGTCCAAGGTTCAAACCCCATTCAATATGAGGGGACCAGGACCCCTCATAAAAACCTATGTAAACTCATTGAAAAAATATAGATGGCAATTATACGACTATAAATAATGTGCGCCATAATACAAGGAACACAAATGATACCATAAAAGATGTCTCATCCTTAATATAATTACAAATAAATTTATTTTAAATATTATTAAATAATAAATAAATTATATATTATAATATAATATAATATAATCGTAAAGAAAATACGAGAAATATAGTATAATATAAATATCCATAAATAATAGGAATCCTCACTCCATTCTTTCCAACAATACCCTTATAAATTTATTTGAAATTAATATTATCATCCTTCTCTAAGAGGAGGTAGTTCATAATTGAAGATAACGTTTCCGGTAAAAGTGCAACTTTAGATACTCAAGTGCGTCAAAGGTGGTTTTTTTATTTATTTAAAATATTTGGACCATTTGTCGATTTACTAGTGTCTATTTGGATATAAAAACCTAGATCTGACTTCTCCATCTGACTTCTCCTATGAGTCTTAGGACTCTTCACATAATACTCACTGAAAATTATTTAAATTTTAAATAATAATAACAATCCGCTAGTGTACCCTGCCCTATGATCACTAGAATACACTGTAGCCCCAAGCCCCCTATTCACATTTGTCTACTGAGAAATTGATAACGATAGAATATCTAAGAATAATATTTCGAGCTTAAACCATGGCTGAATTATCCAATTAACTCATGGGTAGCCTTATTTTTTAATATCAATAAGCTTAAGCCCTGTAGAATCCCTAGGTGAACAATCAAGCTTCTAGGAAAGCTTCTCAGGTTTCCTATGGTTTTTAACACTAAAAAAATACATGGAATATAAGATAGTTATATAACCTACAACGATAGTTGATGATACATTTGCAAGCGGAAATTCACTATGGTGTACAAATTTGTTTTATATTTTATAAGACATGTTTTCCTTGCATATTGTGATGTTTAACAAATCAGTATAATAATATTTAAAGATCAAATAAATAATCGATTGCTATCAAATTTTTATATATTTAAAAGAAAAAATTAGATCAAATGAAATTTCAGTAACAATCATCAGATTTATTTTTTTATTTTCAAAATGTGGTGTTTAATCAATGTTTTCACATGGCATATTTCTAATTAAAACTTGTATCATGTTATTAAAATAAAATTAAAACAAATGACCACGTAGCATCCATGTAACCAACTGAACATTTTAAAAATAATTTTACCCTGCCTGCATTTTATTAAAGTTAAATACGTGATTCGTCAACTGGATTGAATAAATTATAAATTATAAAGTATGAACTATAAAGTTTAAATTTTAGGTTTTCCAGTTTCTTGGGCTGGCCGAGTCTTGACGTTGGGACTCGCGAGTCCTGGTTGGACTTGGACTCAGTCAAGTCCAGAAAAAAATGAGTCTGAGTGGACTCGATGCAGCTGATTCCATTCGGACTCGGACTTGGCCAAGTACTTGGGACTCGGGCCAAGTTTGACAACACTAAATCTAACTACTTTAATGTCCCTCAAATGTGCCTACCCAAAATTTGGCTTCCTCTAGATCTACCATTCTTTAGATGGAGCTTCCCTTGGATCTGGCTTTTGTGATTTTAGCTTCCCTTAATTGTACCTTTAGATATGATGTCATCAATTATTGTTAGTTTGGACAACCCTAAAATTTATTCCTCAGACACCTACCTAGATTTTTCTCCTAATGGTGGCCGATCAAAATATTTGTCAAATCTGGTGTCAACTTTGCAACTTAGGAATCTCCTGAGGTCAAACAAGGGTTAAGGATCATTGGAGCATTATCTTATATGCCTAAACAATCCTATGAACCAGGGATTTCAATCTCTCAAGAAAAAATGGATTTTTCTACAAGACCCTTTTGATTTTGATCTCTTAGAGTCTCTACCGAATTCTCAAGAATGCCAACTTGCTAGGCAAGCGCCTATGAAAGCCCTTTTCTTGACGAAGTCTATTCAATACTTTGGATAGGGATTCTTACAAAAGTTCACCACATGACATAATAGAGCCTCTTTTAGATGATGACCACTTGAAAATCCTAACATGCATCATTCTTGCTTAACTTGCTTAGATCGAGATCATGAGCTATGAGTTCACAACATGCACTTCGATACCATTTTGAAATTTTAATTGAAGAATTTCACAACCATGCTAAGAGGATCAAATGGAACAAGATCTCACCTAAATTCTTAAGATGAACAAGATCACAATGATAATGAAAAGGTAGACAAATGTGGAGTGGTGTTCTTAATCACCAATACAATTCTATAAGATTAGAAAGAGCAACAAAAGTTGGTAATCAAATGATTTGTGAGTAGAGATATTTATACTTTTTACATCATATTTGTATGGATCCCAATTATATTTATACTTTTTACATCATATTTGTATGGATCCCAATTATATTAATGGTTTGAAATTAATACATTGTTTACTTTCCAAAGTGACAATGGGCTCAAATGCCTTTTACAAAATGTAACAAAATATCACAAGTCTCGATCATGACCAAAGTGCAGATTACACACGCTCCAACATTCCATCTTAATTTGAATTGAGGTCATAGGGAGGAGACATTTCTAAACATCCATTTAATGGAAACTCCCTCCTATCAAGACGTTCACGAAGCTTGATGGAGGTGACCTCCAGCATGACTAGGTGAAAATATCGATGACCAAGGCATAAGTTAAGTTGATGTGATCTTCTTAGTAGAATGCATCCAAATATCAGTATGCATGGTTTATTGACGTTCCATTGGATTATAGGCAAACTGGATATCATTCTAATTATCACAATGAAGAGGATTGAGACCTTTTTGATGAAGACTAAACTATGCAAGAAGCATGCATATCCGCTCAAAATGTTTTCCAACAAGAATGACACTAGAACATTTTGCTTTCTTGCAATAGAGGTATAGTATGTTGTACCTAGAGAAAACAAGTAACTAGAATTAGATTTGTTATCATCACAATCACCTACCCATCTGCATATGAGTATCCTTGCAAAAACAAGAGCAACACCAACAGTGTAATGAATATCCATGTGAATATTGCCTTTGTTGTACAACAAAAATCCGCTTGGCAGCCTTCCAATGGCTCTCATAAGGCGCACACATGTGGGGCCGTATGGTTTCAATAAATAAGACTGGTCACCAAAGACTGATAAAGAGTGACATCAACCAAAGGAGGAAAAACACAATCTTCAAGCTTCACTCCCAAACCTCTACCCTGAATTGGTGTACAATGTGTAGAGCATATTGAAGCTGAGCTAGAGATATCCCTTTAGGAGAATGATGATCTGAGCGCCAAGAAAATAATGAAATAAACCCAAATCTGTCATCTCAAAAGAATCTCGAAGTCATAGCTATATCGCCTGGATCATGGAAGCAGAATTTCCAAGAATAATCAAATCATCAAGATAAAGCACAATGATGAAAATCTGATCACCATTATGGGTAGTCTAACATCATGTTGGAACAACCAAGAAAGAATTTGTGATCTTCTCATACCATGCTCATGGTGCTTGTTTAGTTCCAAGCAAGGGTTTCTCAAGTCTAAAACCAATTGTGTGGACCCATCATGAACAAAAGCCTATGGCTATTGCATATAGATCTCTTCTTGAGGATTCCCACGAAGAAAAGTATTGTTGACATCCATTAGATGAACCTCGCATCTAAATGAGTCTACAATGGAGAGAATCATACAAAGGGAGTCCATGTGGGCAATAGGAGCAAAGGGCTCATAGTAATTAATGACTTCCTTTTGGGAAAACCAATGTTACCGGTTCGTTTTGGGTTCGGGTTCGGTTTCGAAGAACCCGGTTTGCCGATACGGCAAATTTTTTTTTTTTTGGGTTCGTTTTGGGTTCGGCCGTACAAAAATTAATAAAAAAACATATATTAATTTACTAAATCAACATTTGCTAAGCATTTCACATTGGTACAAACACTATCACAAATGGGCTGCCAACATTTCTAATGAACCATATCAACACTATCACATATTGAAATATCATTATTAAAAAATAAAAGATAAAAATTATTTATTTTAACCAATAGAATAAAGAAAATCTCTTAGAAAAACAAATTACTTTGAAAGAAAAAACCCTCTCATATTTCATTGAGATGCTTTTATAATTAAAAAAAATTAAAAATACGTAAGTTTTTATTTGTTACACTTTGAATGATGCTTTTACTTGTTTAGCTTTTGTTTTTGTTTATTATACATTGTGTAGGAAGATGTTGAAAACTTTTGTATAACATTATAGAAAAATGCTGAAAAGTGATTGACTTTAATTGTTTTTAAAGAATAATAATTTTTTTTTTAATTATTTATAATATAATAATTATTAATTGTCTATTGATAAGCATAGCTCGCAGCTTTAGGAGGGGTCATGGTTGGAGGGATCCTGCCCAACCCTGTGCTTGGTCGTAGGGGTTTCTTACACTAACAAAAAAAAAATTATAATTATTAATTTTAATTTAGAACTTTAATAATTTTATTTTTTAATATTATTTGGTAATATATTATTAACTAATTATGTTATTTTAAATCTCCTATATAAGAACTTTTAAAAATACTATATAATAATTTTTTAAGTTATTTATAATATTATAATTATTAATTTAATTTATTCAACTTTAATAATTTTATTAAATTATTTTTTAATATTATTTAATACCATATTATTAACTAATAAAATTTTTAATTATTTATAATATTATAATTATTAATTTTATTATTTTATTTTTTAATAAAATATTATTAACGTTATTTTAAGTCTCCTATATAAAAACTTTAAAATATACCACCCGTCCGAGACTAACCTAATACACATTAAAAACCTCATTCTATTCTAGCTCCCTTCTCGTGGCAATGAAGACAAGGGATTATTTCCTTCAATTCCATATTCGAGGAGACACACTCGGAGTTCTACCTGTCATGGAGCCAACTTTGTGCAGGACTGTCCCAATTGAGTCGTCTGGAGCACCTGGATCTCAGTTGGAATGACTTTACAGCCCTTGCCATCCCTTCAGGGCTTGGAAATCTCACTAAACTGAGATTTTTGAACTTGGCTGAGTTCTACCTGTCATGGAGCCAACTTTGTGCAGGGCTGTTCCAATTGAGTCGTCTGGAGCACCTGGATCTCAATTGGAAGAACTTTACAGGCCTTGCCAGCCATTTAGGGCTTGGAAATCTCACTAAACTGAGATTTTTGAACTTGGCTGGTTGTTTTTTCAATGGCCAGATCCCAGATGACGTCAGCAGACTGCAGCAGTTGGAGCACTTGGACCTGCAATCAAACTTTTTCCAAGGTGCCATTCCAAATGAGATTGCAAAATTGTCCAGCTTGAAATTCGCGGGAGAATATCGCGAGCTTCGCAGGAGAATATTGTCGGGCTTATCCTCCCACGAAAAGAAGGCAGTCTCTATTTCCGGGCTTCGCAGGAGAATATCGCCGAGCTTATGCTCCCATGGAAAGAACGCAGTCTGCCCAGAACCCTATTTTAAGGCCTCTCAAGCAATGATATCGTCGCACCAAGAAATTAAATACCTGACCGAAATGGAAATTGTCGTTGGTTTCCCGTTGCAAACCCTAGGGTCCATCCAAGGTTCTGCCTTGGACGAACCCGGACGTATCCGAGTCCCCAGATAGAACCCTGGACGGACCCTGGGGCGTACCGGACCCGAGTCCGGATCGGGTACGTCCCGTACCAAGATCCGGGGGTCCTAGGGTGCTGAACCGATAACATTAGGGAAAACCCATTTGCAACAAATAGAACTTTGTACTAATCTATCAAACCATCAACACCATGGTTGGTCTTATAGACCAATTGCATTCCATAGTGTTCTTGCCTTGCAATCTAGAAATAGTTTCCCAATTGTTATTCTTTGTAAGTGTGTTATACTCGGTTGTCATGGCTTCCTTCCATTTTGGAAATCCCTTGGCTTGATTATAAGTTGTAGGATCTCCTTCTACATTTGCCTTGTTGAGAAGAGCATGAGAGAGAGGGGACTTCCAATGACGTTCCTGCTGAAGTAATTTCTTTTATGCCTTGATTGTATCCTTAGCCTAGTTAGGCATAGGCTTAGGCTCTATACGAGTCCCTTAATGTAAAACTCGTCAACATAAACAAAATTAGGAACTATAGGGGTGTTTGCAACAAGATTGCTAGGAATAGTGATGTTGCCTAAAGTGTCCACACAGGTTGGAGGATGTTGATATCATCATTGACATGGTAGAAAAATGAAATGAAATATTATTAATGTCCATGGTGAGCCAAACATGACCCAAGGGAGTATAAAAAGGACAACAATAACTACAAGCAAATAGGCTAAATCACCCAACAAAGAAAGAAAGAAAGATAAATAGAAAGACGTGACCCGATAAGTGGGCCAAAGAGAATGGGAAGAGGGAAGAGAGGAGAGAAGTGGGCTCCAATCCAGAAGAAAAAAACTGTGTGGAGCGCCCGCCAAGAAGAACAGAAAGAGAGGAGGGAGCTTCCCTAAAGGGCACTCACCAACAGCCCCAAACATTAGTCTCTCCTAACAGTCAATGCCAAAGAATCTCTGTTGAAGAAATCGATAGTCCGTCTCTACCCATCATTAATCCAAAGTCCCAACGAACCGTGAGTGTGTTGTCTAGTGGGCTTGCCTCAGTCTGAACGGTCCAATATGTGACGTTTCCATTCGATATCCTCCCTTGTTCTATCTGAGTTGGTAAGGTAGGTTGTGATGGGTTGAGAGTGTGGGGGATGAGAGCTATCGAGAGGAGGGCTCCTTTATCAAAACTGAGTCACCTCCCCAAAGTAGAGTGCGAGACATCGTTGGTCCGAGTATCTAAAGAAGGTGGATAGAGATCGTGAGTTATCCCTAAAAAGGCAATGAAATTTGCCTCGGATCTCATAGTAGATGGGACATCAAAAAATAAAGTGATGCAAGGTTTATACTTCCCCGGAGGAGCAAAATAGGCAGACCCGCTCTTCCCTCGGAAGATGGTGATTTGTCTCAACCCAAAGTTGGTGGGAGCATACTTTGAGCTGTCCAATCGGGATCCGTATGTTATGCATCATGTGTTGCTAGAGGTATTGTGGGGGGGACTATCAAACCATCTTGAATTTGAAGGAAATGCTTGTGGTAGGAAGACAGCCTGGGGGAAAGAGGGGCAGCAAGATAGATCCATGTGCAGTTGGTATATTGGAGGCTAATGTCTTTTTGGATCTTGTGAAGTATCTTCTCCTCCGTATTCCGAGAAGGGGGGGCACTCAAGGAATAAGGGGGAAGTCTATCAATCTGTATTTGAATGCTGGCCAAAAGTGTAGAGACCTGAAAATACCAGCTCCTCCGACCCCCCGAGGGCTCGAAGAGAGGTCCATCGAGGAGTGAAGGGCAAGGTAAGGGTATCATCTACAACCCGAGGGGGTATCTCCCAAAGTACGAACCCTGTGAAGATAGGAGATAATCAAGAATATGATCTCAAGCTGAAGAGGGGAGGCCCCAAACTCTGCCAGGACAATGGAACAGGGGATCATGCCCTTGCAATGAATGAATCTTTGAAGAAAAAGTGTCTGCACTCGTTCAACACGAGACCATTCAATCGGGCCAAGACTAGGACCCAATACCACAGACCCATAGGTTATTGTTGGTTTGACAAAAGCATCAAAGATTCTCATCTTAACTGGAATATGCTGAAAATGTGCTTGTAATGTCCCCATTCTTGGTCACTTTAGCACTATGGTTGACCCTGGCTCTCTTGGATGTCCGTCAAACGTGTCAGAGGGGATTTCTGATGATGGCATTGAGCTCAGGTGGTCTAGAGGACCCCGATGACACTTTTCGAGGTTGTACCCGACTTCTAGTTTGTTCTCCAAGATTCTTGGAGAGAGCGTCTATTTATAGTAAGTCACCCAATCAGGTCCGTTCATCATTATTCATCATCGGTATCACTCCTGTGCAATCGGTTTTCGATTCCGATGCTTTCCGACCGTTTTCGTAATTTGGGTGTTAATACGAGCTATATTTAATTATTTTCTTCTAAGGTTGCCATTTTAATTAAATAATTTAATGGGCACCTAAGTGTTATAGCTCGTTGGAAAGGGAATTAAAAGTTTTAAATCATAGACGCTTTATTTTGGAGCCTTGCACATCAGATATCTATATTTTAATTAAAAAGGGGTTTTTTGGAGCAAAAAGGAGTTTTAATTATAAAGTGACTTTATAAGGTGACTTTATGTTTTATCCCACATTGAGCCCACTGGAGGAAACTTCTCAATGAGGAGTCTATTTATTGATTGCTTGCTCTCATATTGGTATGCTTGGATATATTTTATTTTGGCTTCTCTTGGAGAGAAAACTTGCAGGGCATTTTGCAAGGGTTTGAGCTTGTTTGGAGACGAAATCCTCCGACAGGAACATCATCTTCGGGATTGGAAGACATCCTCAGGGTGATCCAGAGCATTTCCATCACGGGGAATGTATTGTGCTTAAATTTGAGGAGATTTCAGAGGATTTTCAGATAGGGTTTCAGGGCAGATTTCAGACATTTCTTGCTGGCCATAATTTCCTCTAGCCTGGTCGTACCATATCTTGCCTGGCATTGAAGGTGGTTTTTAATATTCAGAGTTTGGGTGCCAATTAATGATTATAATTGAGGCGTATAAGGATTGGAAGCTTTCCTTTGCATTGATATTGTAAAAAGACATCTTTATTTGTTGCTGGGAAAGAAATACATATATTCCTGTGTTGTTGTTCAGCTATAAAGTCGCCATTTTCAGTCTTGTACAGCTTTCGGGTATTTTGATACTTTCCAAAGTCCTTTAAAGGGTTTATAGTTTTATATTATCTAAATTCCAAGTTTCATTGATTCCCGCCAAGTAGTTTGCTAGATATTATTTGTTCAAGTTAGCAGTTTAACTTTTTCCTGCATCATTCTGTACTTAAATAAAAAATACAAAAAAAATCAGAACATTGCACAAAAACCGAAAACCTTGCAAATTTCCAAAATAACAAAACAAGGCAGAAATTTCGTATCTCAGCTTGGGTGGGATATTACAGTGGTATCAGAGCACAGCCTATTCTGCCATCCTGTTGGGTAACTCAGAGAATTGAAATTTCAGTTATGTAGCATGGCATCAAATAGTGAAGAAGAGTTGGTCAATAGATTTTTTTATGCAGGGGTTAAGCTTGGGCACCTATCTCAGCCCAAGGATGTTCTTCTCAGCACTTTGAGAGAAGTGGAGGATTGTCTACACATGGTAAATCAGTCACCTTCTAAGGTGATACAAACAGCTATAGCTCCTACAGTGACTTCCTTCAAACAACATGAATGGTTGAGATATACAGATAAGGAGGTAAGACTCATGGTCACTTCTTGCTTGAGTGAAATTTTGAGAATTTCAGCTCCTAAAGCTCCTTATGATGATAACACTTTGAGGAAGATAATGCAGCGGTTAGTTGATAGTTTCAGAAATTTGGGAAAGGTCAAAAGCTCTCATTTTGCTAGGAGAGTTACTATACTTGAGACTTTTGCAAGAACTAGATTGGGTAACATCATGTTAGACTTGAGCTTGGATGATTTGATTTACCAAATGTTTCATCATTTTATTGCTACAGCTAGATCAAAACATACTGATAATGTTATTGCAGCCATGAGAGATATTATGGTTTTGATCATCAATGAAAGTGACAAAATTCCTCAGCCACTTTGGACTATGTTAGTGGCTGTTTGGAGGCGATATTTGGTTGCTTCACCTGTTGCTCATGAATTGGTTGATAGTGTTGTGAGAAGATGTGAGAAGAAGTTGAGGCCATTTTTGGACAGCGAAGAAGATGGAAAGGAAGAGGAGATCAAAACAGAAAATTTGTGTGAAGACAATGACACTTTTTATGTGGTATGTATGAATGAGTCTCAGATTGGTTCATTTGACTTGCATGCACCTAATGAAAACATTATACCAGCAACATTGGATGTGGTTGTGGAACAAATTATTGAAGACTCCATGGTTAGTAATTGTTTTGATGACAAAAGTGTTGAAGGCGCTAATAGTATTGCAAGAAAAGAGCATGATGGGATTGTTTCAAATTTCAAGGCAGCCCCTGTTTATGAGTTCACAAATGATTTTTTAGATGCTAAACATGTTGAACATAAAACAAATTTTCAATTAGTATATGATACTATTTCATCATCACATTCTAGTAATGAAGACACATGTGGATTTGGGTTTGGTATCCCAGCTGAACCTAATGTAATAAATGTTCCGAATCGCTTCATTTTCTTTGGTGATTTACAGAGTGAACTACATACAGAGACAGACATGCATGGTAGGAAAAAAGAACTTGTTGGGGCAGAATTAAGTAATCAGCTCTTCAGTCCTTGGGATCCGGGTGTGTTGGCACCTAAATTTGATGAAGACCTTGGGTGGGGTGATTACAAAATTTTTGATAACCCACTCTTTGATATGGGTGAAGTTGTGACATTTGATAACCCACTTTATGAGGTGGACTTTCATGATACACACGAGAGGGATGCTTCACTTGGCACTTGTGATGAACTTGTGGATCATTCTGATAACAATTTTTCATTTGATGAGCGAAGTGTTTCATTTCATGAAACATACAGGGACGACATGCAGAGAAGACATGATGTGGAGTATGCATTTGAGCATAATGTTGGTATGGAGCTTGCTGCAATTTTCAGACCAGCAACTAAAGGTAGACAATTTGATCATTTGTTGGCCTATAATCCCTTGCATAGAGGTATGATGCTTTGTTCTTCATCCATACAAGATTGTTTTAATCAAATGAGGCATCATAAGAAGGGTGAAGGAATACATGCATATCATCACATAAGAATTTGGGATCTAGGTGCTCCATTCAGTTTTTGGGCATGGAATAAAAGTTGTCTTCCTTGCACGAGTCTTTATTTGCAGAACAAAACAGTAGTTGTCCTCTCATCTTGTCATGACATTGATGATGTTTTGGATCAACTTTTTATGATGTGTGATGTTACTCTTGGAAATACCTTGAATCATATGCATGTGCTTCTAGACATGAAGGATGATGGGAGAAGGATACCTTGGAGGATTGTTGATCAATGGAGTGGGAGGTTTACTGCTGTATACTCCTTGAGCAGCCATGTTACAACTCCATTTGTGTTCATACAAGTGGATTGGAGAGAGATCCCGAACCAGGACTGGAGGTTTGCAGACTTGTTGACTTATTGGGAGGTAATTTCAGCTTGGGATGTGTTTAGATTTTATATTTTGACCGTCTTTTTCCATATTTTTGGCATATGTACTCCTTATACAATGCTGATTTATCAAAAATCAGATTATGAGATGATTTCAGTCTTGGACAGTGGTATGTTACCTCATATTCAGACTGTTCAGTTTGTTGGAGAGGTTAGTTATTGGTTTTCTTTGAAAGCAACAAGTGTTGCAGCTGACCTGTTTCATTATTGGATGGTTATATGGGCATTTCGAGAGTGTGTTAGTTGTCATTTCATATTGAAGATTGATATATTTCCTGATGAGACTCTCATAATTTCTGCTGAGTGGGAGTGTTTGAATCCATGGGATGATTTTTTGGACACTTGGAGTTTAAGTGTCACTAGGGTGTTTCCAGCTTTGGGCAGCGGAAGCATTCCCAGGATGGTCATTTTCAGAGTTGACATTGCCGCCCTCTTCTATATCAGCCACTTTTCAGGGGCTAACCGACATTATTATGGAGTCACCATGGCGAGTTATACTGAGTATAATGCTTATTTGCTGAGCAGTATACTTTTTCAGGGGTTCGAGATCATGTTGGATGGTTGGTCTACTGCAGTTTATCAGTTTTTTTGTTGCTGCTCTCACTTTCTAGTGATGAGTTTATTGAAATCTGTCTCTGAGCAAATAGTTTTTTATCCATACTTGGCTGGTGGGCAGCCGGTGGTGAGTGATTCTTCAGGAATCATGCAGTTAATTTTATGCTCAACATGGTTGTTTGGTGATCATTGCGGTCTCTTCTTGATGCTGGTAGTTATTATGCCAAAGGATACCTTGATGATTGTAGATGGAAGTAGTACCCGAAATCAACCGAGTTATACCCGATGGATTGAGAGAATGTTTGGGTTGGTTTCTCAATTTCATTTTTGGTTGGGTGTTCATGCACTTAACTATGGAAACGTTACTAGCACTCATGGTAGGGACTTTGTGCCAGGGGTCAGAGATTTGGGTGTTAGTTTCTGCCCCAACATTTTTTTGCTGAGTATGGTGACATTAGATGATGGTCAATTGCAGATTTCTTACCAGCAGTTTGTGGGAAACCTTTGGGGTATTGAGCAGATAGTCTATTTCTCTACTTGGGTGATTGATGATTACTGTAGATTTTCCATATTGCTGGCAATAATACTTTCAGGTGATGCTTTGATGATGACAGTGGATTGGTGTGCTTGGGATTGCTCAGTAGACACTAGGAGGTTTAGTGTCAATGAGAGGATACTAGCTCCCGATTGCAAAGTCACTTTTAGGATAGGTACTGTTATTGCTTCTCATGATTGCCTCTTGACCGAGTCTTTTCTTCATTACTATGGGGACTTCATGATGAGATATGTGGAGAACTTCGTTCTCCTATTGAGTAGATTGTCTTTCTTTTGGCCCATGGTGGAGACTAGTAGTGAGATACCTGATGATATTCTTGCTAATATGACTTGGCAAGAGATATTTCATTCCAACGTAGATAGACATATCAGTTTCAGATTGGAGGGTGATCATATTATGGAGCTGCAGTTTAGTCTTGAGCTAATTGAGCACAGTGGATTTCCTGTTGTGATCAGAGTGGCGCAACGTCAGCATGGTGGTTTCTTTCTAAGGAGGACATGGGACCCTGGAATAACAGTTGGTTGCAAACTGGTTCAGAATGTTGATTTTGATGTTGTGTTGGTATTGCTTGAGGACAAGCAATCTTTGGGAAGGGAGGACTGTAATGTCCCCATTCTTGGTCACTTTAGCACTGTGGTTGACCCTGGCTCTCTTGGAGTCCGTCAAACGTGTCAGAGGGGATTTTTGATGATGGCATTGAGCTCAGGTGGTCTAGAGGACCCCGATGACACTTTCCGAGGTTGTACCCAGCTTCTAGTTTGTTCTCCAAGATTCTTGGAGAGAGCGTCTATTTATAGTAAGTCACCCAGTCAGGTCCGTTCATCATTATTCATCATCGGTATCACTCCTGTGCAGTCGGTTTTCGATTCCGATGCTTTCCGACCGTTTTCGTAATTTGGGTGTTAATACGAGCTATATTTAATTATTTTCTTCTAAGGTTGCCATTTTAATTAAATAATTTAATGGGCACCTAAGTGTTATAGCTCGTTGGAAAGGGAATTAAAAGTTTTAAATCATAGACGCTTTATTTTGGAGCCTTGCACATCAGATATCTATATTTTAATTAAAAAGGGGTTTTTTGGAGCAAAAAGGAGTTTTAATTATAAAGTGACTTTATAAGGTGACTTTATGTTTTATCCCACATTGAGCCCACTGGAGGAAACTTCTCAATGAGGAGTCTATTTATTGATTGCTTGCTCTCATATTGGTATGCTTGGATATATTTTATTTTGGCTTCTCTTGGAGAGAAAACTTGCAGGGCATTTTGCAAGGGTTTGAGCTTGTTTGGAGACGAAATCCTCCGGCAAGAACATCATCTTCGGGATTGGAAGACATCCTCAGGGTGATCCAGAGCATTTCCATCACGGGGAATGTATTGTGCTTAAATTTGAGGAGATTTCAGAGGATTTTCAGATAGGGTTTCAGGGCAGATTTCAGACCATTCTTGCTGGCCATAATTTCCTCTAGCCTGGTCGTACCATATCTTGCCTGGCATTGAAGGTGGTTTTTAATATTCAGAGTTTGGGTGCCAATTAATGATTATAATTGAGGCGTATAAGGATTGGAAGCTTTCCTTTGCATTGATATTGTAAAAAGACATCTTTATTTGTTGCTTGGAAAGAAATACATATATTCCTGTGTTGTTGTTCAGCTATAAAGTCGCCATTTTCAGTCTTGTACAGCTTTCGGGTATTTTGATACTTTCCAAAGTCCTTTAAAGGGTTTATAGTTTTATATTATCTAAATTCCAAGTTTCATTGATTCCCGCCAAGTAGTTTGCTAGATATTATTTGTTCAAGTTAGCAGTTTAACTTTTTCCTGCATCATTCTGTACTTAAATAAAAAATACAAAAAAAATCAGAACATTGCACAAAAACCGAAAACCTTGCAAATTTCCAAAATAACAAAACAAGGCAGAAATTTCGTATCTCAGCTTGGGTGGGATATTACATGTGCTCCGAAACAACTCCTCTCGAGCAAAGAAAGAGCTGCATACCCCTTACAAACTTGGGCTTGGGTGGCGGGTTTCAACCCAAAGGTAGGTCCAGTGAAGAGAACCCCCAAGTACACATAGGAGGTGGTGATCTCAACCTCCCGCCCTTAAATATAGAAGTGGAGATGAGATAGAGCCTCTTGGTAGTATTGAACACCATAATCTTAGTCTTAGAGAGGTTTACTGTCAACTATCTCAAGGTACAAAAAGCGGCTAAAGTATCCAGATGATGTTGAAGCCCCTCAGGGATCGAAGCTAGGACAATGTCATCGACAAAGAGGAGGATAGAAATCAGCACATGGTGAAGGCAACCTTCCTTTGCCTGTGTTCTCTCGCATAAATGACTCAAGCTCATCTATGAAGATCCCAAAGAGTGTTGGAGAAAGGGGGCAACCTTGTTTCACTCCAATGGTGTTGAGAATGTTGTTTGAAAGCCCCTGTGGAGAGCGAAATTGTCATATTACTATCTCGAATAGCCTACTTAATAAGTCCAGTAGAGAAGAGGTGGCAGGAAGTAGGAGGGGAAGGAACCCAAATAGGAGTTTGATTTGGGATGGTATAGAGGGGTGAGGCATGAGTGGTCCAAGAGGAAAGATTGATCCCATGGTTGACCTGGCCTCGGGGGAGGATAAGGCACTAGAAGGATTTATGGGAGTGGTGGAGGGAATGAATGAGATCCAATCTATGTTGAGAGAGGAAGAGACATTTCTTCTTCCGTAGGGGCGACCTATAGTCTGTGTGGGAGGTAGCTGTGAGCTGTGGAGAGCACCGAATGGTATGTTTCAACCTTCGATGGGTAGATTTACAGTCCTCACCGTACCATATGTTCATGGGACAATGACCAAGAGGCGAGGGCGAGGGCGAGGGCGAGGGCGAGGGCGGATGGTGTGGGGGTAAGAGTCCTTCGCTGCCCTCCAAATTGCTTGGACTAAGAAAGCAAAACACTCAGTAGTGGTGGGGAAAGAAGACAGCCTAGGAAGATCCTGATATAAATGGTCCATGTAAGTAAAGGAATAGTAGTAGTCACAATCTATAGAAACCCGAGGTGTGGGGGTGAAGGAAGGGGGCATGGGAATAATAGGGAGTGTGATAGTGGAGAAAGTGCCAGAGTATAGAGTGATCAGAAAGGGAGGGACGGTGATTAGATATGCTGAACTGAGAAATGAACGGAATGAGGGTGGTAGAAGAAAGAGCATAGTCCACAACACAGGCACCACCGTTGTGAGGAAAACAAGTGAGCCCACTAGAATCTGGGAAACAAGATAGGCCGTTGAGAATAACAAGCCTGTTGGATTCTCCCAACTCAAGAAGATTCTTCCTGTAAGTTGTAACATGTGTGTCGATGGAGGTTCTAGCAAAACCAAGGTCCTTGGGATCTAATTCATGAGTCTACATCTCATTTGTTGTAAGGTCGTGGAGAGAAACCTGCATAGGTCTAGTTCGAGCATTGAAGTCTCCCAACAAAAGCACCTCCCTTGAATCCGAGTAACTAGTAATGCCCTTATAAAGGTCTTGAAAAGGGTCCCCATTAGTGTGTATAGCAAAGTTGGACGTGGTCGGGGGGAAGTAACAAATGGCAATGAAAATATGTCGAAGAGGTGGGTGACGACGAAATTTAATCCATAGGAACCTGGAGTAGGGATCTGAGGAAACCAGAGTCACAAAACCTTGGAGCCTATCCCTGATAAGAGTAATGACACCTCCTAACCCTCTAACCCCCCTAGAAGGACAAGTAGTTTTTCGACAGTTGGACCAAGAGTAGCGACACCTGCGACAATTAGTTTGTCGCAGAGAGCACGCACGCAGATGGAAGAGGGGGGCGCGTGCAGACAAAGGGCACACACAGGGACGAACGGGGAAGGGCGCATGTAGAGAAACCCAAGACTCAACAAAAAACTTGACAAGGCAAATTTTGATTTGAACTCGAGAAGAATTTAGGAAAATCTCGACAGAAAAAAGAAAAAAAAAAACATTAGGAAATGCAAATTTGAAAACATTAAAAAGAGTTTCAACCCTCCTAAAAAAGAGTGGTGAGTCAATAGAAAATTGATAAAGCTAAGGTTCCAATGATGTTGATGAACCTTAAGAATTTGCCCATGGGGTTGAAGTTAGACGTGTGAGAATATTTGGCTCACAAAGATCCTATAGGGGCTCAATTCCAATGGGTGTTGTGATAATATGTTTTGTTGTAATACTGTTGGATTAGAAGAATATTGTAGTAACGCAACCATGATGTAGTATGGTGGGGGCCATATCAATCGCATATAGCCAATTTAATATAATAATAATTAAAAAAAAATTGAAAGTTTTACGAAAAAAATTGGTGTAATTTTGAAAAAGACTTGGGGAGTTGGTCCAAAATGGTTTAGCAAGTGTGACTTGGCTTTTGACTCTATGAGAGAGAGAGAGAGAGAGTTTAATATAATAATAATTTAAGAAAACTTAGCAAGTTTTATGAATAAAATTGGTGTAATTTTGAAAGACATGGGGAGTTGGTCCAAAATGGCTCAACAAGTGTGACTTGGCTTTTTAGAGAGAGAGAGGGAGAGAGAAAGAGAAGTCATGTTTCGTAACTGTGATTGTCGAGAAGAGGGCACATATCGACAGTGATGTAAAAAGATGAAGTTGAATCTGTAAGAAGCACAATAAGAGATTCTAAAGATAAGATAATTTCTATTATTATTATTATTATCAAAGCTAACGTCTCTTGGAATTGAAAGAGAGGGATGTTCATTCAAATGACCATTTTAAATCTCTTTATAATTATAATTTATGGGTCCACACAGCTCACAAATATCTTAAGCGAGGTTAATACCTGAAAGAAGGAAAATGTCAATGCATCATCCCGAGGAGGCTCTTACTCACGCTTGAATGCAGATTGGCAAAGCTTTTAGTACATGTAATGCCTTAAAAGCCCACCATGTCTCACAATCACTAGTAATGTGGGACAAGAATGTGTATGTTGTTGAAAGAGGGGAGATTTTTTATGCAAGGATATTTATTATAAGAAAGCCTTTCACTGGATTTTCATTTCTTTGTGTTAATATAGGCATTTCTTTGAATGACCTTTTTAATGTGTTCATTAACTTGTATGATACCTTGAAATCTCATTAATCTAGTAATAATTATAATTTATGGACCCAAAAAGTACAAAAAAGTACCTTAAACAATGTTAATACTAAAGAGAAGGAAGATGTCAATTTGTCATCCCGAGGACTCATTGCAATGTGTGCTTTCAAATTGACAGAGGGTTTAGTACATGTAATAACTTGGACACCAAATTAATTCACTGAAATAGAAAAGAACAATATAACTTGATGATCAGGTTCGAGGGCCAAGCCAGTTGGTCAAAACACTACCATGGGAGTGTGGAGACCCTAGTTTGAATCCTTGGGCCTTGTAGTACCAGAGGATGTATCGTTCTAGTGCCGTTGGCTACATTAAGAAGTTTACCCGGCACAATTGGAGGTTATAGTGGCAGCAAGGAGCAAGATTCAAACCCACAAGGTACTGATTCGTCTAGTATACGAAAAAAAAAAAACTTGATAATCAAATGATTTGTGAATGGTATTTAAACTATTCATGATACATTTGCATGGGTCCCAGCAGTGTCACATCTTGACATATTATTGGTTTGTTAATTAATACATCAATCACTTTATAAAGTGAATATGTGCCCATAGGGCTTTAAGTCTTTTATGAAATATGATAAATTATCATAAATGACGGCCATGGCTAAAGTGTCAATTATCACATTCCAAAGTTAATATGTTTTGAACAAGGATGGAGTTTGATGACCCTGTTAGTGCTTGGCAAATATTTCAGTCTAGGTTTTGTCGAAGAGAATTCCATGTTGCATTATATTAATCCATGGGCCAAATTTTCTACTGGAAACCAGCTGAGATGGACCATTTTGATCCATCTCCATGCATCATAGGGGCCATCAAATGGCCAACAGTTTCCTGTACTTTTCCTTAAAACATGCGGAAGGACCTTGAATATTTTCTCCATAAATAGAGTCCTATATTGGAATATTTTGATGGAGAGCCAGCTATCATCATCATCATTAATATGTAATATGATATTTTTAACTTTGATTGAGAAACAGATATAGTAATATTTTCTTGTTATTATCTAGTAATATACTCTTCTTTCCCTCCAAAAAAAAATTAATAAAATTAACTGTGTATTTTGTAAGCGCGATTGACTTTCTAATCCTTTTGATATATTGTTTGGTTTTTCTGTATAATTATAAAACAAAATTTGGTTCTATGGTTTTTTATTTTTAATTTTATTGTTCTCTGGTCTCTAAAGGAGAGAAACTGCAATGTCAATGATTGTTAGTCAAATATATCAGCTCAAACCAGCTGCAAATGGAGTTTTCAATCCAAAAACACCTTGAGAGTGACAGCAATGTTTTTGTTTAACCTTTATTTTAGTAAATGTCATAGAACTGTTTCCAGAAGTTTTTGAAGCAGCTGTAGGGAATCCCAGTAAATATTTAGCATAGCACAACCCTCAAAGGCCCTGTGTCTGCATACCACTTGACCTGCATACATTCTACTCGAGTTACATATTCTTTTTTCATGACTTTTTCTCTATAGTTTTATTGACATTAAACAGAAAGACCTAAATCTAATGTCATGTGAAACTCCTATTCTTGTTTAGAGTCTCTTAAAGCTATACAATGCATTATTGTCACTATGTTTTCAAATTGTTTTTGTTGCAGAACTTGCGTTTAATGTTTTGGTTGACATGCGTTGCACTAAAAAAATAATTTAACCAACACTTGTCTTAATATTCAGGGTTAGAACTGCTCCAAGAGAATTGTTTTAAAGCCTAATTCTTTATAATGTTGGTTTTCACATTTTTCTATGCAGGAAGCCATATGTTCATCCTTAGAAGACTATAATAAGCAAATTGAAAAACTAAAGCAGGAAATGAATGATGCGACACATGGAGCAGACAATATCAGGAAAGACATCAGCGCTTTGGCACAAAGATATGCAGTGGTTGACCGTGATGAAGAATGTGGGGTATGTCTCTTTTTACATTTAGGGGTGACTCTGTATTTCAGTATTAAAGTGAATAGGTGCTTTTTTCTTTTTCTTGTGTTCATCGCTTCTTGAATCATGTCTTGCATTATTAAAAAATCAGCTACTGGAAATGGAGTTGTTAAGCTATTTATCTTGTATTGCAGCTTCTACACACCACAATTTATAAGAATGACTAGAATTGTAATAACTATATAATTGGGTATAACAGGTTTGTGGACGAAAAATATTGACTTCAAGAAGTGGACATGGTGTGGCTAGGGGTTATACATCACCTATGGCCCCTTTTTATGTCTTTCCATGTGAACATGCCTTTCATGCACAATGCCTCATTGGGCATGTTACAAAGCATACAGATCCAAATGAGGTAATAATTTGATGGTAGATTATATCTTATTTTTTATCTATTTTGACTTGCCACCAAACTCTTTTAAGAGAAATATCAGATTCTATAGAGTGCAAAGTTCAAATTTGAGATTATAGTTTGTAGTAAGGTATCTTTATCTTTTTCTGAAATGCTAAATTTTTTATAACATGCATATATCTTTTATTTTATTATCAAGGTAGCAACAGCATTTTTTATTAATTGAAAACAATGGTAATGTGATTTTTAAATTCTATAGCTGGAGTTGTTATCCTCTACAATTAAAATCATAGTTGAGAAAACTGGAATCGGCTTTTTTTTAAAATCAGCAAAAATCGGGAATCGGCAAAAAATCGGGGAAAGAATTGGCAAAAAAAAACGAAGAAAACGAAATTTTTCATTGAAAAAAGTTTTTTTCATGCATATTACAATGAATTAACATTATGCAAATCAAATATTGCAATAAAAGCAATAATTCATGTCAAGACATCATACAAGGCTCAAGCTTTAATTACACATAAAAGTGGCAAAACACATCTTGTATTGGTTATAATATGAAAAGGTACAAATTTACAAGTAACAATAAGGAAAAAAGGTTTCATTTTTTATATGCCTGCACATGGAAACAAGTAACAACAAAGTTACAATCATTTGAAAAAAAAGAAAAAAAAAAACTAAACCTTAAACCAAAAGGCTAGGGTTTAGGGTTTAAAATTGAAACATTGACAGCTAAAAAATGGGCTTGCATACATAGTTACCAGGCAGCAATATTTACTTAAAAAGAGGAGGAAAAAAAAACCTAAACCCAAAACCCAAAACCCTAGAGCTTAGCCTAGGATTTAGGGTTTAAACTTCAAAGTTTCAAACATTAACAGCTGAAAAATGGGCTTACATACAGAGTTATCAGGCAGCAATTTAGTTAAAAAGAGTGTTTTGGGTTTAGGGTTTAAACTTTAAACTTCGAGGTTCAAAGAAAAAAACCCTAAATCAGCCGTAGCCTAAAAAAAAAAAAAGAACAAAAAATTGCAGATTTTTTCAAAAAATCTTTGCATCGCCAAGAGTTTGCAAATTGCATCTTTATTTTAAAAAATCGGAATTCTGCAGATTTTCTCAACCATGATTAAAATTATAAGCAAAAAACATGGATTGAAGAAATATCTATGGACACAGTTACCTCTATAAGCCTGAAACAAGCGAGAACTTGTTTTAAAGAAGAAAATTACAAAACACATAAAAAAGTTACTAAAAATTCATGCAATCAAAGTCTGCAAAAAAAAAATTGAATCTTTTTTGCAGGACCAATCTAGTGGCCAGAAAAATCAAAGAAAAAAGGAAGTTTCATTGATGTCGGTAGGTGACCAAAGGAAGTGAATGGTACTCAAACATTTGGTTACAATAGCCTTAGCCAGAGCCAGAAATAGTGCTCCAAAGACTACAAAATACAAAACATAAGAAGAGTGAACCTACAAACTAAGACCTGAAATGGGCGGAATATATCTTTGTGTAGCATCATGTGGAATAGATGTATCTTATATGGTAGCATATATAATACAGGAGATATGCAAGACTAGCACAATGGGGGCTCAGGTTGTTATCGAAGATTAATGGTCAAAAAGAGGTGGACTGTGAGTGAAGGATGCAAAGAGGAATCTAGAAATGCATGCCTGTCCCAAGTTGCAGACATGGGTGATTTTGACTGCCTTGTCCTATGTATGGTCATCCCCTAATAGCTGCTCTTTGTGGGATGCATTGTCTCACAATTCTAACCCCATCTGAGTGGGATGCAATAATATCATCCAACGGACACTTAGTGTTGTTTGATACTGGAGAAATGAATAGGGAGGTAATTAGCCTAAAGTGTATCAAGGTTTTATGAACTCCTTCGAAGCCTATCATTGCAGGATAATTGCTTCTAAAGCTAGAGAGTAACACACCTCTGGTTGGGATATAGAAAGAAAATAGAAAGTGACCTCCTTGAACCCTTGTATAAGTAACAGTATCTCACTCTAATCTCATCCCATGCAGGTTAGCAGTTTGATATTCTGTATGCAATTCAAAATAACTTGCAGTTGCAAAGAAATAATTATTTACAAACATGTAAGCAGACTTTAACTACATAGATAATCCATCAATACATACAACGGGTGAACGATATGAACATTAGATTAATAGAGCAACATGCAACAATGCACAACGTATCCAATGCCTGCAGCAACTCAAACTAGAACAGCTGTCAACCAACAAAGCAAGGGATGTGTATATACAAGAGGATGATCGGGGTAGGAAGTTGGTAACTCTAACTATTAACTAGTCATTGAGATCCATATACACAAAAAAGAAAATAAACCCTTACTTTACCAAAAAAATTTGCTGTGCACCCACACATGAGCCTATACATAATGGCATATATCAAACTGTATACAAATCAAAATGTTCATACCTGTCATGGACACATACTAGATGACTCAGTGGTGGTGGGACATGAACTGGAGCCAATTCGAATATGCCAAATACATCTGCCCCTCCTCTAAATTGGTTGGTGTCCCCAATGACTGTTTCATTCATACCTCGTGGGTAAGATGGACAACATGAGTAGGTGTTGACTATTCAATAAACATGGCCTCCAAGTGTTGGATCTCCAATCTCATGTAGATGTACTTCTATTGCTTCTTCCCGAAATTTGCATTCTTAGCCCATTGCTTCCAATAGTGCTATAAATCTTGCTTAAGAGAGGTAATGCATTGATCCCTCTCTCATGCCTCAAGACTCTAGAGTAGTGATTTATTGGACTCTATCTGCGATCTATTGATCGTGCTCTGCAAGCTGTTCTTGATGTTAGCAACATAAGGACTCTATCCCAGTCCAATGTAGAGTTGCCTCAGCTTGGTCGTGAAGGGACTGATCCCTCCGCACATTGCTTTGGGGGCAAGTCAAGCTCAAAATCCTCATAAGTCACCTTGCTTTCGTCCAAGTCAATGAGCTGCACATTGATTCCATCAAAACAAGCTTTCTCAGTGTATATGGTCTCCAAATTTCCCACTAGGCTCTCCTTTATCAACTGATCATTGTGCACTCCACCGGCTTGTGACTGAATTTCTCCATCACAATATCAACTTGTGCAATCTCTTGTGTGATCTTGTTGCCTCACTTTTATTGATATCGTCTCAATGCACAATCTTCTACGTAACATCCTCCCATACCTCTTGTGAACACTTGGATGCTTAATCATCCCACTGCATGAGATGCAGGTTCTCTGGTAAACTCTCACTTCCTTGTGTTCAAATGTGCAACCTAGGTAGTCTCCTCTTCCTGTGCAATGTGCTAGGGGCATTATGGCAGTATGACCTTCATAGTGCATCTCTATATAGAGTACAATGGTTTATGTCAAAGCTCAAACTTAATAGATCAGTCTATATATGTCATCCAAAACTAAGCTGCATGGGATACACTACAAACTTGGTTCTTGATCTTAAAAATTCATGAAAAATGTTACCATAACTAAAAGAAATCCCAACTCCTGCGGCTTCAAAAATAAGTGTATGTGGAGGACTTTCATCATCCTCAAGATCAACTATAGCCAAGATCAACTATAGCCATGCCATGGCTATAGTTGATCTTGAGGATGATGAAAGTCCTCCACATACACTTATTGTTGAAGCCTCATAGCCATGGAAATATCATCATCATCTTTTGTGTAATGTCCCCTTTTCTACGCAGTCAGGTGCAGAGCAGATTAGCCTATACACGAGCTCCCGTAGGCTAAGTCGGATGGAGGGGAGCCATTGGAGATATCAAAATCTTTGTCAGTACCCAGAGAGCTATTGATTGATGGTCGTTTGGGCTCATTTGGAGATTTGTTTGATCAAAGTTACTATTTTTAGCCATGTCCGTTTTTAGGGTTTTAGTGGACAACAGACAATGCAGTGATATTCTTCAGTGAAATGGGTGTCCAAAACCATTCGCGGATTTCAATTTGGATGGGCAGAGGTTGGAAATTTTAATGGTCGAAGATAAAATTAATAAAGTGATTATTTAATTTAATTTTGTAAAGTTAGTGACTTTATTTTATTATAAAATCATTTTATACTTAAAAGGGGCCATTTTAAGTGACGACTTAAAAAGTCGTTAAGCCTAGGCATAAGGGGGTGAATAAATTAAGGAGAAATAAGGTGGAATTAAAAATTGATAAAATTATATTTGCCCACCCTAAAAGTGACCTAACCCTAAGTCGACCTATGGAGGAGATAAAAGGAGGATTTGAGTTCATTTGGAGATATGCGAAGATTATTATTTTTCTCTCTGGTTTTTTGGAGGACTCTCTAGCAGAGCCATTTACAGAGATTCCGGAGCTTGTGAGAGACGACAACCTCTTACGGGGACATTGGCTTCGGGGTTGCAAGATTACCCTCGGTCAATCTAGGCATTTCCACACGGGGATTGCGGTTGGACTTCAATTTTAAAGACTTCCGGAGTTGGGTTACCACACGGGGTCATTCGAGAGATTATACGGGAAATATTTGGAGCTGGGACACCACACGGTATTCACATCAGAAGGGCTGAGCCTTCATCATCATTTATAGAGTACGGAGCAGCTAGGGTTTCATCAACATTTGAGGTATTTGCATTGTAATTTGTGCCCTAGTTTTAATATAAGAATAAAGCAATATTTTCGAGAATTCTGGATTGCTCTGTGTTTGTGATTTTGTATATTAAAAATTCACGAAAAAGGTTAAGAATTGGCAAACCCCTAGAGAACTAGATAGGGAGGGTTATTACATTTTGTTTGCCATCTGCATATTGTTTTTTTGCAAGATACAAGGCAAAGATTAAAATGCAAAATAACTAGATCCTTTACGTTTTTTTTTTGCTTCACAAAGTGAGTGAATCCATATATGCTTCAATTCTTCTTTGTTACCAAAGAGCTTGCCACTTGTTCTAGATTCTATAGCTTCATTGATCCCAACCTATAGTTATTTTAAGGGTTATTATTGATTTTTTTCCCTTTTTCTTTGTTTTAGAGCTTTTTTATATTAACTTGAATTTTATTGAAGTGGGTTATATGTATCTCATGTTAGCATTAATCAATACCCATGAAACCTCTAAAAACCTCAATATTGTACTTTTTATTAAATTTAAAAGGAGAAGAAACATTGAAAACACCTTTAGAAATGTTGGAAATGTCTCTTGGAAATGCCATGAAATGTTGGAATTCAAGATCAGTTTTTGGGAGTTTCCAAATTTTTGACACGGGGAAATGAGGGAACCCTATGAGTGACAATGGGGAAATGAGGGCACCCTAGCTATGATATGAAACTTGGTGAATAATTTTTTTTATTTGCTAATTCTTGAGCCAAGTCATCCCAAATGAATTTTTTGGGCTCAATTTGCATTTTTATCTCTTCAAAAGATTGTGAACTTGCCTGATGCAAAGATTCACAATTTTTGTTAAGTAGATGGTTGCATTGATCGAGGTTACCGAACAGCATAAAACCTGAAAATTTTCAATTTGGCCTCATTTTTCCATGTTTCATTGACAATGAGAGGTTAATGGAGGTCATGGCAGCCTGTTCAAACAATCAGTTGCAGCCTAAATGTGAATCACTACGAGCGTAGAAGAATCTATAGAGCACTCAACAATAGGTTTTGAGGTACAGAATAAATTTTTCTTCTGCCTATGCTTGAACCCTAGTTTTTTAATGTTTTGAGCTTCTAATGAGTTGTTTCTGTGCAGCCACAGTTAAGATGACTAAAAAGAGATATCCAGCTTGGATGCATGAAAAAGAGGGTCCAAAGAAGGGGGATATTATTTGCAACTACTATGGGACCTTGCCCTATGGAGGCATAAACCACCTGAAATAACACTTAGCAAGGATCCTTTGCAAAGATGCAACATTTTGTGGACAAGTGAACCTTGAGGTTCAGGGGGAAATGAATTCCCTCTTAGAGTCATTTCACGAGGAGACAAGGCAACGAACTAATGAAGAGATGGCTTGTCCTAGCAACTCCTTGGTCTTCTCCTAGCATTGGCCCTAGAGTGTGGGATGGGATTTCATGGTTCACAATCCTCGCTTGAGGCCATGATTATATAGAATCAAAATAGACACAATGTTGTGAGGAAGGCTTGTACAAGCTTTCGATATTTTCTTGACATTCTCTTCAATGTGACAAGGTCTTCATATTGGGAGGCAATGATATAGGATTTAGGGCACCTACTTATGATGATTTTAGGGGACCTCTCCTAAATGAGGCTATGGACAATTTACACTTATGATTGAGCGAAAAAAAATATGGAGAAAGAAGGGTCACATGATAATGTTCAATGGGTGGACCAATGGGAGGAATCGAATATTCATTAATTATTTTGTTTCTTCGCTAGGTGGACAAGTGTTCCTCAAATTGTGTGATGTATTGACACAAATTAAAAATCAAAATACTTATTAGGTTGTTGGAGGATGTTGTGCAGGAGGTGGGGAAGGAGAACGTTGTTCAAGTAATCATAGGTAATGCAACAACATACGTGGGAGCAAGAAAGATTTTGGAGGAGAAATTCCCCACTATTTATTTGACTTCATGTGCAACTCACTGTCTTGATTTGATTCTTGAAGACATTGGAAAAATAGACCGAGGTTGTAGAGAAAATCAATATGTATCACAAATCATCTACAACCATACATAGGTCATTCACCCGATGAGGCAGGTCATTGAAAACAAGGAGTTTGTGTGACTAGGAGTGACATGGTTTGCTACCAGTTTCATCACATTGCAGAGCTTGTACAAAGTGAATGAGTTTTGAAGAGGATGTTTGTGAGTGAGGTGTGGGCGAGATAGGTAGGCACAAAATATTGATCTACCAATGAGGCAAGAAGGTGGTCAAGTATGTGTTTGAGGACCCGTTTTTGGACAGTATTGCATGAGGTTGTTCATGTTTCTACATGTTTACAAATTTTTTCCCCCATTTGTTTATTTTTTATTATTACACTGAAGACTTGAGTTTAATTTAACAAACTTCTGTTTTGTAAGTTTTTATGTCAACTCCATTATTGCAGTTTTTGTGCTGATGCTATCTGATATATTCGTGTGAGCATAAGTTAGACATGTTTTGACGCATTTCAAGTAGTATTATCAAATTGTTTTAATTTTTTTTATTTAATTTATGTAATTATAAATATAACTCCATATTTTTCATTTCTCAAACTTATGCAGAACACTACAAAAATAATTATTTTCTGAATTGCTTTCAAACTTTACTTTTGACAAAGTTGAATTTGAACATGAACATGTAACTTATGGTACAGATGGTATTTGTTTGCTAAAACTATAACACTCTTTGTCACTGAAGCAAAGTATAAATCAACAGTTAGTGCAAGTTGTGACGGCGTGTGCTTAATATTGATATTTATTGATCTACAAGGACAACAATCCCATGCAGCAAGTTTCATATGTGACAAGCAAAGTATTGAAACTGATCAAGAATTTAATCGACCAGCTAGAAACAAACATGTTGAAAGACCTCATTATTGCATATCACTAGTCTTTGAAGAAGGAGAAGTTGCGTAGCAATACTGTAGTACAATAACATGCTAAGGACTACTTCACCAAATGTCTAAAACTGTTTTTGAAATTGAATAGGTTGGTTAGAGAAGAGTCTTTGGGACCAAAAGCTGTTTGATATTGGTTATTGATTGCTTACTAGTGACTCAAAGGACCTTGGACCTCATAAGCTTGTATGAAAAAATGCTTTACAAATAATTGAGAACAATATGGGGTCCACCTGTTCAACTTTTTTGCACTAGTAAGCAATCAAAGGCCAATGTCAAACAGATTATCTTCCAAATGACTCTTCTAATCAATGTGAAATATTTATTAGAATAATCTCTTCTCCCTCGAGGTCTTTCATTGATTGGATGGGATCATTTTTATGTCAATTGGAAGCATGACAGGTGACCCAGGACTAAGTGACATCGAGGGAATAACCCATTCATGAGACGACACCTAGTTTGAGGCCACCAATGGGTTGGAGAATGTTGGAAATTCCTAAAAAAAGTTCAAGGAAGGTTGTAATAAAATGGTGCCTTTATTTTAGGAGTGAAACCTCCACTAAAGGGAAACATTTAGGGTTTGCTTGCAGGCGACAACACCCACAAAGATATAGTCAACTTCAATTCATTGACGTTAGTCCTTATCGTGCATGAGTAGATGGTTGGGGAGTTTCATCATTAATCTAGTATTTGTTTTGGGAGCTCAATGATATGTTTCAGGGCCTTAGGATGTTCAAAAACCCTTACAAAGCAACTAGCAGTCTTATATTGCAACCACAAGTATTGCTTTAGGCAACCAGTGGGTGTGCCTTGACTAGTAGTACCACTGTCATTAGAATCCATAGGGTTTTCTTGAACCGATGAGGATACCTTGCATAACCAGCAGGGTCATCCTCATCTTGAGGAAAATAGAACAAGTTAGAGTACATGTGGCAATGTGAAAATTGGCATGGGATTTGAATATGGAGGTCTAAAACACGTCCATATCATGAACGAACTTCCAAGGATTTCTAATTCCATTAGTTATCAAGGGAATTTGCATCAAATCTTTTGGAAGCCCAAAAGAGCAAATCTAGGAGCTGAAAAGCCAGTTTTGGAAGGGTAGATAAGATAAGATAATTCTATTAATGTCCATAGATGGCCAAAGTAGGCCAATGGGACTCATTGAAAAGAGTTGTTACAATGCATTGTAGTAACCACAAAGTACTACGAAAATAAGCTAAACTAGAGTAAAGAATCTAGTGTAAACTACTCTAAAGTGGAACAACTGTATGGCATAAAATTACAGCCTCGAGGGTTACCCAAAATGGATAAACCCTAACATGCTAAAAGTAATGATTAAGAGAGAGCTAGAAGTTGAGGTACAACAGAGATAGAAAGGAGCTCCAATGGATCCAAGCGCCAACATTAATCTATAGTGGGATGTAAAGTAGAAGCACAATTGTTGTCGTCACCAACTATCCCAAAAGGGCCAACACAGGATCTAATGATGCTCCCAGGAGAATGGCTAGGACTAAGAGGGCCTGGTTGGATAATCCTGGGAGGACATGGAGTTCGACCCCTCAAGACTCTTCTAGCATCCATGGCTGTGGAACCAATAGAAGAGGACAAGAAACTAGTAAGTTGCGCCTACAACTCCTTGCTATGTGAGGGGTGGCCGAAACCCAACGCCGAAGAACTGCAGTCTTGTCCTGTCACAAGCAAGAAGAAAGAATTGAAGCCCTAGTAGCCACTCTTGTATGCAGACAAGGGTGCACAAATCTGTCATTAACATTTTGGATAGTTGTAGCTTCAAATGAGCGCTTATTACTCTCGACTGCAGAGATAGAGTGAAAGAATGAGGTGATTAGTCGAGTAGTAGTCTGTCTCCCTTGTAATAACTGATGCCGAAGAGTGATAGCTTCCCTGAGGTAAAGAGCCAAGCATCTTTGGTCAGGATAGCTGAAAAAAGTGGCAAGCGATCCACCTGAGTCTCTATACAAGCAATAGTACCTCCCTCGAATCTCATAATAAACAGGACACCTGAAGATGAAATGTTCTTCAGTCTCCACCTCCCGAATAGAGCAAAGATGACATACCCTATCCTCTCGAGGAATATGGTGGTCTGTCTCCACCCGCAACTGATGTGAGCATACTCTGAGTTGACCAAGAGGAATCCTAAGGCTGTGTGTCCAATGTCACTCGACATAATTAGGACGAGTAATAATGCCATTCTCAATCCTCATGAAATGCTTAGTGTAGAAGGCCAACTTAGGACTAAGAGGTTGAGATGGAGCGACCCAAGTGATCTGAATATATTGTTGATAAACATCATCTCTGACTGCTTGATTAATTACCCTCTTATTAGGAAGAAGGCGGGGAGGAGCATTTAAAGAGTATTTGAAAGGAGGTAATTGATCTATGGAGATGCCAATTGACTGAAGAAGAGAAATAACTTCTGAGTACCATCCATGATGATGACCAAAAGAGCCCCTAGAGGTAATGCATTCTGAGGAGCAAAGCGCCAAATATGGGTATCTCTCTCGGCCTGAGGTGCAGTCACCCATGGATCTAAGGCGATGAAGCTGAAAAATAATTCTGAAGATGCTCTCAAGGCGAAGAGGATGAGCGCCAAACTCAGCCTGAACAATACATTGGGGAATTGTTCTTTTACATTGGATAAATCGCTGAAGCAAAATAGTTTGGACCCTCTCAATGCGAGCCCAATCAACACACCCTAGACTTGGACCCCAAATCTCAGATCCATAAAGGACTGTGGGTTTGATGATGCAATCAAAGAGGTGCATCTTTGTAGGTATGTCTTGAAAGTGTTGTTGGAAGCATTGGCGTTCCAAGACTGAGAGAGATGTATATCCCTTGCAAAGACGTGACTGTGAAGCTGGCCGAAGATTAAGGGAAGGACCTGTAAACTGAACCCCCAAGTAGGTGTAAGCAGTGGTGATCTCAATGGACTCGCCCTTATAGAAGAACTAAAACTTAGATAGGGTACTCTTTGATGTGTTAAAGATCATCACCTTAGTCTTGCTAAGATTGATTGCCAACTGTTTTAAGTCACAAAAGCGAGCAAGAGCATCCAACTATCTTTGTAGGCCCTCAGGAGTATGAGCAAGAAGAACAACATCATCTGTAAAAAGCAATATGGCTATCAAGACATGATTGTGAAGGCAACCATCATCAAGATGTGTTTGGCAGGAACATATCTACAGGAGAACAAGAAAAGGATTGAGATAACAGTGCAGAAGGTTGGGCCAGCATTCATAGTGATTACGTATCTTCGAATGTTGCAGTTTAATGTCAAACCCTTGTAATTCTTCCAATTTCATAAAGAAAAAATAAAGCATAGTCCTTTGCTTTTAAGGAATTTTATAACCTAAAGGGGTTCTCATTAAACATCTGTGTCAACCTCTCTTTTTTGGAGTTCACAATTTATCAATGTGTTGGCATTGTTCTTTATGCTTCGAAGAATAGCTATAATGTAGAAACTGTTGTTTCAGTACTGGCTAGTGCAGGGCTTTTTGATGGGTCCAAGTGAGATTGAATAAAAGAAATCCAAATTGATTAATAGATTGTTTTATGAATCCATTTTAAGATATTTCAAAGCAGTTGTCTTCCTTAGCCATCTTAATTGCAAAGATGTTATATTTAAGCTCTACTATTATTGTGCAAAGATTCTGAATTCCTTCATTGAAATGGGAAACAGGAGTTATAAACTTTCCTCCACATAATAGCACTTCATGGCATATGTCCAAGGTGTTGTGGAGTAATTGTCAATGGGGTACATTCATAAGAGCACATCCCAAGTTTGAATCCCTGCATGATGATAAGGCAAGCATTCATGCTGACACTCGTGATAAGGCAGCCATGATAATGCAGTTATGTTGTAATACCAGAGGTGCCTCATCTTAATGCCCAATTTACCCATGGAAAAAAAAAAAAAAACACACCATGACATACTTAAAATCTTGTTGCATAAGTGGTGAAAAGCCAACCATACATTAAGCCCTAATGCCATTTTGTCACATTTAAATAATGCTCTCATTCTTTGACCTGGAGGAAATTAGCATATGGAAAATAATTACAAATAAGCAATATTCTAATAAATGTAAATGTACACAACCCTATTGAAGAAAATGGATATGTAGCAACCAAAATCCATTGTCTAGTGGATATCCCAAGAGCCACATTGTTTGGGAAGGTTCCCTTTTTTAATAAAAGCTAAAGGACCTCTCTGATCAATGTCACTTCAATATCATTAACATGAGCAAGGAAATGTCTTGCTTCATGAGTCCACAATGCAGAATTTCACTACAGGCATAGGGCAATGAATTTACTCAAGGCCAAAAATCCTTCAAGGTGAGATGAATCAATGTGTTATAAAAATCATACCTGAATGTGGAGGCCCTTTCTTCATTCTGTTAATTGGAATTTTACCCTAATGTCCAAACACCATATACCTTCCAAAATAGAACCATCATACATGTAAAAGAACATCCATCTTCAAATACAAAGATGAAATGCTATGTAAGCAAAGCTTATGTTGATAGAAAAGCAATTCCAAAGGGACGTGCGGGTGAGCCCCTTAGACACAAAGAAACACACAAAGGGCACCCTCATCCTTGATGAAACCATAAACCAAAGGTCATCCGAGGCGTCCTTGTGAAAGTTACATATTGAGGCTTATTCACTAATTAAGGGGACTTCTCTGGCAAATACGAGTCATCGTATCCCTTACATCATGTTTGTACATGCATTGACTGTCTTCTTGTACCTCCAACGTAACCCTTGTTGCCCTTAAGAATTTGGCTTCTAGGACCTATGCAAGGTTTTTGGACATAACTTGAAATGATCCATATCAATTAATTTTGTGACATAACATCTTATTAACAAATTCAGTTAGGGAAATCACCATCATGATTAGTCTTATTCCCACATAAAAAGTCAAGAAAATAGGAAAAGGATGCACGTCTCGTATGCTTTTCAACTGTAAAATGTTATCAGCTTTAAGGAAGCAAGGGGGCTTCCCCTTTGAGCTTCAAACAAATTTATGGATGTTAAACGTATTATCAAGTGTTTAAAGTTTTCAATGTTGGAGAAAAGTGTAAAATAACAGCTTGCAGCTCGGATTGTATAAATATTTGCATGATGGAGAGTTCTTATACTCTATTGCTAACTCCTCTACTTATCATGTTTGGCAGGCAGAGCGCATACTTGATCTGCAGCGGAGGCTGAGTTTAATTGTGAATTCAGGGACAAGCCTTAACCTAGAAAGGACATCAAGCATTGCAGATGAAGAAACATCAGTCAACAATAGAACACCCACAGATCAGGTTTATGCTTTGTTCTTACGTATAGTTTCTCTACAAATTAAAAATTAAATCAGACTTTAATTCGAGATAGTACCATAATTACATATAGCAGTCTCTTTTCTTAGGTGCTGAATTCAAGAAGAATGATATAATTCTCTCTCTCTCTCTCACACACACACACACGTGCGTATTCTCTTTCATGTTCCTTTGCCATGCTGCATATGTTCTGGCAGACTATTTCTTAACATGTCGTATCCTCTTGTTCTATTTTAATGTCTATTATTCTGAATCTGTAGTTGTTTTTTCTTTGTAGATTCGGGCACAACTTGATGATGCTGTGGCTGGAGAGTGTCCATTTTGTGGAGAGTTAATGATTAAGGAGATCTCCTTGCCTTTTATCATGCCTGAAGAAACTGAACTAGTAATGTCATGGGAAATAAAAGGTGGTACACTGTCATGGGATTATGGTTTAGTATAAGTAACTGAAAATATTAAAAAAGTATCAAATTCTCAAGTAAATGTTCTTATGTCATTCAAAGCTATGAAATCAACTTTGGTCAGATTGATTTACGAGGAATATAATGTGAAAGGCATTTGCATGAAATACAAGTTCTTACTTCATCCAGATCTGCATAATCAACTATATGATGATGCAACAACCTTTAATTAGCCAGAACTTGAAGGATTGAGAACACATAGATCCAACTGGAGATACTAGTGAGTAAGGAAAATGGCATCCTCTTTGGAGGGTCCTGTTTTGTTTGAGCAGTGGAAGCTTGCTCTATCTGTATGTTATATGTGAACATTTGCCTTAAAAACGATCAAGGCTTCGATATATCGCATGGAGGCGTGATTTGTTTGTTTAATTATATATTCTTTAATTTTGCATGGAGGCGTGATTTGTTTGTTTAATTATATATTCTTTAATTTTGTGAGATTTTTGCAATGAAAATAATATTTTTATCCATAGTTGAGAAAATCAGAATTAGCAAATGAGTGAATCGGCAAAAATCGGGGAAAGAATTGGAAAAAAAGAAAACTGAAGAAAACAAAATTTTTAATTGAAAAAAAAAAAAATTCCATGCATATTACAATGAATTAACATTTTGCAAATCAAATATTGCAATTCATGACATCATACAAGGCTCAAGCTTTAAGTACAAATGAAAGTGACAAAACACATCTTGTATTGCTTATAATATGAAAAGGTACAAATTCAAAATGTGTCAAAATGCCTCAATTGGCCTGCTATCTAATGTCTTCCTTTGCCTTTTGCCCTAACATAAGACCTAGTCTCTTTGTTGATGTGTGCTTCTAGTTGTTGGCGTCGCTTCTTGTGTCAATGCCTCTTGGTAGTCCTTAGCTACTATCTCCTCTACTAGGTTCTCATAGTTTTGTAAATCTTCCATGGTGAATAGAGGCTCTTCCTGTTCATGTTGCTCTTGTGTTGCATCTGTGATCCATTCAGATGATAAAGCAATGTCACTTAGGTCAATGGGCTCAGTATTTATTTTTTCAAAAGTTCTTTGGTGGAGACAAAGGTTGTAATGCACAAACACAAGATCATTTAACTTTTCTTGTGTAAGTTTGTTGTGCTTCTTGGAGTGTATGTGCTCAAACATACTCCAATTGCACTCACAACTTGAAGGGCTACATGGTTGAGATAAGATTCTAACGACCATGTGTTGCAAATTGGGCGTAAAATCACCAAAGTCATCCCACCATAAATATAGAAACAACAAATATATATATATATATATATATATATATATATATATATATATATATATTTATTTCACATGCAACATGTTAAAAGTTTAGAACAAAATCAAAAGACAATAAATAATAATTCAATGAGGGTTACCTGGCTTCAATGTCTCAACAACATTTATGCATTGCTTAGATGGGAATCGGCGTTTTTGCATTCCTTATAGTCTTGTATCTTTGCACGTGTTTTATCACGTAATTGTTTACTAGTTGAGAACATGCGGTCAATGCAATCTTGAAGGCCAACCTTCACATCATAATTAGCACGAAATGTAGCAAAATAAAATATTTTGGGGTTCAAATAGTAACTTGTTGCATGAAGAGGGCTATGGATTTGTAATATCCATCGACTATCAATGATAGTCCAAATGGCATCATATATGGTGCGGGCATATCCATAAAACACAACAATTGCCTCTTTTGCCCTGTCCATAGTCTCATATACAAATCTCATTGGAAATTGTTCTCCATCAATAAGATGAAGAACCTTACAACATAAATAAAATAAAATAAATTAATAAGTGTAGTCTTGTACCTTGATGGTCTCATCCATAGCCATCTAGAAGTCCTCAAACAAATAAGTATAGACATTATGCTCCTCAGGTGACATTCGATATCTTGCAAATGGTTCAAAATTCCAATCATCACTCAACAAACATTTGCAATGTCACAAAGTTTGTGGCGAAGCGTGTAATGCCAGGCCACACTAGCTCCCTCCCATTAGTAAATCGCCTCATGAGGCTAAAGACCCATGTTTAATTGTAAATGAATTTTGTGATGGCCTTAGCCTTCCTTACAACCTTTGCCACCCAAGGCAATTTCCCATTATCCTCGAGGAGCAAATCAAGATAATGGGTTGCACATGGGGTCAAAAAAATAATGGGGAATCTCTCCTCCAAAATCCTCTTGGCTGCCTTATATGTTATTGCGTTGTCTGTGATGATTTGGACAACATTCTCCTCCCCAACCTCCAACACAACCTCCTCCAACAACCTTGCAAGCATTTTGGCACTCTTAACATGTGTTGATGCATCTACTGACTTGAGGAATGCAGTTCCTCCTGCAGATGCAACCAAAAATTTATCAGGGTTCTTCCCCTCCTATCCATCCAGCCATTAGACATTATAGTGCAACCCTAGTTCACCCTATGCTAGTTGTCAAGCACAACTTGAAGTATAAAAAAAAATTAGCCATGCATGTTGCATATTGATATTATCAATATATATATATATATATATATATATATATATATATATATATATATATATATATAGTCAAGCACAATGCCACAACTTGAATGTTGTCCACAGATTGTCGAAGGAGAGGGTCCCTAAGGTCATCATAAGTCGGTGCCTTAAATCCTGTGTCGCAACTTACGATGACATTTATCATGCACCGCTAGTATGGAGATCTTGCCACATTGAAGGGAATGTTAGAATAATACCAACAAGTTGTAATGGTTGTCCTCGCTTTATGCTTCTCTTGGTTACATGCGGCCATACCCTTAAGCGTAGATTGTGCCCATGGCACAAAATGGTCTACAAAATAGGACTCTCATCCCACTAGCTGCTTGTGCACTTGATGGGCTCGAACTACTTTGTTGAACTTGGCTAAAGTTGTCGGTACGAGGAATTTGGGAGGGGGGATGAGATGGCATCACTGACTTATTTTGAGATAAACATTTTCCTCGGTCGCAACAATCATGGCGTTTACTTTATTTTTAATTTCTTCTGAAGACTTAAGGGCATATCTTGACATATTTATTAGATATTTGTGCCAAATGGAATTTGTAGTGATAAACGCCTCTAGTATGATCTTTGCCACAAAAAATTGCATTCAACATCCTTTTTTTTTGCCTTGGCGTTCCATACACCCACGCTAGATAAAATGATTTCATTTTTTATATGCATGCACATGGGAACAAGTAAGTTAGTATCAACAAAGTTACAATTACTTGAAAAATAAAATAAAAATAAACCCTAAACCAAAAGGCTAGTGTTTAGGGTTAAAAATTGAAACATTGATAGCTAAAAAATGGGCTTGCATACATAGTTATCACTCATGCAAGAATATTTACTTAAAAAGAAGACAAACAAAACCCAAAACCCCAGGGCCTAGACTAGGGTTTAGGGTTTAAACTTCAATTTTAAAGTTCAAAGTTTCAAATTCAAACATTAACAACTAAAAAATAGGCTTGCACACATAGTTATGAGGCAACAATATTTACTTAAAAAGAGGAAAAAAAAAACTAAACCCAAAATCCTAAGGCCTAGCCTAGGGTTTAGGATTTAAACTTCAAAGTTCAAAGTTTCAAACATTAACAATTGAAAAATGGGCTTGCATACATAGTTATTAGGCATCAATATTTACTTATAAAGAGGAGGAAAAAAAACCCTAAACCCAAAACCCTAGACTAGGGTTTTGGGTTTAAACTTTAAACTTCGAAGTTCAAACATTAACAACTGAAAAATGGGCTTGCATACATAGTTATCAAGCAGCCTTAAGCAATGTTTAGTTTTTTACTTGAAGGGAGAAAAAAATACCTAAACCCAAAACCCTAGACTAAGGTTTAGGGTTTAAAATTTACAGTGCAACAAATATTGGTAGCTAATAATTTGGCTTGCATATATCAATTTAGAATCTACTTAAAAGGAGGGGAAAAAACCCTAAACCCTAGACTAGGGTTTCTGGTTTTGGGTTTTTAATTTTAAAGTTCAAACTTCAAAGTTTCAAACAATATTTGCAAACAACCATAATCACAAAACTATTTGCAAACAACTCTAATCTAATTCTAAACCTTCTTTTAAGTTGAAGAAAAAAGAAAACAGTTTTCAAAGAATTTCTTACCTCAGATGAATCTTTGAGGAGGTGGACTAAATCTGAAGGTCAAAGAGACTTAAAACCCCCTTTTTGAATTGTTGGACATGGAGTTGTGGAGATGATCTCCAATCAGATAACCTCGTGGATCAATAGTTCTTTTTTGGCACATTCGGTGGGATGGATCCGATTCATCCCATGAAGAAAATACTCACTAAGATACTTACCATGCATAGCAACATTTCCTTTCTAGCACACTCGATGGGACCTACCCCACTCCATATTGGAATATTCAAACTTGGATCTATGTTGTTTCTTGCATAATCCTATCATCAAAGGGTTTGCTTCATTCATCAAGATTCATCAAACCTATAAACCATTCCATGGATTGCTACTCTAAGTGTCCTAGCTATAACATTTTATTTTCACTCTTGAGTTTGAGAAAAGATAAAAAAAAATTGGTAGATTAGAGTGATGGCAAATCCATTGAAAAATTGAATCTAAAAATTTATTCTAAGTCCCAAATCTGATAGTTCACTGGGATCATCTATCAATTCATCAAAAATATTGTTTTTGATAGCCTTACATCATCTTTTCTTGAAAAAAATTTGAACCACTTTCGAAGCTAATCTAGAATCTGATAATTCACCAGGCCTTGTCAACGATTCATTAAATACTCACATTAGTCTTATGTACTTTCTTTTGGTGCATTTTGTATTCAATTTTGAAATAAGTCAAAATTCCAGTGGTTCACTAGAATGATCCAATGATTCGTTGGGATAGGCTATTGATGCACTGGTGACATCATTGTTGTTGCCCATGTCCTATAAGGCTAAGTGTCAATTTTTGTGACTTACTAGAATTCAACGAATTGCCAAAACATCTAGCGATTAATTGAAACTGCCCTATTTTGCTTCTTTTAATAAATTTGATTCATTCTTGAGTTTCATGTTTTGATGTGTATCAAGAATTCCAATGATTAATTTAATATTTTAACCCCTCTTATGAATACAAGATTCAAAGCATGAGATAAAAACAAAGAACTCTAACATGTGAAATTTATTGAATATAGGTGAATATGAAGTAAAGGAAAGAAACCATCCCCTCTTGTTTAGATCTAAAGTGCAGAAGAAAGACTCACAGATCACACTAAATAAGACTATGTGGCTAGTCCTCCTACTCCTAGAAGTGAGTGCTCATCTATCTTCAATAGAGGGTAAACCTCCCTAATCATCCATCAATACCTTATGTCAAGTATGGATTAGGATTGAGATGTCATTCCACCCATTATTCTGAACATCATTAATAATCCTTTGTTTAGCATGAGTCTCATTTCTCAAGTCCTTCCAGGCCAATCAAACACTCCACCTTTGAGTTCTTATGGTTTGGTATCTCAAGGAAATACTGACTTTCTTTCCTGCTATGAAAATGATGATTCCACCATCATCCCAACTAAATCAAAGCTTTTAGATTGGATCTAGCAACCCAACAAGTAATAACCTTTCTTAAGCTAGTACCAACAATGGAACAAGCGTAAGTCAATAGGTGTTTCGCTCAAGTTAAATGATAACTTATCCTATTGTTTCATCTTAATACCTTGGTGGGATGAATCAACCAGTCACTCACATTCTTGCAAATTAAAGGTATCAAGTCTCCCCAAACATCATCTATTAGCAAATTCTATAAAATACATCGAATCCAAACATGTACCAAGGTTTCCAAAATTACTTTATACCCAATTTGACACTAAACTAAATGTTACTTAAAACCAACAAGTCCTAAACATGCAAGTACGTGCCCCAAATCCATCACCTTATCTGGGGAATATCTTGACTAACATTTAAAACCTTCACCATTTAATCCAAAAATTCCTTAACATCCCCATGGAGGTATGAACTGTTAAGCTCCACCTAATCTACCTCCATCACAAAATCCTAATCCTTATAATTAGTAGTAAAAAATCCTCTTCTAGTGGTAAAACATAACTAATAACGCATGCATCAATACTAGCAAGTATTACCATTAATCCAACAACCACATGGATATGTCATCCCCAATCCATATCAAATGCCTTATTACCAACATATGACCTATGGTTACCCTCCTTAAAATCATTAGGTCCAAGCACCTCTAAACCCCAACAATAATTGCCTAAGTGGATGTATTAGGGACCTTTAAAATTGATGGTTTATTCCCTTATAGAATCATCCATCATGAAGGCATTGCCTACTTTTGATGGGAATGGGAACAAAATAGTCCTAGACCACCTAAACAAGTTATCTACTTTAAAACCAAGACACATGATTCAAGAGGAGGTTATTTATTGTTCGATTGTTAATCTAGTTATCCTAGACCACCTAAACAAGTTATCTACTTTAAAACCAATACACATGATTCAAGAGGAGGATATTATGGTTTTATTGTTAATCTATTCATTGAGAGATTTGGAAACTTCATGACCAATTGGGGTTCCATAGTTGAACCATTCATGAGGAGATTTGGAAACCCAAGGAATGGATATTTTATCATTTTTTAGTTGAATGCAATGCAAACACATCCTAAGAATAAAATTTATGGTTACAACACTAGAATTCTAAGGACCTTATATTTGATACCTTCCAACATTGGGCCTTCAGATTAACAAGCTTTACCCTATTACATTAAAAACCTATAGTTAGATTTAGTTGTAATGGGTAGTAATGCTAACCCCCATACCTTATTGAAAGCTTTCAAAGAGGTGCTTGAGTAGAATATTTATTGGTTTACATTACATATGTAAAACCTTCTCCTAATACATTAGTACCAGAGGCCCTGTCCAATATCAACCCTATTCCAAATGTTCAAGCTCAAATCACATCAATACAACTTAAAATCCCTACCTATCATTAGGTCAAATTTCCTCACATTGTCATACATCCAGGCTAAAATTTACCATCATTTATCATTTTTCAAACTCAATTTTCCTTCATAAACTAACAATGATGGTAAATCCATCATTCAATAATGGAACACTAGTTTAACATGAAAGAGATGTTGGACTTGATGAAGATAATGTTAAATTAGAATAACATAGAAAATAGGCAATGCTAGTATAATAGAAGATGGTAGCAATAACAAAAATACCTTACCTAATTGAGTACTAGGTACCACAAAAAAATATCAATCAGAATATAAATCAGATGCAAAGTAGCATGGTCAATGTCAATGCATATATGAATACACTATAATGCCTTGTGTGCAATATTGGACACAATCTATTAGACTTTGTTGTCATGATCACAAACACTCAAACTCTAATATATAATTAGCATTGTCAAGCCCAATAGGAAAAGATAAGAGGCTAGTCAATGATTCCTCTTCCATTAGTAAATGAATAGAAAGTGAGTCAGAATCTTAATGTGGTAGACCCATTGGTAATTACCCAATAGTGGAGTGCAAACTTGAACAACCTAAATAATGTAATTTTTTTCTAATTTTGGTGATTGTAACAATGAAAGTGAGGAAATCCTTAAAAATTGAGTTATCATGGTTAACCAACAAAAGAGTTATAAAAAGGACTATAAGGAAGTAGTGGAAGAACAACCTAAACTTGTAAATGATCAATCTGAGCCACCAAAACTACCCGATCCTAATAAAAAACTATCCATATATGAGGATGACCTCCTTTGTAGATCAAGGATGAGGGTCTAATAATAACTAATCAAGGGATAAGATCTGAGAGACTAATAGACAACCCTCCATAGGACCCAAGAAATGAAACACAAGAGGTAGATCCACCTAGAATTGATAAAAGAGATAATGACTATAGGATATAGAATGAGTAGGAAAGACTATGGAAGGAAGCTAGAGAAATTTAAAGTATCCTTCATGAACCAGTGAAGGGCGATTGGAAATCAAAAGGTAAAATAGGAAATTATACCGTGGAATGAAGGTAACTCAACAAGAACAATGTTCAATATTGTTGAGGACTTGAATAAGATGCCAACCAAAATGAGCATGCTCGAAGTAATGACGTTACCTAGTCAAAGAGCTATAATAAAAGGCACTAATAGAAACAAAACTATACCAAAAGTAAAACTTCTTCCTTTGATAGCCAACCAAATGCATCTATACAACAAAATTTAATAGCATAAGATTTATCAAATACATAAGTGAATGCTATAGATGTATTAAATTCTCCTATTCCAAAAAGAATGAAGTCTCCTTTTTATATTACTTTGAAGATTAAAAATTATATTTTGAGGTGTTATATTATCAATTTAGGAGCAATAGTAATAGTCATGGTAAAAGTTGTTTGCAAAGAGATGAAACCACTGTATACAAACATGTATAATAGGTTGATGCATATGGATGGAACATAGGTTTATGTTGGTGTGTTAAAATATTTGGTGATGACTATGGTTGGATACCCATAGGTGGTGGTAGACCAAAGGTGATTGTAGTGGATCTCCTTTCCTATTTTGGGATGTTGTTGTCTAGGGAGTGACCTAAAATGTTGTTAGATAATGGGTATATAGCAATGGACTACACCCATATAAATTTTCCTTGGGATGAAAAGGTGATTCGTATAGAAAATAACTCTCTCTAAAACTACCTCTTGCATCAATCAAGCGATAATGGAGTAGTTAATTGGAATGAACTTTTTGAATTTGTAAATGATGAATCAATTGAATGAGAAACAAATTTTGATATAGATAGGATTATTGGCATACTATAAGATGAATATTATCAAGAAATTAATGAGCTATCCAAAGAAACAGGGTTAGTAAACTATCTAGTATTGAAGGAGCTTACCAAGCCCCCAAAGTTAACAATTCAAAAGTTCTTAATGTTTGATCAAACATGGTCTGTGTACTTTGATGATGCTAGGACAAGAAATAAGTAAAGTACTAGGATTCAAATTACCAATCCTCAAGGTGAATTGGTGAATCGTGCTTATTGAATTTTATTTAATTGTACCAATAATGTAGTTGAATACAAATCCTTATGTATTAGATTGAGGAAAGTAGAAAAGTTGGGTGTTAAAAGGTTAAAGGTTTTTAGTGATTTAGAGCTTATTATAAATTAGGTAAATTTAGTAGGTGTCACCAAGAATCAACTACTAAAATCTTATCAATATCAAGTTTAAGATCTCTTGAAAAGTTTTGACATCCAAGAGATCATTCCAATAACAAGAGGAATGAACACCAAGGATGATGAGATAGCAACAATGACTGCAAAATTTGATCCTACTATAGATATGTGGGATAGACATGAGGATTTAGAGGTAGTGTGTAAAACCATAGTACCAAATAATATTAATCATTAGCAAGTGTTTAATAATGATGAACAAACCATCATTGTTTTGTCCAAGGAAGCATAACATGTTGAAGAGTAGAATGAATATGAAGATGATATTAAAGATGAGGTGATTTAGCTTAAAAGTAACCATTTGTTGAAGAGACTAATCATGTTGAAAAATATATTCAACCTAGATCATAGTGCCAAGAAATCCAACATGAATATGAAACCATCATCATACCATCCTATCTAAGTGATCAAAGGAATAAATATTTTAATAGGAAAGGAATGCACTAAAAAGAGATCCATGTATTCAAAGATTTGTGTGGTAGATATAATGATGTGATCACTTAGAGCTAGAAGGACCTAAAGGTGTATGATAGAAATATTTATGAACACACCATCCATTTGTATCTAGGGAAAAACCATTTTAGCAAACACAAATACAAGTAAATCCAAAAATAAAGGTCATCATGAAGAAAGAGCTACTCAAATTATTGTAACTCTAGATCAATTTTCCTATCAAGTATTCCACTTGGTTCACTAATCTAGTTCTTTTTAAGAATAATAATGAAGAAATTAGACTATGAATCAATTTTAGGAACTTGAACAAGGCTTATTTAAAGGATAATTATCCACTCTTGGCCATGGATTAGATTCTTTAGAAAGTAACAAGTTTAGAAAAGTTGTCATTGCTTTATGGTTTCTCAATGTACAATGAGATTTAGGTAAAATATGATGATCAACATAAAATCATTTTCACAACTAAGTGGGGGGCATTCACTTATCAAAGAATGCCATTTAGATTGGCAAACACAATATCAATATTCCAAAGAGCTATGGATATCGCTATTGTATGTTTGATGGACAAAATAATTTTGATATACATTAATGATCTATATTTTTGAAAGAGACATCCAAACATATTGAACATGTAAAGGTAATTTTCAAAATATATAGGGCAACTGGCATATCATTGAATCCTAAGAAATCCATATTTTCTTGTAGGAAGGGAATATTTTGGAACATGTGGTATCTAAACATGGGCTTGCTATTGATTCTAACCATATTAAGACTATATAGGAATTACCATTGCTATCATTATTCAAAGGCATTAGATCTTTCTTGGGCCAAGTTCAATTTGTATCTAAATTCATCACCAATTTTGCATAACTAGTAATGCCCATCACTAAGATGCTAAAGAAAGATACCATTTATTATGGACTAAGGAAGGAAAGGGCATTCCAAAAGATTAAAGAGGCCATCATATAAATGACAATCCTTATCAACACTTATTTCATAAAAGGCTTTAGGCTATACACATTTGGTATTGATGAGAGTGTATTTGTAGTATTGACCCAAAAGAATGAAAAATATGAAGAATATTTGACATCCTTTATGAGTCAGGTGCTTCATAATTATGAATAAATGTACACTTTCATAGAAAAGTTGCTTTTTGTATGAAAGCATTAAGGAAATTCAGGTACTATCTATGCTAGTGCAAAACTATTATCTTTGTCATAAATCTAGATGTTAGGTCTACAATTCTCCATAGTGAATTATGAGAAAAGTGAGCAAGGTGAATAAATAAAATACATGTATTTTACATCAAAATAAAACTAACTAAACTAGTGAGAGAAAGATCCCTTTGTGAAAGTATAGCAATGATAAGTTCAAGCAAATATATAGCATTGAAGAGGCTAGTCCAAAATAATTGAATGAATGGATGGAGGATATCAAATTATATATACTGATAGGAGAATTGCCTAGGAGTATAATAGTAAAGAAAAGGAATAGATTAAATATGAAGACTATGTATTACACTTGAATAGATAACACACTCTTTAGAAATGGTTATGATGAGGTGTTGCTAAGATGTATCGAGGAAGAGGGAGTTAAAGACATTACAATCAAGTATCATAATGGAGGTCATTATTCCACACAAATGATAGCTCACAATATTCTAAGAGTAAGATATTATTGTCCAACTATATCTACAAACTACTTTCAATGGGTAAATTTTTTTAAAGCATGCCATCTATACATGGATCAAAGGAAGAAGGCCCCAATGCCATTAAAGCTTATTGTAGTGATTAAACCTTTTCATCAATGGGGATAGAATTTATCAGGAAGATAAACCCACTATGTTGGTGTAGAACATGGTTGGGTTTCTATTAACAACTGATTATTTTACTAGATGGGTAGAAGTCATTCCAGTCAAAGTGTTGAATCGAGAGGTAGTCATCCAACTAATGGAGGACATAATAACTAGTATTGAGGCACGCTTAAATATCATTACTAACATTGTCATTCTATTTAGAGGGGTAAAGTTGCTTTAACTTACACTATATTGTGGGTTTAAAGTTGCTTTAGTTTATACTAGATTATGGGTTTAAAGTTTCTTTAATTTACACTATATTATGGGTTTAAAGTTGCTTTAATTTTTACTAGATTAGTGGTTTCTTTGATGAATAATAATATTATTAGGATACTAAAAATGGAAATCATTGAGTCAAAGAGACATTGGTACATCAAATTGAAGAATGTAGTATGGGATGATAGGGTTACCCCAAAGTTATGAATTGGGACCTCTCTTTATAAGTTGGTATTCAATAAAGAGGTAGTGTTATCCACTAATATAGATATCCCTTCACTCCAAGTATCCCAAAAACTAGATCTATATGATACTAACATTTCACCAATTCATTCCCATATAAATGCATTACTACAATTGGAAGAAGAGATAAGACATCCTAGTGGTGTATGCATCATTTGTTGATTGTCGAAAAATGGTTTGATAGAAAAACCATAGATTTTTAATTCAAAGGAGATTTGGTGATGAAATGGGATGAAGAAAGAATTAAGATAAGATATATTAGTAAGTTTGATTCTTTTTGGAGTGGGCCTTACTAAATAAACAAAGTTCACGCTTGTAATACCTACAAATTGGTCACAATAGAAGTAAGAATGCTTCTTATCTTAGTTAATGGGAAACACCTACATCCCATGTAGGTATAAAAGGAAGAAAACATTTGCAAATACATACATACCAATCTTCCTTTTCTATTTTTATATTTTTTTCTCCTTCCCTTATTACAAAACAAATACTCTCCTACTAACTAAAAATATCAAAAGAGACACTTAGTTCCCCTCTTCACGATTCCTCTTCTAGTAGGTATTAACTAGATTAGTTTATGGAAATTAGAAAGTTGATCAAAATGGTGTAAGTATGTTCTAATTAAAAGTCTACCAATTCTCAAAACATGTACAATTTTCGATGAATTCTAAGAGTGATGTCACCTAACATTAATAAAATTCTACCAAGTCTTTTGCCTAAAATCAACCTATCAATTCATCAAATTCCTATGATTTATTAGAGTTAAGCTAATACAACAAAGCACAATGTCCATCTCCATCCAAGGCATCAATCCAACAAAAAATAATGAGATTTGTTAGATTATATAATGTCATGATGATATAGGTCTAAAAAACCATCACCTAAGAGATAGTAGGGAAGAAAGTAAATAACATCACCTTGACAATGACATGATTCATCAATATAGCAAACTGTGGAATGACTTGATAACATCAACATGAGTAAGCACCAGTCCATAAAATTTATATGAGGAGTCAAGGATGGTGTTATGTACCTCTCTTCTCATTACCATAAATCATTCATCGATATGAAGAAACAATCAACATGCATCCATAAATAAATTGCATAATAAATTCCACATAATAAAATAGAGATTGATTATACCCTTGAGGTAGGGAAACATTGTACAATGCTCCTTATTGGAAGGAAGCCACTCCATAAGATCTCCAGCTCCACAAGCCAAGACTTCTACAAGAATACTTCATACATACCTTTTACAATGGGGATACATCTCTCTTTATACAAGAGTGTGATGGTTCACCTTCCATGAGTTACAAAGTGCATAATAATATGATAATATTCCTTGTGGTTACATATGACAATATTCCCCATTGGTTACATATATGATTCTATGGCATACCTATTTTTGACATTTGGCCTTCCTTACTCAATAATTAATTTATGGATCATACCATTATACAATACAATATTAAATTATTAAGTACCTATCTTGGGTACCTAACATTCCATCCCCCTTACAAAATGTTTCATCCTTGAAACATTAGAAGACTCTAAATAATATGATCTTTTGAGCCATGTTGAATACTGGTACCAATCTCGATCATCCATCCATCCTAGTGGTGGTCTTCATTGATGCCAATGCCATGTGTTGAAAGCATAAATTTCACTTTTTTTCATCCATACCAACTTGTATTAATTACCAAAGTGTGGGCTCCTCTGGTTTCTTGTATGTTTTTCATAGTTCATTTGTTTCTCAATGTATTGTCTCCATGATTGTTGCCTTTCGTGGTGGTGTGGATGACGATATACTCCAACCTTAACATGTTTTTGCTCTTCTCTCTTGCTCCCTTTGCTTGGTTTATCTTTTGCCTTTGTGTCTTCTTTGATTTATATTATTGCCTCCTCCTTAGGTTTTATTTCAGGTTCTTTTGTTTGTTCTTCACTTTGTTCCCCTACAATAGCTACTTATTTTACCTTACATTAAGAAATGTTCTGTAATGTTATCTTCTTTTTCTAGTACCATAACTTCATGAACTTCTTTTGCACATTAATATTAACAATACCCAAAGAATGCAACCAAGGATAACCAAGAACAATATCTATATCACCCATCTCAATAGCATAAAAATTTGAATGTAAAACATATTTATCCATGGTGATCTTAAAATATTCAAAAATCTAAACATCCTCACCCTTAAGTTGTATGTTTTTAATATTTTTTGTTGGAACTTGCAATTTTTTAACCAATTTCCTACTAATAAAGTTATTTTTCTTGCTAGGGTTTATGGAGATAATAACATATTTCTTTTGAATACAACCATGAACTTGCAAAATAGAATTTTTACATTCAAATAAGTTTTTTTTGCCTTTGGTTGAACCTGACACACAAGGTGTAGTTTCCTTAGCTTACACATTATCATCATTTTATTTTAATCCCTATTTAAAAAAAAAAACAACTTCAAATTCTTCCCATGTATGTGTAGGTTCATTTGTTAGTCTGTCAATGGCACTGAGAGGGGGGGAGGGTGAATCAGTGCAGCTAATTAAAAACTTAAATCTTCATCTTTTAATTCAGAACTAATGAATGCTTAAAACCAGATGCAGCAAGTGTAACAAGATAGCAACACATAACACAAGATTTAACGAGGTTCACCAGTTTTGGCTACTCCTCAAAAATAGACTACTTGGACTCCCATCCAAATCCAGTCTTTACAAAGCACCAACTTTACAAACAGTTTACCAAAGACCAACCGGAAGGAGCACCAACCCCTAATTTATCTGCACCAATAGAAAGGAGCACCAACCCCTGATTCCAAGCACCAACTTGGACTTCTATTTTAAATCTTGATTGACATAAAAATGCCTTCTATGTTACAAGACCCTCACTGGTCTATCTTTACTCAAATCAATCTCATGGAAGCATACACTCTTTTACAACTCTTCTTACTGCACACTTACAACCCTTTATTATAGCTTACTCTTGCAGCTCTCACAGCTCTGTTGCATTGTTTATGCTACACTCTCTATACTGCACTCTCTATGCTGCATTCTCTCTGCTGCACTCTCTATTGTGCACTCTCTATGCTGCATTCTTTATGCTGCACTCTCTTTTTTGCACTCTCTATGTTGTGCTCTCTATATTTTACTCTATCTCAACCGTGCCTTTTTATACATCCTTTTCCACAACACTTTTCCTCTATTCTGCAACACGCTGCTCTCTCTTCTCGCACGGAGCTCAACACTCTCTTATTTCCCGCAGCACTATCTCACTATCCTGCGACTCTTTTCCCTTCACAGCAACGCTCTCTCTACCCGCATAGAGCTTAACACTCTCTTACCGCCCGCAACACTATCTCACTATCCTGTGACTCTTTTCCCTTCACAACAACGCTCTCTCTACCCGCATAGAGCTTAACACTCTCTTACCACCCACAGCACTATCTCACTATCTTGCGACTCTTTTCCCTTCACAGCAACGCTCTCTCTACCCGCATAGATCTTAACACTCTCTTACCGCCCTCAACACTATCTCACTATCCTGTGACTCTTTTCCCTTCACAACAATGCTCTCTCTACCTGCATAGAGCTTAACCTCACTACTTCACGCAAATCTGCTTTTATAACGGTGTTCTATTTCTATTTTTTTCTTATATATTTTTGCATGCAGCTTATTAATAGAAACGACTTCATGGAGCGGTTCTTTGAAACGTTTCTCTATCCAACTCTTGGTCTTCTTCTGACGACTTTCAGTAACCACCGCTGCATGAAATTTATTTATAACGGCCCCTGTCACTATAGTAACGACTTCTATTTACGATCACTATAACTGCCCCTGTAACTGTCGTAATTACTTCAGTTTACTTATTCTTATTTAACTGCATGATTTCTATCCTGTAACTGCACCTGTAACTGTTGTACTTACTTCAGTTAACTCTTCTTAACTTAGCTGCATGATTTTCTTTGCAACACCCCCTGCAACTGCAGTTCTGACTCCAGTTAACTTCACTTCGGCTGGGTTCTTCTTCTTCCATCACGCTAATGCGACCTATCACGAAATCACGACATTTTTTGCCCCTTTGACTTTTCTTGGCGTTTGACCGTGAAAACAAGACATGTCACGAAATCACGATAGTTTTCGCCTCCTTGTCCACTTCTTCGCTTGCACCCGTGAAAACCAGACATGTCACGAAATCGTGACACTTTTTGCTTCTGTACACTCTACTTGGCTTGCTCTAGCGAAAACCAGACATGTCATGAAATCGTGACACTTTTGCCTTCTCACTACTCTTCTTGGATTCAACCAGCGAAAACGAAACATGTTGTGAAATCATGACATCTTTCTCTTTCGTAAACTATTCTCTGCAAACCCCAGTGAAAACCTGACATGTCGCAAAATTGTGACACATTCGCTGCCTTGTGCATTCTTCTACCTTTTGCCCGTGAAAATGGAACATGTCACAAAATCGTGACATCTTTCTCTGCCTTGTGCCTTTTCTATCTTTGGCACGTGAAAACGGAACATGTCACGAAATCACGACATATTTCTCTGCCTTGTGCCTTTTTTGCCTTCTGCCTGCGAAAACAGAACATGTCACGAAATCGTGACACTTTTGCCTCCGTACACTCTCTCTCCTCTTCGGGTCGCGAAAACCCGACATGTCGCGAAATCGTGACACTTTTTCTCCTTGGCGCATTCTCTTCGAACCTATCACGAAATCGTGACACTTTTTCTTGCTAGCTCTTTCTCTTCGAACATGTCACGAAATCACGACAATTTTCTTTGCCTATGCTTCTTCTTCAAACATGTCGCGAAATCGTGACAGTTTTCTTACTTGCCTTCTTTGCTTCCAACATGTCGTGAAATCGTGACAGTTTTCTTTTTGCTTTCTCTCTCTTCCAACATGTCGCAAAATCATGACAGCTTGCCTTGTGCTTTCTAAACATGTCATGAAATCGTGACAGCTTGCCTTGCGCTTTCTAAACATGTCGCAAAATTGCGACATCTTTTTCTCTCTCCTCTTTCTCTTCGCTTTGAACTGCAAAAATGAAACATGTTGCGAAATCACGACAATTTTGCCAACATTTTCTCTCTCCTTCGATATGTCACAAAATCGCGACAGTTTTACCAACATTTTCTCTTTCCTCCTTTATGTCGCGAAATCGTGATAGCTTTTTCAACATTTTCTCTCTCCTCCATTATGTTGCGAAATCACGACAGAAAACATTTCGTGATATCGCGACAGTTTTCTTACTTGTCTTTTTCTTTGAGCTTTTGCATATGGGCCACTTCTGTCTCCTTGGAGATTCACTGTACATGCTCTGACTACTCTGAACTCTTGTTCACTTCATCAACCGATCTATCTAATGACCTCTGCACACCTGTCCATTGCATCAACCTATCTTCTGTCTGTGTTGATAATAATGACAATACTTTGGCTGTACCTTGCTCATCAATGAACTCCTATCCATTGCACTTTGGCTACACCTTGCTCATCAATGAACTCCTGTCCATTGCATCAACTGATCAACCTGACTGTGTTGACAACAATGACAATACTTTGGTTGCACCTTGCTCATCATCATTAGCAAACTCCTTAAACTAAGATAAAGTTGACACTTCTAAACAAAGTAAAAAATCACATCTCCAAAACAGATAAGAAGATCTTGAAGACTTATAAAGTTTTCACCATTCCCAAGCATCACTATCATCCTCTCCATTGAATATTGGCAACCCCATGATTTTGTTTTTTCAAAGTAGCTAGGGTTTGAAATAATCGGAATTTCTCAAAAATTAAAATTTTGAGATCTCATCTATTTCTTTCTTCAAACAATTAAATTTGTAGATTTTATTCAAAAAAAAAATTGATTTGCTTACCTGGATTGAGAGTTATGATTTTTTTCTTTTTCGTGCAGCCCAAAAATAGCACCAAAAGCCTCACTTGCAACAAATGTAACTCCCTTAATACTTAAAAAAAATTACCAAGTGAACAATTGATTTTGGAGTACTCAAAATAACCTACATGCTGGTGGTGCAAAAGGATTCTGAAAAAGATAGCTAAAAAATTTAATACAATTTTTTTCTTTTTGAAAAAAAAATCCCACAACCCAAAAACAACCTCAATAGCCCAACTTCAAATAGTTGTAACTCTCTCAATACTTATCAAAATTTCACAAATGAAAAGTCATTTTTATAGTACTCAAAATAGTTTGCATGTTGGTGCAAAACGATTCTAAAAATGATTGCTAAAATCTTTAATACAATGTTTTTTTTGAAAAAAAAATCACGCAACCAAAAATAGCTCAACTTAAAACGGTTGTAACTCTCTCAATATGCATCAGAATTTCACAAGTGAGTAGTAGTTTTTATAGTACTCATGATAATATACATGTTGGTGGCAAAATTGTTTGAAAATAACTGCTAAAATTTAATACGATTTTTTTTAAAAAAAAAATTCACACGGTCAAAAAACAACATAAATAGCCCAACTTCAAACAACCATAACTTTCTCAATACTTATCAGAATTTAACAAATGAGTAGTCATTTTTTGTAGTACTCATAAAGATATTGACAATGGCATAAACACCTTCTGAAAATGACTGCTGAAATAAAAAAATTGTTGGAATATATAGTACATCATTTAGTTCTTTACTAATGTACCTTCATGGGTAAATATTTAGATTAGGATTATATTAGGAAATAAATAGTTTATTAGAATAATTTAATAAATGCACAAGTGTTAGAATGTGCAATGATGTAAATGTGCATGTAGTCCACATGTACATGAGTCTTAGGGTTGAGTGAGAGGTAAGGAATCTATCTTTCTATATAAAGGTCTCATTGTGAGTGTTTGTGAGAGGATATTGGAGTGCATAGGTTAGAGTAGTAGTAGTCACAATGTAGCTCCATTTTGTTATCATGGAGGAGTTGTAAACTCCATGAGAGGAGCATTGTAATTTTTGTGAGCTTTCTTATGTGAGCATTTCTAGAGTGTTATATGAAGTTTTCTATCATATTTTCATGCATGTTAAGTTTCCTTTATCATAGTTATAATATTGCATGGTTATTTCAATACTTGTGATTGCATTTCCTTTAATTTTAAGGCTCCAAAATCTAATAGTGGTATAAGAGCCATAGTGGATCAAAGTAAAGCCACAAGTGATCACCATTTCTTTTGTTGAGTATTTGCAAACTGAACCAGCCATAGTGCGCCACTACATGCAAATACCATCATAATAGATTTTTGATAAAAGTAGTTCTAGATAGAATAATAGAAAATAGAGAAAGCCACATGATAGATTTGACTAGATTTTTCCACAGAGTTGCAAAAACTTGTGAAGACTAGAAATCAACATTTCATCCACTAGATTGGCAATCCAACTAGTGAAGATTATTTTCTATAGAGTCAAAAAAAATTATTATCATTTCTAATATTTTATTGAAGAAGAAAATATTTTTTTAGGAAATCCATTGAGTTACTATCATCTAATTTTTTCTTGTTGCAGAAAATTAACACTCAAAATTTGGGAATCTTCCTACAAAAAATAGAGAAGAACTCCATATTCATTGTCTGAAGGTCGATGTTACTTTCTTCATGTAGGGATTAATTATTTGTTGTAGAAAAATAAGGATTGAATATTTGTAGGCCTAAGGAGAAAGCTCTCATTAAGAGATTTGCATATTGAATACTCCTAGTTAAAATATTGAGGAGAGATCTAGTGGCCAAGGAAGCCACATTGAAGATTACAAATCTAGGAAGGAGGTCCTAGAAAGAAGATCCCATTGAAGATTGAAGAGAATCGTAGAAGATTCCTAGCAAATATTGGAGATTGGTGATCTCCATTGAATACTAAAAACTTCACATTGAATAAGAGGTCCATTGAAGGCCCTATTGAAGAAATTCCATATTGGAAGATTGAACATGGAGAAGAACTAACAAAAGTTCTATTGCAAATTTCGGTAGCAATAGATTCAGGAGATCGTAGAATAATATCTCACTATAAAACTTTCATAGTTGAAGATTGAAGAGGCTAAGGAAGGTCTCATTGAAATTTTTAAATTGCAAGTTTGAGGACCTTGGAGAGGTCTCAAGGAGAAACAAGAAGATGGGTTGGTGAGCCTCATTGAAGGAGTTCCTAGAAGAACTCTTTGGATAAAACCATCAAGAGAGAATATCGAGATAGCTAATGAATTAGATAATTATCACCATCTGACAACAAGCCCAAAGGATAAGGTTTGGCAAGAAGATTGTCAAATCACAAGGTAGTTTGGAATAGATCTCAAGATTAATAGATTGTTTGAGGAAGAGATCTAGTTTGAAGTCAAAATTTGGCAATAGAAAGGAGATAGAAAAACCACCAAATCTAAGAGATTCGGGGGCCATCATTGAAGGGTTCTTGAAAGAACATATCAGTTGTAATTTAGGGGAGGATCCTACCAAATTTTGGGGATTCAAGGATACTTTTTCAGTGAAGGTATTGACTGCTTTAAAATTTAAAATTTTTTAGATTTGAGGATAGAAAAAGGCAATGATTTGGATAGTGTTAGTGACTATTAAAGGCCAGATTCTAGAGGTATATTATGAAAGAGCATTTAAGCCACCAAGTTATAGTATTGGGTAGCATATTAGTCAAGTATTGAAGTTGTGAAAAGGTGAGCAAGTGAGCTATTTTGGACAACCTAGAAGAGCTGCAATAACATCTAAAAAATATAGCAAATTTAAGTGACCAAAGTCACTATGATCATCATCTACAAGGAAAAAGGCATGCAACAAAAAGGTGAAAAATTTTATTAGTTAAGCCTTTATATCTGGATTCTCATTAAGGTTAAAAAGCATCAGTTTCAAGTTTAAAGGTTATATAAATGGGATTTGTCTCAAGTCTTAAAAATTAGTCCAGAAGGTATCATCTACAAGGTATAAACCTACACATAAGAGAAAAATAGAAGTTAGATACATTTCAAGAGAAAAAAATTGATCAAAATCCTATTGCTTACTCTAAACAAAAGAAGACTATAGATTGCATAAATTTAATAAGCTTGGATAGTGAGTATTTAAGTAACCAAGCAAGGAAGGATTTGCCAAACGTTGAAACAAACACTCAGTTTCACCCAGCCAACATTACAAAAAGATAAGGAGAATTGGTTCAATATCATAGGGGGCAAAAGTACATAGCTTACGTTTTGCATAACAGGTTTTTGGAGCAAATAAAAAAGTCTCCAAACGTAGGGAAGAGAGATAAGGTTTTTAAAGGAGCAAGAAAACATTAAAATAGTGGTAAAAAACTAGATTGCTACAAGCACCATTGTCTTGCTAAAGTTGCCATTAGAAAAAAGGAAAAACACATTCAGAGTGTTGGAGAAGAATCTCAACGTTCACCATTTTGGATAACACCATAGCCAAACGAGCATAGCAACATCAAATCTAAACAAATATTATGGTGAACATAGTATATCGACATTAGAGCAAAGTATAAATGAAAGTAGAGGAATCCATTGCATCCACATTGAAGAAACCATCTCAAAATTTGCACAGGGCCATCATTGAAGAGTCTAAATTGAAAGAACATCTCAAAAGTATACTGGAATAGTTGAGCAAAGTCAAGGATGAATTCCTCAAGCCATATTTGGAGGTAAAGGTCATGCAAAAGTTAAATAAGATACTTGAAAATCTCTGCAAGAAATAAAGTGCCACTTGGCACAAGGTGGAATCATTTCATAACATTTACCACCAAAATAAGCGCTCATACAAAGTGTAACTCCCAAAAGGAAGTGTTGTATACAAAGTGTAACATCTAGAAGAAGATTGCTGCCAATTATCATAACCTGCCAGAAGGTGTAGCACTCAAGAGGGCATCATTTGTACTAAGTCTGATCCATCTTGGGTGAACAATAAAAATTAAGTGAGGCATCATACTATAATGCTTCATATATTAGCACCCAACATGGAGAAAGAAGGTAGAAGCATTGATAATAGGAATCAACCACCAAAATATAAGGAATAAAGCACCACTTGTTGCATTGGGAGGAGGTGAAATAAGAATAGTTCTCAAGAAGATAGGAATATACAAGCACCACTTGGCACTTCCATCCATAATACATCAATGTTAAGAAGGCATCCACGTACATAGCCATTTAAAGAGCAAAAGAGCATTGAATGCAAGTAGAAATTTGTTGTGATAAGTGATGGGGAGCCAAAATCGCTCACGCCAAATTCTCAATTCTCATTCAACAATTTGGAAAAAGATTACAATAATGGCAGCAGTCTGCCAAATAAACTCCTTTATCCCGAAAGATAGTTTATATTACAACATCTTCCGCCCTGGAAGAAAAATAGCCTAAACAGGTCCAGAATGGCCCTCTTGCCTTCACGTCTGCAACTCTGTCTCCATAGTTTTTCGACCCCTTGTGCATGCCTTCGCTTCCCCTTTTAAAATCTCTGGCGTGACTCTCCGTTTCCCTTTTCTGACCCTTCATTTCATTTCCCGTGCCTCTTCGTTGTCTTGGCTTTCGAAACGTCTTTCTTTCCGACTCTTGATCTTCGTCTGCTTTCATTGCACCTTGGTGCCACGTGCTTGTCCAGTGCTGCCACTGTAGACTCTGTCCGCCTGTCAACCAATGATGACGTTCGGTATACCCATCGCTCGATAATTTCCTCTGTAACGGCCCTCGTAACCGCCTACCTTTTCTTTCCTTTTGTTTGGTCGCGAAAATGCGACATGTCGCGATATCGCGACACTTTTTGCTTCATCGCCTTCCCTCCCCTTTTCGAGTCACGAAAATGCGACATGTCGCGATATCGCGACACTTTTGCTTTTCAGCCTTCCTCGCCTTTGCGAGTCAGAAAATGCGACATGTCGCGATATCGCGACACTTTTTCTCTCCTGCGCCTCCTCTCTTTTGGTCACGATAATGCGACATGTCACGATATCACGACACTTTTCTCTCCTGCCTTCCTCTCTTTTGGTCATGAAAATGCGACATGTCACGATATCGTGACACTTTTTCTCCTTTACGCTTTCTCTCATCCTTTGGTCATGAAAATGTGACATGTCGCGATATCGTGACACTTTTTCTCCTTTGCGCTTTCTCTCGTCCTTTGGTCACGATAATGCGACATGTCACGATATCGTGACATCTTTCCTTTCTGGCTCCTCTTTCTCCTTTTCGGTCATGAAATCGTGACATGTCGCGATATCGTGACATCTTTCCTTTCTGCCTCCTCCTCGCCTCTTGGGTCACGAAATCGTGACATGTCACGATATCGCGACAGCTTTGCTCTCTGCTTTCTCTCTCTATTTTGGGTCATGAAATCATGACATGTCACGATATCATGACAGTTTCCTTCCTTGCTTTCTTTCTGCTCCTTCGATCACGATTTCGTGACATGTCACGAAATCGTGACATTTTCTTCTCTGCCTTTCCTGTCTTCTTTCGGTCACGATTTCATGACATGTCACGAAATCATGACATTTTTGCTCCGTGCCTTCTCTCTCCTTCCTGAGTCACGAAAATGTGACATGTCACGATATCATGACACTTTTCTCTGTCGTGATATCGTGACATCAAGGCAAACACTTAGAAATTTTTTTGTTGATGCAAGATTGCTCTATGCCACCGGATGCTCCTGCATCAGACACCCGGGTGGATTGAGAAGTGTCCTTCACTTCTGTACTATTGGAGGAAGACCCAGGTGGTCGACCTCTATTTTTGACAACCAAGTTGCATCTTCGATAGGCCTGCCCTTCCACTTGACCAGATATTCGAATACCGCCTGTTCTCGGTACTTCTTCCGCTCGAGTGTCTAGTATTTCCTCGATCTCGCCTGTTGCTGGAGTAGATGTTGGAATACTCCACAATTCTGCACTTGGTGTCTCGCTACTGCCTCCTTCATGATATTCTACCAAATCTGCAATGTTAAAAATAGGTGATATGTTAAGGCCACTTGGCAATTCCACTTCATACGCATTGCTTGAATCCCATTTTCCTATAATTCGGCATGGTCCAAACTTCTTCATCTTCAGCTTGTTATAGGTTTTAGCAAGAAATCTTTCTTTTCTCAGATGGACCATGACTTCATCTCCCACTATGAATTCCTTGAACCGTCGCTTCTGGTCTGCCCTTGTCTTATATTGGTTATTCATGTTAGTAATGTGCTTCTTCACTTCTTCATGCACGCTCTTCAGATGCTCTGCAAAGTCCTCAGCCTCGGCACTACACTTTTCCCTTGTATCCATCTTCCTCAACTCAGAAGCATTCCTTGGACTGCTCCCATATACTATCTGGAATGGAGATTTGTTAGTACTCCTATTGACAGAATTGTTGTATGCAAATTCTGCCTATGGCAAAACCAAATCCCATCCCGTGGGCTTATCTCCTATCAAGCATCTCAATAGATTTCCCAGACTTCTATTCACCACCTCCGTTTGGCCATCAGTCTATGGGTGGTATGCAGAACTGAATTTCAAATCTATCTTCAATTTCTTCCACAAGGTCCTCCAGAAATACCCCACAAACTTGGTATCTCTGTCAGAAATGATACTCTTTGGTAGACCATGAAGTCGTACCACCTCTTTGAAAAATAAACCTGCAATGTGAACTGCGTCACTAGTTTTCTGGTAGGGGATAAAATGTGCCATCTTTGAAAACCTGTCAACCACCACAAATATGGAGTCATTTCCCCGTTGTGTCCTTGGTAGACCAAGAACGAAATCCATGCTGACGTCCTCCCATGGTCTCTCTGGTACAGGTAATGGCTGATATAATCCAGTGTTCTGGTTCACACCTTTCGCCATCTGGCATACTCTACAGCTTTGCACAAACCTCTTCACATCTTGCTGTAGTTGCGGCCAATAGTAGTTCTCACTAACCAGGGCAATGGTCTTATCCCGACCAAAATGTCCAGCCAACCCTCCACTGTGTTTCTCCTTGACCATATTTTCCCTCATTGAACTCCTTGGAATGCATAATTGACTTCCTCTAAACAACATTCCATCTTGGATCAGAAAATCCAACCACTTGGTCCTGTCCAAAGTGACAGGTGCCAAGCAAGCCTTCCAGGCTTCTGCAAAATCAGGATCTTCAAGGTACAAACCCTTCGATTCATCAAATCCTACCACTTCCACCTTCATTTCTGTCAACAAACACTGCCTTCTACTTAAGGCATCTGCAACTCTGTTTGACCTTCCGCTCCTGTGCTTCAACACAAAGGTATAACTCTGTAGAAACTCAACCCACTTCAGGTGCCTCTGATTTAGCTTCCCTTGGCTATTAATATACTGTAAGGCCTGATGATCAATATATAGAACAAACTCTTTTGGCAACAAGTAATGTCGCCACTTCTTTAGAGCCTGAACTATAGCATAAAACTCTTGATCATAAACTGAATACTTCTTCCTAGCATCATTGAGTTTCTCACTAAAGTAAGCAACAGGTTTACCTTCTTGACTCAAAACAGCTCCTATGGCACTACCACTAGCATCACAATCTACCTGAAATACCTTATTAAAATCTGGAAGTGCCAAAATAGGTTGCTCTATAACCTTCTTCTTCAACATATCAAAGCTCTTATCTGCTCCTAAGGTCCACTTAAATTCTTTCTTATCCCCTCTCATTGTTTCTGTAAGGGGTGCACAAATACTGCTGAAATTCCTAATGAATTTCCTGTAAAAACTTGCTAGACCATGAAATGATCTTACCTCGGTCGTGCTTCTCGGAGTAGGCCATTCAATGATAGCTCTCACTTTTTTTGGGTCCATTTTTAGACCTTCGGCTGAGATGACAAATCCTAGGTACACTAACTCCTTCTTCACGAAATTACACTTCTTCAGATTAATTAACAACTGCTCCTCCCGCAGCTTCTCAAAAACCCTTCTGATATGCATCAGATGCTCTTCCAGGGTTCTCGCTAAATATTAAAATATCATCCAAATAGACAATGATGAATTTGCCTAAAAATTCTTTCAATACCTCATTCATCGCTCGCATGAATGTGCTTGGTGCATTGGTTAGCCCAAATGGCATGACCAACCATTCATACAAACCCTCTCTCGGTCTTGAAGGTTGTCTTCCACTCATCTCCTTCTCTGACATGAATCTGATGATAACCACTCTTCAGATCAATCTTTGTGAAGTACTTGGCTCCACTCAAACTAGTCCATAATGTCATCCATCCTTGGCAATGGAAATCTGTACTTTATGGTGATCTTGTTAATGGCTCGAGAGTCCGTACACATTCTCCACTCTCCATATTTCTTTGGTGCTAGTACTGTAGGTACTGCACATGGACTCAAGCTCTCCCGAATCAGTCCCTTCTCCAACAACTCTTGGACTTGCCTGTTCAGCTCTTCAGTTTCTGTAGGAGTCATTCTATGTGCTGCCTTATTGGGTAAACTAGATCCTGGTACCAAATCTATATGGTGACTGATCTTCCTCACTGGTGGTAAACCCTCAGGCACATTATCAGATATAATGTCTAGAAATTCTTCTAATAGTCCTAAGACTTCTACAGGGGTATCCTTGCATTCTTCCTTCCTAACTCTAGGAATTAATGCATAGCACATATGCTCATGCTTTAAACTATCCAAAAATCTTCCCCCTTCAACTAAACAGATTCTAGCGCTGCTACATACCTTTTCGCCCGCCTCCTTCAAGGGCTTCAGCTTATGGCGCACTCCATTCTTCGTCACTGAGTAAGTGTTGGCGCGACCATCATGCACTGCACACCGATCAAACTGCCATGGCCTTCCCAACAACAAATGGCAAGCATCCATAGGCAGGATGTCACACAGGACCTCATCACAGTAATTCCCAATATTAAATTTCATCGAGCATTGCTCACTGACCAAAGCCCTATGGTCCTTCTGTAACCACGCAATCCGATATGGATGCGGGTGTCTCCTCCTCTTTAACTGTAACTTAGTAACCATTTCTTCTGAGACCAAGTTATCAGTACTACCATTATCTATAATAATATTACAGACCTTACCCGAACTTCTGCACCTTGTGCGAAATAGGCTCCTCCTCTGGTCTGATCCTTTCTCCTCATTCAACAGGGTCCTCCTTGTGACCATAACTTCTCCTCCCTCTACCTCCTTAGAATGTTCTGATTCAGCACCTTCATCTACTACAACAGCTCTGGCAGGACCCTCAGGTCTCTTATTCATCCTTTCTCGATGTTGTGGACACTCGTATGCTCGATGTCCTTCTTTGCCACAGTGGAAACAGGTTCCACGAAATCCTCCCCTTCCAAATCCACGTCCAGATCTACCTCTCCCTCTTGGGTAACCATTGTTCTGATTACGGGGTTGGTAGGTGTTCCCCTCTTTTTGATCCTGGGTATTACTGGTTTCACCAGCCTTCTTCTGATCCTTATATTTTTCTCCACTGGTCCTTCCACCAATTCTTCCACCATGACCTCTTCCTCTTTGCTTACCCTCAAACCGTCTGTTCAGCTTCTCTTCGACTTTGAGGGCAAACTGGTAAGCATCCTCAATGGTGCTCATCCTAACCAGACTCAACTCTTCTTGAATACTGGTTCTCAACCCATTGATGTAACGGGCCACCTTCTCCTTGTTAGCCTCTGAATGGCCAGTTTTGATTGAGATCTGGTAAAACTCCTCTGTATATTCTTTGATAGATTTGTTTGACTGTCTCAAACTCTGCATTTTTCTCAATAGGTCCAATTCATAATCTATAGGAATAAACTGTCTCTTCAACTTCTCTACCATTCGATCCCATCTGGTTATCTTTTCCTTTTCGCTTCTATTTCTTTCTAGCTGCACTTCTTTCCACCATATGCAAGCATGGCCTTTCAACTTCATTTTTGCAAACTTGATCCGATCTGGATCTACAACCTCCTCATACTCAAAATACTCCTCCATATCATTGATCCAATCAATCAACTCCTCTGGATTGAGATTCCTAGAATACGTGGAGACATCAAACTTTGTCTTCTTCCCGATCCGAGATATGGCCTTAACTAATCTAGCTTCTATAGGATCCATTGCTTCTTCTTCATCCGATGGATTATCAACCTCCCAAGCTTCATCTTCACTATGATCTTCTCTCCTTGGCTCAACCCCTCTTCGCAACTCCTCTTGCAGGGCTTGCACTTGCCTCTGCAAAGCTCTGAAATCTTCTTTAGGTACCACATTTCTCCCACCACCATGGTTTCTTCATGGAGGCATTCTTCCTCACTCTCTTCTCACAACCCTTCCACAGATCCTAGTGCAAACTGCCTCACTTTCGATGATCTGCTCACACACTCAGGAACTCCCGCTCTGATACCACTTGATGGGGAGCCAAAATCGCTCACGCCAAATTCTCAATTCTCATTCAATAATTTGGAAAAATATTACAATAATGGCAGCAGTCTGCCAAATAAACTCCTTTATCCCGAAAGATAGTTTATATTACAACATCTTCCGCCCTAGAAGAAAAATAGCCTAAACAGGTCCAGAATGGCCCTCTTGCCTTCACGTCTGCAACTCTGTCTCCATAGTTTTTCGACCCTTGTGCATGCCTTCGCTTCCCCTTTTAAAATCTCTAGCGTGACTCTCCGTTTCCCTTTTCTGACCCTTCATTTCATTTCCCATGCCTCTTCGTTGTCTTGGCTTTCGAAACGTCTTTCTTTTCGACTCTTGATCTTCGTCTGCTTTCATTGCACCTTGGTGCCACGTGCTTGTCCAATGCTGCCACTGTAGACTCTGTCCGCCTGTCAACCAATGATGACGTTCGGTATACCCATCGCTCGATAATTTCCTCTATAACGGCCCCTATAACCGCCTGCCTTTTCTTTCCTTTTGTTTGGTCACAAAAATGTGACATGTCGCGATATCGCGACATTTTTCTTCACTGCCTTCCTCCCTTTTAGTCGCAAATGACATGTCGCGATATCGTGACACTTTTGCTTTTTCTCTTCCTCTCTTTAGTCATGAAAATGCGACATGTCGCGATATCGCGACACTTTTTCTCTCCTACGCCTCCTCTCTCTTTTGGTCACGATAATGCGACATGTCGCGATATCGTGACACTTTTTCTCTCCTATGCCTTCTCTCGCCTTTGGTCACAAAAATGCGACATGTCGCGATATCGCGACACTTTTTCTCCCTTGCGCTTTCTCTCGTCCTTTGGTCATGAAAATGCGACATGTCACGATATCGCGACACTTTTTCTCCTTTGCGCTTTCTCTCGTCCTTTGGTCGCGATAATGCGACATGTCGCGATATCGCGACATCTTTCCTTTCTGGCTCTTCTTTCTCCTTTTCGGTCATGAAATCGTGACATGTCGCGATATCGCGACATCTTTCCTTTCTGCCTCCTCCTCGCCTCTCGGGTCACGAAAGTGACATGTCGCGATATCGCGACAACTTTGCTCTCTGCTTTCTCTCTCGTTTGGGTCGCGAAATCGTGACATGTCGCGATATCGCGACAGTTTCCTTCCTTGCTTTCTTTCTGCTCCTTCGGTCGCGATTTCGCGACATGTCACGAAATCGTGACATTTTCTTCTCTGGCCTTTCCTGTCTTCTTTCGGTCGTGATTTCGTGACATGTCGTGAAATCGTGACATTTTTGCTCCGTGCCTTCTCTCTCCTTCCTGAGTCGCGAAAACGTGACATGTCGCGATATCGCGACACTTTTCTCTGTCGCGATATCGCGACATCAAGGCAAACACTTAGAATTTTTTTTGTTGATGCAAGATTGCTCTGCTGCCACCGGATGCTCCTGCATCAATAAGAAAACTAGCAAAAGAGACACCACTAACCATCGAAGGAAGATCATATTTGAAGTGAATTCAAGGCACATATAGCGCATGTAACAGTCAAGGATAAATATTGAAGTTAAAAAATATATTAAACAAGCATTCGATTGGAGAAAGGAAGACAAACCAACTTATATACAAGGAGGAGAAATTGCACAAGAAAGGTGAAGAGTAATAAGAGTAACCAACCTTTGCAAACAACATACATTCCAAGCAACTTGCAAACTAGAATCAGGTATCAAGAAGGTGAGAAATATTCATAGTCATATTGCAAGTTTGATATCAAGTACATTATATACTCTAGATATATTAGCATTAGGAGTAATAAGGTGTTGAAAGAATCTCTATAATTCTTATTGGCTACATGAAGAAAGAAGATAAAAGTTGAAGCATCTAAACTATTTCTATGGCTTCAAAATATTTGTAAATTTTAAAGTCAAGGAGATAAAAGGATTAGTAAAACTTAATTTGCAAATACTTAGTATTTCTAAAACTTCTTATTAGGGAGAAATAAGTAATCCTACTTCAATTGAATCTCTAGAAGTTTAGAAACCTATCATTGCATTGATTCTTAGTTGAAGATATTACTTGCATCTATACTAGTTGGACGATTAATCTCATGCTTAAAGGAAGGAGACATAGAAAATCCAACTACATACTTAATTGGTAGAGAAGAGTTATTCAACTTTTGAAATTGTATTTTTAAGGGTTTTCTACAAATAATTGATCGCAAGAGATAGAGGTGAATCATATTTATAGCATATATCATTACTAGGGAGATATAAGGTAGTCTACTACAAAGGATTCATAAAAATATTTCTAAAATAGAAACTAAGAGAAATGTCTATCTCAAGTAATACAGTAAATAATGATATGAACAACATTATTAGAAAGGAAAGAGCAATTTTAATAGAAAGTGGAATCAAGAATTCAATTATAAAGTCTGAAGAAAACTTAGATCCTACTTCAAAAAGGATACAAGTGAAGCTTTAAAAGATAGCTTTGAAACAATGGAACATTATCTACATGCTCGAGTCACTAAAGCAATTGATACTGGAAAGAATAACATTCAAATTCCTTTAGAATATGGAAGCATATTACATATGGCACTACTTACATTCAAATGTTATAAGGATGAAAATGTAGAACATAGAGGATTGATAGAATTACTTAAACTAAAAGCATAGATGGATGAATCATTCCTAGCAAAGATATTTAATCCTCATGCAGTATTAGTACTTCAAGTTCTACTAACATAAAATCTTATCATGATGCTCTAAGTGTATGTTCAAAAGCTTCTATATAGGACATAGAGAATGATGACAAGGAAAAAAGCAAAGGAAAATTACTCTTGCAAGAATTTGGTGATAGTACGTCCACCTATGAGAGTACTAACTCCAATAAAGAAGAAGAAGAAGAACCAATTCAAGGAGGCATATATGCAATGTGAATTAAAGATAATACAAAGGACCAGATCAAGTTGAAGAACATTTATCAAAGACTAAAGTCTTAAAAAACCAAATAATGTAATACAAGGGGGTGTTAGAATATATTACATCATTTGGTTCTTTACTAATGTACCTTCATGGGTACATATTTAGATTAGAATTATATTAGGAGATAAATAGTTTATTAGAATAATATAATAAATATACAAGTGTTAGAATGTGCAATGATGTAAATGTGCATGTAGTCCACATGTACATGAGTCGTAGGGTTAAGTGAGAGGCAAGGAATCTATATTTTTATATAAAGGCTTCATTGTGAGTGTTTGTGAGAGGATTTTAGAATGCATAGGTTAGAGTAGTAGTCACAATGTAGCTCCATTTTTTTTATCATGGAGGAGTTGTAAACTCCATGAGAGGAGCATTGTAATTTTTGTGAGCTTTCTTATATGAGCATTTCTATAGCATTGTATGAAGTTTTTAATCATATTTTCATGCATGTTAAGTTTCCTTTATCATAGTTGTAATATTGCATAATTAATTTAATAGTTGTGAATGCATTTCCTTTTAAGTTTAAGGCTCCAAGAACTAAAAAATATGGACTCCACAAAGTGTGATATTTTTCTAAAAAAATGTGCCTTAGCTCTGCAAAAATAACCCTACTTTGTCAAAATCATTGCTCTGATACCAAATGTTATGAACCTCTCTTCTCATTACCATAAATCATTCATAAATATGAAGAAATATTCAACATGCATCCATAAATAAATTGCACAATAAATTCCACACAACAAAATAAATATTGATTATACCCTTGAGGTAGGGCAACATCGTACAATTCTCCTTATTGGAAGGAAGACACTCCACAAGATCTCCAACTCCATGATCCAATACTTCTACAAAAATACTTCATACATACCTTTTAAAATGGGGGTACATATCTCTTTATACAAGAGTGTAATGGTTCACCTTCCATGAGTTACAAGATCACCCATGTGGTGGTTCACCTTCCATGAGTTACAAAGTGCATAATAATATGAAAATATTCCTTGCGGTTACATATGACAATATTCTCCATCGGTTACATATATGATTCTATGTCCAACTTTGTAGTGCAAGTGGAGCTTGACCCCGTTGAATGGGAGGTCCACGGTTTGAACCTTTGCGATGCAAAGGGGGACACAAAAAAATTATCTTGTGGCTTCCCTATAGATAGTGGTATACCTGTATGGGATAACACTATCAACCACCTAAGAGTAGATCTCGAGGTTTTCACCTTACCCTAAGAGTTTAAGTCTGCCTTTGTAGAATAAGTGGAGAAGGTGAGCATGGCCCCGTTTAATGGGAGGTCCATGGTTTTAACCTCTGCGATGCGAAGGGGGATACAAAATATTTGGTGGATTCCATCTAGATAGTGGTATACCCATATGGGATGGTATTATTGACCACCTAAGAGTGGCTCTCAAGGTTTCTTTCTAACCTAAAATTTTTAGTTCCTCCTTTGTAGCGCAAGTGGAGAAGGTGAGCATGGCCTCGTTGAATGGGAGGTCCACGATTCAAACCTCTATGATGCAAAGGGGAACACAAAATCTCTTGTGGCTTCCCTCTAGATAGTGGTATACCCATATGGGATGGTATTTTTAGCCACCTAAGAGCGAATCTCGAGGTTTCTTTCTAACCTAAAATTTTTAAGCCCTTAAGGGCTAGATGGATTGGTAGTTGGTTGTTTGACCAAGCACTTACCAAGATAACACCTAGGTTTAAACATAAAATGTAGCCTATTTAAAAAGTTAGTAGTTTGATCGGAATCCTCTAAGTGCATTCCAGATCAACAATGATGATATGAATCCCAAGTGATCGGTGGTCTCCCTCACACTGGGTCAACAACAACAAGGTGGAATAGGTTTGGTGGAAGCAGTCCCTATAGTTTGAACCCTACGCTTGATAGTTACTAAAAATAGTGTGGTTTTGACCAACTCTTCTATGTATCAAAGAAAAACATCTATGATTCTATGACATACCTATTTCTAATTTGACATGTGGTCCTCCTTACTCAATAATTAATTTATGGCTCATACCATTATACAATACAATATTAAATTATTAAGTACATATCTTGGGTACCTAATCAATGGTGATGTTAAAATTATGTCATTTAAAATTCTATGTACCTATTATAAAATCTTAGTGCCAAAGGGAATTCATTTTATGATAGAAAAATTAATTTCACACATGCAATGGTGGATTATCAAAAATCTATAAATACGTGGATATATTACCTATATATTCTAATACCACCTTTGTTATTCTGCTATAGGCTCTCCTATAGCTACTTCATGAGCATGAGTACCTTTAAATAGATAAACCTAGGACAAACTAGTCAAAACTCTAGTTCGAGTGGATGAAAACCCTCATTGTTTCTTCATTCTAGAGAACTAAAAAAAAATCTATATTGAGTAAAAATAAGCCAAAGGAACCACCACCACTTTGAATTCACTCTTGAAATTTCTTACATCACCTACCAATTAGTTCCCATATTGCTTACTCAAGTTTTGATCATGGTCATATATCCCCATGGAGATTCTAGTCATTGATAGGTAGGCCTTGATATTTTTATCTTTACCATTATTTTTTTATCATGGGAAGAAAAACCCTCTTTTGTCTTCCTTTTCTTTCATAGTTCTCAAAACCCTTCAATCAGTTTCGACTATCTGACAAATCCCTCCCTATTTTATGAAGGTCAATATTTATCAAAATTCCATAATCAACCAAGTTCTATATATGTAGACCCATCAATGTTATCTATCAATTTTCTCCCAAACAGTAGTCTTTATAATCCTTTGTTTACCTAAAAGGCTTTCCAAGTCTTGAATCTAGTCATTTGTCATCACTTCCTCTTGAGTAGTCAATGAATTGCAAGTCTAATAAGCTAACAAATACCTCCCCTAAATCTCTAGAAACATCAAGCAACATCATCCATAGAATAAAATTCAACGATTTTCTAGACGATATCAATGGTTATTTGAATAAGGAGGTAGGGGTAAATCACAAATATAAAACTAGTGATTCACTAGATTCTTATGGATTGGAATAAGCAAAACTTAGAAAAAATTATTGAACCTATAGTTTTCTAGGAAGAATGGATCTAATCTAGCATAGCATCAATCCCACTAGGGAAGTGGTTAAGCTTAAATCTAAGGGAAATGAATACTTCCCTAATGAGGAGTCCCTACCATAGTCCACACTTGAACAACCCTTCACATCAAATAAGAAGGAAGCCCTTGGGCTATCTTAGAGAAAAAATAAAAGAACCACCACTCCCCCATTGTCCAAATAGGCAAAGAAAAATAAAGGGATGGAAAATACAGTGTAGATGATTTATGATGGGATTGAGGATGACAACCTAAATTTTACCCTAGATGGTTATAGAAATCAGGCATCGAGGAGACACAAATTAACACAAGTGCTTCCTAGATCATAGCTATATTGCAGAGCTAGGGTTAGTTCCTTATTCCTAGGGTGTCAAATTTCTCTAATCTAACACATGCTTATGCCCAAAGATATAATAGTAGTGGACAAGCCATTGTTAGTCAAAGGTTACGCTCACCTCCTATTTTGATCACTCTTAAGGCCATCTATGCCATGATGCATGTGACAAACGATAATGTCAATTGGATATCATTCTTTCATAAGGTTAAACATGATATTTGATGGAAAACATCAAAGTGTTTGAAAGAATTTTTTGATGAATCATATGAGTAACTCCAAAAAGACCAAGGGATTCAAAATATGACTATATAAAATGAATTAATGATGTTTTATAATGAAAATTATTTGTAATTTATTTTTATTGGGTATCAAATTAGATAAGCTAATTATAAAATAACAACTTTGTATGCTACATGCAATTATAGAGGTGGTAAAGTATCCTTAGCTACTAGACTATGTAGCATATATCTCTAAAGAGATTGGTTGCAACTTTTTAGAACTATATAGTTTTTATGTTTACCTCATACCTTTTTGTGGATAATTTTGCACTAGAGGAGGGACTAGTTTTAACACTTATAGTTGGACAAGTATCACAACCCACCTTGGCAGGACTTGCTACATAAGATGGACTATGTATTGATAGATGATGTTTAATGTTTATCTTTGTTGCTTTTGATGGATATATGCTTATATTTTTGTGTCTATTTTATATAAGAATATGGTACTATTGATGCTCTATGTGGTTGCAGGATTAGGTACTCTCATGAGTGGACAAGAGAATTGGCCACAAGGAACAAGAGACCATATTGAAAGATAAATGATGACGAGGACTTGTTCATCAAAAAACTTAGTATAACATGGATGAATAACCTTCACGTAGGTGCATCACATTTCTGCTTATGACTCGTGTTCACACCATTGGACCGGGAAGTTGCTTGCAATGAATCTTCTTAAAGTGAGTCGATGATAGCTTAGTCTATCTTAAAATAGGTTGCATGCTTAAGGATAAAACAATGGTGCAAAACATTGAGGAAATGCATTGGCATTGTTTATGGCATGTTAGTCTTGGAATGTTTCTTCCTTGTTTTGTTGGAATTGTTCTTGATGTAAGTCTTTGTAGAATCTATGGTTGACTTTTTTATGCTTTAACCGCATTAAGGTTGGTTCCCCCTTATTTGGTTATTATTACCTTTTCATAGCATTGGTGGATCCACCTTAAGACTTTAATGAGATGCTTAATTATTTTCCTCCTTGCTATATGAGTGGCTCTTGTTTGAGGTTCGTGATGGACTTTGGAAAATGCTCTTGGTGTTACTCCATAGCTCCATGCGTGAAGGCACTTGGTATTTCCCCCAAATTTCTTTTAAAAGGAAGTTTTTGGTTTGAAAAAACATAACATCGAGGGATCAAGAGCAAAGAGGATAGAAAGGACTGAGCAAAATTTTGATGCGTAGAACAGGTGGTAGATGAAGTTAGCATAAAAGAAATGAACGTCAAATTTTTATCTTCTTGCTATGGATTATAGGTAATATTCATAGCCTTCGATGATAATATTGCTTGGGTTGGTTTTATTATTCTCTCTTTGCACCTTAGCTTTTTGTTTGGTTTGTTGTGAGACCGCTATGCTGCTAGTTACCCTGTGTATGATTTCTTGTTTCTCTCGTTTTCCTCTAGCTCTTGCTAATTAGTGTGATGGCATATTATTGTGCTTGGGTTTTGGTTTTATTTTGTGCCTTGGGTTGCATGCTCAATTTTGTTAGGGTAGATACTATGGTAATTTCATTTTTACCTTAGTAAGTTATTAGTTATTACATTATTTGTTTTACCTTGAAGATATTCATTGTTGGAATATCTTAAGGTTAGTATATTACACGTTATTATTGTTAGCATAATTTGTTAGTAGGTTAGCGCTATCACTTTGTTAGCGTTAATTTAGGATATTATTTCATAGAATATCCTAAGGCTATTCATAGCCTACAATTGTATTATTTAAACTCATTTCATTCCTAATACAATGCTAATGTTCGCATTCAATTATTTCATTGGTATCATAGCATACCTGGGCGAGTGAAGTGATCTGTGGGCACTTTTTTTGAATAAGTAGCTTGATTGGATAATTGGGACCCCCTCCTGGAGCTTGCATGAAAAACCACAAGCATGGAAGTATTGGTATCCTTTTGGCATGCAATTTCCTAGTTCAACCTACACATGGATTTGTTTGGAGTTTTGCTTGATTTCATTGGCTAGAATTGTTTGAAATTTTATCATTGGTTATTATCTATTTTGATTATTATTTTTTTGAACTTCTAGTTAAAATTTGGTTGATATCTAATTTTTTGCATCGATCCAGAACCATGCAAAAACTGATGCAGCTTGGTCAGCGTGGAAATCCACCTGAAAGCCCCCGTATCAGGGTTTTCCCCCTAATATGGGATGTTGAAGATGATATGTGGGCTTCCCTTATAGTATGCATACACATGCTGTAACTGCCAGCACTTCTAGTGGCCTATGCATCTGACGAAGCATCTAGCGGCCTACAGCTAGATTGTCTCTTACAGCAAAGACTCCCAAATGGTGGGCTACTAAAGGTGATCTCTCGAATGGTGACCTTTCACTGGAGGTCAAATTCCTTGATGCTCATTGATACTGATGTATAACTGAATGGACTTCATGAAACTAACAAGTTGACATGGATCCCATAAAATTGCATTGAATCTGGGGTGCTGAAATCATAGATTTGGATCCATCTAACATCAACCTGACCAGGTGGACATGTGGCACAGAGTTGGAGGTTGAGGTGGCAAGCACGAACCTCGAGACCTGATGTGGCACATGTTGAGTTGGTGCATTATGATTGGCCAATTTGTGTTGATGTGGTGGATCTAGCACTAACTTCAATGCTGACATAGCGATCTCCTCATCCAAACATGTAGCATTGACTAAAAGCTTGATTTAATTAGTTGATTGTAAAACAATGGTTTGATAGAAAAGCCATAGATTTTTAATTCAAAGGAGATTTGGTGATGAAATGGGGTGAAGAAAGAATTAATATAATATACATTAGTAAATTTTATTCTTTTTGGAGTGGGCCTTACTATATCAACAAAGTTCAATCTTGTAATACCTACAAATTGGTTACAATAGAAGGAAGAATGATTTTTATCTTAGTTAATGGGAAACACCTACATCCCATGTTTGTATGAAAGGAAGAAAAAATTTGCAAATACATACATACCAATCTTCCTTTTCTATTTTTATATTTTTTTCTCCTTCCCTTCTTACAAAACAAATAACCTCCTACTAACTAAAAATATCAAAAGAGACACTTAATTCCCCTCTTCATGATTCCTCTTCTAGTATGTATTAACTAGATTAGTTGATGGAAATTAGAAAGTTGATCAAAATGGTGTAAGTATGTTCTAAGAAAAGTCTACCAATTCTCAAGACATGTATAGTTTTCGATGAATTCTACGAGTGATGTCACCTAACATTAATAAAATTCTACCAAGTCTTTTGCCTAAAATCAACCTATCAATTCATAAAATTATTGTGATTTATCGAAGTTAAGCTAATACAACAAATCACAATGTCCATCTCCATCCAAGGCACCAATACATCAAAAAATAATAAGATTTGTTAGATTATATAATGTCATGATGATATAGGTCTAAAAACCATCACCTAAGAGATAGTAGAGAAGAAAATAAATAACATCACCTTGACAATGACATGATTCATCAATATAGCAAATGGTGGAAGGACTTAATAATATCAACATGAGTAAGCACCAGTTGAAGAGAGAAAATAAGTTTTTAGGAAATCCATTAGGTTACTATCATCTAAGTTTTTCTTGTTGTAGAAAATTAACTCTCAGAAGTTGGGAAGCTTCCTACAATAGATAGAGAAGAACTCCATCTTCATTGCCTAAAGGTCGACGTTACTTTCCTCGTGTAGGAATTAATTATTTGTTGTAGAAAAATAAGGATTGAATATTTGGAGGCCTAAGGAGAAAGGTCCCATTGAGATATTTGTAGATTGAAGAATCCTAGTTGAAATATTGAGGAGAGATCTAGTGGCCAAGGAAGCCATATTGAAGATTGCAAATCTAGGAAGGAGGTCCTAGAAAGAAGACCCCATTGAAGATTGAAGAGACTCAAGGAGAAGAGTCCTAGAAAATATTGGATATTGGTGATCTCCATTGAATACTGAAAAATTTACATTGAAGAAGAGGTCCATGAAGGCCCTATTGAAGAACTTCCATATTGGAATATTGAGCATTGAGAAGAACTAACAAAAGTTCTATTGCAAATTTTAGTAGCAGCAGATTCAAGAGATCCTAGAAGAAGATCTCACTATGAAACTTCCATAGTTGAAGATTGAAGAGGCCAAGGAAGGTCTCATTGAAGATTTTGAAGTTTCAAGTTTGAGGACCTTGGAGAGGTCTCAAGGAGAAACAAGAAGAAGGCTTGGTGAGCCTCATTGAAGGAGTTCCTAGAAGAACTCATTGGAGAAATTACTACCAAGGGAGAAGCTTGAGATAGCTAAGGAATTGGGATAATTATTGCCATCCGACAACAAGCCCAAAGGAGAAGGTTTGGCAAGAATATTTTCAAATCACAAGGTAGTTTGGAATAGATCTCAATATTGATAGATTGTTTGAGGAAGAGATCTAGTTTGAAGTCAAAATTTGGCAAGAGAAAGGAGATAGAAAAACCACCAAATCTGAGATATTTGGGGGCCATAATTGAAGGGTTCTTGAGTGAACATCTTAGCTACAATTTGGGGGAGGATCCTACCAAATTTTTGGGATTCAAGGACAAATTTTTAGTGAAGGTATTGACTGCTTTACAATCTAAAATTTTCAGATTTGAGGACAGAAAAAGGTAGCAATTTGGGCAGCGTTAGTGACTACTAAAGATCAAATTTCAAAGGTACATTCTGAAGGAGCATTTAAGCCACCAAGTTATAGTATTGGGCAACATATTAGTCAAGTATTGAAGCTATGAAAAGGTGAGCAAGTGAGCTATTTTGGATAGCCTAGAAGAGCTGCAATAACATCTACAAAAGACAACAAATTTAAGTGACCAAAGTCACTATCATCATCACCATCTACAAGGAAAAAGGTATGCAACAAAAAGGTGCAAAATTTCATTAGTTAAGCCTTTATATCTGGATTCTCATTAAGGTTATTAAGCACCAGTTTCAAGTTTAAAGGTTGCATAAATAGGATTTGTTTCAAGTCTTCAAAAGTAGTGCAGAAGGTATCATCTACAAGGTCTAAACCTGCACATAAGAGAAAAATAGAAGTTAGGTACATTTCAAGAGAAATAAATTGATCAACATTCTATTGTTTACTCTAAAAAAAAGAAGACTACAAATTACATAAAGTTAAGAAGCTTGGATAGTGAGTATTGAAGTAACCAAGCAAGGAAGGAGTTGCCAAACATTGAAAGCAACACTTGGTTTCACCCCAACCAACATTACAAAAATATAAGGAGAACTGGTTCAAGATCACAAGGGGGAAAATGTACATAGCTTACGTTTTGCATAATAGGTTTTTGGAGCAAATAAAAAAGGCTCCAAACATAGGGAAAGAGAGATAAGATTTTTAAAGGAGCAAGAAAACATTAAAATAGTGGTGAAAAATTAGATTGCTACAAGCACCATTGTCTTGCCACAAGTAGCCATTAGCAAAAAGGAAAAGCACATTCAGAGTGTTGGAGAAGAAGCTCAACGTTCACCATTCTGGATAGCACCATAGCCAAACGAGCATAGCAACATCAAACCCAAAAAAATAGCAAGGTGAACATAGTATATCGACATTAGAGCAAAGTATAAATGAAAGTAGAGGAATCCATTACATCCACATTGAAGAAACCATCTCAGAATTCACATAGGGCCATCGTTGAAGCATCCAAATTGAAAGAACATCTCAAAAGTGTGTTGGAATAGTTGAGAAAAAGCAAGGATGAATTTCTCAAGCCATATTTGGAGGTAAAGGTCATGCAAAAGTGAAATAAGACACTTGACAAACTCTACAAGGAAGAAAGTGCCACTTGGCACAAGGTGGAATCATTTCATAATGTTTACCACCAAAAGAAGCACTCATACAAAGTGTAACTCCCAAAAGGAAGTGCTCCATACAAAGTGTAACATCTAGAAGAAGATTGCTACCACTTGTCATAACCTACCAGAAGGTGTAGCACTCAAGAGGGCATCATTTGTCCTAAGTCTGACCCACCTAATAACACCCAAAAATAAAAAGTAAGTGAGGCATCATACTATAATGCTTCATATATGAGCACCCAACATGGAGAAAGAAGGTAGAAGCATTGATAACAAGAGCAATCACCAAAAGGGAAGGAATCAAGCACCACATGTCATAGGCGTTGGGAGGAGGTGCAATAAGAATAGTTTTCAAGAAGATAGGAAAAGACAAGTGCCACTTGGCACTTCCATTCCATAATACATCAAGGTTAAGAAGGCACCCACGTACGTAGCCATTGAAAGAGAAAAAGAGCATTGAATGCAAGTAGAAAGTCATTTTTTTGAAGGCAGACAAGAAAACTAGCAAAAGAGACACCACTAACCATCGAAGGAAGATCATATTTGAAGTGATTTCAAGGCACATATAGCACATGTAATATTCAAGGATAAAGAGTGAAGTTAAAGCATATATTCAGTGAGCATTCGATTGGAGAAAGGAAGACAAACCAACTTATCTACAAGGAGGAGAAAGTGCACAAGCAAGGTGAAGAGTAACAAGAGTAATCAACCTTTGCAAACAACATACATTCCAAGCAACTTGCAAACCAGAATCAAGCATCAAGAAGGTGAGAAATATTCATAGTCATATTGCAAGTTTGATATCAAGTACATTATATACTCTAGAGATATTAGCATTAGGAGTAATAAGGTGTTGAAAGAATCTCTAGAATGCTTATTGGTTACATGAAGAAAGAAGATAAAAGTTGAAGCATCTAAACTATTTCTATTGCTTCAAAATATTTGCAAATTTTAAAGTCAAGGAGATAAAAGGATTAGTAAAACTTAATTTGCAAATACTTAGTATTTCTAAAACTTCTAATTAGGGAGATATAAGGAATCCTACTTCAACTGAATTTCTAGAAGTTTAGAAACCTATTATTGCATTGAATCATAGTTGAAGAGATTAATGATATCTATACTAGTCGGAATATTATAGTCTGGATGATTAAATGAAGGAGACATAGACAATCCAACTACATACTTAATTGGTAGAGAAGAGTTATTCAACTTTTGAAATTGCATTTTTATAATATTTCTACAAATAATTGGTTGCAAGAGATAGAGGTGAATCATATTTATAACATATATCATTACTAGGGAGATATAAGGTAGTCTACTACAAAGGATTCATAAAAATATTTCTAAAACAAAAACTAAGAGAAATGTCTACCTCAAGTAATATAGTAAACAATGATATGAACACTATTAGAAAGGAAAGAGCAAGTTTAATAGAAAGTGGAATCAAGAATTTACTTATAAAGTCTGAAGAAAACTTAGATCCTACTTCAATAAGGATAAATAGTGAAGCTTTAAAAGATAGCTTTGAAACAATGGAACATTATCTACATGCTTGAGTCACTAAAGCAATTGATACTAGAAATAATGACATTCAAATTCCTTTAGAATATGAGTAACTCCCTCAATACTTAACAAAAATTACCAAGTGAACAATTGATTTTGGAGTACTCAAAATAACCTACATGCTGGTGGTGCAAAAGGATTCTGAAAAATATTGCTAAAATATTTAATACAATTTTTTTCTTTTTGAAAAAAAAAATCCCACAGCCCAAAAACAACCTCAAAAAACAACTTCAAATAGTTGTAACTCTCTCAATACTTATCAAAATTTTACAATTGAGAAGTCATTTTTATAGTACTCAAAATAGTCTACATGTTGGTGCAAAACGATTCTAAAAATAATTGCTAAAATTTTTAATACAATTTTTTCTTTTTGAAAACAAAATTGCGCAACCAAAAATAGCTCAACTTCAAACGATTGTAACTCTCTCAATATGCATCAGAATTTCACAAGTGAGAAGTATTTTTTATAGTACTCAGAATAATATACATGTTGGTGGCAAAATTGTTTGAAAATAACTGCTAAAATTTAATACGATTTTTTTTTTGAAAAAATTTCACACGATCAAAAAACAACATAAATAACCCAACTTCAAACAACCATAACTTTCTCAATACTTATCAGAATTTAACAAATGAGTAGTAATTTTTTGTAGTACTCATAAAGATATCGACAATGGCATAAACACCTTCTAAAAATGACTGCTGAAATAAAAATATTGTTGGAATATATTACATCATTTAGTTCTTTACTAATGTACCTTCATGGGTACATATTTAGATTAGGATTATATTAGGAGATAAATAGTTTATTAGAATAATTTAATAAATGCACAAGTGTTATAATGTGCAATGATGTAAATGTGCATGTAGTCCACATGTACATGAGTCTTAGGTTTGAGTGAGAGGCAAGGAATCTATATTTCTATATAAAGGTTTCATTGTGAGTGTTTGTGAGAGGATTTTGGAATGCATAAGTTAGAGTAGTAGTAGTCACAATGTAGCTCCATTTTTTATCATGGAGGAGTTGTAAACTCCATGAGAGGAGCATTGTAATTTTCATGAGCTTTCTTATATGAGCATTTATATAGCATTGTATTAAATTTTCCATCATATTTTCATGCATGTTAAATTTTATTTATCATAGTTATAATATTGCATAGTTATTTTAATACTTGTGAATGCATTTCCTTTTAAGTTTAAGGCTCCAAGAGCTAACAAATATGGCCTCCACAAAATGTGATATTTTTCTAAAAAAATGTGTCATAGCTCTGCAAAAATAACTTTACTTTGTCAAAATCATTGCTCTAATACCAAATGTTATGAACCTCTCTTCTCATTACCATAAATAATTCATCAATATGAAGAAATATTCAACATGCATTCATAAATATATAGCATAGTAAATTCTACACAACAAAATAGATATTGATTATACCCTTGAGGTAGGGCAACACTGTACAATTCTCCTTATTGGAATGAAGCCACTTCATAAGATCTCGAGCTACACGAGACAAGACTTCTATAAAAACACTTCATACATACCTTTTAAAATGGGGGTACATATCTCTTTATACAAGAGTGTGATGGTTCACCTTCCATGAGTTACAAGATCACCCATGTGGCGGTTCACCTTCCATGAGTTACAAAGTGCATAATAATATGATAATATTCCTTGCGGTTACATAAGATAATATTTTCCATAGGTTACATATATGATTCTATGTCCAAATTTGTAGTGCAAGTGCAGAAAGTGAGCTTGACCTCGTTGAATGGGAGGTCCACGGTTCAAACCTTTGTGATGCAAAGGGGGACACAAAAAATCTATTGTGGCTTCCCTATAGATAGTGGTATACTCGGATGGGATAACACTGTCAACCACCTAAGAGTAGCTCTTGAGGTTTTCACCTTACCTTAAGAGTTTAAGTTTACCTTTGTAGAACAAGTGGAGAATGCAATCCTGGCCCCGTTGAATGGGAGTTCCACGGTTTGAACCTCTGTGATGCAAAGGGGGACACAAAAATATCTTTTGGCTTACCTCTATATAGTGGTATACCCATATGGGATGGTATCGACCACCTAAGAGCGACTCTCGAGGTTTCTTTGACCCTAAAATTTTTAGTTCCTCCTTTGTAGTGCAAGAAAAGAAGGTGAGCCTGGCCTTGTTGAACAGGGTCCACGATTCAAATCTTTGCGATGCAAAGGTGGACAAAAAATCTCTTGTGGCTTCCCTCTAGATAGTAGTATACCTGAATGGGATGGTATTGTTAGCTACCTAAGAGCAGCTCTTGAGATTTCTTTCTAACCTAAAATTTTTAAGCCCCCAAGGGCTAGGTGAATTGGTAATTGGTTGTTTTGCCAAGCACTTACCAGTATGACATCTAGGTTAAAAATTTTGGGGTAGTTTATTTGCAAAGGTAGTAGTTTGATCTGAACTCTAAGTGCATTACAGATTGACAATGATGATATGAATCCCAAGCGATCAGTGGTCCCTCTCACATAGGGTCAACAACAATGAGGTGGAATAGGTTTGGTGGAAGCATTCCCTATAGTTTGAACCCTAGGCTTGATAGTTACTAAAAATAGTGTGGTTGTAACCAAATCTTCTATGTATCAAAGAAAAAACATATATGATTCTATGACATACCTATTTCTAATTTGACATGTGACCTTCCTTAATAATTAATTTATGGTTCATACCATTATACAATACAATATTAAATTATTAAGTACCTATATTGGGTACCTAACCGATGGTGATGTGAAAATTATGTCATTTAAACTTCTATGTACCCATTAGAAAAGCTTAGTGCAAAAGGGAATTCATTTTATGATAGACAAATTAATTTCACACATGCAATGGTGGATTATTAAAAATCTATAAATACGTGGACATACGACCTGCATTTTGGAGCACCTACAATCAATGACCTATGAAACCTCCTATATATACTAAGACCACCTTTGTTATCCTACTATAGGATTTCTTATAGATACTTCATAAGCATGAGTACCTTTAAATAGACAAACCTGGGACAAACAAGTCAAAACTCTAGTTTGAGTGGATGAAAACCCTCATTGTTCCTTCATTCTAGAGAACTAAAAAAATACCTATATTGAATAAAACTAAGCCAAAGGAACCTCCTCCACTTTGAATTCACTCTTGTAGTTTATTACATCACCTACAAATTAGTTCCCATATTGCTTGCCCAAGTTTTGATAATGGTCATATATCCCCATGGAGATTCTAGTGATTGATAGGTAGGCCCTGATATTTTTATCTTTACCATTATTATTTTATCATGGGAAGAAAAACCCTCTTTTGTATTTCTTTTCTTTCATAGTTCTCAAAACCCTTCAATCAGTTTCGACGATTCGATAAATCCCTCCATGTTTTAAGAGGGTCAATATTTATCAAAATCCTAAAATCAACCAAGTCCTATAAATGTAGATCCATCAACATTATCTATCAATTTTCTCCCAAATAGTAGTCTTTATAATCCTTTGTTTACCTAAAAAATTTTCCAAGTCTTGAATCTAGTCATTTGTCATCATTTCATCTTGAGTATCCAATGAATTCCAAGTCTAAGGAGCTGACAAATACCTCCCCTAAATCTCCAGAAACATCAAGCAACATCATCTCATATAATAAAATTCAACGATTTTCTAGACAATATCAATGGTTATTTGAATAAGGAGGTAGGGGTAAATCACAAATATAAAACTAGTGATTCACTAGATTCTTATGGATTGGAATAAGCAAAACTTAGAAAAAATTATTGAACCTACAGTTTTCTAGGAAGAATGGATCTAATCTAGCATAGCATCAATCCCACTAGGGAAGTGGTGAAGCTTAAATCTAAGGGAAATGAATACTTCCCTAATGAGGAGTCCCTACCATAGTCCACACTTGAACAACCCTTCACATCAAATAAGAAGGAAGCCCTTGGGCTATCTTAGAGAAAAAATAAAATAACCATCACTCCCCCATTGCCCAAATAGGCAAAGAAAAATAAAGGGATGGAAAATACTATGTAGATGATTTATGATGGGATTGAGGATGACAACCTAAATTTTACCCTAGATGGTTATAGAAATCAGGCATCGAGGAGACACAAATTAACACAAGTTCTTCCTAGATCATAGCTATATTGCAGAGCTAGGGTTAGTTCTTTATTCCTAGGGTGTCAGATTTCTCTAAGCTAACACATGCTTATGCCCAAAGATATAATAGTAGTGGACAAGCCATTGTTAGTCAAAGGTTAGGCTCACCTCCTATTTTAATCACTCTTAAGGCCATCTATGCCATGATGCATGTGACAAATGATAATGTAAATTGGATATCATTCTTTCATAAGGTATAAACATGATATTTGATGGAAAACATCAAAGTGCTTGAAATAATTTTTTGATGAATCATATGAGTAACTCCAAAAATGCCAAGGGATTCAAAATATGACTCTATATAAAATTAATTTAGGATTTTTATAATGAACATTATTTGTAATTTCATTTTAGTGGGTATTAAATTAGATAGGCTAATTAGAAAATAACAACTTTGTATGCTACATGCAATTATAGAGGTGGTAAAGTATCCTTAGCTACTAGACTATGTAGCATATATCTCTAAAGAGATTGATGCAAATTTTTGAGAACTATAGAGTTTTTATGTTTACCTTGTACCTTTTGTGGATAATTTTGCACTAGAGGGACTAGTTTTAACACTACAGTTGGACAAGTATCACGACCCACTTTGGAAGGACTTGCTACATAAGATGGACTATGTATTGATAGATGATATTTAATGCTTACATTTGTTGCTTTTGATGGATATATGCTTATATTGTTGTCTATTTTATATAAGAATATGGTGTTGATGCTCTACGTGGTTGTAGGATTAGGTACTCTCATGAGTGGACAAGAGAATTTGCCACAAGGAATGAGAGACCATATTGAAAGATAAATGATGACGATGACTTGTTCATCAAACAACTTAGTATAACATGGATGAATAACCTTCACGTAGGTGCATCACATTTCTACTTATGAGTTCACACCATTGGACCGGGAAGTTGCTTGCAATGAGTCTTATTAAAGTGAGTCAATGATAGCTTATTTTACATTAAAATAGGTTGCTCGCTTAAGGATAAATCAATGGTGCAAAATATTGAGGAAATGCATTGCCATTGTTTATGGCATGTTAGTCTTGGAATTTTTCTTCCTTATTTTGTTGGAATTGTTCTCGATGTCAGTCTTTATAGAATATATGGTTGACTTTGTTTATGCTTTAACCACATTAAATTTGGTTTCCCATTATTTAGTTATTATTACCTTTTCATATAATTGGTGGAGCCACCTTAAGACTTTAATGAGATGCTTAATTCTTTTCCTCCTTGCTACATGAGTGGCTCTTTTTTGAGGTTGGTTATGGGTGTTGGAAAATGCTCTTGGTGTTACTCCATAGCTCCATGTGTGAAGGTGCTTGGTATTTCCCCCCAATTGCTTTTAAAAGGAAGTTTTTGGTTTGGAAAAACATAACATCGAGGGATCAATAGCAAAGAGGATAGAAAGGACTGAGCAAAATTTTGATGTGCATCACATGTGGTAGATGAAGTTAGAGCAAAAGAAATGAACGTCAAATTTTTGTCTTCTTGCTATGGATTATAGGTAATATTTGTAGCCTTTGATGACAATATTGCTTAGGTTGGTTTCATTATTCTCTCTTTGCACCTTAGCTTTCTGTTTGGTTTGTTGTGAAACCGCTATGCTGCTAGTTACCTTGTGTATGATTTCTTGTTTCTCTCAATTTCCTCTAGCTCTTGCTAATTAGCGTCATGGCGTATTCTTGTGGTTGGGTTTTTCTTTTATTTTGTGCCTTGGGTTGCATGCTCAATTTTGTTAGGGTAGATACTATGGTAATTTCATTTTTACCTTAGGAAGTTATTAGTTATTACATTATTTGTTTTACCTTGAAGATATTCATTGTTGGAATATCTTAAGGTTAGTATATTACATGTTATTATTGTTAGCGTAATTTGTTAGTAGGTAAGTGGTATCACTTTGTTAGCATTAATTAAGGATATTATTTCATATAATATCCTAAGGTTATTCATAGCCTACAATTGTATTATTTAAACTTATTTCATTCTTAATACAATGCTAGTGTTCACATTCAATTATTTCATTGGTATCAAAGCATACATGGAAAAGCAAAGTGATCTGTGGGCACTTCTTCTAAAGAAGCTACTTGACTAGACAATTGGGACCCCCTCTTGTAGCTTGCATGAAAACCCATGACGTGGAATTCTTGGCATCCTTTTTGCACGTAATTTTTTGGTTCAGCCTGCACGTGGATTTGTTTGGAGTTTCGCTTAATTTCATTGGCTAGAATTGTTTGAAATTTTATCATTGGTTATTATCTACTTTGATTATTTTTTTGAACTTCTAGTTGAAATTTGGTTGATCTCTAATTTTCTACACCGACCAAGAACCATTGGAAAACCTGCGTGGCCTAGTCGACATGGAAATCCACCTGACAACCCCTGCAGTAGGGTTGTCCCCCTAATATGGGATGTGGAATATGATATTTGGGCTTCCCCCATAGTCTGGATACACATGTTGGCACTACTAGCACTTCTGGTAGCCTATGCATCTAACGGAGTATCTAGCGGCCTATATCCAAACTATCTCCTACAATGAAGACTCCCAAACAGTGGGCTACTGATGATGATCTCCTAGATGGTGATATCCCACTAGCAATCAACTCCCCTGATGCTCACTAAAACTAGCGTAGAACTACATGGACTTCACAAACCTGACAAAATAACATGGATCCCATCAAACTACACCAAATATAAGATGCTAAAATCATGGATCTGGATCCGTCTGATATCAACTTGATATGATGGTGCAAATCCTGAGGGCTATCTTTCTAGGTGGACACATGGCATGGAGCTTAAGGTTGAGCTAGCGGGCACAAACCTTGAAACTAATGTGGCACATGTTGAGTTGATCGACTGCGATTGGCCAATTTGTGTTGATGTGGCAGATCTAGAACTAACTTCGAGGTTGACGTAGCGATCTCCTCGTTTGGACACATGGTGTTGATCGAGAGTTGACATGGCATTGACCGCAAGGTGATGTGGTATCCATTTATTGGTTGTTCTCTGTGGAAAAACACTCCATTTGATTACTAGAAGGAAATCGATGTAAAAAGGAGGCAAGATCATTTTTAAGAAGCTATACATCCATCCGTGTCATGGATGTGGGATAATATATCCTAGTGGCTTTAAACCTTTTGCACGCTGATGACATGCATAAAGTCTTTCATGTGCTTTTAAGCACACATCCAAAGTCCTAGACGGGTTGGTCGAACGACCGATGCTAAGTCTTACCCATGCCCGATCTTGGGTTGATTCCCGTAGAGGCTCAGAAGCCTCTATTTTGCTCCAAGGAGCATTTCTAAAGGTAATCATTTTTTCAATATTTTTTATTTTTATTTTTGCATTTTATTAATTAAAGTTTATTTTTAATATATTTTTTTAATAATTTAAATATTAATTTTGCTTTTAAATCAATTTTATTTTAACGTTAAATTGATTTTTAAGCACTATTATATTTTATTATTAAATTAAATTATTTTTTTAATTAAAAATTATTTAAATTTTGCAAATTAAAATCAAAATAAAGGACCTATTTTTTTTGCAATTTTCAACAAATGTGTGACTTTGTTTTTCTCCAAAGAGGGAATGTAACACAAAAATAGCACCATTTCTTTTGCAAATTAAGAGTTCTTTAAAAAATTTCTCAAATTTTGAGAATAAGAGTTTTTTCATGAAAAATAGACCTTGGATCCACTAATACCATGTCGTGTGTCGACTGGTTCTGGATTGTCTTTCAAAAGCTTATCGTGTGTCGACTTGGCTTGAAAGGTGTGCTACCTTGTTAATTTTTCAAAGCAAATGGGGGACAAACCAAGCATTGGATTCTTCTTTTGCAAAATTGTAACACAAGGGGAAATTGTGAAAATCAAAGGGTTGAAGAATTGAAACTTGTTTATTTTGCAACACAAAAAGGAGGGCAATTGTTTTTATCAAATTCTTTGCAAAATTGTAAGACAAGGGGAGAAATTGAATATCAAAATTTTTGCAAACTAAAAATTAAATTTTTTTTGCAAAAATTATTGTAGTAAGGTGCATTTTCGATAACATTTGACACCTTTTGTTAAATTGGCATTGTAAAAATAGATGCATTTTCGGTCAAATCCAAAACCTATGTGTTAAAAATTTGTGGGTACTTTTGATGGTTTGTTGCATTTAAATTCCTGTTTTTGCAATTACCTCTTAAGTTAAAATCAAGTGAGCTAAAGACCCTATATTTTACACCAATTTGTGTAATTTATTGCATAGGTAAAGATAATTTTTTGATATCTACTCCATAAAACCCCAAACTTTACTCTTCTTATTTGCTTTAAATTCCTCAAACTAATCATCCTTCTACATAAGGGTTTTTAAGTAGGTGCCATTAAATATCAGTTAGAGTGAATTCTCTTTCATTAATTATTATTTGGCTTAAAATTCCTCAAACTAATTATCCTTCTTTAGGAGTATTTTTAGGCAGGTGCCATTAAATATCAATTAGAGTGAAAGAGAGACCATTTTGGTGCAATAAGGAACCTTTACAATGGCTATAATAAACAAGTATCTCAATGGTACTGAGTTGCTTAAAGGTCTAATTATTCTACATGGAAAACCAAAATGAAGGTCATTCTTACTGTAGAGGAATTGTGGGATATAGTGACAAAAACTATAAAAAGACCCACTACACCAAAAGTAGATTAGAAGGCATGGGATAAAAAGGACAACAAACTTCTCATGCTGATTTTGCTAGCTACTACTGATGAAATTCAGCCTCACATTTGTGATGTTCAACATGGTCAAGAAGTGTGGGATGTTTTATCTACCATTTTTGAAGGGAAGAATGAAGCAACAATTCTTAACCTTCAATCACAAATTCATACTTTGCATATGAATTCAGGTGAAACAGTAGAGTTATTCCTCTGTAGAGTGGTAGAAATAAAATCAAAACTAAATGCTTTGGGAGAAAAAATTGAAGATAAGGTCTTGACTTTGGTCATTTTAAGGGCTCTTCCAAACTCCTATAAAATGTTGATAACATCCCTTCAAGTGTCTCAAAGAAAAGTGATGTTTGTTGAGTTAGTCAATTTACTTCAAACTGAAGAAGTAAATCAGCTACAAAGATATGAAGTGTTTGATAATGCACTTTACATCAACAAACAGGGTCAAAAGAAGAAGGCGGGGTCATCTTCCAAAGATAAGGGCAAGCAACCTCAATCACAAAATAAGTTTTGCACAACTTGTCAAAAGGATGGCCATTATGCCAATCGATGTTGGTTTAAGAATAAGCCAAACAAAAAGGGCAATGGCACACCACAGAGGTAAAATAGACAACAAGGACATGTTGCTATTGAGGTTTTTGATTTTGATTCAGAAAGAGTACACAAGGTGCTCATGACCCATACAACTTTGTAAGGAAAACAAATTGTAAACCTAGGAAACACCATTGCAAACCTCTTTTTAGGCTTCATAAATAGCAAATATTTTTGTTTGAAGTACTTGCAACAAAGGGGGATTGTATTTCTTTTCATTATTCATAAATATCAACTCTTTTTGTTTGAAGTACTTGTAATAAAGGGGGATTTTTTGGTGAAATTTTTGAAATTTTCTTAGGAGGTAATCTTTGTAAAAACCTTAAAAACCTTCATAAGTTGCAAACATTTTGCACTTAGGGAGGGATAAAAATGCTTTTTAGAAATATTTTTCTAAAAAGGGATTATGACTTATAAGGGTGCACTTTTGGCAAAGACCAACACCTTAGTCAAAATTCTTGCAAAAATTCTATTACAACATGTTTTGCAAAAAGGGGAAAACTTGTAAGGGTGCATTTTCTGCAACGACTGACACCTTAGATACCTTATCAAAACTTTTGCAAAATAATATTTTAACAAGAGTGAACCTCGTATGTAGTGATCTACTCCAGTACACCTAACGGTTGGAGCTGTTGGTTACCCATGCAATCCGATAAGATGAAAATATTACAATAAGGACATTTGTTGTTGTTAAAGAAAGTGAGGGATGACCCACTTTTGCTTAAGTACTCTAGAAGTACTTATTTTACTTAGACCCAGAGGTGGACCTAAGCAAGAGCAGCTAGAGCCACGAGCCAGAGTAGCTCAACCAAGATGAAAGAAATGTTGTATGGCTTCTATAAGAAAGGTAAATCCTATGGTTGATCCAGTGATAGACCGAGTGGCATTTTCACAGGTATATCCAGAGATAGTCCTAGAGATACACTTACATCCATATCCAGAGCCATGATCCAGAGAAAGAGCTAGCATATCAACATCTTTCATTTTCTCTCCTTCACATTAAGGGGGGATGTTAAAGTAATTATCCCATTACTTGGATAATATCTATATTCCTATCTTGGGTAATTACCATATTTTATTAGGGTAGAATATAAGTTACTACATTCCCATCAACGAACAGGTTGCAGATATATTCACTATGGTAAGTGCACGTGTCAAATTTGAGTTGTTTCGCAACACTCTTTGTATTTCAAAATAATGTAATAAAGGGGGGATGTTAGGGTAGATACTATGGTAATTTTATTTTTACCTTAGTAAGTTGTTAGTTATTACATTATTTGTTTTACCTTGAAGATATTCATTATTAGAATATCTTAAGGTTAGTATATTACGCGTTATTATTGTTAGCATAATTTATTAGTAGGTTAGTGATATCACTTTGTTAGCGTTAATTAAGGATATTATTCATAGAATATCCTAAGGCTATTCATAGACTACTGTATTATTTAAACTCATTTCATTCCTAATACAATGCTAATGTTCGTATTCAATTATTTTAAATTTTTGCTAGCTCAAAACTTGTTCTCCTTGCATGATGAGAAAGAGCATAGTAAAGTGGCAATGCTTGTCTTGAATGCTCATCTCATTGTTTCTTTATATTTTTTGAACTGGCCCTTGCGTCGCTTCATTTTTGCTTGGTTTTGAAATCAAAACCTTTTTGGCTTGATACTCATTTTGATGTGTTCAATGGATGGACTCCTGCATGAATGGTGTCCTCCAAGCTTTTATTCCTAAGTTAGGGTTGGCATAGGTGAATGCTTTGGTGTGCGTTGTAAATAGATTTATGTTTTAATCTTTAATTTGTGCATAAGCTTTAGACTAAATGATAAATATCTTAGGTTGTGTTAAGCCTAATATTAGATTTAGAAGATTTAATCTTTCAAATTTTATATTGCTTTAATGTTAGATTAAGGTTTTAATATTTCGGTCTTATTAAAGCTTTGATAGATTAATGGAATTTAATCTTTAGTTTCTCTATTAATCTAATGATAAATTAATTGGAATTAATTTTAGATTTTAGATTAACTTAATGATGGATTTAATTGATTTAATTTTTAGTTTCTCTATTAATCTAATGATAGATTAATTGGAATTAATCTTAGATTTTAGATTAAATTAATGATGGATTTAATTGATTTAATTATTGGTTTCTCTATTAATCTAATGATAGATTAATTGGAATTAATTTTAGATTTTATATTAACTTAATGATGGATTTAATTGACTTAATATTTAGTTTCTATTAATCTAATGATAGATTAATTGAAAATAATATTTAGATTCTAGATTAACTTAATGATGGATTTAAATTAATTAACCTTTAGTTTTTCTATTAATCTAATGATAGATTAATTGGAATTAATCTTTAGTTTCTTTATTAATCAAATGATAGATTTAATTTATTTAATCTTAGATTATACCAATGATAAGATTGAATATATTTAATCTTAATATTTACATAATGTTAGATTTAATGGATATAATCTATCCGATTGTTTAAATCTAATGATAGATTTAATGGACTTAATATTTTACTACTATAATGTTAGTTTTAATGAAGATAATCTTTCAGATTGATTGATAAGCTAATGTTAGATTTAATGGTTATAATATTTTAGTGATATATTCTTTAGATTGTTGGAAGATGATATTTAGATGGTTTTACTTATCTTCGAAATTGAAAATATTTTTGGAAAGAAGTATGGGCTTCTTATACTTGTGTTTGCTATATTGAATGGAATCATATAGAAATGCATGGCTTGGAAATTGATAGAAAAGAAACTAAAAATATTTGTGGAAAATATTTTGGGAAAGAAGTATGGGCTTCTTATGCATGTGTTTGTTGTATTGAATTGATTCATATAGAAATGCATGGCTTGGAATATAGAAAAAGGAATCAAAAATATTTATGGAAAATATTTTGGAAAGAAGTATAGGATTCTTATACTTATGTTGCTATATTGAATTGAATTATATAGAAATGCATGGCTTGGGAATAAAAAAATTAAAAATATTTGTGGAAAATATTTTGGAAAGAAGTATGGGCTTCTTTTGCTTGTGGTTGTTATGCAATGAATCATATAGAAATGCATTCATACCTTCATATGAGTTGTTCTGATCCCTACCTTCCTATCAATCTACTATGGAGGTCAAAGGAAGAAGATGGTAGATCATGATAATAGATTCTTCAATTTTTTCTTGGAATCTTATGAAGGATTAAGTTGGAAATCACTCTTAGTGAAAGAGGATTTATTGTAATAGAAGTAAAGACTATTCATATGTATAATCTAAACCTTTAAATGAATGATTATGCTTGGTGTCATATTGTTATTTCATGGCTCTTATCTATGTTGTTGGAACTAATGCTTTGATCTAAAAGATTTATATTAGATTTATTTGCATGCTTAAGTTCAATCTAGATAAGAAAGTATTTTTGCTTCCAATTTAGAAGATGCTCTTGTATTAGTGCTTGGGGGGGAGGGAGAGAGAGAGAGAGAGAGGGGGGGGGGGGGGGGGGGGGGGGGGGGGGGTTAAATATTTGGGCTTGGGGTTTTCTTTGGGAAGGGCTCTAAAGGTAACCTTGTCTAAAACTCTCCTTGTCAAACTTGAGGTTGTTGTGGGGTAGCAACACCTAGTTTCCTGTGTCCATGAGAAGATAATCACGTAGAGTGATTGATGCTTAGTCACTCATCGTGGAGATGAGGAAGATAAGTATTAAGTTTAATGGATCACCATAGAGGTGCAGTTAAACTAGACTCAAGGCATTACACCCTGAAGGACCCAACATAGATTGACTTATGGCTAGTGGAAGGAATTGGCATTTCTCCCTCTCTAAATATTGAGAAGGGATAATCCTAATGCTAAGGTCAAGAAGTATGCATTCATGGAGAATGCTAGAAATGTGGGGTGACCTTTTAAAAGTATCCTCTATACCATGGAGGTATACAAGGTAAACCCTAGTACCTATAGGATCTTGGCCTCTCTTATCCACTTGAGAGATATCTACAATGTCATAGACTCAAAATGTGGGTATGTCTAGTTAATATAGTATTCCATGGATACTCCTATGAACCTTGTTGAGTTTTTTTAAAAAATATCTCTCTTGGGTTGGTTAGTTTTTGGGTTGTTATAGTTGGTATCAAAGCTCTAGGTCATAGGACTAGAAGCTTCCCTAGAAAGGACTTAGAGATGTTTTGACTTGATGGATGACTTTTGGGAAGAAATATCTTCTCTTGGGAGATGGCATTTTATGTGGAGTTAGAATGTCCATCAATACTATCAATGGATGATAGTATTTAGTTGTTAGTACATATGGAAGATGTAACTAACTAGTAGGTAGGAGGTAAATGTGAAGGAGAATTGCAACCTAACCTAGGACTTTTGTGTGGCTAGGAAGCTATGGCACCAAACTTAAGGAGAGGAAGAAGAGGATCTTCCATACCACCAAGATAGGCTAGGTAGGATAGTGTCGAGGCTAGACCCCTAGGGGAAAGTTTGGGGAATTCAAGTAGAGAGGTGGAGAACCTCATTATTATTGTCTCACTATTGCAAGAGCAAATAGAGAAACAAAGGGAACAAATGGATCAATAAATATAGTTGTTAGAAACTATAGTGAGTCAGAATAAAAATCTTGAGGTTAGACAAGAAGGAAACCCTCCTATAGATGAGCAAGAAGTTAGGGCTCTTATAGAGGTAGAACTAGCTAAGGATTTGAAGAATGTTAAGACCTCCAAATTCACCAAAAAGAGATGGGGTGATTCAACTAAAGCTTGGTTGAATGAGTTGGAGATCTATTTCTCCATGAAAAACTATTCTTCAATGACCCAGATGGTTTGGGCCACTCTCCATTTGTAGGAGATAGGGTTGGAATGGTGGAACACCTTTAAGTCTGGACAGAAAATTCAGGCAATAAATCTATCATGGGAAGGTTTTGTGAAGGCCTTTAAGAAAAGGTTCCTCACCGAACAATATTATGTGGAAAAATTCGAGGAATTTTCCACACTTCTCCAAGGAACAACGATAGTGGAGATTTACTACCAGAGATTTGTAAAACTGCTTAAGTATGTACCACTCTATGAGCAGGATGAGACTATGAAGGTACATAAGTTTATCTTGGGAGTGGATCCTAAGATAAGATTAGTAGTAAACATGCATAAGCCTGAGACTCTACAAAAGTATTATGACCTGGCTCATCAAGTTGAGTCCAACCTATAGTTAAACAAGACTCACTTTAACTATGTAGTATTGTCAAAAGAGGATCGACAATCCTTGAGAAAAAGGAAAAGTGTTGGGTTTATGAAATGGGAACAAGAGCAGAGCAAGAAAATCAAGGGTAATCCAAAGTTTGAAAAGAAAAATGATGGAAAACAAGGGAATTCCAAGAAGAAATTCTAGAAGAGGAAGGATAATAGTACTCCTCAAACATAGAGGTAACTAGAACCATCTCAAACCAAGTGGATAGGGGAGAAGAAACAAGAAAGACACCCAGGTCCCAAAGGAGGTTGCTATGATTGTGGGGGACCTCACTATGCAAACAAATGTCCAAATTGAGTAGGACCAAGCAAAAAGGATAGAGGAACCCAACCACAGAATCTACGTGACAACTAAAAACAAGAATTTGGATGGGCAAGCCACACCTATGCTTTTGAATGGTAAATTGTTTGATAAGAAAGTTAAAATCTTGATAGATAGTGGAGCTACTGATAGTTTCATTTCTTCTAGTATAGTCAAGGATTTTCTAAAAATACCAATATTTTTGGCACAAGGGTGGAAAGTCGAGTATGGGTCTAGACAGACCTACTCAGTGGATCAATATTTTCCCACAATTGAGATCACCCTACCCAATGGCTCTACCTTATGGCACTTATATGTAGCACCGCTACATGCCTTCGATATCATCTTGGGAATGGACTGGTTAAAGGCTCATGAAGCCCTAATTAATTTCCAAGATAGATGGTTAGACTATACAGATAAAGACAAGCAGAGACTGAGAATACATAGTGAGCAAGGGTCTTTTCACCCTTAGATGATCTCAACAATGCAACTAAAGAAAGCTATTAGGAAAGGTGGTATGGTCTATGTCATTAAGTTGAACCACAAGACCAGGGATGATAGGAAGGAGGAATTATTTAAGGAGCACCCAATATTGCATGAGTTTGGGGATGTTTTTCTTGAAGACCTTCTGGGACTACCACCTAAGCATGAATTTGACTTCACTATTGAACTACTGCCAGGTTCAAAACCTATTCATAGAACTCCTTATAAGATGAATCCTATTGAGATGCAAGAGTTAAAAGTGCAACTTCAAGGGTTGCTAGAAAAAGGGTTGATTAAACCTAGTGTGTCACCATGGGGTGCCCCTATTCTTTTTATCAAAAATAAGGATGGGTCATTGAGATTGTGCATAGATTACATAATGTTGAATAAAGCAACTATTAAGAATAGGTACCCTTTACCCAGGATTGAGGATTTGTTTGATCAACTCAAGGGTGCCACCATATTTTCAAATATTGACTTGAAATTAGGATACCATCAACTGAGAATCCATGAGGAGGATACTCACAAGACTACTTTTAAGACTAGGTATGGGCATTATGAGTTCATAGTATTACCTTTTGGACTGACCAATGCCCTAATAACATTCATGAATCTGATGAACAGTGTGTTCAAGGAGCATCTAGATCAGTTTATCTTAGTATTCTTGGATGATATTCTGATATATTCTCAGAATAAGGAGGAGCACGATAAGCATTTAAGGATTATGCTCGGGTTGTTGAGAAGGAACCAACTCTATGGGAATCTATCAAAATATGACTTCTATATTCCAAAGGTGTAGTATCTAGGATATATCATATCTATAGAGGGGATAGCTATTGATCCAAAGAAGATAGAGGTCATTTTGAGTTAGCCACCACCTACTAATGTGCCTAAAGTGTGGAGCTTCATGGGCTTGATAGGGTATTATAGGTGTTTTGTAAAGGATTATTCCAAAATAGCCTACTCCATAACTAACCTTCAAAGAAAAGGAAAGGAATATAAATGGATGGACAAGTGTGAAGCTACTTTTGAGTTGCTTAAGTAGAAGCTTACTACTGCACCTATTCTCAAGATTCTAGACCCATAAGGGAATTTTTTAGTTTGTACTGATGCTTCTTTGGAAGGTTTGGGAGGAGTTCTATCCCAGGATGATTCAATCATAGCATATGAGTCAAGGAAACTCAAGAAGCATGAGGTCAACTATGCTATGCATGATTTGGAGCTAGCAGTTATTGTGCATGCCCTTAATATTTGGTGGCATTATCTACTAGGGAAGCCTTTTGAGTTGAGGACCAACCATTAGAGCTTGAGGTATATCTTTACCCAACCAATGCTCAATGCATGATAAAGAAGGTGGATCAAGTTCTTAGTAGAATATGATTTTGGTATAGAGTATATCAAAGGCAAGGAAAATAAGGTTGTTGATGCCTTGAGTAGGAGAAGGCATATAGCTGCTTTGACCCATAGTCACGTGGACTTAATGGACCAAGTCAAAGAAATGCAAGCATAGGACCAATATTGTAGTGAAATTTAGGCCAATATGGAAGGGAATCCTAAAGAGAATAAGGATTTTGGCATAAAGGATGGACTTTTATGTTTTAAGGATAGGGTGGTGATCCCTAAAACTAGTGATTTAAGGAGACTGATCATGCAAGAGGTGCATATATATCCTTACTCTACTCACCCAAGAGGGGTAAATATGAGGGAGAACATGAAAAGACCTTCTATTGGTTAGGTATGAAGAAAGATATCATTGAATTTATGGTTCGATGTCTAGAATGCTAGAAAGTGAAAGCTAAGCATAAGCATCCAAAATGACAATTATACCTATATAACATACCAAAATAGAAATGGTAGGTGATATCTATGGACTTCATAGTGGGTTTACCTAAGACTAGGTATCCACAGGATGTAATCCTAGTAGTGGTCATAGATTGATCAAGCTTGCTAATTTTATTCCAGGAAACACCAAGGATGATGCTTTGATAGTGGTCAATATATTTACCAAATAGATTTTCAAGCCATATGGTTTTTTTGAGGTTATCATCTTAAACAGGGACTCTAGATTTACATCTGAGTTTTGGTAGGCCCTTCTTCGTGCAGTTTCCATGAAGCTAAACATTAGTTCTGCATATCATTCTAAAATAGATGGTCAAGCAGAAAGGGTACATCTTGGAAGACATGCTCCGCATGTATTGCATGGACCAAAAGTATTTATGGGAAGAATTTTTGCATCTAGTTGAGTTTGCTTATAATAATAGATACCATGTTTTTTTGAAAATGGTCCAATTTGAAGCCTTGTATGACAAGAGGTGTATAACTCCTCTATCTTGGGATAACCCAGAAGACTAGGTTTTCATTGGACTAGATACAGTTAGAGAGATGGAGGAGCAACTTAGGATGATCAAGTAAAGGTGTAAGGAATCCACCGATCACTAGAAGAGCTATGTTGATTTAAAGTGATCACCTAGACAATTCTTTGTGGGAGATAATTTTTTCTTAAGATTTAAACCCATAAAGAGCATCAAGTATTCTAAGTTGTATCCCCATTTTGTTGGGCCTTTTGAGATCACTGATAAGATCAATTTGGTGGCTTACAAACTTGCCTTACCATCCAACCTATCAAAGATCTATGAATCTTTCCACATATCCTTGCTTAGGAAGTACATTGTTGATTCTAATCATGTTTGGGATGTCTCAAAATTGTAGGTGACAGATCCAACAGTCATTGAAGTAAGGCTAGTGAATATTCTAGAATTTTGTTCCAAAGCGATGAGGAAACGAACTCTGAAATAGTGTAGGGTCCAATGGGACCAATTTTCTAAGAAAATACCACTTGGAAAAAAGTGGATGAGATGAAAAGACTTTTTCTTTATTTATTTGAATAAATATAAAATGTAATATTTTTGTAGGAAACATAGAGGATTGTGTTTAGTTCAAGGGAGGTAGTATGTCACAACCCACCTTGGTAGGACTTTATACATAATATGGACTATGTATTGATAGATAATGTTTAATACTTAGGATTGTTGCTTTTAATGGATATATGCTTTTGTTGTTGTGTCTATTTTATATAAGGATATGGTACTATTGATGCTCTGCATGGTTGCAGGATTAGGTACTCTTGTGGGTGGAAAAGAGAATTGGCCACAAGGAATGAGAGACCATATTGAAAGGGAAATGATGATGATGACTTGTTCATCAAATAGCTTAGGGTAACATGGATTAATACCCTTCATGTAGGTGCATCGCATTTCTATTTATGACTCATGTTTGTACCATTGGACCAGGAAGTTTCTTACAATGAGTCTCCTTAAAGTGAGTCGATGATAGTTGTCTATCTTAAAAGAGAACAATTGCTTAAGGATAAAACAATGGTGCAAAACATCAAATAAATACATTGGCATGTTAGTCTTGGAATGTTTCTTCCTTGTTTTGTTGGAGTTGTTCTCGATGCTAGTGTTTGTAGAATCTATGGTTGAATTTGTTTATGCTTTAACCACGTTAAGGTTGGTTCCCCCTCATTTGGTTATTATTTCCTTTACATAGCATTGGTGGAGCCACCTTAAGACTTTAATGAGATGCTTAATTCTTTCTCCTTTCTACGTGAGTGGCTCTTGTTTGAGGTTGGTTATGGGCATTGGAAAACGCTCTTGGCATTACTCTACAAATATATGCATGAAGGTGCTTGGTCTTCCCCACCCCTTACCTTTAAAAGGAATACTTTGGTTTGGAAAAATGTAAAGTCAAGGGATTGTGAGCAAAGAGGATAGAAAGGATTGAGAAACATTTTGATGCACAACGTAGATGGCGAATGAAGTTAGAGTAAAAGAAATGAACTTCATACTTTTCTCTTTTTGTGGTGGATTCTAGGTAATGTTCATAGCCTTCGATGATAATATTGCTTGGGTTGGTTTCGTTACTCTCTTTGCACCTTAGCTTTCTATTTGGTTTGTTGTAAGTTCGCTATGTTGTTGGTTACCTTGTGTATACCTTCTTGTTGCTCTCATTTTCCTCTAGATATTTTTGATCATCGTGATGGCATATTCTTGTGCTTGGGTTTTGGTTTTATTTTTTGCCTTGGGTTGCATGCTCAATTTTTGCCATCTTGGAACCTATTCTCCTTGCATGTTGAGAAAGAGCATAGTGAAGTGGCAATGCTTGTCTTGAATGCTCAACTCATTGTTGCTTTGCCTTTGTTGACCTGGCCCTTGTGTTGCTTCTTTTCTACTTGGCTTTGAATTTGAAACCCTATTAGCTTGATACTTGTTTTTCTATGTTTGGTGGATGCTTGAGACTACTACATGAATGGTGCCCTCTACGATTTTATTCCTAAGTAAGGGTTGGCATAGGTGAATTATTTGGTGTGCATTGTAGATAGATTTATGTTTTAATATTTAGTTTGTGTAAGCTTTAGACTAAATGATAAATCTCTCAGGTTGTGTTAAGCCTAATGTTAGATTTTGAAGATTTAACCTTTCAAAGTTTATATTGCTTTAATGTTAGATTAAGGTTTTAATATTCCAGTATTATTAAAGCTTTGATAGATTAATGGAATTTAATCTTTAGTTTCTTTATTAATCTAATGATAGATTAATTGGAATTAATCTTTGATTTTAGATTAACTTAGTGATGGATTTAATTGATTTAATCCCTAGTTTCTCTATTAATCTAATTATATATTAATTGAAATTAATCTTATATTTTAGATTAACTTAATGGTGGATTTAATTGATTTAATCTTTAGTTTCTCTATTAATCTAATGATAGATTAATTGAAATTAATCTTAGATTTTAGATTAACTTAATGATAAATTTAATTGCTTAATATTTAGTTTCTCTATTAATCTAACGATAGATTAATTGGAAATAATCTTTAGATTATGGATTAACTTAATGATGGATTTAAATGAATTAACATTTTAGTTTTTCTATTAAAATAATGATAGATTAATTGGAATTAATATTTAGTTTCTCTATTAATCAAATAATAGATTTAATTGATTTAATCTATATATTAATCCAATGATAATATTTAATGGATTTAATCTTGAGATTTGTCTAATGTTAGATTTAATGGATATAATCTATCTTATTATTTAAAAATTACAATAGCTTTTATGGACTTAATATTTTACTACTATAATGTTAGTTTTAATGAAAATAATATTTCAAATGATTGAAAAGCTAATGTTAGATTTAATGGTTAATATTTCAGTGATATATTGTTTAGATTGTTGGAAGATGATCTTTAGATGGTTTTACTTATCTTTGAAATTGAAAATATTTTTGGAAAGAAGTATGGGCTTCTTATACTTGTGTTTTTGTATTGAATTGAATAATATAGAAATGCATGGCTTGGGAATTGATAGAAAAGAAACTAAAAATATTTGTGGAAAATATTTTTTGAAAGAAGTATGGGCTTCTTATACTTGTGTTGGTTGTATTGAACTGAATCATATAGAAATGCATGGCTTGGGAATTGATAGAAAAGAAACTAAAATTTTTTGTGGAAAATATTTTGGGAAAGAAGTATGGGCTTATTATACTTATGTTTTTGTATTGAATTGAATTATATAGAAATGCATGGCTTGGGTATTGATAGAAAAAATATTTAAAATATTTGTGGAAGATATTTTGTAAAGAAGTATGGGTTTCTTTTGCTTGTGGTTGTTATACACTGAATCATATAGAAATGCATTCATGCCTACAAAGGAGTTGTTCCTATCCCTACCTTCCTATCAATTCGCTATATAGGTCAAAGGAAGAAGATGTCAAATCATGATAATAGATCCTTCAATGGTTTTTCTTGGCATATTGTGAAGATTTAAGTTGGAAATCACTCTTAGTGAAAGAGGGTTTATTGTAATAGAATCAAAGTCTATTCATATGTATAATCCAAACCTTTAAATTAATGATTATGCTTGGTGTCATGTTGTATATTATTATTTCATGGATCTTATCTATGTTTTTGGAACTAATGCTTTGGTCTAAAGGATTTTAATAGATTTATTTGCATGCTTAAGTTCAATTTAGATAAGAAAGATCTTACTTTCAATTTGGAAGAGGCTCTTGTTTTAGCACTTGGAGAGAGAGAGAGTTAAATATTTGGGCTTGGGGTTTCTTTGGAAAGGGCTCTAAAGGTAACCTTGTCAAACTTGAGGTTGTTGCAGGGTGGCAACACCTAGTTTTATGTGTTCATGAGAAGAAAATCACATGGAGTGATTGACACTTAGACACTCATCGCAAATATGAGGAAGATAAGTATTAAGTCTAGTGGATCACAACGGAGGTGAATTTAATTAAACTCAAGGCATTACGACCTAAAGGACCCAACATAGATTGACTTATGGTTGGTGGAAGGAATTGGTGTTTTCCCTTCTATAAATATTGAGAAGGGCCAATCCTAATGCTAAGGTCAAGAAGTTCGCATTCATGGAGAATTCCAAAAATGTGGGATGATCTCTTAAAAATATTCTTTATACCATGGAGGTATACAAGGTAAATCCTAGTACCTATGAGAGTTTGGATTTTCTTGTCTACTCGAGAGACGTTTGTAGTGTCATAGACTCGAAATGTGGATATGCCTAGGAAATTATATTTCACGGATACTCTTGTGAAGCTTGTTGAAAAAAATATCTCTCTCATGTTGGTTAGTTTTTGGGTTGTTACAACAAGACATATTTAGTAGGGCATCCTTACTAGCTTTTGAAGATAATAAAGATCTATGCAGTAGATCAAGAAAGTTTTCTTATGATTTTGACATGGTGTACTAGCCCATTTTTTAGGATGAGGGGGAGACTAATAAGATTGTCTCATGCACGCTAGATGCTTATGCAAAAAAAGGATGAGGAGATATGAGATATTTACCTAGGATTCGATTCTTGTTGCATCTACTTATATGGATTTTCCAAGGAGGTTTTCAGGATACCTACCTACATGTTGGACTATATTTTGCATTGGAGGTAGTCAAGCAACTAGAACTAATTGTCATATATTTTGGTAAAAATTAGAAGAAGACCAATCTATTCAACCATAAAATGAGTTATTTAATAGTCACCCTGTTAGCTAAAGGGTGAAGAGAAGATATTGAAAATAGGCTAAGGAAGTGAAGCTTAGTGGATTGAAAGACATGTGGGTTTTGGATCTTCATGCTCAATTTGTGCAGACACTTTGAGGTAAAAATATTAAAAAAATTATGTACATGAAAACCATTTTGATATTAAAAAATATTGTAATCTAAGTGTAGACACTAAAATCTGGTCAATCCAATTATGCTACTATAAGCAACGGCTAAAGTGACATACCAAGGCCCCTAGGGCAGCCTTCAGTAGGTATACAGTGGTTCTAACCACTCATTGCAAGGTTTTGGAAGGTTTCAGGCCACTTTTGGGACCTTTTGAACACCATGTTTCTATTTGTCCCACCCTAGGATGAATACAAATCCTATTCGTCCCACACTGGAATGAATAGTAGTATTCATCCCAGGGTGGGATGAATAGCAGGTTTGATCGAAAAAAAGTCAAATCTGGAAAAATGGCGTTTGGCAACAGTCAAATTCCTACCTATTCTCACCCAAAAGTCCAAGCACACATCAAAACTTATGACATGCTCCATGAATGATGCCAAATTGGGAGATTCTCTTCCCCCTCCAATGCATGCCACCATGGTGGCCAAGTGGCACCTCTTGCCCTGCATGCCCTTGCATGCCTTTTGACCCATGAGCCTCCTTGGGATATAAAGTGGATGCATTTTCCACACAATATAGAGGTAGGATTTTGAGTACAAAGCAATGGAGTGCTGCCAAGATTTCTTTTCACCCTTTTGTGCCCATTTTTACCTCAGAATCTCTACCTAGCAAAGGAGGTTTTGTGAGGGGATTAGTAGGCGTAATTTGTCACATAACCCAACCACCTGAGTGAATTTCCTCACAAAATTTTATGAAAAAACATCCCATAGTGTTCTACATCAATACTCAATGGAATTGGTGGCAAAATTTAGGTAGAAATGGTGGGCATCCCACCCCTAGGCACCCCCCAATTTGTGATAGTCTTATTCGTCCCACCCTATTATGAATAGAAATTTGTGGATTATTTTATAGCTATTTTTAATTTTTCATTTTATAAATGTTGTTATTATGCTACATTTCAAATTTCATGTCATTTTGAGCTATTTTCACCGAGATATTGCAATTTTAGTGTTTTGTAAGGTCTCATGCAGGTCTCTGGAAGTCATCTGAATAAAAACCTAAAATGTTACTTATTTTGCAAATATTATCATATGGGTTTCCTTAAAATGTTATTTTATGCATTTTTTCCAATTTTCATGTGTTTTGGATATGTGTAGAGCCAAAAATTGTCTGCTTTGTGTTTTGTAGGTTGCGTACGATCATTGCAATTACGAGGAACCAAAAGACTCATTATTAGCACAATTTTTGGTGATATCTTCCCAAAATATTATTTTTTACATCCCTCTATAATTTCATGTCATTTGGGATTGATTTTATACAATATTTATGCATGTGCTCACTACTAGTCTTTTAGTGCCTGTGGGGATTGCATGTTTTACATCATACACACTTGCTACTTGAAATTTCTTATTTCTATGTGGATAGTTTTAGGTCATATAACACATTAGGAAGCAGCATGATATGCAAAGATCAAAAGACACAAGTGGCGGTATCGTTGGCCCGCCCACTTTGATTGTGGGTAAGAGGAAAGACACTGGATGTGCACCCGAGTTACTTGAAGGATTTTGATCCTTGGGCACCCGATCTGTAAAAATTTGTATCATACATTTGAGCCCTTAAAGGGGACATTTTGTAACTTGTATTTTATCTGTCCAATTAATAATAATTTGGTTTACTTTTCATTATTTCTTGTTACTTGCTATATTTTCCATCTTACTTGCATGCTTCCATTTGATGCTCATACACAATAGGACATAGATATGCATATTGTTTATCATAATTTGGTGCACTATTTTTCCCTAATTTAGTGGTGATCATGGTGGGAATCTGTCCCTTTTGCTTTAGGTAATTTTTGGAGCTCATTTTTCATCTTTTTATGTTGCAGGTGCTATTCGTTAGTCTGAAATGAACTCTGACTGCTATTCATGCCACCTTGGGATGAATGCATCCCATCCTAGAACAAATGAAGACCTGATATTTTTCCCAACCTAGAGTGAATAGAAACCAAAGAGATTTTTGAGCAGAATTCTAGAAATAGCAAGTTTTGACAGTGATGAGGTAGGCATCTGAATCTTCTTTGTTTTTCATTTTTAGAAACCATATTATTTGGTTTTTCATGCATCTTTTGCTTGTTTAGAAAGTTTGAAATCAAGTATTCTTTTTATTAAATGCAAAATAACAAAAATATACAATAGGAGGAAAATCAAAAGAAATCAGAAGTAGGAATGCATCTCTTTGGATTGCTTGCTTATAGCCTACCCAATGGGTAGGCTAGCATGTAGGGTTTCACATTTCTAGATACATTTGCTAGTTCTTTTTTTATACTAACTTTCTAAAATTAAAACACACCTTTCACATGCATTTGGTGAATTATCATCGGATGCTTCTTTATTTACTTTATTTGGGTTAAAAAGAACCACACACACCATGATTCACTTAAACGCTAGTGAGGTGGACTTCATCACCATCCACTAGTAGAGTTCAATGAGGTGGCTTTCATCTCCACCCATATTCCCAAATCCCATGAACCTTGTTCTTTTCCAAGGCTGATTCCAAGATCCATCATAGCCCATGGGTTATAGTATGTATCTCTCTCCGAAGAGGTCTATCGTAGACTGTGGGTGAACTGGGTGAGGAATTGGTAGGACTTGTGCTCCCTGGTCATGTGTGGACCTCATCACCACACATTATAGTTGGGATAACGTGACTTGGAGTTCATAGCAAAGTTGTCAAGCTACGAGTATACAAGTGAAATCCAATTAAACATGAGATTATCATTCAAAAATATTTCAAACATGTGATACAAGGTCCTCTTTTACAAAAAACACATCTAAAACACACAAAATAGTCTAGGGATTCACATCCAAAACTTAAAAGAGATAATCATTTGTCTTATTGAGTGTTTCCTTCCTTTTTTTCTATTTCATTAAGAATTTATAAAAGAAGATAATCATCTACGATTTGGTAGAGAGTTATTATGGTGTGCACCCGCAGCCAAGCCTAGTCACGGGTAGAAGCTATAGAGAGTGGACTAGGAGATGTGAGTCATATTCGCTATAGCCCCAAGGACTTGGTCATACCTCCCTAGTGAGCCTCTACTCACCCTAGCCCTAATATAGTGGGGCACAAGCCACAACAATGAGGGAGCCCTATGTGGGACACCCTTAAGGGTGATGGAATTTACTTGGGAGAGTGTTCTCGGTACTTAGATACATCACACACCTTCTTGAATGAAATACAATAGCACATTGAGGTGCTAGTAGACAGAGCGGTGCCACACATTCATGTACCTATTAGGGCTGACACACCTATTCATGGGCCAGAGCTCGACTTCACACACTAGGCAGAGTAGGTCGGTATGACCTTGCCTACACATCACCTTGATAGGGTATAGTAGCATAAGCAACCTGATGGGTATGATACTCGTCACTCAAGGTAAGCCAACTTTGTCCTGCCCTTCCTCATTCATGAAGGAAGGCATGAGGAAATCCTAGACTTTCCTCAAGAGTAGTATTATGTGCATGCACAATGTGCCTCTATGCCTGCTAAGTATAATGAGCATATGCTCCGACTCGAACCTTAAGTCTATACGGTGACCCTCGATCAAGGGAAGAACATGATGGATATCACAGATTATCTTGAATGAGGTCGACCTCTGGGTGAGACTCCCATGCCTCTTAGGCCCTGTATAGTGGAACACATTAATCAAGTAGTTGTGAGATACGTAGAATGCCAAGCTCAGTTCAAGCAGCTTCGGTGAGACAAAGGGCAACTAAATCACTTGCATCAACTTGGAAAAGAGAGAATTTAATGGTAAACCAACAATCTATTCTAGAAGACTCTACAGGAGAGGGTTCCCACCCCTAATACACATAGGTAGGAGGTTCACCCAAGAAAACCCACACTCATTCGAGATAGGTTATCTAGACATTATCCATTGTTACCTCCACAAACTCCTAGGCTAGATTAGGACATGCCTTCTAGGCCAAACATAGGGCACCCACAGTGGGCAGATAACCCTCTATAGATAAGATCAAGAAATGCCCTATGGGGTTTACACTAAGCATGAGTTGAAGGTAGAGTACTTGGAGATGCCTTACCAAGGTATGGGGGTGACATACCACCACCTCACAATAAGTTGGAGGATCCTAGACCTCCATCATAGGATGTGAGCAAGGACGAGGAGATCAAATCCTTAGACCCATATAAAGAGTTGCTAGAGCACCTAGAGTCAATAGAGAACAAGACCTCTAGATCTGGATCTAAAAAGCTCACTATGCACTAATTGCGTAGTCAACCCATCCATCCTTTGGTGCCTGTGCCTCCCTATCCAAAGCAATTTAAGTTGACTCAGTTGGCTACATTTAAGGGAGAGGAAGATGCACATGAACATGTCACCAGATTCCTGGGCTAATGCTTTGACATTCATGACAATGATGCTTTGCTTCTGCGGATATTCATGACTAACATCTCGAGCCTCGTATCAGAGTGGTTTTACCAACTCCCTAAGCATAGCACCCACAAACGTGGACTAACTTGTAGATGCATTCCTAGAATACTTCACCTTCAACACCAAGAGTAAGGCGATGTTGGCCGATCTAGCTGGGTTGAAACAGTATGACGATGAGTCAATAACAAACTATGGCAATAACTGGCAAGCCCTACTCGCCAAGTTGTCTTATCTTCTCCCCATGTCAGAGTTGACTTAGATGTTTTCCAAGAGCTACCTTAAGCCTATCTCCTTATTATTGTAGCTACAATAATATGCGACACTTGAAGATGCCCTAGCACAGGCTAGGATCATTGAAGAAATCAAGATTCAAGAGGGCAAAATTATGAAGCCTCGCAAGGAGTGGAACAAGAATTCTAAGAGCACCCAAGCACATTCTAAGCTAGCAGTAGTGAATCAGGTTGCCATTAGTGTCCCAGGGCCAGTGCAAGTCACGCCATCTCAAAATCCTAAATATCAGGCCACACTTAGGAACTATGCCAAGGACAACTAGAATAGTCAAGGGCAAAATCAACAACGTCACCCCAAGCGATAGTTCACACCCATTGTAGAGTCTATGGACTCATTTTTTGAGTGCATCCTAGCAGCCAATGCAATCCACCTACCTGAGAGTCGACCTATCGACCCACATACACCAAAGCCCAAAGGATACAGAGAAGACCTACATTGCAAGTTTCATAGGCAAAATAGGCATGATGTGCAAATGTGTTACAAGTTCAAGTATTTTGTGCAAGACATGATCGATAGGAATGCCCTTCAAGTTGACAACCCTATCACACCAAACAACCAACATATGCATGTCTATAAAGACCCCTTGCCTACCCATGTGGAGCAAGCCAAGCCAACACCCCAAGTGAACAAGGTTCACCATGCCCCTTCTAAGTAGGGGTATTTCGGCATGATCAGCATTATAATGAGGAATAGGTAGTACCCAAGTCTAGTCGTGCCACCTACGGCTCAGAGTGATGTCCCCTCAACATGACAACCTTTGCCACCTCCTATGCCGAGCCTCCCACCTAGGCCTCTGGTCACCATTAAGAGCAAGCTCACCCAGAGCTTAAGAACAATATCTTCCTGGATCTCCATATATGAGCTCATTCAATAATCAACACCTCATAGGGAAGCCTTGATGGATATCCTTAAAGCATTCAAGCTTTAGCCCTAGGATTATGACTCCTTCAACAACTTCGTGGGGCATGTGCAACAATGCACAGAACCGGTGATTACCTTTCTAAAAGATGAGCTTAAACCGGTTCCAAATGTTATGGTAGATCCCCCTTTGCACATTGTCGCATGTGTGAATGAAACACCATACAAGAGAGTGTTGATAGACACTGGGTCTTATAGCAATATCATCATGACTACAACTCTCAAGTATTTGAAGCTCCCAGCATCCCACATTGTCACATCTACCTACACCCTCTGATCCTTCAATGATACCATATGCTCAATGGTTGGTACAATCATCCTACCTATTTAGGTAGGGGAAAAGACCATCCCGACATTGTGCCACATCCTGGAGGGTGATATGGCATACAATATCATGTTAGGTAGACCATGGATTAGGGATATGAAGTGTGTCCCTTCCATCGCTCACCAGTGCCTTAAGTACACTCATGAAGGGCAAGTTCATGTCGTCCCTATGTACCTAGAGCCCTTCAAATATTGCAATATGGTGCAGAAACTCCCTGAGTCAACCTTACCATCAACCCATCTAGATTTTCAACAAAATAAATCCATCCAAGGTTTAACTCCATCGCCATCACAGGCCATACCATCCACATCATCGACACCCCCATAGATGCCTAGTGCACCTGTGGATCCTTTACCTAGGAACCTGAGGAAGTGGCCTATTGAGAAGGCCCAACCGACCATATAAACCATCTCCAATGAGGAGGTTCCTATCCAAGTAGATGAGGAGCTACCATACAAGACAAACAATGAATCAGATCAGGTCTCGCTCTCATCCCTCTTCTATCTGTAGCCTCAAATTACAGTGCACCTGGCTTCCACCAGATTGGGATACTATATGGTTAGGAATGTTGCAACTACCCCTACTCTAGAGTTGATGCAAGACATGGGTCAACCCTATCTTCCTATAGGCACCATCATACCTCTTGGCCTCCCCCCTAATCAAACAAATTTTGTCTATGGAGGCCTTGAATATGGCATCAAACCCTATCAATAGTAGGAAGAAGATGAAGAGCCCTTCGGAGAAGACATTGACTACTTGTCCAACCCTAACTTCACTCTGAAGTACCTTAACCTATGCAATTGGCATAGTTATGGGTTAGGCTTGTACGAGTAGGGTACTCGAGTTCCCTACTAGCCACAGTATCAAATACCTTATGACAAGTCTAGTTTGGAACATAACACACCTTTACCCCTTGATGTCTTGGCAGATAACTTGGAGTGCATGACACTCAACTTTTGAGATGAGCTCGCATAAGATCCTTTCACCAATCCCAACCACGTCTACTCACTAGGGGACTACTTCCCTATGCCTTGGGGAGATGATGGACCACCTCACGATGATATTCACTCTTACGAGAGAGGTGAAGGTTTGTGTACTCTTCCCCATGATAGTGAGGAAAAAGATCTAGAGTCCCATTATGAGTGGACGTCAGATGATGAGTCAGATTATGGAGTCACACCCATTGACTTTGGTAGTTCATATGGAGAAGGCCCTTAGGTCATCCCTGTAGATGATGAGGATGAGTTTTATCTATGCATATTCCTCTTACATCATCCCATCTGGCAACAAATTCTACCTCTAGAGGAGCAAGATCGCCCGCAGCCACATCGACCACCGTCGGTCATTCCACCACCTCCACAATCGCCTCCTCAGGTCTTGCAACATTCGGAGGTCCGTGGACACCATAAACCACATAGGGGAAATCATCCATCCATAAATATGATTTCCATAGATCTTTTCGACCCCTTGTGAGATCTAAATAACCTATTGAAGCCATTGCACCTTAACTTAGGGGTAATCGACTTTGATCAGGGAGATTCACTACCCTCACCTTCTGATTACTAGCCTTGCAATGAAATGCTATAGCCATTTCATTTATCTATAGGGCCAACTCATGATGTCTTCCATGTTGAGGAGTAACCTGAGGTTCCCATTGATGATTTGAACCTAGTTGATGACATCCATTTGATCCCTACTCCCCACCAGTTGGAGGAAGGGTCGCATATGTCAATTGAGCCTATGATTGACAAATATATCGACTATGATCCTAAAAATCTATAATGTATCATGCTAGGGGAAAGTCTATCCCTTGAAGAGCAAGCTTATTACATAGCCCTTCTCACTGAGAAGAAGGTAGCTTTTGCATGGTCTTACAAAGACATGCTGGGACTAGATCCAAATCTAGTCACCCATAATCTGATGCTTGATCCTAGGTCTAAGTCTATCAAGCAAAAGCTGAGGAAGATACATCCAATAGTGGCCTTAATGGTCAAATAAGAGCTACAAATTCTATTGTATTCCAAGTTTGTCATTTTTGTATACTATCTACCATGGTTGTCCAACATGGTTCCCATCAAGAAACCTGACGGGAGGATTCACATTTGCACTAATTTTTGAGACCTAAACAAAGCAAGTCCTAAGGATGATTTTCCTTTATCGAGCATCGACACCTTGGTAGATGCCATAGTGGGTGATGAAATGTTATCCCTTATGGATGGCTTCTCTGGGTACAATCATATTCGTATTAACCTAGAGGACCAGCTCAAAATGATGTTCACAACACCTTAGGGAACATTTTTCTATAAGGTCATGCCTTTTGGCCTTAAAAATACCGGTGCCACCTACCAGCATGCCATGACATACATCTTCCATGACTACATGCATAAGATTTTGGAATATTATATGGATGACTTATTGGCTAAATCTTTGTTACGCCATGAGCATCTTGATGTCTTGCACAAAGTCCTCGATCGCCTTATCAAGAATAATGTGAGACTAAACCCCAAGAAGTGCATCTTGGGCATCACATCTGGAAAGCTCTTGGGATTTATAGTTTCTAAATGAGGCATCGAAGTGGATCCCAATAAGGTTAAGGCCATCCTTAAGATGCCTCCCCCGACTACCATCAAGAAGATCTGAAGTCTGCAGGGCAAGATCGCATCCATAAAATGCTTCATAGTGCAATTATTGGACAAGTGTTGACCCATGAACAAGTTATTGCACAAAGGGTTCGTATTCCATTTGGATGATGAGTGTCAATAGGTCTTTCACATAATAAAATAGTACCTTGCTTCACCTCCAATGTTAGCTCTGCCTCGACCAGGAGTACCGTTCCACTTATACATATCAACCACTAAGGTTGCATTGGGTGCCATGTTAGCCCAGAACAATGAACTACATAAGGAACAGGCTACGTATGTTGTATCTAAAGATAATCCATTGTGATACATGATGAGTCGTACTTATCATAGTAGTCGCATGACAAAAATGGATCATGTTGTTGATGGAGTTTGACCTAGAATTCATCGGATAAAAATTAATTAAGGGTCAAGTCATCATCGATCAACTTGCAGAGGCTCCTCTCCAGGATGATCAGCCTCTTAGCATGGATCTTCCTGATGATGGAGTCTTCCAAATATCAAAATCGCCTGATTCTAACAAGCTTGAGCCGTAGGTGGATATGACTCTATTTTTTTATGGCTCCAAATGCGAGCTCCCATATCCCTATCATTTAAACTTGATTTCCTGTGAACCAACAACAATGCCGAGTACGAAACCTTCCTCATAGGTCTTCAAATGGCAATCACCATGAAAATCATCAAGCTTAACATTTCAGTGACTTCTTGCTCATAGTTAACCAAGTCAAAGGGATCTACTAATGTAAGTTCCCAGTTTTGCAAGCCTACAAAGCCCTTGTGGATAAATTATTGGTAAAGTTTGAATGGTATGACATCAAGGCACTCCCTCGATCATATAATCATTTTGCAAATACGATGGCCTCCTTAGGGTCCTTGATCCTGTAGAATCTTATTGATGATATGATAACCATTTAGGTCAAAATGCTCTCACAGTCCACGGTTGAGCATGAGAATACTTAGGCCACGTCGAAATTCCACTTGATTCAAATTTAACCTCATTAAGAGAGATTATCGCACCTTCACGAGTGCTTGAATAATGCCCATTGGGGTATGTTGTTCCCTCAAGCCCCTTTTGATAGCAGTACAATGCTATTCTTACAAATTCTTTCCCACTTAGCATTTTCTCAAGATGAATTTCAAGAGGGACAGGCAGTTCATGCGCTTGAGGCTTCCTCACAATAGGACTGGTCCACACAAATTAGGGAGTATCTCAAGCTTGGTAATCTCCCTCCTGGATTGTCACACGCTATTAAAATAATATTTAAAAGAAAGGTGACAAGATATGTCTTGCTAGGAGATATTTTGTATTGTCAAAGCTATGAAGGGATTCTCCTTTGATGCTTAGAGCATCAAGAGTTGACTTGGGCAATCGCCCAAGCACACGATGGTACATGTGGTGGCCATTTTAGCAGCATGGCCATTGCAAAGTTCATTCTTCACATGGGCTATTATTGGCCAATGTTAGAGCGAGATTGTTGCACATATGTGAGGAAGTGCATGAAGTGTCAGCACCATGTTAACTTGACACACGTACCTTCCTAGGCCTTACAACTGATCTAATTGCCTTGGCTATTTTCGCAATGGGGGTTAGATTTAATCGGTAAAATCTCCCCTGCATCCTTGGGCCATCACATGTTTATCATTACGGCTATCGAGTATTTTACAAAGTGGGTGGAAGCAATTCCCCTTACCACTATGATAGGACCCCGCATCACGGAGTTCATTCTACATAATATCATTTGTCATTTTGGTATTCCATCCAAGATCATTTTGGATAATGGGACATCATTTAAGAACAAATATGTGTGGGATTTAACAACAAAGTATAATATCCAGCACAACTTTTTGACGCCCTACTATCCACAAGCAAATGGGCAAGCAGAGGATTCCAAAAAACCATTGATTGCCATTCTCAAGAAAACCTTCAAAGAGAATCACATCGATTGGCACACGCAAATACCCCTTGCTCTATGGGCCTACCACACTAGCATTCGGATACCCACTAGGGCCACCCTATTTTCACTAGTGTATGGTGTTGAGGTAGTCATGCCTCTAGAGCTTGAAATCCCATCGCTATGCATATCCATGCAAGAGTTCATCGATGATGATACCGCATAGTAGGCTCACCTAGATCAGCTTACATTGCTTGATGAACGTCATATTAATTCTCTTGAGCACCTATGTATTTATCAAGAGTGACTTAAAAGAGCCTACAATATGAAAGTCCATATTAGAGATTTTTAGGTTGGTGACCTTGTTCTGAAAGAGAACCAGCAAAATTCTAATTTTTTGCCCCATCTGAGGGAAAATTTTGTGGCAAACTTGTTAGGTCCTTATGTAATTACTAGTCATATTGGACCTAAAACCTATCGCCTAGCCTCCCTTAAAGGCGTCGAGGATCTTGAACCCTTGAACACCATTCATTTGTTACCTTTCCATGCCTAGAGTGTTGTGGTTCAACCTAAAATACTCCTAGGCGGTCAATAACCATCTAGGTCACCCATAAATGCTCCAAGGGTGCCTTTAACCCACTTGGTCAACCCAAAATGCTCCAAGGGTGCCTTTAACCCACTTGGTCAACCCAAAATGCTCCAAGGGTGCCTTTCACCTGCTTGGTCAACCTAAAATGCTCCTAGGCAGTCTACGACTGTGTAGGTCACCCCAAAATGCTCCAAGGGTGCCTTTAACCCACTTGGTCAACCCAAAATGTTCCAAGGGTACCTTTAACTTTCTTGGTCAACCTAAAATGCTCCTAGGCGGTCTACGACCATCTAGGTCACCCCAAAATGCTTCAAGGGTGCCTTTAACTCGCTTGATCAACCTAAAATGCTCTTAGGCGGTCTATAACCATCTAAATCACCCCAAAAAGTCCCAAAGGCATTCATAAGCCCTTTGGTCACTCCAAATGCCCCAATGGCCCCAAATAATCCCGTTGGTCACATGTATATATCTATCAATAAAAAAACAAAAAAAAACATATATATCAATCAAAAATACAAAAATATTGCATCGCATTGCATCTTCAAACACCATCAAAAATAAAAAATATCATATATATCAATCAAAATACAAAAATATTGCATCACATTGCATCTTCAAACATCATAAAAAATCAAAAACATCATATATAAATTAAAAAGACAAAAATTTCATTACATCGCATCTCGTTGCATTATCAAAATCATCTGCATTAGGCATACTCATTATTGCATTTTACACTATAGAACTACTCATACGTGTCTAGCACTACGACTGTACATCCTGCATTAGTCCAAAAAATGGTAATTATGTTAAAATCATTATCTGTATCATCTCAATTTTCAAATTATCATGTTTACCTGCATTTTACATTGGTCATAACCATGTCTGTATCCCGTCACATAGTTATTTGTTCTAGAATGTCTTCACGGTTTTTAGTCACTCAACCATATCTAGTTTTCTTTTCAGATTTTGTAGAAATCTATCATGATTTTTAGGAGGTAGAGTCTTACTTAGATTATACCTTGTATACAACAAATCCCAACACATTTACACATTAATAAATCCAAGTTTTGCGCAAGGAAATATGAAACCCATAAGTGGTCCAGGTTGCTTTAAGCAAAAAGGTTATCCTGCTCATCCCCCTATGCGAATGGTTTAAGAATGCTAAGAATTGGCAAAAGGACAAGCTCTTCCTTACCCAGTTCCCCAAAATAAATAGTGGTTTTCACCACTATCAAAAATCCCAATTCCCAAAATCTCAATTCCCAAAATCCCAATTCCCCAAAATCCTAAAAGGTTAAAAAAAATTAAATTCCCTAAAAGTCAAATTCAAAGTCAAAATAAATAGTGGTCATAACCACTTCCCAAATACCTTACTCAAAGAAAATAAAATACAAAATAAAAAGTGATTTTCATGTATCCCAATAAAATTGAAGAAAATAAGGGATTTGAACTTGAATCTCTGGAATTCTCAGCATTTAGAAAACCATAAGGTGATCCTCATTACAGGTTTGATGGATAGTCTATATGTCAATGGTGGTATCCTTATGCATGATGATATGTCTATCACATTGGCTTTTGCATGTGTGCAGACCAATGTTTACATGTGGATGAGCTAGCTTTTGGTAGCCTATACTACCTAGTGGTCTAATCCAACCAAGTACAAACCTAGGATTGTGACATTCATAAGATGATCCTCATTTCAAGTTTGGTGGATAGCCTATCTGGCAATGGTGGTATCTTTATGTGTCTCACAAGAATGAACTCACTTGAACACATAGGGATATGAAGTATCTTGGTCACCCTAGCAGATTCATACCTTGTCAAAAAGCCTTGCATAGTCAGTATATAATCTTTGATCAAGTTAATTACAGTGTTTGAGTCTCAAGAAAACCTCATCTACATTCTTTAACATCTCATTTTACTTATTTCATTACATCACATTGCAATAACACATTTCCATATATCCATTTCACAAAAATAGTAAAAAAAGAACCAAAAGGAACTTATGCAATTTATATATTATATGGCACTAACATCATGTGTCAAATCATTAGTCACTATTTATTATATCAAAGCATGCAATTCATCCATTTCACCTTGCATCCATGCATATACATAGTAGCAAATCATATCACACAAGCATCCATATGCATGAAAAAACATAAATCACCATTGCATTACATCACATAAGTATACATATGCATACATGGTACAACATCCATCAGTACTACAACAAATCACATAACAATACCCATCTACATCAATAATTAGCATTTAATATATCATAATAAATCAAATACATACATTGCATTCATATCTTAAAACAATAAATGAGACATATGATGACAAGAACAAAATATCATATATATATATATATATATGGGGTAAAAATATACATCATAGTTTCCAAAAATACCCGTGGGCTACAGTAAAGTAGGTCCTCAGACCTCACCAATATAAAAAATTCAAAAAGAGTCTCAACAGTATCCATCACCATGGTCATGCAAGACCGATGCTACGACTTGCACTACCACCCATAGTCTAGGTCCATTGTGATCCATCAACCCTATTGCCATCAGTCCTATCAGTCCTTCACCTAGAGGATGACTACACTATCTCACTCTACCAAGTTTGATGCGAGCCATTGGTCTCTCCATCATCAAGAAGATGCCCTCCAAGATGCACTATCTCCATCTCCATTCGATCCACATAAGCCTACCTCTGATGTCCTCGTGACTGGTATATCTCCACCATTGACTATAGCTATAGCACCTCTGCTCATAGCCTCTCTACCTCTCCAATACTAGACCCTATTGCCCAATACCTTGTGCTCTCACCTATACCCGTAGGGAGGATATCTCGACCTGGTTCTCCTATGCCTATGCCCATAGGAGATCCCTCTCATGTCTGACCTTGACTAGCTCTGCCTATAGCTCTAAGTATCGATCACCTTGTGTACCCCACTACACCTATACCCCATGATCCTCACCCTCCCCCTGATCACCTTGATACCCCAAGTCTAATAGGTCCACCTGCTCATATTCCTGCTGGTGTAGCCAATGTGGCTCATCCACCTTTGCCCGAATCTCCTCTGGAGTGTTCTACATCAACTCATCCTCTACCCTAGCTACATCACCTTTGATAGCCCTTGCGCCTCACCACTGGAGCATCACCCACCATGAGTTATACTATGTAGTAGTCCTAGAGTTGTCCACATAAAGAACATCTACTATAGGGTCTGCCTCCTCTCCCACATCCTCCACTACCAGCCAACCCAATTTCCTCTCATCCTCATGGTTCTGATATTCTACTGGCTCCCTAGGAAACCCCTACTACAACCCAAACTACCTCATCACTTGAGCAAATAGGAATTACTCCCACTCAGTACCATACTAAGCAATCAGCCATCTACCCCATCTCACCCACCAGAGCTGCTCTCCAACATCCGCCCAAGCTAGATAGTCCCTGTATGGTCGTTGTACCACCTACCATGGCACCAATCATGAGAATAAATTGGCATAGTGGTCCACATCTCCTACATGGCGATGGCTTTGCCCTCTCTCCTATGCCCTCTATCATAAGATAGTGTATCCTATCTCCTGGTCTACCAGCTACGCCCAAGTCATCCATGACAGTCCATGTGGTCGCTCCACAACTATGTGTTGTCATCCCTAGCACTGCAATAAGAAGCTACACCCCAAGCCCTTTCATTGATGATAGCAGATCTCGTACAACTCGTCATACAATTATGCCAGTAGTGTAGTCCCACAAGCCATCATCAAAGGCTCATCCTTGGTGCACCCCACCAGGGCGTACACCAACTCCAATAGGTTCCAAGGGAACCTGGATCCTGAAGAATCTAAGAGAAGCATATTTGAGATGAGGGTCATCAGTAGCAATGAAAAGAAAAAATATAATAAAATATATTATATTATATTATTTGGTTTTAATTTATTTATTTTTAATTTTTTTTATTTATTTAATTTTGACGCGCCCCCCCTAGGTCCCCCCGTGGCTACCCCCCTAGGGGGTTGTCCCCCTAGGCCCCCCCCCTAGGTTGCGCCGGATTACCCAGATATGGCCATCTGGAGCATGGGAAACCGGCGGGGGGGCGAGCCCCAGGCAGCGGAGCCCCAATGGGAAAACGGGGAGAAGGAAAAATCCCCCGGCCAAAAGGAGCGGCGGGGGAGCGGGCAGCGGAAGCCTGGACCAAGGGGAGAGACAAAGGCATCGCAGCAGCCAACGGGCAAAAAGCCAGGAGCTGGAGACCCAAGAGGTGAGCCTAGGATCAGAAAGCAGCCCCGCCTCACACCATTTGGCCCCCCAGCGAGAAACCGAGACCAAACCCAGAGAGGGCACCCCCCCACACCGGCCCGGACATCGCAACCCCAAGGGTTACATAGCACAGCCCACTCCTGACAAGGAACCACAAGAAATCTCAGGCTCACATCTCGCTGACAAAAACCCTTTTCCATCCTACCTACCCGAATGTCAAAGCCTGACCCGGTTCAGGAGGCCAGCCAGAACCAATGTCAATCCTGAAAGGAGGGAACCAGAGCATAAACAGGCGCAACCCTTGAACAAACAAAGGCGACTTCGGCATACAACACCCGGGGGAGCAGGGAAAGGCCGGGGAGGGGACGAGAAAGGAACAAAGCGGGGGAACCCGACACCCCCAAGACAAGCCAGCGACCAGCCCCCCAAGCGCCTGGGAAGAAGCTTTCCAAAGTTCTCCAGAGGCAACCAGAGGAGAACCCTTAAGAAGACAGGGACCTTCTCAAAGCTCGGGGAGCGGACCAACCGAGCAACCGGACCCCCGGGGAAGACCCTAAGGGCAAGCGGACCGGGGTCCCCAGACCCTCACAGACCCTAAGACAAAAGTCAAAGTGACTACCTTATATCGATTAACAGTACGGTAGACCGCGCAACACACCCGACGAGCCAAAAGAGCAGCGAACCATCAAACTCAAGAAAGCAGGACAGGACGGGGAGAAGGAACAAACGGCACGGGCACAGCAGGGGCGGGGGGGGGCACCTACTAGCAGAAAACTAATATAAGGCGGAAACAACCCAATGAAGTCCAATACAATTGGAGGCCTAAGAGAGAAGCGGCAAGCAGGAAACTAACGGAGAGCTGACAAGGGAAAAACACAAACAGGGCAAAGCAGCGAACAAAGCGAGCGAAGAAGACAACCAACGGGAAAAAGGAGCAACTAAAACAAGCACCGAAAACGCAACACGCCAAGCCAACAACAAGACAACCGCTCCCACGCAAGAAACCGCGGCCCCCCAGGCGCAGGGCCCCGCCGAAGAAGGGAAGCCCCCAACAATCACCTCGGGAAAAGCGGCCAGTCCGCAGCAAGAAACGCGCACAGTAACCGCAGCGCCCACCCCCCCACCAAGCCAACCGAAGGGGCAAAAAGCACCCCGAGACACGAAACCAAAGATCTACCTCAATGCTCCAACAGATCCAGAGGGACAAACCCGACTCCCAAGAGGATGGCGGCAAGCGCAGCGAGGAAGATACCCCCAACCACCCGGCTCAAACGGCAAAGGAAACCATCGCTCACGAAGAAGGGCCACAGGCACCAGACGCCAAGAGACCACGGACGCTCACAAGAGCAGCACGAGACCGCCACGAGACACGCACCATCAGACCGTCACGAGACGGTTCCCGGAACGACGAGACAAGAACAAGAGCTCCAGCGCAACGGGGGACCGACACGCCCCGCGCGCGGGCGGGGACCCCCACGACACAGACGCAGAGAAACCACAGACGAGGCGGAACAAGGCCCCACATGCCTCACCCCCAATACAGTCTCCTCATGCTAGAACCCCACCAGTATCCCTCCATTCAGATAGTCTAGCTTTGCGGCATCTACATCCTCTTTGAAGTACCTCGTCAACACTACACCTCTCTAGTCATGGTGTGAGGAGTGGATCGATCGCCCCTCTAGTGGAATCCACAAAATCTGATATACGTTCTCTAGCGTCATCGTCATCTCCCCCATGGGTAGGTGGATGGTTTTGGTGCACGAGTCCCATAGGTTAATAAGAGCGGTCAAGTAGGCCCAATCGCCTATCATAAGCTCCAATCGGGTAACCTGCTTGAGCCCCATGGCATCAAGCCACTCCCAGTCAGCCTCAGTCAAGGCATATCGGGTGGTTTGGAAGAGCTTCGATGTGTGATACCAACTCTTCACCACCTGGTAAAGCAATAAATAAATAAGAGCCCCAATAATCAGGCATTCATCATGCATCACAATGGCCTCCAAAAGGCCCAAGAATAAATGCACAACTAATCCATTACAACAATTTAATTCCACAAAAACAAAATAAAAAAATTAAAAATGTAGCATATTACATTCACATTAGGGTTTCATTACCTATCCCGTAATGTGATATGTTTAAAAAACAAAATACAAAATCAACAAAATCTGACATGTTACATTTACACTAGGATTTCATTCCCTATCTCGTAATGTGATATGTTAAAAATAAAATAAAATAAAATAAAATAAAATACAAAACTCAAAAAATTTGGGTATATTTTATCTACATTAGTTTTAGTTACCGAAGGTTAAAATAAGTTATAAATCTGGTGTATTCCAGTTAAAATATGTTTAATTACTTATTTTAGACAAATCAAATAACCAACAAAGCAAAATTGTCATTTTAAAATAAAAAATAATGAGGGAGTCGAGTCACCACATACCCACCTCGCATTGGCTCCTCCATTGGATGCCTCTGCCTACTGACTCATGGTGGCCGTGGGGTGATTTTGATAGCACTTCGCTACAAAAAAATAACCCTCTTCTTCCTCACCTATCAAATTGCCAGAGAAAACATGCAATAATGAGCCCAAAACTTGCATTTGAGGTTTATATAGGGGTGCAACGGTCCTATTCATACCAAGGTGGGATGAATGCACTTCTGGCCATTCATCCCACCCTAGGATGAATACCAAATCTACATTCATCCCACCCTAGGACGAATACAACATTTTTAGGCCAAAACAACTTTAAATGCCCCAAAAAAGGTCCAAAAACCCACCAAAAACAAGTCAAATATGATGGAATTCATTCAGGATCAAGATGGAATGCAAACTTCTCATGGATGCATGGATAAGTTACTACTTCACTACCCAAGAAGGCCAGTGTGGCCGAACCGACCCATGGGAATGAAGTTTTCAACTATTTTCTTCCCCTCCATACCATAATAAAATCCTTTCACAACTGTGTCATTTTTCAATGGATACAACTGAAGGCAACCTTAACAAAAGTCATCTAAATTCAAGTGACTCATCACTTTTCTCACGATTCATTCCCTCATCAAATCGTCGCTTGATGGGGTAGTCATACTCAATTTAAAATCAACAAGCACACACTCAATCAAGAAAATTGCATTCGTTCAACGAATCATTGACAAAGACAATCATGCTCTTGCTTGGGGTAGAAAACAAGCACAAAATATCAAATTAAAATGCTTGGCATTGTTGGCATCATGGAATCATAGGCCTCACCTCTTCATGACAGACAATGTCTAAGCTTAAGCAAGTTCCTTAGCTCATCAGAAGCAAGTATTCAAGAACACATGCTCTTTCCAGGATTGGGGCATCTAAAGTTGGTTAGGTTATTGAGTAATCCTAATCACTAAACATTCTAGTCATCTATTTTTCTTGGCGTTGTGTTGCTCATAATGCATCCCAAAAAGGGGCATCTGTAGACACTAAAATCTAGTCAATCCGATTATGCTACCATAAGTAATGACTAAAGTGATATACCAAGGCCCCTAGGGCAGTCCTCAGCAGGTATATAGTGGTTCTAACCACTCAATGCAAGGTTTTGGAAGGTTTTAGGCCACTTTTGGGACCTTTTGAACACCCTATTTCTATTCGTCCCACATTGGGATGAATACACATCCTATTCGTCCCACCCTGGAACGAATAGTAGCATTCGTCCTAGGGTGGGATGAATAGGAGGTTTGATCGACAAAAAGTCAAATCTGTACAAATGGTGCTTGGCAACGATCAGATTCCTGCCTATTCTCACCCACAAGTTAGATCACACAAAAAAATTTTTGACATGCTCCATGAATAAGGTCAAATTGAGAGATTCTTTTCCTCCTCCAATGCATGTTGCCCTGGTGGCCAAGTGATGCCTCTTGCCCTGCATGCCCTTGCATACCTTTTGAACCATGAGCCTCCTTGGGCTATAAAGTGGATGCATTTTCCATACAATATAGAGGAAGGATTTTGAGGACAAAGCAATAGAGTGCTGCCAAGATTTCCTTTCACCCTTTTGTGCCCATTTTTACCTCGAAATCTCTACCTAGCGAAGGAGGTTTTGTGAGGGGATTAGTAGGCGCAATTTGTCACATAACCAAACCACCTCAGTGAATTTCCTCATCAAATTTTATCACAATACATCCAATAGTGTTTTGCATCAATCCTCAATGGAATTGGTGGCAAAATTTAGGCAAAAACAATGGGCATCCCACCCTCGGGCATCCCCCAATTTGTGACAGTCTTATTCGTCCCACCTTGTGATGAATAGAAATTTGTGGATGATTTTGTGTTTGTTTTTAATTTTTTATTTTCTACATGTTATTATTATGCTACATTTAAAATTCCATGTCATTCTGAGCTATATTCGCCAAGATATTGCAATTTTAGTGTTTTGCAAGGTCTCATGTAGGTCTCCGACAATCATCTAAATAAACACCTAAAATGTTATATATTTTGCAAATCTGATCATATGTGTTTTCTTAAAATGTAATTTTATGGATTCTATCCAATTTTCATGTGTTTTGGATATGTGTAGGGCCGGAAATTGTTTGCTTTGTGTTTTACAGGTTGCGTACGGTCATTGCAATTACGAGGCACCAAAGGACTCAATATTAGCATAATTTTTGGTGATATATTTCCAAATTATTCTATTTTACATCCCTCTATAATTTCATATCATTTTGGATTGATTTGATACAATATTTATGCATGTGCTCACTACTAGTCTTTTAGTGCCTGTGGGGATTGCATGTTTTACATCATACGCACTTGCTACTTGACGTTCCTTATTTCTATATATGCAGGTTCAGGTCATAGAACACATTGGGAAGCAATGTGATATGCAAATATCAAAGACACAAGCGGCGGTATCATTGGCCCGCCCACTTCGATTGTGGGTAAGAGGAAAGACATTGGATGTGCACCCAAGTTACTTGAAGGATTTTGATCCTTGGGCACCTGATCTATAAAAATTTGTATCATCCATTTGATCCATTAAAGGGGACATTTTGTAACCTGTATTTGATCTACCCAATTAATAAGAAGTCGATTTACTTTGCATTATTTCTTGTTACTTGCTATCTTTTCCATCTTACTTGCATGCTTCCGTTTGATTCTCATACACAATAGGACATAGATACGCATATTGTTTATAATCATTTGGTGCACCATTTTTCCCTACTTCACTAATATAGGAAAATTTCAAGAAGAATATTAATATGTATAATTTCTAGGAGAACAAATTTAGAGCTTTGAGGGATTAATCCTTTCCTTGGTTCTATTTTTAAAAGGATATTTTGGAAGAGAGCAAGCAATTTCACCCTAAATTTAACCTTGATGTATAAATCAATTACTAGATGATTAAGAAACTCACAAGGTTAAAGTATAACTAGAATTTTTGGAATGTGGTAAGGTATGCTTAGATAAGGTATGAGACCAAGCATCATATACTCAAAAATAAGCCAAAGCTAATGAAGGGTCGCATCAACAATACATTTTCTATTATTTGGGACAAGAAACACCTATAGGAGGTGGAGATAATAAATGAATATTAATAAATTCATGCTTAGGTATCCTCTTCTTAGATTTTTGCAAGTATAGAAACATCCATAGCCATCAACAAATATATAGAGTCCATAGTTGAAAAATATACAACCAAGGAAAAATCAAAGAGGTAGTTTAGAGCATCAAAGGAAAAAAAAAAAAAAAAAAAAAAAAAGACAACCCCCCACCCCCCCCCACACACAACCCCAATCGAGCCCAGTTATGCGGGGGGCGCGGCCCCCCCCCGCCGGGGGGGCCGAGGGGGGGGCGGGGGGGCGGCCGGGGGGGGGGGGGGGGGGGGCGGGCGGGCGCGGGGCGGCGGGCCGCGGGGGGCCACCAAAAATAAAAAAAAAAAAAAAAAAAAAAAAAAAAAAAAAAAAAAAAAAAAAAAAAAAAAAAAAAAAAAAATAAAAAAAAAAAAAATAAAAAAAAAAAAAAAAAAAAAAAAAAAAAAAAAAAAAAAAAAAAAAAAAAAAAAAAAAAAAAAAAAAAAAAAAAAAAAAAAAAAAAAAAAAAAAAACAAAAAAAAAAAAAAAAAAGTTCATTTTGCCTTTTTTTTGCGCGCAGGTTTTCTAAGGTTGTTAGTTCCCCCACCCTCACTCCCCCTCTCGCGTGGGTCGACCCCGGGGTGGTGGAGGGGGGGAGGGGTGGGTATGGAGGGGGTAGGAATGTGGGTGGAAAAAGGGGGGGGGGGAGGGGAAGGAAAGGGAGCACGGGGTGGAGCGTAATGGCTGTCACATCTCTTTTTGTTTTTCTTTTTTTATTTTTATTCTCCCTCACTCCTTGCGGTTGTGGCTGCTTATTCTCCTTACAGGCCATCACAGGTTAACAACCCTTACTCGCGCCCCCTCGGGCCCGCGGTCGCGCCGGGGGGGGGGGCCCGTGCCGGGGCCGCGCCGCGCGGCGCGGGGGGGGGGGCGGCAGCACGAGGAAGGAGCTGGCGCGGTGGTTCGGCGGCGGGGGGCCGCGCGGGGGGGCGGCGGCGGGCGGCGGCCAGGGGCGGGGACGTAGGGGCCAGGTTGGAGACGTCTTTCAGATGATCGATACACCCCATCTCCCAATAATCATCTCCCTTTCACACTCACTCGTCTAGATCGCCGGCGTAGAGTGAGAGGGTATCTATATCTCTTCACCTTGGCTCCTCGGGTGGCGCGTCGGTGCGGAGGTGGGGGGCCGGGGGGGGGGGGGAGCGGCGGAGGGGGGGGAGAGGGTAGAAAATCGAACACTCGGAGGTCAGAGTAATCTACGAAACATTTCATTTTTTTATTTTAAAATTATATATATAATAATAAATATAAAAAATAAATTAAAATTTTTTTTTTTGTTATTTTGTTTGTTTTTGTTGGGTGGTGGGGGGGGGGGGGGGGGGGGGGGGGGGGGGGGGGGGGGGGGGGGGGGGGGGAGGGGGGGAGGGGGGGGGGGGGGGGGGGGGGGGGGGGGGGGGGGGGGGGTGTTGGGGGTGGGGGGGGAGGTGGGGGGGGGGGGGGGGGGGGGGGGGGGGGGGGGGGGGGGGGGGGGGGGGGGGGGGGGGGGGGGGGGGGGGTGGGGGGGGGGGGGTGGGGGGGGGGGGGGGGGGGGGGTGTGGGGGGGGGGGGAGGGGGGAGGGGGGGGCGGGGGGGCGGGGGGGGGGGGGGGGGGGGTGAGGGGAGGAACACCAAGAGTATTTTAAAGGACTCAAGGTACATTTGGTGAAGGCATCCATTTTGGTATATCCACACTAGAAAAAAGACTTTCATGTTCATGTTTATGCATCAAAATTTGTGATTGGATGTGCCTTAAGCCCAAGAAGGATAGTTTGGTTTGGATCAGCCCATCTACTTTGCAAGTTGGATGTTTTTAAATATAGATAAGAATTATAACACCATAGAATGAGAAGTGCTAGGGATACTTTACGCAATACAAAATTTTTGACACTATTTGTTGACCAATGCATTTGCTTTCTATAGAGATCACCATGCGTTGCTATATTTGATCCACAAGCTAACAATATATGGATGAGTGAGATGGTGGCTCATCACATTATAGGAATTCATGTTTTGAGTGGTAGTAAGACCAAGGAAGAAGCATTTCATAGCCAACCAAATCTCAAGGATTCACTTTAGAGAACCTACACAAGGAGGCATACATGATGAATTCATTGATTGTCATGGCCCTCCTTGGTAGGATTGATTATTGATATTGATTATGTATTGATGTGTGGATTTTCAATGTTTAATCTTAGTTGTATTATCAATATGAGTGGTTATTTGCATTTGATATTTTGATTATACTATGTTATAATATGGTACTACTGATAATGTGTATGGTTGCAGGACCAGGGATTCTCATGGGTGGAATGGTAAAGTTTAAAGGAATGAGAGATCAAATATGAGGGAAATTATGGCTAGACAAAATAGTCTATGATAAATCTAGGATAGAATGTTACCCTCATGTATTTGCATGTTCATATGTGTGTTTGAATGCTATTATACCATCGACTAAGAAATTGCTAGAGCAATGGAATGATTCTTAAGAAATGGGTGATGATGGGATAGTCAATAGGAAACCCACTGAATTAGAAACACGTGGTATAATGTGTTGGAATGATTTATTTTAATAATCATTTGTTGATATTATTCTTATGCTTATGAAATGGGTCTGGCAAAGGATCCACCAAAGGGGTATTAATAAACCATGGAGGCTTTATTAATATCCAAATGCATATTATTAGGGCTAATAATTAATATTAGATTTTGACAATCATTAAATCTATTTAGAAGGAATTAATTTGATTTAATTACTCTATGTTTTCTAATGTTATGATAATATTAAAGGAAAAATTAATAATGTCTAATTATTAATGTTTTGTGCTAAAGTTATATTTTATCATTAACATTAGAAAAACAAGAATAAATGATGTGGAATTATTAATGCTATGTTATACAAAAATGAATTATGAATATTTAAAATATTTCATGTAATTGCCATGGTTTAAGTTCTGTATTGGACCCTTATTATGAATTACCATTTCCCTAACACAAAAAAGGAAGTTAAGGTAATTATTTTAAGGTCCAATAAGGCCAAACATCTTCTTGGGTGAGAAGAAGATAAGAGGGAAAAATATTTAAATAAATAGATAGGAATAAAACTAGGCAATGGAAGTAAGAGAACGACCAAGAGAAAAGAAGAAGAGCCAACAATCTTAGAGTAAAGAGTTTTACTAGTGGATATTAATGTTTTCCAGGTTGGAACGCTCCTCCTACCAAAATATTTCATGTTCTTTTAATTATTTAAAACCTTGTTAGCTTAAAGCTTATTTCTAGAACTATAGTTGTACATTCAGTAAGAAAAAGTAAATTTTGATGCTTTAAGACTGGTTGGAAGATTTATCCTGAGTGTAAGAACTTTCCTCCATACCTTCTGTTATGTCATGGAGAATGCCTGAGTTTTTCTCACTTCTATTTCTTTTTCTTTATAAGGTTTTAAGAATTGTCAGACTGGATGTTTGTCTTCCTTTAGAAAGCAATGTTCAATTCTATTTTTAGATTGGCCTGTAAAGTATACCCGAAACCAAACAAATCATTTCCAATGTAAGGAATACCCCGTATCTATATTATAAGTATATGTTTTTTAAAACCTTAGCAATGCATTCAATAAAATGTGTCTATTAATGGGCAACACCACCATCCTTTATGTATTACAAAGTGTTTTATGCTAGAGTTTGTATACTTGTAATTAAAGGTGTAGCATCCCTGAGTAAACCATTAGAACATAGATTCCACTATAATTCTCATCTAGTTTTGAGAAGCCATCTGTAAGTTAAATTTGATCTTAGATAATTATTAAGAATCAATAGCCTACATGTAAATTACCTTGAGGAAAAGTTAAATAATTAATTATATTTGAAAATATTTCTAGTTATGGTAAGATGCATGTTGTTTTCTTAATATAGGAGATTGTATTGGAAAAGAAAAGGTAGAAAAAACAAAATTCTCACAATGGAAAATTTGCTTAAGAGAGGTCTACATATCCCTAATATATGCCCATTATGTGAAAGGGATTGGGAGGAGGTATGGATTTTGTTTTTTGGATGTTCATTTTCAAATGAGGTGTTTAACAACATTCTTGACAAATTTTGTACAACCTGGATCTTGCTAAATTCTATTGTTGATTTTGTACTTAAGTTGGGAATCACCTTTTAGGAGCAAAGGACTGAGTACTTTATGGAACTTTTGTTTACCTCACTTTATGTGGGGTATTTGGAAAGAACGAAACAATAGAATTTTTAAAGGATGCAAGAAAGATGTGATATCTACAATGATTAGGATATGCAATGCTATGAAAAACATTTAGATAATAAATTGCAAGGACTCATGGGAAGATGATGGTGAAAAATTATTGTAAATAGTGGGGGTTGTATTCTTGCAACTTTCAGCCATTAATTTCTTCCAAGCTTAAAAGACTTCAAACAAAATGGGAGCCTCCAATGTAGGGTTGGTTAAAATTTAATTTGGATGGTGCTTCAAAAGGGAATCTAGGTATAGCAGGTGTTGGTGGTATTTTTTAGAATGAAATAAGAGAAGTGATATTATTGTATGCTGAGAATCTTGAAATTTAATCTTATCATTTTATTGAAACTAGAGCTCTGTTCCTTAGTATTAGGCTTATTGATAGAATTGGAGTTAAAAATATCGTCATAAAAGGAGATTCATTAAAAATTATCAACCTAATCCAGGGTAATCAGGATTCAAGTTGGGACATAAATGATATGATTCAGGAGCTTAGACTTCAAATTAGAAATTTGGAAACTGTGCAAATTGTACATATCTATCGAGAAGGAAACAAGGTTGCATATTGGGTAGCCAATTGGGGAATTCAAAATGAAGGGCATATAATCTTAATTTTTCACAAGAAATTATGGAAATTAGCAATAATTAATTTCAAAATGTAGTTATTTGATATAATGATTAGGAAAATGGATTCACAAATGCAGGATAGTAGAGAATGTAAAAGAAACAACTGTTAAGCATTTATGTCAGTGTTGTGTTTTTGTTGTTAAGTTTTTGACTAAGTTGAATTTATATAGTATAAGCTAATATAGGTTATGTGGGATGTATTTTCAAATTGGTGATTCACTTTGTCACTTATTGAGCTTTGTATCAGAGTATAATGTTTTTTTTTATGAAAATGTAAAAGGGTTGGGACCATTTCAAAAACCCCTTCCTCCAACATTATAAAAAAAAAGTAGGGACTTATTGTTTCTCCCATTATGAATGTTGTGGCTCTTGATAAAAGATGTAAGATGACTAATTAATCTCATTGTATTGAAAATTTGAATTTTATGAAAATAATTGTTATACTTTTACTTGGAATTAGTTGTCTTAAATTTTTAGTAAATTTAATAAAAAGGGAATGTTCTTCTTTAAAAAATAAATAAAGGGAATGGGTAAGAATGGGTGTGGAATCCATTCTTGCGAGGATAATGGGATCCTATCGGTTTTTTGTTATATGAAATTTCATGGAAAAATAATGGAGTGCATTGCTTATAACATATGCATGGCTTGCATTATTGGAACTGCTTGGCATTATGCATATTTAGTTGTATTTAATGAAAAAGGGAGTTGTCTTGATCCCTTAGACCATCAAAATTATGTTGGAGAAAAGGAATGCACTATTTTTGAGGCTAAGGAAACTTATGGATGTTCAAAAGGTTTATTTTGGAATCATGATATACTCTCTTGTAAAGAAGTTTATTTTTAAGTTTATGTTCCTAAATTATGTAAAGGTACTTTTGAGATGGAAGTATTACTTTTGAAAAGAAAATATGGTGATATTTTTAATGTTTCTAAGAGAAAAAGTTGAAATATTACGATAGTGGTAAGGGCTTTGGCCTCTATTTGAGAGGTCCAAGGTTCAAACCCATTATACTATGCTATGAAGCTAAATGCTAGTCAATTTAGCCTATTTAGGGGTTGGTTATACCCTTGGTGGCATATAACTTGTAGTCATCTATATGGGTCCACCCATGGAAAATATTTGCTATCTCTATGTCAACTACTAAAAATATCCTTGATATCTCCTAGTTTGATGTTATGAAGAACATAAAACCTCTATTGTGGGTGTTATGGATGTCACTATCAACCCAACTACATGGAGGAAGAACATTGTAGTAACTTAGGTTGTATCTAATATAAACCTAAAAACCTATTTGATCCCTAAATTAGAATCAATTACTAATGATCTTCTCGGTCCATACTCTATTAATAGTAGCCTACATGCCTCCCTCCATGAACTACTATTATGTCACTTACATGTGGTCAAATCCATTAAGGATATCCTCATTTTTCACCATATCACCATTGACTATTCCAAGTGGAAGATCATAGAATTACCTTTATCTATGCTAGAAAATTTATTAATTTAAAATATTTCTCTATTTCAATCAACCACTTTCTTACTACCTTCTTGTTGGCTATCCTAAAAAACTTTGGTGGTTCAATTTTTTAGATTCTTCAAAAAAATTTCCTTCTCTACCTTGGGTGTCTACTCTTGGTTGGACTCTAAATTATAGGAGTTCTCTAATAGAGGGTTATTTTCATTATTATATAGCCTCCTCTCTTGCTTATATCCTATGAGCACCCAATCTACTATAACATTTACCAAGTTTTGAATGGATCCTAACATCTATGTCATTTGGTTAGTGAATAAACATACGCTTATACTGAGAGGAGGGTGAACAATATAAGATAAAAATTTCCTTTCCAAAACAATAATTGCAATAATAAATCAATGCACAAAACATCACACACACAAGAGACAAGGATTTTATGTGGAGACACCCTTTTTGGAGAAAACCACGACAAAATATTGCTTTTATATCTTCAATAAAATTTGTAGACACCAACCCACATGAGACACCAATCCCCTTATACAAATACATAGGCACAAAACTATAGGATACATCAATCTCCTTGAGGCACCAACCTCAGATCTAAAGGCACCTACCTTCAATTACAAAATTGATCAACAAAATTACACAGGTCTACTCCAAAATCTAATCATTAATAGCATCAACTTATGCTCACAAATATGACAAAAAAATTGCTCAGGTCTGCTCCAACTTCAATTTATGAAGTTCCCATATTGCAAGCTTGTTCCTCCATGCACATGTAAAAAACAACAGTTGCCACCTGCAATTTAAGAAGATATGAACGAGCGTTGCACCTGTGTCAATTTTTTTGGATTTTAACCACTACCACTGTTAGCCTCCCCAAATAATGCTCCTTTACAGTAATGAAGAAATGCTCGAATATGTAAACATATCACCCACTTCCTGGTTTGTTCATTTTTAAAGCATTGGCTCAAATTCTTAAAAATAAATACCATGGTTCCCAGCAATATTAGCATGCACCTATCATTCCATCATCAATACAAGTACTTACATAAACCATGCAAATAATAAATGTTTTAATTACTATCAAGATGATGAGCTTCAACAAAAAATCCAACTAATCTAACTCCTTTCAGAGTTAAGAGACAAGTGATCATTATCCTGATCAACCTAATGCACTTGAAAACCAATTCCTCACCTTTCGGGTATAAATCATAATTAATAAAGGAGCCCCTATTAGAACAAATATAAATGTATCACCACCATTAGACGTAAATGCCATTTGAATCCTACTCTTACTTTTGGTAGGGGAATTTATTTTAGATGATGGTCTTAATTAGTATTTCCAAGGCTTGCATGATGGCAAAAAACTACACACTAGGTTCCTTGATAGTCTTCACTATAGCTTCTTGATAATTACAACTTTCGATGGATTTGTTTGATTGCAACACCTCTTATGGCAGATTCTCTTAGCCACACTTCAGACAGTACACCCATATGGATGTCACATTCAACAACTAGATAACTCGCCTATGACTAGCACCATCCCAATAACTTAAGGTTATCTTCAATGGCTCATTTTTTATGCACCTTCGTTCCTCCAACCCTACACTATAAACAAAACCAGATCTTCCTTCACACTTTTGATTCTACCTTTCGATGATCCTCATGTGATGACTTCTTTTTGCTGTCATGTCTGAATGCTTCTTTTAATGTTGCTACGATGCTTCATATGACCTTATACTAGCACAAAAACCTCAATAAGACAAAACATGGCTTAAAACCTTCAATCTTTATGTGTATATACCATCTCTGCAAATATCGCTTCAATACTCAAAAAATTTCTCATCTACTACTGGTCTTTTTGTGACATAAATGATGACCTCTCATCCTATAATTATCTCATTTCTCATGCATGCCTTCACCCAATAATATCCTCCATCTCTCGTTATCCACTCATGTGGGGGCCTGGCATGACAATAGTGATACGCTATTTTCTAGTTTCTTCACCCTATGTGGCTTAGAATAATATTACTAGTATCTCTATCACAAATATCAAATATGTATTCACCTCCCTTCAATATGCACACAGGATCACCACACTTTGTTGCACCACTATGATTCTTCACTGACTTGTGGTACTAGAGATGTTCGTAGCCTTCAAATTACCTTGTGCCATTCACCCTTGTTCTTGATTAACATGTAACTGGAATCATATTCACCACTTTTCATTTCCTATCCTCCACACTATGTGATAGCACCATTAGCTCTTCTATATTGAAGACATTTGATCAAAATTGATTTTATTATTTTGCCCTCATGCATAGTTTTTTCAACTGTAGATCATTATTTCCATCGAATAATGAGTTGTGCCAAGGTTGTATCTAAGTTCCCAATTAACTATTGTATCTCTGCTTTGCCATCGCTAGACTTTGACTCAGCCATGCTTATGCAAGGATGTTCACCACTATACATTTTTCCCACCTATGCTCTCCTCCACGCTTATCGCACTCTCAAGTATATCAAAGGTATTTATTGAAATCCATATTCAAAATGAACTTTGGCCTTGTATTTATATCAAACCTTTCATCTTCTTGTTTTGGTGCCCACTAGGTTGGCTATTTTTCAAGGTAATTTTTAAATATTTAATTTAATATATAAATATTTTGATTTAAATATTTAAATATTTAATTTAAGATCAATTAAACCCTTTGATATCTTAAAGGTGGGTTTAAATATTAAAATCAATTAAAAAATCTATCTTGAATACTTCTTCCAAGCACACCATGGTTTTCCAGAAACCAGGTCGTATTTAACATCAATGACAACTCAATAGTGAATAATTCTAACAATATCCCACTTTGTCATTGATGGAAACCCTGCAAAGAAATTGTCCTTTACCGCAATGGGATCACAAGCTGCTCCCCCTTACAGAAATTCCAAACTGCTCTCCCTTACTAAAATTCTCTCCCTTTGACATCAATGGCAAAGGCTTTTTAAGGCTAAAGAATAAGGCACTAGACAACTCCCCCTTACTAATTGCCCTAACTGAGACATTTAATGATGATATGGGAGTGAAACTACTCCCAACTTACTATGCTCCTTTTCTTGTTCCATTTTCTTTTTTTAAACTTTGGAGGACATATCCTTTTGAATAGTTTTACCATCCTCCTTCTTACTTGATTTCGTAAGTTCAAGGAACAACGTTCTACACCATTTAGTTGTATGCCCAAAATTATTACATTTGTAACAAATCATGTTGTAGTCCATGAGAGGTGCAAATGAATTGAAATTCCTCTTGGTGAAGCCAAAATCATTTTTAGCACGAACCCTGCAATTTACAACTTTATGACCAAATTTGTGACATGAAAAGCAATAACCTTGAAAGAAGTATTGAAACTTGTCTGATTTCCTTGGAGGATATGACTGCATGGCTCTCTCATTTTTGTTTCTATGATGGACCTTGGTCCATGATGATGCTTTGTTTTCTTCCTTCTTGATGCTTCCACTTATCAACACATTAGCATATGTCTTAGACTCTCCTTTAATTATTTTATTTGATGCCTCTATTCCTTTTGTGCTTGACTCCTCCTTTTGTTTCTTTTTACTTTCTTCAAAACCAATTCTAGTCTTTATAACCGAAAATCTCTGTGCTTTGATAATATTATCCAATATTTTTGTGCTTTTCTCAAACCTAATATTTTACTATAGCTTATCATTATATTTTTCCACTTCCTTCCTCAAAGAGACAATCTCATGTTCTAGTTTTTCACATTCCAACTCTTTTGCCTTAACTACTCAGTCATAACTTCTTCAATTCGCTTTACCTCTTCAATTTTAACTTTTAAGTCAATGAGATATTGTGAAAACTTTACCTTTGTCTCCTCGTTCTCTTGTACTTGAGTTTTCAATCTTGAGTTCTTCTTTCTAAGCTTTTTCACCTCTTTGAGAGAAAAAAAAAGTTCCTCTTCTATGTCCACTATGGCTTCCTCTTCATTTTCTGGATATTTCTCCTTTTCTTGGTTTTCGACAATAGGAGCATCTTCTTTCACCTCCATATCCAAAAATAGGATTTATTCTCTTTCACTATCGGAGAGGCTTTCATCACTGCTATTGAAATAACTGCTTGCTTCTTCAACATAAAGACTCTTCTTGTGCATTTGATAGATCTTCTTCTCAAGCTTGCTTTGACCGTGCCTCTTTTTCTTTTCATGATGATATTTTCTTTCCTTATTTTTCTTGTATTCCTCTTCTTCTTCACTACTAATACTTCCATCTTGTGGGCACTTAGCTTCATAGTGATCAATGTTACCACAATTAAAACATTTCAAAGGATACTTACCTTTGTGTTTACTTGATCCCTTCGTATTCCTTCGTACAAAGTTGGCTTCTTCTCCATTGCTCGATCCTTCACTTGACTCTGGTTTGTTATTCTTTGTCTTCTTTGAAACTTTAAATGTGGTCTCTCGTTTGGATGTTTGATCTTTTTTAGTCCTCATATCATAGGTTGTAAGAATTACATGTAGCTCATCCATGCTTAAAGTGTTAAGATCCTTCATTTATTCAATCGTCAAGACCTTCACATCAAACCTCATGGGGAGTGATCTTAATACTTTCTAAAAAATCCTAGGGCCATCAATACTTTCTCTAAGTCTGCAAATGGTGTTGACAATCCCATCGACATGGAGCAAATATTTAGAAATATTTTCCTCATCCTTCATCTTTAAGTCTTCGAAATATCTCCTGTGGTTTTGAAGTTTTGCCATTTTAACCTTGTTGTCTCCTTCATATGTTCTTTGTAACTTGTCCTATATTTATTTTGTAGAGGTGTAATTCATGACTTTTACAAACTCTGATTCACATAAACCACTTAATATTGCATTCATTGCCTTGGAATTATGTTCAAATGGTTTCTTACCATCTTTATCCATGGGAGGGGTTTTAGGTGGTGTGAACCCATCCATAATGGATTCCCATATATCGTAGCCATGTGCCATCAAATAGGTTTGCATCCTCATGCTCCATAAGATATAGTTAGTCCCATCGAACAATGGAGCCCTACTTGATGAAAAACCTTCTTGGTAAGCCATGTGTGTTCTTGTAAGATCTTCCTTCAAGCGGTTAGGATTTCATGAAGGAACCTACTCTAATACCAATTGAAGAAACACACACTTATACTAAGAGGTGGGTGAACAATATAAGATAAAACTTTCCTTTCCAAAATAATAACTGCAATAATAAATTAATGCACAAAACATCACACACACAAGATACGAGGATTTTATGTGGAAACACCCTTTCAGGAGAAAACCATAGTAAAATATTTCTTTTATATTTTCAATAAAATTCATAGGCATTGACCCACAGGAGACACCAATCCCCTTATACAAATACATAGGCACCAACATACAGGAGACACCAATCTCCTTGAGGCACCAACCTTAAATCTGAAGGCACCAACCTTCGATTATAAAACTGATCAAAAAACTTACACAGATCTGCTCCAAAATCTAATCATTAATGGTATCAAATTTTGTTCATAAATATAATAAAAAATTTGCTCAAGTCTACTCCAAATTCAATGTACGTAGTTCTCATCTTGCAAGCCTACTCCTCCATGCACATTGAAAAAACAACAGTTGCCACCCGTAATTTAAGAATATATGAATGAGTGTTGCACCTACACCAATTTTTCTAGATTTTAACCACAACAACTATTAGCTTCCTCAGATGATACTCCTTTATGGTGATGAATAAATTCTCAAATATGTAAATATATCACCCACTTCTTACTTTGTTCATTGTTAAAGCATTGGATCAAATTCTTAAAAAAATACCATAGTTACCTATCATTCCATCATCGATGCGAGTACTTACATAAACCATCCAAATCATAAATGTTTTAAACTATCAATATGATAAGATTCAATAGAAAATCCAACTAATACAACTCCTTCCAGAGTTGAGATACAAGTAATCATTCTCTCGATCAACCTCATGCACTTGAAAATCGATTCCTCATCTTCCAAATATAAACCATAATTAATAAAGGAGTCCCTCTTAGAACAAAGATAAATGTATCTCCACCATCGAATGTCAACACCATTTGAATCCTACTCTTTATTTTGATAGGTTACTTTATTTTATATGGCGATCTTAATTAGTATTTCCAAGGCTTGCATGATGGCGAACAACTATACACTAGGTTCCTTGACAGTCTCCACTATAGATTCTTGATTACGACAACTTTCGATGGATTTATTTGACTACAACACTCCTTATGGTTGTTTCCCTTAGCTACCCTTCAGACAGTACACCTAGACGAATGTCACATTCAACAATTGGATAACTCGCCTATGACCAGTACCATCCCAATAACTTTAGGTTATCTCCAATGGCTCATTTTTTATGCACCTTTGTTCCTCCAACCCTACACTACGAACAAAACCAGATCTTCCTTCACACTTTTGATTCTACCTTCTGGTGCTCCTCCTATGATGACTTATTTTTGTTGTCATGTCTGAATTCTTCTTTGAATGTTGCTATGACACTTCAGATGACCTTCTCCTCACATAAAAAGCTCATTAATACAAAACACAGCTTAAAAACTTCAATATTTGCTTGTATACACCATCTCTGCAAATATCGCTTCAGTACTCAAAAATTTGCTCGTCTACTACCAATATTTTCATGACATCAATGATGAAATCTCATCCTATGCTTATCTCATTTCTTGTGCATGCCTTCACCTAAAAAGATCCTCCATCTCTCGCTATTTGCTCATGTGGGGGCCTGGCATGACAAAAATGACACGTTATTTATCTAGTTTCTTCATCCTGCATGGCTTAGAATAATATTACTAGTGTCTCTACCATAAAGATCAAATATGTTTTTGCCTCCCTTCAATATGCACATGGGCTCACCACACTTCGCTGCACCACTCTGATTATTCTTTGACTTGTGGTACCAAATATGTTTGCAACCTTCAAATTATCTTGTACCATTTGCCCTTGCCCTTGCTTAACGTGTAACTAGAATAATGTTCATCACTTTTTATTTCCTATCCATTGCATTGTGTGATAGCGTCGTCAACTCTTCTATATCAAAGACATTCAATCAAAATTGATTTTATTATTCGTGCATAGTTTTTGTAGCTGTAGATCATTTTTACCATCGAAGAATGAGTTGTACCAAAGGTTGTATCTAAGTTCTCAATTAACTATTGTATCTCCACTTTGCCATCGCCAAACTTCAACTCAGTATTGCCTGTGCAAGGATGTTCACCATTGTATGTTTTTTCCCACTTGTGCTCCGCCTCTATGCTTATCATACTCTCAAGTATATCGAAGGTATTTATTGAAATCTATATTTAAAATGAACTTTGGCCTTGTATTTATATCAAACCTTTCATCTTCTTATTTTGGCACCCACTAGGTCGGACCTTTTTCAAGGTAATATTTAAATCTATATTTTAAATATTTAAATCTTATTATTTAGATATTTAAATATTTAATTTAAAATCAAGTAAACCCTTTGATATCTTAAAGGTGGGTTTAAATATTAAAATCAATTAAACAATCTATCTTGAATACTTCGTCCAAGCACACCACGATTTACCAAAAACCAAGTCGGCATTTGATATCAATGACAACTCAATAGTGAATAATTCTAATAGTTAGATGGCAACTTTTCATTACATAGAGGGGTATCCTATCCAACTTGTTGGTATCCCTAAGACATTTAATTGTTCTCTTGGTGGTATTAATCTTAATTTAGAGTCAATGTTAGTTGATAACCACCATATTTTTATTCCCTCATTTTAGTCAACATCTAGAAAGAAAGTGTTTAAAATAAAACATTTACACATTAAGCCCAAGCATTGCAACCTAATATCTATTACTAGATGTGATTATTTTCTAGGGCATTAAAATGAAGAACCATAAAATTTCAATTTGAACTCATTTTTCAACATAATTACTACATATACAACATTATCCTTTGTTGATTGACCACTTGAACCTTATCTTACTATGTCACCAACTTGATAAAATAGTGTTATGTCCTATTGTTGGACATTCATTTGTCTAACTTGATAAGGTTAGATTTTAGATCTTATGTGTTAAAGTTATTTGCATTTGGACAAACCAATCCCTATTATTCCATGATATTAACAAGCACTTAAATGGTATTATACTATATTTCATAATTTACTTGGAGAGGTTTGGACCTTATTCTTTGCATTGAAGGCCAATCTACTTAACCAATTGAGCTCATTCCATATGATATCTCTTTTATAATTGGTGCTTAACTTTAGAATCTTAGTGCAACCATGATCATTGATATTAGTTTAATAATGATCTTTAATAAATGAGTTCCATTAAATTCCTTTGTCAATTTAAGCCATATTTTCCTTGCCCTATGATTTTAATAAATCTGGTTTCTAATGAATTATTTATACCAATTATTTGACAAATCTATTCTTCAAATTAGAAAGTATACACTTACCTAATAGTTATTTTAAGTACTTCAAACAAATTATCCTAGTGATTAATATCCTAATAATATTATATGTGTGTGTGTGTGTGTGTGTGTGTGTGTGTGTGTTGTGTGTGTGTTTTTGTGTGTGTAGTAAGTTATAATCTCCAATAGTTTATTAGGAGTTCAATATAGTACAATTAGATTTTTTAACCCCCTTGTATGCTAAATTATTTTTATAGTCTAATAGCTATAACCATGGTAAGTTATTTTTCCTTAGGAAATACATTTCTCATTTTCATATGTAAGAAAGGGTGTGTTTATGTGTATGCTAATTAACCAAAAAAACTGGTGCATGATGTATGGTAGAATTTATAATTTTAGAAGGTCCTCCATGCACTATAAATAATTTATTGATCTAGGTTTGCACAAAATCTCTATTTAAATAAGATTTCCATACAAGTGCACAAGTTACATGGAATGCAAATATGGTCCTTAATCATGACTTTGTCCTTCCTAATATTATATTAGTATTGAGAAAAATTTAAGACCCTATGTTTCCTCTAATCTAAAGTAAGGTAATTTATTTAGTGATGTAATATTATGGTCCAAGAAAGCAAGCATCAATCTAAAAATGATAGGAAATTACCTTGGTTTTAAAATTGATAGAAGGACAATCGACCTAGTGCTAAGCCATATTGAATACCAAATGACTTAAGTCATTTTTATTAATTTTTCCTATAGAGCACTTAGATCACATGGAAAAAGTTGAGATGTTAGCATGGGTTTAATTCATATGGTCACTAGAAATTTTGGTTGGATCATTTTCTTTCATGCACTATCTAGCAAAATTCAAGTTGTGTCCCTTCTTGGATGAACAAGTTTGTCCTATGTTTTATGGTCCATATTTCTATATCCAAGCATATAAAAACTAATCTATAAGAGATATCAAGGGTTCTTAGATAACTTATATAGACTATAAATCTAGAACTTCTCTCTCTAATCCAACCAATAAAAAAATGATTAACATAAAAGAGACTATTATGCTTAAATTCAACATCCTAAGTTCACTTATTGTTATAAGGTATTGATCATCATAGTGAATGATCAATATTCAAGTATAAATTCATAGGGTACAATAGTATCCTACTTATTATGCATATATTATTTGGGAAATATTTGAACCATGGGTATCCATGAATAAGAAAGACCAATCTAGTTGATGATACATGTAAGGGTCAGGGGTAACCACATGTGCATCCATTTTTGCATACTTAGTAACTATTCACATTTAATAGAAAGGAGGAAAATCTTGTACTCCAAAATATGGGGATAACATATGGGATTGACCCGGGTGAGGATATGGTTTTGTTAAACCTAATATTCATGAACCAATGACATTCCTAATAAAAAATAGCTACACCAAATCCTCACTAGTTGATGAAGTATATCTAATGATCATCACTACATAAGGATCTCATCATGATCATTATAGATCAATCGGTACATCAAAAAGGTATATGAATAGTTTATAGATTGAATACTAACATTAGCCATATAAATAAAGGAATGTTGCATCAATATTGAATGTAGCTAGTTTGGACATGACCTCCAAAAAGAAAGTCTAGCAACTAAGTATAAGTAATATGCATATTGAGTAGATTACCACCATTCGTGAGTGAAAATGATAGGTTTAGATATTGGCTCAGATCTAGGTAGATCTTAGATATGTTTAGAAATTGTAATACTTATAGTATAGGATCTTAATATTTTCATGTTCCAAATAGTGATATCTTAGCCAAAATCAGGATTTATTTATTTATATACTTATAGTCTAGGGGCTAAGTCAAATGCCTAACTTAGAAAAAGTAATTTAGCTCTAGATAGGATAAGCACCTAGATAATAAGCATAGTGTCCATATATAGATGTGAGAACCAACAACTAGATATATTTAAAATACACTCTCCTTATAAATCCATGATACATATATAGTTGTTCATATTTATAAGCAATTAGATCATAAGTTTGTGATCAATTAAATAGATTCCATGGATTTTCATAAACATATCATAGATAAATTAGTTATTTACTTTTTCTTTTGACATGCAAGATAAAGAACAAAAATATAATACCATGTGTAAATACATCTTGCATCCATTTCTAATTTCTCAAAGAAATCTAATTCCAATGCAAAAAATTGAATTTCAACTCTCATTAAGTTTAATGCAATAAAAATTTTCAACGTATTTATTCTAATAACAACAGAAGAGAAGTTAATTATTCTAATTAGTATATATTTCATAACATGACTATAAAGATACACGCTATGTTCATGACTAGAATATCAAACTAATTTCTTCATTGTGTTCTATATTAGGAATAAATCACATTAACAATAAGAATATCATATATCAGTTTCCAATTTAAATATGGTCATTATAGAGATGTTTATTACACAACAATATCCTACCATAAATGAGTTTATAGATATATTCACTTAGTTTCTATACCTCTCTCTCTCTCTCTCTCTCTCTATATATATATATATATATATATATATATAGTGGAAATAATGGCAAGTTTTCCAAATGTAAGACATTTTGATAGACTAGACAAAAATATAAGCATTACAATAAAATTTATATTTTGTAATATATATCCATTGGTTTTACATATTTATTTACTTTCATCTAAAAATAAGCTCCATTAATTTGAATCTACCCACACATCAACCTTGGATGAGGGTTTTGTACCTCCAAACATCCCACCAAGCCTCTTCTTGTACAATGATAGTTTGATTAGGTTTCCTATGAATAAACTCAAGGGAAAAAATCCAACCATACAATCCATAAGATAGGCAATGTCTCAGTTCCATTCACTAATCATAGACAAATATATATTCAATATAACATAGTTTTACATAGATTAACTTTACCTTGAGGCTTGAGACTTGCCTTGAGGCATAAGGTTCATTAGGGCAATTCCAACTAGTACCTAGTAGCAGAGCCACCACCAAAAATACAAAATCAAATAAAATTTAATTATAAAATTCCATATATACCCTATTGGTGCAGTTGTGGAGTTTTCCCGCTTACCCTCGAAATATTTATCATGTCACGAGGAACTCTTAGAATCACAACCAACACTATGGATTCTGGTAGATCCACCTCATTAACTTGGGAATAGACTACCTTTGACAGCTCTAAACTGACCAGGTTGGGTAAGGAAACCCCAAGCAGTGGGTCCTTTCACTAATGCTTCACAATGCACATGCCCACTATGCCAGACAAAATGTTATTTAGTTATTTTAATGATTTTGGATGATCGAACCTATTAATATGAGTGCTCATTAAGCCAAGACCGGTGCCTTATCCATTACAGAGTTGTAGCAGTTTGATAAATGACTTTAGAAAGATAACAGAAAGAAGAACTAGTTCATTTTATTCCATTCAAATGATGCAATGTAAATAAAATAATTAAACTAGTGAGGGAAAGCATTATTTATGGATTCTTATTGCAGTAATACATAAATAAGCTAACACAAGACAATCACACAAAATATGCCAAGGGAAGAGTTGATATTTTCATTAATATAATATGTGCATAGAACAGATCAGGAGAGTGCTTGATCCTCATATGCCATTTGAGTACAATAAACCCCCGGTTTGAATGTTCAAAACAAGGGGCATCTCCTCTCCGTCCTAATTGTAGTGACGTAAGAGTTCTCAACTCCAATGCGTTCCACAGGAAATAATCACAGTGAACAGTGCACCTTGACAGTCTATGGTAAATGACAAGAGAAGAGTGATAAGAAACACACATAGGAGATACAAGGGAAAATACGACTCAAACAATAGACAAAGCTATACCTAGTTTTTCTCTCTCAAAAGTTTGATAAAAAAGTGTTGTAGAAGTCTTCTCCTTCTTATAGCATGAGCTGCTTGATTTTTGTGACCATCCACCCTGCTGGAACGATCATGTTCTACCCAAGCCTGAGATGCACTCAAAAAAGACCATGTATCCCACGTTCCCTTCACACAAGTGAAGGTTGTGCACTACCACTGGTACTACCTTGCGCTGGTGGCTATGGTCCTTCTGGGGCGTGTGTAGTCACAGCGATGGGCCCTACTCCTGCCCTATGGTTTTGAATGGCTTGATCAATAAAATCCCAAGCCTCATCTTGAAAGGTCAGAGAGAAGAGGAGCAAGTTCAAATCTTGGATGGCCTCCACTACCCGATATTTAGCCCATAGTACATTGTTATTGGTAAACTCACATAGGCGGTCTACCATTTACACCAAAGCCATAAAACATTTAGATGGCTTATCGCTAGACTCCAAATCAAAATTCTTAATTTTATAAAAAATAAAATGCTTGATGATTGGTGCTCACCCAAAATCCTTAATGGAGAGGTTGCAATCGACCAGCTCATCATTGGCCTCATATTCAGATTCTGCCACTTCTTGGCCCCACTGGCACCAATTTTGCTCATTCTGCAAAAATAGGGAGACCTTGATGTATTCTTCTACAAAGAAGCATAGGGACTCATCTTCTAGAACAGTCGATAGCCTAGAAATAGGTACGTAGTCCTCCTAAAAATCTCTTATAGATTGGCATGATTGCATCTATCCTTTGCCTTCCATAATGTAAGTTATCCTAGATGAGACCTACTGCTCATATCATAGGATAGATATCTATTAGGATGGACTCCAGATCTCCTATTTTAACTTGGATTTTTTCCTTCATCTCCTGTTTGAACTCATCCATCGACCTGAGTTGGACGCTAGCCTATGTAGTGCAAGGATCTGACATCTTTAGTTTATCAACTTCGACCTGAAGTTGCTTGAATTTGAGTTGTAGTGGCTCAACCTCGGTGGCCTTGGCTCTCCATCCTTCCATTTTTTTTCTAATGCTTCGACCACTTGTTCTTGAGTGGCCACCTATGATTTCATCATTTGGATGGACACAGTAGATGCTCGAATGACACCTTTGTTGGTATCTATGGTGGCCTCCCTCATGCTAGATGGCAAGAGGATCTCAAAAGAGGCAAGATGTGTATTGGTGGTTTCTTGTCCAACTACTCCCCCATGCCTGAATATCCCCTTACTTGGAGATCTTTGTTCTTCTATATCCTGAATCTGATCTTCTTCGTCAGCTCTGAACTAGAAAGTGTCTGTGACCCTAGCCATCATAAAATTTTCCACTCCTTAATTTGAGGATTCAGTCCTTGCATTTTTATGGGTAGGGGATCGAGTGGTACTTTGCACTTCATAACCCCTCACAATATTTGATAACCCTCCAGCTTGCGCTATCTTCTTCATCACCCTTGGCTTAATTTGATGCTCCTCTTGATTTATCACTAGGGTGGCAGAATACCATAAGAGTTGACTTTCTACCAATTGTCCTTGCTCACGTGGACTCATTAAAGCTAATGCTGATGGGGTAGTAGTATTTTTAGAAGAGCCAATGGCCAGATACTTTCCTTTTGAAGTGGCAATGGGAGAACTAGAAGAGGAGGGAAGCTTGACCTGCTCGTCAAATTTTTTTATCATTACCTCAAAGAGATCAGAATCTTGTTGAGCTATTTGGAGGGTGGGATCCTTGAATTCTTCAAGAGGAGCTGCTAGAACTAATGGGGCCATCTTGTCCACCAACAACCCCCGATGCAACTTAAGTTGGGCATTGTAATCACCAAAAATCTCCAATATACTATAAGGACGTTGATCCTTGGGCATCCTCCATATCAAATCTAGTGTCTAGTTATTTTTGAAGGCCTCTTGCATCGCGTCTTCAAAATCATCACCATTGTGTGTGACTGCCAAGAGGGCCAGCTTGTCAGTAACCTCTCTCTTGTGGTGGTCATCTGGGTCATAAGCTCTCCAAGCTACCTTAGGGAAGTAGTAAGTATCCATATTCCAAATGGCCCATAATAGAGCAAAGTGGTCGAGATAGGTATAATGCCCCATTGTACAGGGAATGGATAACCACTTTATTGGTCCTTTCTTCCTCAGGTGTCTAATATTCACTTCATCGGCCATCTATCGAGTAATTTCAAGGATGACGATGGAAGTTGAGCAGTGAAAATGTAGTGCCTTCGAGGGTAGTGTCTTCTATGTAAAAGTAGTCTCCTACTTTTTCTAGGCACAAAAATTCCCTAACCCCCATCCCAATTCTATCAAGAAAATTCCCAAACAACCGAAAGTGTACCATAGGGAGGACCTTCTAAAAGAAGTTTGTATAGTTGGAACACCCCTCGTGGATGCATAGTAGCCTATCCTATATGGTGGGCATGTTTACCCCCCTATTTGGTCCACCAATGTCTAGTCCAGCTGTGCAATAAATAGATGAATGAAAAAAGAAAAGTATGATAAGGGAGGCATCTCCCTTTTGTTGGCCATCACGACCTCCTACAACAGTCGTAATTCCTCATCCATTTTGTCACTGATGACATCCTCCCATTGATAGGGAGGGGTATTGTCTGTTCAGCTACATTGGAGGATTAAAAACATCACCTCCTTAGTGATAGGCTCCAATTATTTCACTCCTAGGGCTAGATTGATCATATCAACGTAATCTTGTTTCTAGGGATGGAGCATGAATTTCTCAATGGAGAAATCTACTAGGCTTATTTTCCCCCTCTTCAACAAGCTCTGGTGGAATATCGTATTCATCATGTAATTGGCCTAAAGGGCCAATATTTTGAAATCCACCACCTTGGAAGTGACGACCAAACCAAAAACTTGCCAAATCCTATCAATCGATATCCAGGCTACTGCATAACCATTGAAGTTATGGATGGTGTGCACTCTAGAGTTGTAGGAAACTACGAGCCATGCCAACATATCGGAGGAGTGGTACACCTTTGGACAAGTCAGTCGATTGAGGTTCGTATTCCATTTGTTACAGACATGAGCAGGTCTATTATTGTCCTGATAAGCCCACGCATAGAGATCCCTCAAAAGTGTCGAGTGGTGCTGGTTATCCTCCTCTGTGGGATAGAATGAGTAGATGGTGACTCCTTCCACATATTTTTGTTGTTCTTCGATGATATCCTTGCTGGAGTCAGGAAAATTTTTGAATGCCTTAGGGTTTTCTGCCATCCTTGGCCTCTTATCAACAGACCATGCTTTGGTAATTCTACTGATTCTCTTCTGGATGAGTGATGCATCAAAGACTGGGGAGCTAGTAGATGCCATTTTTCTCAAACTATTGTGAATTCTTTGCCCCCCCCTCGGCTACGATTTTTCTCTATGCTCTCTTCACTTTGCTCGACCTCGTCGATAGGCAGTTTTGCATGCACAGTTGGTGCAAAATAAATGGTCACCACCTTCTTTTATAATAGGTATATTAAATATGGTAGATGGCACCTGCACTTTTTCCCCTATCATGAGTTATTGGTATTGGTCCGGCATGCCACATTGACCGTTGCCTCTTCACTTTAATGAACAAATTACGGCTACCCAAAAATAGTGGGACACATGGAGGTTTTCCATTGGTTGAGGTGGGGTATAGATAGGTATGCGCTCTATTGAGGTGTGTTGGGTTTAATTTTTGCACGTGCACCCCCTTGGGGAGTGGGGTGCATGTCTTTCGAGGTATGTGCACAGGGTTGTGCACCTGTGTGACCTTCAAGGAGGTGGAGCGTGCTCACCTCCATGGGGCACACACGTTGTGCACCCTCTTTTGACCTTGTGCACTCTGCCATAGTGGAGCACATAACCTAGAGGTAGGTGCATGACTTTGTGCACCCATATTGGACATTAGCGCATGCCCCAAAGGGAGGGGTAATGGGGTTTCCATACACCCCACACCTTCACCTCCCTCCTAGATTAGTAGTACATAACCCACATACATAGAAATAATTTGAATAAGCTTATCCTATAATAATCTACAACTATTTTATTAGTCAATCTAAGTTTAAATATTTAGGGTAGCTCATTACACACATAATAGACAATTTCTCATTCATACACACATATATCTATAATTAGAGAAGACTAAGAGAAGATTCAAAAGAAATACCAACTATAGTAACATACATAACACCCTTTCTAACTAATTCATGAAAAAGTATATGGATATATAATTTACTAACAAATTATTTATTCCTTTATAGGTATTAGAGCTACGTCAAGTTGTATTTTATCTATATGGAACTAATTTATCCACTTGTACAATTCTTTTCTTTCCAATCCTTTGTACAATTTTCCTCCATGCAAGGTTTCCCTTTGACAATTATTTCTAGCTTCTCTTCTCATTGTCCTTTCTACCTTATTATTTTCTCCTTATCTTATAATTTCTATCCACTTCTTATGCATTTCCTTTTGTCTTCCTCTTCTAGTTGTATTTCCTTCTTACCATTCTAGTCACTCTCAATCTCAATCCTCTTCATAATATTTTTGAATTTGTTAATAAATTTTGTTAGCATTATTGAGTTTATTTTATTAAGAACCTCATCAAATACTTACTATTTCTTGTATTATTATTGTTGTTGTTGTTGTTGTTTAAGTCATGGATTAGCCTCACTCAAACGTATAACTCATAGTAAATTAATTTATATATATTTGTATACATATTGCATATGACCAATATAACACATAGAAAGCAATTAAAATTTTAAAACATAACTTTTTCAATTTCAAACTGACAAATGGTATGAAACACACAAACATGTTTTGACACAAGCTAATTTAAGAGATTGTAATATTCCAAATGTGGATTTCTACACTTGTAATCATGTCATAGAAAAACTTATCCAAGAATTTATAGTTGCATTTCCATCAATTATGCCATGGAATATATATACAAAATCAAACACCCTTCATGTATTAGTAAGTAATATTTAAGACTTGAAATGCCTATAAATTTAAATCTAAGCTATAAATTATGGGAGAGAAAGTGGAAGAGAAATTTAATGTTCAAGTTACACTAAGAACACTTCCAAAAACATTTAATACATTAGTCACCTCTCTTCAAGTGCTAAACAAAATTATAATCTTTGAAGAATTGGTCAACATACTTCAAGAATATGAAATAGAAAACCATGCTAGATATAAAATGACAAATAATTATTTATCCCAACAAAAAAGGTTCCAAATAATAATTCCTCATAATCACAACATCAATATGAATGGAAAAGAATATATTATCACATATGTAACAAATAAGGTCATAATACTAGTTATTATAGATATATATCTCTAAATCAACGGAATCAAATGCATAGATCTTTCTAAAGATACTAGCAAGGATAATATCAACCTAATCAACAATGATACACATCAACACAAAAATGATATTCAAAATAAAAAATTCAAAGAGGAAACATGGTCCAAGAAGTACAAGAAATAGAGAACACTAATAAGAAATAAAATGAAACAATTCAAAGAGCCCTCATAGGAAAAATTATAGATATCTCCATCCTTGACAATGCAGGTTTAGAAAATGAATGTATTATTAATACAAAGTGTATGGATCAAATTGAGAAGTAGTATGAAAAAATAGTAATGATATAAGCCACTCAAAAATTATCAATAGTAATTCAAGAAGGACTGATAATATCAATGGTATTGATAATATTGAGAACAAGACAATAATTATTGAAAAGGAAACAAGAAAAAAGTATAAAAAGCATGGACAAAAATGGAATTTATGGATACACCAGAATTGTAAAATCCATGAGAAGAACAAACAAAAGTATTTTCAAGAAAGGGAAAATAAAATTTTACACTATGGATGGATAAATAGAACATAATGAAGCAAAATTATGGAAATGCTAATATGTTTCTATAGAAATAAAATAAGTTTGATAAACATAGATTTGTACCTGAGTTGTGTAGAAAGAAAATATGTAGAAGGAAATATTTAGAAATAGAACTAGAGCACAAAGACTAGGACCAAAATAAAGGAAGCAAAGGACCTTCATACAAAATAATGTAATACGAGGGGTGTTGGAAGTATTATATTTTTTTGCAACTTGCAAGATCAATGCAATTACCATGTAAATAGTTTAGTTTAGAGTTTGATTAATATGATGTGTCATGTTAGTAAGTGTGGATTTTTGTAAGTGATGTGTAATGTAAATAAGCGTGGAGTTATGAGTTATGTAAGATTTTATCATCTAGTATGTGTAATCATTAGAGTCTTTGTCTTTATAAGGATATGTGATATTTACTATTATTTCTCCTATGAGAAATATGAAGTGTTAGATCTCCCGTGTGTGTGAGGAGATGAAAATTTTATGTAATTAAAAAGGTCAAAGGTTGTGAATGTGAATATTCATGTGTATGTATATATTGAAGGTAAATAATTTTCATAATGTGTCAAAGAATAAGCATTGCATTGCTTAAGTAGATATATCAATAATATATTTAGTGAGTTATTGTTCATTGTTGTTATGGATTGTATTATGTGAATATTATGTCTTGATATCTCTTGTGATATCATGAGAATTGTGTATTTCTAGCAAACACCTCACCCCTTCACCTCCCTCCTAGGTTAGTAGTACATAACCCACATGCATAGAAATAATTTGAATAAGCTTATCTTATGATAATCTACAATTGTTTCATACTTCAGTATAAGGTTCAATATTTGGGGTTATTCATTATACACACACTACTTGGAAAGTCCTCATTCATATACACCACACACACACACACACACACACACACACACACACACACACCACACACAATAAATAATATATATATATATATATATATATAATATATATATATATATATATATATATATAATTAGAGAAGACTAAGAGAAGATTCAAAAGAAATACAAATTATAGTAACATACATAACACCCTTTATAACTAATTTATGACAAAGTATTTTGATATGTAATTTCCTAACAAATTATATATTCCTTTATAGGTATTATATTTACTTCAAGTTGTAGTATTCAATCTATATAAACCAATATATTTACTTTTACAATCCTTCTCTCCCCAAGCCTTTCTACAATATTCCTCCATGCAAGGTTTCCCTTTGACAATGATTTATAGTTCCTCTTCTCATTTTCCTTTCTACCTTATTCTTTTCTCCCTATATTATAATTTTAATTAGGTAAAGGAAGGGGTTTTGAAAGGGTCCTTGAACCTTTTATAAGGGAGAAGCTATAGCTTCCAAAAGCAATACCAAAATACAACCAACAATAAGCTATCCCACCTTGTGGAAATTACATCAAACTAAAACAACACCCTTAAGAACAAAACTACAAGATAAGTAGGACAAGAACAAAGAAAACTTAGAGATAGCAAAGGAATATTAACCACAAGATTCTTGACATCACCTAGATAAAAAACCAATAATCCAAAAATATTGTCCCACCTTGTGGTACAAACAACAAACCAAAATCTCACCAACCTATCCACAAAGTAATAAGGAGTAGAGAAGGGTCAAAGATAACAAAGAGAAGAGGGAGTGCAAAGAGAATATAATTCCTCTAGAACCTCATCCCCCACTATTTCCTTTCCAACATTAAAATTTTTTGGATCCCATTGGTCCCATTGCATCATGGCTTTGACATCCTCCGCATACAAGATAGCCACTTTTAGCATACTTGTTAAAGATCTCGTAAATTCTTTCATCATTGTTTTATAAGATCTCAAGGTTTTGGGGGGACCTAAGAGCTATTAAGCTTCACCTTATTCCTCTCCAAGGTCCCAATAGATTTCTTCATTTTATTTCCTACTAAATTAGAGTCTTCTGATTCTGACTCCTCAATATACAAGGGAGACTTATCCGCTTTCATCAACTTGGAGAAGAGGTGCTTAGAGCATCTATTTTTCTCTTTGCTACCACCAAATTCCCTATGAGTCATAAAAATATCCCCTTGTCCCTTCAATGTCTCCTACCCATTACCACTAGGGGTAGCACCAGGCTTGGTTGGTTCACTCTTTAGGTACTATGACTTGAGAGACATTTCCTAAGAAAAAATAGGGGACTTCTCATTAGCTAGAGATTCCAAATTATTCACCAACATCAACTTGGTCTCCCCTAGGCTACCACTTTTTTCCATCATATGATCAAAAATAATTTTAATAAGACCTTGGTGGATCAGGTTTGAAATGTCCCCCTTCTTAACTTGTAATAGTCTTATCCAAAGACTTGAACAAGAAGGAAGGAATGTTCAACTTTCTCTTACATTGGATTTGATTCAATAATAAAAAATGGTATCTCCTAAGAATATCCTTGTTATTGTTGAGTGTGAAATATTCCATTATGATGAGCACAACCCTATCCCAAGGTGCCTTAAGATAGATTCATGAGTACCCATTTTATATCTTCTTCAGCTCTTCATTGTTACCCAAGAAGGTCCTGACCTCCTTAGCTAGGGAGTGTTTCTCCCTATTCAAACAAGCACCCTCCAAAGGAATACCAATAGCAACTGCGATGAGAGGAATGGAGGTTTTGAATTACAATCCACAAATTTTCATCATTTCATCCCTCTAGGATTAGACCATTGGTAGGAGAGCTCCTTATCAAATATATTAAATATCATGAGGCATTCTAGGAGACCTCATTTTTCAAACAAATTCTAACCTCCTCATACATATTGAGGATAGTTGGTTCTATTAAACCTCATCCATACTTAGAGACATAACTGTCCTTCGAAGTATAGAGAAAAAAAATTACCTCTTTCTAGATATACTAGTGGGTGAAGGATAATAAAATTTCTTAGACAAGGTGGGTGCTTTAAACATAATCTTCAATCGACTCAATACAAAACCATGTCTCTTTTGTAAGAAACCCAACCAATGATGAGGTCAAGTGGGATACCTCAAGACAAAGGAGATATATATGAATCTGTTGTATTCATGATTGACATGCCTATCAATCAACAAAATATTGGAATTCATAATGCATGTATGCGTCACCATAGAAGACTCATGTAAACCAAGATGCTGCCATATTGCATCATGGAAAATGCACCAAATAAAGAGAGGAAGTTCTAAAATTGAAGGCACCAAATTCTCAACCTTAGAATTAGAGAGGGATTGTAATTTTATGTGGCACCCATTACTTAGAGAGACCATAAATCCCCTTAGAGAATATAACATAGAATTTTTGTCTCTCAATGGCTTGAAGTGGTGTCAGATCATGCAAACTAGCTTGAATCAGATCAAAAAAAGGGTTATTGCCTCCAATCTCAAAAAGCCACTTTAGCATGATTTGATCCTTCTTTTGAAAAAAGTCTTCACAATTATAGTTCTCTAGCCTAGCTATATGTAGATTACTATACATACTCCATAGAAGTTCACATGTTTTATATCTTTTACTCAGTGCCACAAGATCCCAATACACTAATTAAGACTCCACTCTTGACGTTTCCCATTAGGAAACCACATGATCCTAGTTTGTAGCCCTTTCGGAAGCCATGTGATTCCAAATTTCCAATAAGACTCCACTCCCAACACATGCTGTAACTAAAGGCCACCTACACATTGACAAGGGTTAGAAAGAGTTTTCACCTAGGAATAGATTCCCAAGTCTCAAAATTTTTGGTGCCCATAGGAGAAAATTTAAATTTAATATATCCCTTGTAAGATTTATCCACCAGATACTAGGAAGGTGGTGACCTAGATTAGAAACAAGATCCATCTCCAACTCTCTTTAAGTTAATACATTATCAAAAGCAATCATCAAATAAAATAATAAAGAAATAGAGGGAGCAACTCCAAATCCATTACTCTATCTAAGAAAGGCCTTGGGGGAATTCTTCCCTCTAAGTTTTTAGGCCTACTTGGTGCAACTTCAAATTTGTTAAACAATCTGCAGATTTATTACCTTCTCTATATATGTGTTTTATTTGGAAATCTTCTAAAGTCTGAAGGAAACTTTTAGTTCCTCTATCATGTTTTCTATACTCCAACTAGGGGTTTGAAATCCATTTATATATTTAATGATGTTTAAATAATCCCATTTAATGATAATTGTTTTTCAATATACAGAAGCAAGCAACACTATTCCTTGGAAAATATCTCTAGCTTCTACAAAATGGCTATTTTGAACTTCCAAGTTTTCAGAAAAAGAAAGGATGATCTCTCCTTTTTCACTTCTAATCACTCCCCCCACCTTGGCTTTCCCTAGGTTTCCTTTATATGCTCCATAAAAATTAAGTTTGATCCACCTGGATGGGGGGACTCCATTTGGTTTGGGACTTGACATTTATTCTAGATTGTGACAACACCCTATTTCTATGTTGGAGTCCTAACTTCTCCTCCAAGACAACCTCATTATTGATACCACCTATATAATCCAAGTGCAAGCTAGAGATATTCTCCACAATAACTGGGAGTATTTTGGAACACATAGAAGCACAATCTCTTTTAGATTCCTTAAAGGCTCTATTATTTCTTTCCATCCAAATTCCCCAAAAAATGTGAGGGAGGTTGAAGGATAAGAGAATCCTTAGTCTTAGGGAGGATAAATGGGAGATCCACTAGTCAAAGACATCCAAGAGAAGGCTTAGAACAACCCAAAAAACCCCAAGAGTATTAAAAAAGGAATAAAATACTTCTAGAGAAAAACAACATTGAATGAGTAAATGGTTCGAATATTCAGCACACTTTTCATAGAGGTGGAACCTATTAGGTATACACATCCCTCTTTTTTGAAGATTTTTAATAGTGAGGATCTTATCCTGAATAGCCAACCAAAAGAAGAAGTTGAATTTAGGGATGAGGTTTTTAAATCATATTTTCTTGTTAGGAAGCCAGGTCATTGGGTTCTCTTGACAAGGAAATAAGTAGATTTTACTAAAAAAAATCCATCCTTTTCACCTCTCTAGAAAATATAATCATCTTCATTAGAATTTTTTATAACTTGAAAACTCAAAAGGGTATATAAGATCCTTATGGCAACTTCCTCTTCCTAATTCAAGTTAGGGATATAGAGAGATCTCCATTTCTTCCTACCATTGGAATTTTTGATATAATCAACCACTTTAGAGCCAAAAATAATTTGAGTTGTAGGCTCCACAACAAAAATATTTGAAAGGTAGGAAAGAGGGGAATTCAAGAGCCAAGTATCCTCCTAGAAATTGATTTTTTTACCATTTTCTATATTCCACCTAAAACCCTTAATGATAAGAGATCTTGTTTTGAGGATACTGAGCCAAAAGGCAGAGCTAGAGGAGGGAAGAGGATTCATCAAGAAGTTACTATTTTTGTTCTAGTATTTGGCTAAGAGGATATGCATCCAGATTGCATTTTCTTTCTTAAATAGCTTCCAATCTTGCTTAGCCATTAACTCTTTATTCATTTGGTTCAATTTTCTAAAGCCTGAACCTTCAACTTATTTTTTGCTATAGACCTGATCCAAGAAGACAAGGGGGATTCTCTTTATTTCCTCAACACTCGACCAGAGAAAGTTTTTTTAGATATATTCAATCTTTTGGGTAACTTTAACTAGAATTTTAAAAATATATAAAAAGTAGATGGGTATAGTTTGAAGAGTAGACTTCACTAACTAGGCTTTACCTACCTAGCTAAGTAGGGATCCTTTCCAACTTGTGAGATTTCTTTAGAATCTCTCCACCATAGGATCCTTAAGGTTCTATTTTAATGTTCCTTTAAAAAGGGACATCCTAAGGTAAGTAGAAGGAAGTTCAACAATCTCACACCCTAAGATTTATGCTATATTTCTCTGCCTTCGAGGAGGGGTGTTGAGAAAAAATATTTTGCTCTTAATGAAATTGATCTTCTAACCCTCCACTTTCTCAAATGATGATAGTATCTCCTTGATTTTACTAGCTTGAGGAATAGATGTAGAAGTGGATAAGAGAGTTTCATACACAAATTATTGATGGGAAATAGGATCCAAAAGCAACATATGTTTAAGCCCTTTGATAACGAAAGTTGCTTTAAGAGATTTATCTAGGGCTTAAACCATCAGAATGAAGAGATATGGGGACAGATGATCTCTCTTGAAAATGTCCCTAAAAATCTTAAAGCAACCTACAATATATTCATTTATGATGATAGATAACCTTGAAATCGAGATGTAGACTTTGGCAAGGTTTAACCAATTCTAATGAAATCCACATTCAACCATATGTTTCAAGAGGAAACCTTGTCATAAGCTTTATTCATGTCAAGTGTAAGGAATAAATCCATTCTTCCACTCTTGTCAACAAAATGAATAAGCTCATGAACTGCTATGATACCATTAAAAATCTACCTTCCAACCATAAACCCCCCTTAAGAAAGGTCTATAATATTGGGTAGAAAGTTTTTGACTCTATTAGCCAAAACTTTGGTCAAGATTTTATAATTGATATTGCAAAGAGTAATGGGTCTATAGTCTTTAAATTCCATGGCCCATGCTGACTTAGGAATGAGAACAAAAAATATGGAATTAACATCTTTCAAAATAAAACCATCCTTTAGATTTTCTTCAAAGCATCCCCAATATCTTTACCAATGATGTGTCAAATTTTTGAAAGAGGAGGGGGGAGGCCATCAGGCCTAGGAGCTTTCAAACTTCCCATAGAGAAAACATCCCTTTTAATCTCTTCATATTTGAAATGTCTAATGAGATAAGAGTTCATGTCTTCTGAGACTAGAGGTGGGATATTGAGGAGTAGACTCCTCTTAGCTAGATCATCACCATCCACCTTATCACACAAAATTTATTCAAATAATTTTATCACTTCAGTCTTGATATCATGAATATTCATTGATTTGGAACCATTTTCTCTTACAATCTCTTTGATCATATTAGTACTCTTGTGTCTCAATGCAAAAGTATAAAATAATTTGGTATTTCGATCTCTGTATTTGATCCATAGGGCCCTTGATTTCAGTCTCCATAACATCTCTTCACTGGCTAGGATATTGTAAAATTTTACCAAAATAAATTTCTCCTTATCTCTAGTATGTATTGTTACATCTCTTGATTCAATGGAAAGTTCAATTTCCTTTAGTTGCTTCCTCAAATCCTCCTTTTGAAATATGTGCCCAAAGACAATTTTATTCCAAGATTTTAGGTTTACTTCGACCAACTTGAGCTTATTAGCCACTTGGAAAATCAAGGGCCCAAAGAATTTTTGGGACCACCATTCTCTAATTTTAGCCTCCAAATATGGGTGTTGAATCCACATTACTGAGTCCACAACAATAATGATAAGTTGATAAAAAAATATACCTATATTCTATATGATTGTGTTTTGATGATTTTACTATTGGTTGTTAAGTGTGATAAACACATCATGTTGTAGAGGTGTGTTATTGCCTACCTAGGTGTTATATTGTGATCCTACCTATTTGGTCCTATGAGAAAAGTATCTAACATAATGGAGGACCCCATAATATATCATAAATGATATGTATTGATACTTAATGCACTTCAAATAGCCCACTTAGACTATGCTATGAAGCTAAATGCTAGTAAATTTATACCTATTGAGGGGTTGGTTATACTCTTGGTGGGCAATAACTTGTAGTTATCTATATGGGTCCACCCATGGAAAATATTTGCTACCTCTATGTCAACTACTAAAAATATCCTTGATCTCTTAGTTTGAATCTATGAAGAACTATACAACCTCTATTATGGGTGTTATGGATGTCACTATCAACCCAACTACATGGAGGAAGAACCTTGTAGGAACTTAGATTGTATCTAATATAAACCTAAAAATCTATTTGATCCCTAAATTAGAATAAATTACTAATGATCTTCTTGGTCCATACTCTATTAGTAATACTAGCCTACATGCCTTCTACCATGTTAGTGGATCGCTCATGCTGGCTAGTTGAGCTAGATTTGGATGCATTCCCAAAAGGAAATGGTTGACCAACATGATCTTATCCCTTGGAAAGTATATGTATCCTAGAAATTTGATAAATTTTTCATTTTTTATAATATCTTTGGTGCCTTGGTAGAGATTATATAAATCCTAAATTCTTTGTTTAATAAAACCTAGGATATATATTCTAATTTGAATCCCTCCATGAACTACTATTATGTCACTTGCATGTGGTCAAATCCAATAAGGATATCCTCATTTTTTACCATATAACCATTGACTATTCCAAGTGGAAGATCATAGTATTACCTTTATCTATGCTATAAAAACCATTAATTTAAAATAATTCTCTATTTAAACCAATCACTCTCTTGCTACCTTCTTGATGGCTATCCTACAAAACTTTGGTGGTTCAATTTTTTAGATTCTTACAAAAATATTTTCTCTCTACCTTGGGTGTCTACTCTTGGTTGGACTTTAAATGATGGGAGTTATCTAATAGAGGGTTATTCTCATTATTAGATGGCCTCCTCTCTTTCTTATGTCCTATGAGCATCCAATCTACTATAACATTTACCAAGTTTTGAATGGATCCTAACATCTATGTCATTTGGTTAGATGGCAACTCTTCATTACATAAAGGGGTATCATATCTAGCTTGTTGGGATCCCTAAGACATTTTATTGTTCTCTCGGTAGGATTACTCTTAATTTAGAGTCAGTGTTAGTTGATAACCACCATATTTTTATTCTCTTATTTTAGTCAACATCTAGAAAGAAAGTGTTTATAATAAAATATTTGCACATTAAGCCCAATCATTGCAACCTAAGATCTATTACTAGATGTGATTATTTTCTAGGGCATTAAAACTAAGAATCATAAAATTTCAATTTGAACTCATTCTTCAACATAATTACTACATATAAAACATTATCTTTTGTTGATTTACCACTTGAACCTTATCTTACTATGTCACCAACTTGATAAAATAGTGTCATATCCCATTGTTGGGAATTCATTTGTCTTACTTGATAAGGTGAGATTTTAGATATTATGTGTTAAAGTTATTTGCATTTGGATAAACCAATCCCTATTATCCCATGATATTAACAAGTCATTAAATGGTATTATACTATATTTCATAATTTGCTTGGAGAGGTTTGGACCTTAGTCTTTCTATTGAAGGTCAATCTACATAACCAATTGAGCTCATTCCATATGATATTTCTTTTATAATTGATACTTAACTTTAGAATCTTAGTGCAACCATGATCATTAATATTAGTCTAATCATGATATTTAATAAATAGTAATATCTTAGCCAAAATCAAGGTTTATTTATTTATATACTTATAGTCTAGTGGCCAAGTCAAATGCCTAACTTAGAAAAAGAAAGTTAGCTCTAATAGGATAAACACCTAGATAATAGGCATAATGTCCATATATAGATGTGAGAACCAACAACTAGATATATTTAAAATCCACTCTCCTTATAAATCCATGATACATATTTAATGAGTTGGTTTATTGTTTGATTTTCCATTTTGTTTAAAACACTAAGAGTAGGTGTATGGAAATTTATCTAATAAAGTGTTGACTTTTGGAACTAGTAATAAGTGTCAATGCTTGAAACCAATTGGAATACCATATTTGATGTCATACTTAGCATAACCTAATCTTAGAAATGATTTTTGACACCATAAATTCTCCTACAATGTTGGAAATATGTGGCCTCCAATTGTTAGTGAAGTTCTAAGTGGGTGCTATGGAGTAAAGGGTTGTTTTTGGACTAGCATCTATAGAAGGCTAGCACCACTACTCATAAGAACAAGCAAACCCTTATTTGGTTGAACCAATTATTATCACTCTAAGGAGAAATGGTTCCCATTACATCCACCTCTAAAAAAGTAAATTATCGCTTAACCTCTTCAAATGTATACCACTTAACCTAAGTGATGAATTGCCTAGTTTTCATAATGGCAGGGTATGGGTTTCTTGCAAGTTGCATTTGGTGATGGATTGATCAATTAATATTCTAAATCCAATTTCAAATGATCTTAGATCCAAATTAGAAGCATGTTACATAGACAATTATTTTAATATATGTGGAACATATGACTTGAGAAGCACCATGTTAAAAATAGTATGCATATTCTAGTATGGCATAATTCCATAACAAAGACATTCTATCTACTATGTACATTATGAGGAAAGGAACATAGTGTAAGGTTTTAATAATTTATTATAGCCTAAAGAAGAATTTATTTTGAACATGGATCCAAACCCAATGTTCAACTTAAAATTATGAGAAGCATGACATTGATTATATGTTCCTTCTATTTTTGTTGTTGGTGCCCAAGTAATTGCTAGTCTTAGTGATATACACGATGAATGTGCTCTAGGAAGCACTTAATTTTTCTACTTTTTAATTTTGATCTATCATATATGTATTAGTGAGATGTTTAAGGTTAATTTCCAATGGGGTGCTAGGAAGAAACCTAAGGCATGTGTCAAAAGGATTCACTCAACCTAGAACTAGGATAATTATAGAACTATGGATAGTTATACAATAATTATAGAACTAGGATAGATCTTATGTTATCCAGTTAGCTCTTGACCTAGCATATAGCTCATCATTCATATTCAAATTAAATACCAATAGAATGGAAAGTTCGATAAAGGTAGACCTAAGACCAACTCATATTTTATAGAGTAGTGGAGAGGAACTTCATATGGATTCTTGATAATATCAAAGTATGGTTGAGGCAATATACCATTTGTTAGGATTGTACAAAAGAGATTAAATTTCACACAATAAGAAAAATCTTCTTAATGTGAGATTTCATATGAAGAGGACAAATTTTGCACTTCATAACATGGTATGTCTTTGTTGCACATAGACCATTGTTATGGATAAGCTTGGTAGGTTGCATTATGGTCAAAGAGATATAATATTCTAAGGAGGATATTATAAATGTCCAATTGCATCATGACACATGTCATGTCATACAGGGGCTTGATCCCATACTTGAAAGTGCACTTTTACTTAACCTCAATCTTTCTTTCTAGATATATTCATCCAACATATTAGGGTTGACAATGTGACTCAATTTAAACACTAATGTGCTTAACACTATCTTGGATTATGATGGCGTTTTGGTTTTAAATTCAATAGTGATGTGAAGCAACTTGTCATTTACCCAATAATGAGTATGTAACAAGTGCTTGTGCTCTTCAAAGGTGCACAAATTTTAGGCTTAGATAATTCTCTAATTGATAATACTCAAATAGGTGGCATCTAATTGATAATACTCAAATAGGTGGCATCTATCTCTTCTTTTTAGTTTGGCATCTAAGTGCAACCATGTAATGTCCCCTTTCTAGTCTGTCAGTATTTCTTCAGAGATTAGCCTATGCACGTGGTCCTGTAGGCTAATTCCAGTGTTTAGGGGCCATTGGAGTTGCATGACGCCTTCAGTCTCCAGTTTTGGAGACCTTTGGAGTAGTTTTGCAGAGACTTACTATTTATAGTAAGTCAGTGTTCTAGCTAGAGTGGATTGTACAGGCTAATATTTGAGCCAAATGGGTATCCAGATCCACTCTTAGATGTTTGATCGGGTATTTGAGTGCAAATATTTTAATACCCATAATTATTTAATATAAGTCAATTATTATTTATAATTATAAAGTATATGACTTTATATTAAATTGATAAATTAATATGTCACTAATACTTTATAAAATTATAAAGCGACATTATTAAAATAAATTATTAATACATTGGAGGGAGATGAAATAAAATATTAAATTCATTAATGAATGAATTATTGGCACAAAGTGGATCGATTCATCTTGGGGAAATAAAAGAAGGAAATAGAGTTCATTTGGATTATTCATTTTGGATTTGGAAAATTTGCTTTGGCTTTTTGGTGGAGAAGACAATTGTAGGTTGCAAGGGTTTTTTCAAGCTTGTTGAGGACGTCAACCTTCAGCAAGGACATCCATTTCGGTTGTGGAAGAGCAATCCTAGTGGATTATTGGGTGTGTGCATTCAACATTCATCATTGTGCTTCATAATTTGATAAACAGGGGTTTTTAATTGCAGATTTAAGGAGATATTATTAGGTAATACTCAAGAGGATGTTTTTGTTGATAAATATTTAATTTTATAGCCAATCGTACATTTTTTGATATGATTGAATAGATATGTGGAACCAATGAACAAGGTTTGATAATTAACATTGCTAAGCCATCAAATTCCATCCACATCCATTTTATTATCTACAAGCTGAGGTTAGAGGCTACCGTGGGAATTTAGGGGACTGCTAAAACCTTCATTGATAGTCATACAAATCACAAAGCTAGTGTGTCACTTCAAGAAGATATCACTCCTCTTCAAGGCTATAATATAATTCATTTAAGGGTGGCCTTATCAACATTACCTGTTGCAGCCATCTCTAACTAGGATATCAGCATCCTTTGGGGAGATTCGAACTGAAAATCATAGTCCATATTGTTGTAGATTTGTTCATAGGGGTAGCATGGGATTTAATGGGCCAATCACCCCCATTTTTGGTCTGCAATCTCACCTAACAAGAGCAGCCAGGATACTACATCACTCAGCCAACATTGTGAGTGTGGGAAAAGAAAAGCATTTCAAGTTGTATTCAAGGATATCAGAAAATAGACTTTACAGTCATTCAATTTAAGCCTGGTATTGTTTACTCCATTGTCTTTTCCATGAATTTACAACATAAGTTACTTTATGTGTTATGCATTTCTTGATGTGAAGAGTTTAGGAAATATTTTAGACATCTGCTATTACTTTATTTCCAACATTGATTACTTGCAATCAAAAACAACAAAAAAATACAAAACCACAGAATCAACACAAAGAGAGAAATCAGAATTTGCATTACACACCAAACTCCAAAAAAAAATAGGGTAGCATATTACAGTGGTATCAGAGCTCGGTCAACACTGCCATCCTGTTGGGTTCTTATGAGTGACAAAGATAAGAGGGCAGCAGAGAGGGAAAAGAAAAAGGCAATACAGGTTTACACCAGAAGGCATAAGTCTACAGATTGGGATCCTATTCTTGAGGAGAGTACTTGGACTAAGGCCATTGCTGCTAGACCTCATTTGCTTCACTCAGATTCAGCACAGGATAACATAATGGGGGATAGACCTGATGATAATCCGAGCATAGTAGGCATACTTAATTCTTTGGCTCGGGCACAACGAGATACGCAGGCAGATATTAGATAGGGACATGAGGCCTTGGCCAATGCTATTATGGCTATGACTAATACTATTCAGAGTCTACAGACAGGAGCACAGAATGGGGAGGCTAGTACCTCCAATAGGTAGACATTTACTAGGGGTAGTCAGAATGTAGTGAGGCAGACACAACATACAGTTGTTACATCACGCCCTACCCAACCTACTTTCCTTCCTAGGGAGGAGACTCCAGCACAGGAGGTACCACAGAATTGGGGCCCTACAGATGATATGATCATGGATTAGTAGTACAATGCCTTTCCAGATGAGCTCAAGGCTAGTTGGCCTTTTGATAAATACTGTAACCACAGGAGGAGGAATTTAGAACAGGAAGGTCCTCAGCATGATCAGCGGAGACAACCAGCACAGATGGATTTTCAGCAAGCTTTGAGCAGGATTATCATACCACACTTTGATGGGAGTGGTAAGAGTTCAGCCAGGGCTTGGGTTGAGAAATTGGACAACTATTTGTCTCTTAGACCAATGAAAGAGGAGGAAGCAATTAAATTTGCTACATTACATTTGGAGGGAGCAGCCCATGATTGGTGGTTTCATGGATTGATTACATTGGGTCACAACTTGATTACCACCTATGAGGAGTTCACTAACAGGTTGATAGATCGATTTGACAAGAAGGATCCAGAGTTACATTTTAGGGAGTTAGCCCAGTTGAGGCAATCTAGTACTGTAGAGGCCTATATCACTGATTTCCAGGCACTTTCAGTTAAGGTCCAGGACATATCTGAGAGGAGGTTGGTGATCTTGTTTTGTGAGGGCTTGACTGAACCACTTCGTGGATGGGTTAAAGCCTTTGAACCTACCACTTTGCAGGAAGCCATGAAGAAGGCTAGAAGCATGGAGTTTGCTGTCCCAAAGCAAAAATCAGGTTTTAAACCTTTCCAGGGCAGCAAGGATAAGGACAAGAAGAAATTTTTTAAGAACCCTCCTCCACAAAAAACTGAATCCAAGAAGTTGACAGACAATGAGCTGAATGAATTAAGGAAAAAGAAGCTATGTTTTCAGTGTAGAGAGCCTTGGGATTTGAATCATAAGTGCCCATTGAAAGTCAAGAAAATGGAAACCAAGGAGTACTTCGAAGTAGAAGATTCAGAAGCTAAAAATGTAGATCAGTAGGGTGATTCAGATAATAGTGATGATGAAAAATCAAATGAGGAGACAGGTGGTGATGGTACTGTTGGCAATCGAACCAACCTAGATATAGGTTTTCTAAGTCTACAACACCCTAGGCCTGCTGCTAAGCATTGAATACCCGAAGGAAAGGGATGTCCTCCATGGCAATCTCCAGTAGGGCTGGTTTCAAAAATTAAATGGGTGATTGGAGATAAGGGATAGAAAGATACTAAAAGAGATGGGAGATTACGAAAAGGAAGGGGAGATGGCCGAAGGTCGAATATTTGGGATGATGGACCAAGAACATGATAGACAACTTATCTACTTTTACCAACAACAATCAAAGCAATGAATTATAATAGAAAGCAGTATAAAATCCTCAGAACCTATATAAACTCCAGCAAGGATTCCAAGGACCAATATTCTATCAACAACAAAATCCAGAGAATAGAATTAAACTGAAGAATAAAAACACTAGTTTAATAGAAATCACAGAGTAGAAATATTACATAGAGATTGGGGACTTAAACCGTAGCCAGAAGCCTTTATTTTGAGAGTAGGTTTCAAGTATACAACTACTTCAGAAAGTAAAAATGGGGACTTTGGGTTAAGGGTAAGGAATGTACAAAAAGGGATGAAATGACTAAAAGAAATGGGAAATGGCTACAAGCCGAAAGTGTGGGGTGATGGACCGGAAGCACGATAGGCAGCTTATATATTTGAACCAACAACAATCAAAACAATAAACCTTTAACAGAAACTAGTATGAAAAACCTCTTAACTATGCAAACTCCAGCAAGTATTCCAAGGGCAAGCCCTCTACCGATAGTGAAATCCAGAAAATAGAATTAAACTGACCGTAAAGAAACTAACTTAATAGAAATAACAAAGTAGAAGTCATACACGGATTAGAAGTCTCAACACCAGATCCAGAAGATTTTATTTCGACAGTGGGATCCAAAGTACAGAACTACTTTTCTAGCAAAAGTTATCCATCCATTTACAGAGAAAGGGGGGGTTTATATAGGAGAAAAACTACCGCTCGATGAATTGGTATTCAACCACTTTCATGACGAGTTGATTCAAATTTGGTGACAACCAAAAAAGGTCTACCTTATCCCAATTTAGCATTAAAAGTGGAAGGTTTCGACGAAGACTTGGAATAGTCAGGTCGGAATTACAGGTAACTTGATATTGAAGTTAGAAGTTTTTGATGACGATCATCAATCAGACGGTCTCAAAAATAGTTTTAGGGTGGTGAAATAGGAAATGCACTATGGACCTCTCCTTTTGTTCATTGGCTCCTTTTAACAATATCCCTCTAGCTCTTTTTAGGAAAGCGCTCCCTTGTGGAGCGCTTCTCAGCAAAGCGCTCCCAAGTGGAGCGCTTTTGAGGAAAGTGCTCCCTTGTGGAGCGCTTCTTAGCAAAGCGCTCCTAAGTGGAGCACTTTTGAGGAAAGTGCTCCCAAGTGGAGCACTTTTGAGGAAAGTGCTCCCTTTTAGAGCACTTCTCAGCAAAGCACTCCCAAGTGGAGCGCTTTTTAGCAAAGCGCTCCTAAGTGGAGCGCCTTTTAGCAAAGCACTCCCAAGTGGAGCACCTTTTAGCAAAGCGCTCCCAAGTGGAGCACTTTCTGCTTTAAGCAATAGACTTGGAAAATTCTTTAGAGGCTTCTCTTTTGAATAAGCTTAAATTCTATCTGCACTTAGCAACTTTATCTACTTTGCTTCCTTAATCCTTCGATCATCTTGCAAATAATCCTCTAGCTAAGCAAGGAATAGAACCAAAAATGGAAGAGCTGGAGATGAAAATTTAACATTTGATTGCCCATGCTAAAATATATACAATTTTGCATGCAACATACCAAATTTAAAAAACTTCAGAAGAACAGGATAAAGAAAAGAAAAATGTAGAAAATCTTAAGGAGCAGACCCATATGAGGGAAAGCTTTAGAATTGCAACGCCTTTGACCATTTTTCGTGAAAAAGGAATTTTACAATGAGCGCTTTCAAAAATAGAATTAACTATGCATCTTTTTTACAAGGTGTGTCAAGATTGACAACACATCTGGCGGCTCGCAGGGGTATTGAGTCGGTCTCAATGCAAAGATCCTAGGCCTTCATCCTTGGGTAGCAGAGTCATTCTCTTTCTCTTGATATTTTTCTTCTATGTCATCTTCACTGGGCTCTTTATCTTCCTATTGCTTGCTACTTTCAGATCCTTCATCCATTTCCTCTTCTTGTTCATCAGAATCTTCATCTCCTGAACTAGATTCACCTTCAGTCTTATCTTCCTCACTAGGCATGGAGCGCTTAGGAAGAAGTTGATCCAATGATTTTTTAAACACATGCTCATATATAGCTGCAACATCATTCCAATGATCATAAGAATATGGGGGTATTTTTGAAGCTCAAAAATAAGATAGCGATAGGCATTAATTCACTCCAGATCAACAAACACCATCATCCTATCAAATTCTTTTAAACAGGATTCAATCTGAGAATATTTTGTCATGAGCATAATGATCTGTGCATCTAAGTTGGAGGCATTCAAAGTGTCTATGTCAGAAGGGTTTTCAACAAAATTAGCCCACATAGGTTCCAATTCTTTTATTGATAGAGGAGGATGATCTAGATCAGTGAAACCGAGGACCTTAATGTCAATGAGGGCCTCCAAGTACCGTAATGCAATCTCGCATTCTTTGCAGAAGAGCATCTGAAGTTGAATGAGATTTTTTGGAAAGCTCAACTTTTGTGTAATAATACTGCAAGGTAGTTTTAGCATTAGCCCATGATCGGGCTAAGTCACTCATAGGTTCAAAGTGAATAGGCACATCCTCTATCTTTTTGAGTTGCACCACCAAGTCCAGCCAACAATTAACATCTACTTAGGCTGACTCCATAATTGGACCCCCAACAAGAATGGCCTCATGCGCTTCTTTATAAAATTGAAGAGCTTTGATTCCTTTTGTAGCCCTTTGAGGGAAATCCCTCAAGAAATACAGGTGCATCTCTTGCAAGCGCTCTCTAGAAGGTAAGTCAGGAGGTTGCACTTCGGGCGCTTGCTTGGATTCCAGCTCTTTGATCTGAATAGTAAGTCATTGGTTGACCTGATTTGCTTTAGCTAATTCTTGGATATGGTGAGCATTCACCATTTTGAGGTCAGTGCCATAGGCATCAAGCTCTTGTATTTTCTTTTCTAGCTCCTCAACCTTAGAATTAAGCCTTTTGATCTGACCCTGATGATCCCATTCTAGCTCTTCATTCTTCCTTCTTGTTGTTGCCAATTCTTCCTATAGATGATCAACCTCGGACTAGGTTTTAAAATATAGGAACCTGTAATGCTCTCCATGTGCGTAGATAGAGCCAACGCCTACTTGAACCTCCTCCATTTTTTCTTGAGTATTCATCCTAGCCACATTGAAACTTGTATGTCTAAGAGCATAATTGGTTGGGGTCATCTTCCCCAAAGGCTTGCTCACCAATGGTATCTTTTCAACCATGTGCATGTCCATAGACTCAGGATCCAGAATATAAGCTTTGCATGTCTGATCCAAAGCTAAAGCCTCCCTCTCACTATGATATTTGAGCCACTTAGTAGAATTTTTCCTAGCTCTATGGATGCTTTCAACTGTAGCTAACTATTGTGACAACTCCAGCTCTGACTCCAAAGGCTCAGGGACCCCTAATCCAAGAATAGGTATTGATGGAAAGAATGGGGAGTCGGACTGTAGGCTTGGAGTTATAGAGGGAGATGAGAGGGAAGTGATTGTGCTAACCCTTGGAGGTGCTTGATTTTGTACGGTTATGGGCTTGGGCGTTATAAACGTGGATGAATCAAAATATGTGGGGGGAGTGGGAGGAGAGGAGGAAATGCCTGAGTTAGAAGCGCCAAATAAGTGAGCAAAGGGAACCTCTGAAATGCAAGGGGAAGAGATGGTAGAAGCAGAGACTATAAAAGGATTAGGGGCTTTTGCATAAGAAGCAAATGGGGGGACTAAGGGCATTTGCATTTTAGTGGGAGATAGGAAATCTTCTTGGGAAACTCAAAGGCCTAGGCCGCTTAGCTCTGGAATAGGGGATGCACTCAATGCAAGGGCTACTAAAATAGGAATGTTGGGGACTATTGAAAATACCACTACAGAGGCTTCAAGTACTGGCATTATCCTACATAATGGGTTGAACAATATTGAAATAAAGGTACAAAATTTAAGGCCGAGGAGAAAACAAAAATAAGATGAGATGAGGACATACCTTCGAGCCTCATAGAGGAAGAGGTCATGAGAGATTCTTCCAATGACTGTGTTCTATCTCCTTTCTCATCTAAAATATTGGAGTTGTCCTCCTCTCCCATATTTTTAGCCTCTATAAGCTTTGGGAAGGTCGCATGTCCTCCATCTTCACCTTTCTATTCTTCGGCTAATTTTATGGTTGGCGCTCCTGGGACAGACACTTCAGCTTCACCCTTTTGTTCTCCGATTTGTTTTGTGACTACTTTGTCTTCAATATGGTCAGTCATGACTGCTTTGGGTGATTTGGGCATAGCTTCCTCCTTAGCTACAAATATTTCTTTAGCCAAGTATAGTTCAAGCACAACTTCTTCCTGAATGGATATCTCAACTACCTTGTCCCCTTGGTCACCTTGAGCGGCTGAAAGCTCAATACTTAGAGGTTTCTGTTGATCTATCTCTACTATCACAACCTCTTTTTCTACAACTACCTCATTAGGGTTTGGAGGAGCTAGAGTGCCTGAATGTACTACTATCCCAAAAGTCTTCTGGGTCCCAGTTCATGGCATTTTTGTGGTTTTCTACGGGAGAAGTGCCTCGACCTTTCTCTTGAAAGGAGCGCTCTTAGCCTTGGACTTCTGCTCGATGGAGGGGGAAGCGCTCATGATAGCTTTGCCCATGCTTGGTGAGCTATGTCATGGGTGATCCAAGTCATCAACCTCATCTGGGGGGCGCCCTACCTTGGGCACGATAGCAGCAAAGGAAAATGGTTGAAAAATGTGAAAGTTATTTTCATAAATGTCAAAAAATTGGTCATCGATTGCAAGCTTATTAGCTGAGGGTTTGCCCTGGTGTACCCTCATGATCCACCATTGTTCTACTTTGTGATCTGACCATTTTGGATACCTGACCTTTATACTTGCTATGATAGACCTAGTCAACTTATGCTCTAGATTCACAACGGGATTATACTCAAACTCCATAGTATAAAAATCCAACCAAGGTGGGAGTGGCTCCATCTCATCCACATGCCACTCAAGCTCCAAGCCAAGTGGATTATTGCACTAGTTTTCCATGTCTGACCATGGGCAGCTATGAAAAGCTTGTACCTTAATATTTTTCTATATTATACCCAGCGGATCCCATTTCCATCGATGGGGGAGCTCAATTAATCCGAACTGGGCTAGTACCACGGTTAAAACTGCATTTTGACCACATTGTGCTATTTTGACCCCTCCAAACTTGAAAGGGGTGGATATTATGACCTTTCTCCCATGACCCTTTCCATACTCTTGGTTAGTGTGATCCAACTGGCGGGCTACCTCCACAGTGAATAGAAACAGAGTGGTGTAAAAGGGTAATAAAAAAGGTTTTTCAAAAAAATCGTATATCCTGATGATGTAACCCTACGTCAGGAGGAAAGTATCCCCCAATCATTGCTCCACCAACTGCTCCCTCAACTCTGCCAAGAAGCGCTCATACTGACCATAAATCAAAGCCAAAGTCGGACCCAAAAAAAGTTGATTAAAAACATAATACGAATTACTTACAGTGAAACTCTCGGTCCATAGGTAAACTGGCAGCGACTTCCCCTCATCGTCGGTTTGCTACTTGTGGACGAAGATAAAATTCTAATGTAGGTGCCAGAAAAATAACCACACCATTACGGAAGATAATCTGAATTGGTGGCTCTAGTCATCGTGAAGGAAAGCCAAAGAGGCATGCAGCTATCGTGCGATAAATTTGGCCCAATCATAAAAAACTAGGCTAGAACCTAGCCTCACCTTAGAGGGGAAATAAATTGGGTTGTCTAAAATTGCCTTGGCCATGACAACCTACCAGTCGATGACCCACTCATCAGTGGCCAATCCTACCACCCATGCTAGGATGGAGTATATTTTAGGATATGAGAACTCAGCCAAATGCCTTGGGAGTGCAGGTAGGTTACCAACCACCGTCGCATCCTACAACTGGTTCACCATAAAATATTTCATCCAAGAAGTTGGCTGATATCTGAAAGCTTCCTCATTTGTATACAACCTTTGTGGAACAACCCCGATAGGGTACTTCTCTCCCCTGGTGAAAGCTTCTCGGACTGATTCTGTGGTAATTGCGAACATCGGAGCTCCTTGAGCATTTCGAACCGTCCGCATCATAGGGTCATAATTCTGGGCCACTACATGAATAAACTTTGGACAGGCATGGATCGGAGTGCACATGTAGAAATACAAGTGTGAGTAGAGTACACCTACTAACTGGTCTTCAACTGGATCATCCTTGGTCGCCTCTTCAACATCTCGACGTAGTTGCTCTATATCTTCGTTCATTACCAAATAGTCCCTGTAGCGGAGGAAAGGGTGCTGCCAGGGCACCAGTTCTTCGATGTCCTTCTTCTTCTTCTTCTGAAGCTTCTTCGAATCTGAAACCATCACTGAGGTAGCTTCATTGTCTGGTTTTTTACTTTTTGGGACCTTTTCTTTTGGCTTCTTCTCTTTCGAAGTTTCTTCAATTACTGATTCTTTGGCTACTTGCTTTCCTTTCTTACCCATGGTGGTCGAATACTTCGAAGGATTTCTGGTTCGAGAGTTGTAGGAAAAAATTTTGGGAGTGAGTTTGAACTTGGCCAGAGAGCATTTCATTTTATAATGTCATTGCTTGGAACCACCACCTCTAATGTAGACCACTCCTTATTAATGCCAAGGTGAACGTGCATGCAATCGAGCATTTTCAGAGTTCTTCATGTGGGTGGATTTCTCTTGGAAAACTAAATATTGATGGTAGACAAGGATGCTCCTACGAGGCGCACCATTATTGGTCGAGAAGGGTGTCGGTAGATTTGGAGAAAAGGTCAATTTTTGCTGATGGAGGCTGAAGAATGTTTCGATTTGATAACCGTACGACCTGCTTTTCTTTTAAAAATCGTGCCTACCTAGGGTTTTGAAAAATGACCCCTAATGATGCATAAAATCTTCCTGAACACTTGGCAAAATCAGAGCGGGCAACTAAAACTTAAAGCATTTAAAAAGGGGAGGACAACGAGGAAAATATGGTTATAGCTAAAGCAAAAAATTAAAATGGTTAAAAGAAATGGGAGCAACTCCCGATGGAGCGCCTCCAAAAATTTAACTACTTGTTTATTCCTTTTGGACGGAGTGCTCTCCACTTGTTGGAGCGCTCCGACTTCGGGCAAAGTGCTCCCTTGTGGAGCGCTTTGCCTTTGGAGTGCTCTCCACTTGTTGGAGCGCTTCACTTTGGGCAAAGTGCTCCCTTGTGGAGCGCTTCACCTTTGGAGCGCTCTCCACTTGTTGGAGCGCTCCAGCTTTGGGCAAAGCACTCCCTTGTGGAGCGCTTCACCTTTGGAGCGCTCTCCACTTGTTGGAGCACTCTCTTCGGAAGTGCTCTCTTCTGGAGCACTTCTCCTTTGGAGTGCTCTCCACTTGTTGGAGTGCTTCAACTTAGGGGAAAGCACTCCCTTGTGGAGCGCTTCACCTTTGGAGCGCTCTCCACTTGTTGGAGCGCTCCGGACAAAGTGCTCCCTTGTGGAGCGCTTCACCTTTGGAGAAATCTCTTGGCCTGTCGGGTGCAATTTCTTTACTAAGGATCTCACTCTAGCTGCAAAAAGCTTAGCAAAGTTGTTCTTAAAAAAGCTTCTTCAGACCTCCAAAAAAAACATCTCGGCCTACCAAGTGCAATTTCTTCACTAAAAACCTCATCCTGGCTGCCAAAAGCTTTGGTGAAGGTATATTTGAAGGAACTTCTTTCTTCCATTTTCTCGACTAAGCCTAGAGTAAGACAAGACTACCCTACTATACAAACAAAAGGGACTATACATGAGGAATACCTGATCAGCTAGAGAAGAGCATCGGGCTTTGGCGGGTAGTAAGGTTTTAGCAGGAAACCGTTAACTAGAATAGGGAGCTCATCACCTTCCATATCTTCGAGCGTGAATGAATTTATCTGATGAACACCAGAGACCCGAAATGGACCCTCCCAAAAGGCATCAAACTTTTCATGGTTTCCCGGCTTTGATTTCTTGACGTTCCACTTCAAAACTAAATCCCCAACGTTGAAAACCCGATCGAAAGTTCTCTTACTAAACCAGCTCTTGGTGGTTTTGGCATGCTTGGCGAAGACTTCGTACGCCTTTTCTCTTTCTTCTTCTAATTCTATCAACTGTGCCAGCCTTGCATCCATTGGGCTGGCTTCCTTCAACGTCGAGCCACTTAAGAAGTTGTAAGGTTGGTAATTCAATGTGTGTAGGTAAGACCACATCTTTGCCATACACCAATGAATAGGGCAAAGTCTGGATAGACCGCTTGATGGAAATTCGATCAGCCCATAGGGACTGATTCAAAAGTAGGTGCCAACTCCTTTTATTCTTTTGCAAATATTTCTTGAGAATTCGCAATAGGTTTTTGTTCGTGGATTCAACTAATCCATTTCCCTACGGATAATAGTTAGATGAAACCTTCAAGTAAATTCCATATCTGACCATGAATTCACAAATTTTTGCACTAGTGAAAGGAGAACCGTTGTCCGAGATGATGGATTCCAGGATTCCGAACCGAGTGATCAGACCTTCAAGGAAGGAGATGACCACCTCCTGGCTCACCTCTTTGGTTGGAATTGCTTCTGACCATCTAGTGAAGTAGTTCGTAGCAGTCAAGATATATTTGTGGTCGACAGAAGAATTTGGATTGATGATCCCGATGAAGTCCAAACCCCACTATTGGAATGGAGTCTCCACCCGAATGGGGTGGAGAGGAAGTGATGCATTCCTAACCCTTCCTGAGTAACGCTGGAAACTATCACAGCACTAGATGGTTTTGAAGGTATCCAAAAAGAGAGTAGGCCAATAGTAACCTGCTTTGATGATTTTTAATGCCATCGGTCTATCGACAAAATGCCCTCCTGAAACACCAGAGTGAAACTCCTCTAGGATTTTAGCCTTTTTGGATTCCTTAATGCATCTTAAAAGGATCCCATCAATATTTCGATAAAAAAGGCCATTGGGCATCGGGACATACCTGTTAGCTTGTAGATGGAATATTCTTCTTTGTGAAGCATCGAGGTGTGAGGGGCATCGACTTGTATCAAAATATCTGATCAGGTCTTCTGTCCAGTTTGATTCACTAGTGGGTGGGATAGCCAAGTTGCTTTCAAAATTTAGGCTATCTGAGTCTAGAATCATAGCTTCGATCGTAGCATTTTTAGCTAACTCTTGGCAGAGTGCTCTGCCTCGAACCAACTTGGTAGGGTGTATCTCAATATCAAACTCTTGGATTTTGGTAACCCAACCTACCCTTCTATTCCCTAACTCACCTTGGATGATGAAGCTCCGAACGTCAGGGTGTATGACATATACGATGGTTTTGCTTTGAGATACAAAGTGCCTAAACTTTTGGAGGGACCTCATCACTGCATGAACCTATCTTTCGATGAAATTGAACTTCTCCTCATGAGGCTGAATGATCTGGTTGAGAAACGCAATCGGACGTTCATCTCCATCTTCACCCTTCTGGGTTAGTACCACGGTATAACTCTCAGGCTCTCCGACCGCGTATAAGATGAAATCTCATGAGTAGTCAGGGTTGATAAGGATGGGAGCTTGAGCAATCCGCTCTTTAATCTCTTGAAAATCTTACCTCCTCTCATCAGTCCACTTGAATTCGGTGCCCTTTTTCAAGAGTTGGGCCATTGGTTTTATCACCTGGGCAAAATCGGCTATGAACTTCCTGATGAAGTTTATCTATCCAAAAAAGGACTGCAAGGCCTTTTTATTTGTGGGAGGTGAAAGTTAGAGAAGTGCTTTTGCTCGAGCTGGATCGATTTTTAATCCCTTTTTAGAGATAATATGCCTGAGCATCTTTCCTTTTTTCACTGCAAAGATTGACTTTTTGGGGTTGATGGAGACCCCGAACTCTCGAAATTTTTCAAAAACTTGTCGTAAATGCGAGCCATGTTCTTCCATTTTATGAGAGAATACCGTCATGTCATCTAAATAAATTACGATGACATGATTGAGTAATTCACCAAAAGCGAGGTCCATTGCCCTTTGAAAGGTAGCTCCGGCATTGGAAAGGCCGAAAGGCATCCGTTGATAGGCGAAAGTGCCCCACTTGGTCGTGAATGCGGTCTTGTGTTGATCTTCATCTTTAACCCATATCTGGTTATAGCCTGAGAACCCATCCAGTAAGGAGAACCTTTGTGCCCCTGCCACTACATGAAGGATTTGATCAATCTGAGGTAGTGGGTAGTGATCTTTGAGCGATGCTTGATTCAGATTTTGGAAGTCTATACACAACCGAATATCGCCATTTTTCTTCTACACTGGAACCAGGTTAGCCACCCAGGAAGAATGCTTAATCGGATATATGATCTTAGCTTTGAGCATCTTCAATAACTCGGTCCTCATAAGAGTTTCGACCTTTGGATTTATAGGTCGTTGCTTCTTTCTGAAGGGACACCCTCTTCTAACTCGATGGTATGTTGGATGACATTCTTGTCGTATCCCTTTAAGTCTTGATAACATCAGGCAATGATGTCGGGGTATTATTTACATAGAACTCGGATCTGTTGGAGCTCTTCGATGGTGCAGTCGGTCCCTACCATGATGACTTTCCCTGATTCTAACTCCAAGTTGATGAACTCCTTCTGGTCGACCTTGATCTTATGGCCGATAGGCCTATCATTTCTATCAAAGAGACTTTCCAGTGTGATCAAGCCTTTTGGGATATGATTGTTTTTCAACTGAATCAAACCTTCATGGTCTTCTTCATTTAGAGCCCACCCTTCGATGGTTGATGCTTCATTGACCAAGAAGTTAACAAGTTGTTCATCATTATCGAACACTTGCCAATGAAGCTTTTTATCGGGAATGAAAGGTCGGTAAATTGATCTTACCATCTTTGGTTTGTGCATCATGCCATCGACTGGTGAAAACTGGGTGCCAATGGAAGCTAGGATGTCGGCTAGCTTATTTTTTTCCCTTGAAATGGACTTGACATTTAGCACGTCGAAGGTATCGAACAAATCCCACACTTTGTTGCGATACGCCTTCAGGTAGTGTTGCTTGCTGACACACTTGTTGGTAACTTGATTACAGATTAGCTCGGAGTCCCCAAAAATCTGTAGTTGCTTGATGCCTAGCTTCTTAGCTTTCTTGAGTCTGAGGCACAAAGCCTCATACTCAGTCGTATTATTCGTACAACTCCAAGCTAGTCTGTATGAGTAAGTCTTTTGTTCGCCAGTTGGGGAGATGAGAGCAATTCCTATGCTAGCTCCATTTTTACATCGTGCACCATCAAAGTACAACTTCCAAAGCTGGTCTGAGGTTGAGGGCATTTTTGGGTGAGCTTGCTTTTATTTTTTAGGCTTAGTGAGCATGTAGCATCCTAAGTCCGTACCATTGACTGCATTGAAATCAGTTAGGGAGAAGTCATCCTCCAGTTGGAGTTCAACAAGAGCTTCCTCCATCAAGTCGATTTGTATTTCTTCTGCCATCAAGTTGACAGAGACTGAGCCCTTTTCTTCATCTTCAAGCTTCTCAACGTGAAAACCAATAGGTTTCTCATTGAAGAGCTTGAATATTCTTCCTTTGAAGGGGATCTCCAGGTGGGTGTAGTCAAGGGAGAGGTAGCCTCCCATCTTCACCGTGAATTCTCGTGAGAGGCACATACTAAAATATGGCTCCATAGCGACCACCATGATCTCCTGTATGATAGTGACTTGTGGCATTTTATGGAGTTGGATGGGCACATCTTTGATCACTCCCACTATTTTTATTGGAGTTCCATCTAACTGTAGCACCCCAGGGCTATTGTGGGTGTATTCCATACCCATGATTTCACATACTGCTTTGGGCATGATGGTTGTAGCGGCACCTGAATCGATCATGCAGTTATGCATGACCCATCCCTCCATTCGAAGGGACAGGTAGAATGGTGGGGGCCTATTTTTACCTGTGGTCGAAGCTGTTAATGGTTGAGAATACACAGTCTGAGTTGGCACGCTTTCCTTGTCCTGTGTGAATTTGAGAGATTCTTGTAATAGATCAACTTGACCTGGAAGTTGAAGGGCATCATATAGGCTTACCTTAGCGGGGGCCTTTTTCATTTCTTTGACTATGTTGTATGTTGAAGCGGTGGGCTCCACTGCTCCCCTTGTAGGTTCGTAGATCTTTCGATATTGTTGTGTCACATCTACTTGTTATCGTTTAGTGAGTGAGGGGTATCAGAGCTTTTCTCTTGCCTATTCTCGTGTTTCTACTGGTGGTTGAGGAGTTGTAGCTTTAGGCTATGAGATCCTTTCTCTAACATGAGGCTGAAGGTGGTCCTTCAATCGATCGGACTGGTGAGCAGTTGTCATTGGATCGGGAGCTTTTGCCTACGGCTGAGCTCTAGTCCATGATTTAGTTGTGGGTTTAGGTGTCGGAGGCACTTTCAATGGATCCATCTAAACTGGATCTACCTCGATAGGTTTCTTTCCTAACCTGGTAAGAATGGAAACTTGCTCAGCTGATGATGTCATGAGATTTTGACCAACTTCCCTGATCATATTAACTTGCTCATAGGGTCCACCAGCCAGTGTCTGCACATAATTTAGATGTACCATACAATATTCTTCATTGTGTGGATCATTGCACGTGGTACACCAATAGAAGGAATCAGAGGTACCAACCTCTTCGGTGTTCATCATTGCTGAATTTTGCTCGTGTTGCCTTTGAGCGCCAGTGGTTGCTTGCTCTTTGGTGATCGAGGGAGGAGGGAATCTCCTCTGGTGAAATCCTTGATCATCTTGTCTTTTCCTTATGGCGCTCATCTGGTTTACCACCATCTTCATGTAAGCCTTAAATTTTGATAGCTCTTTAGCTTGAGCTTCGATTACAGCCACTTGGTTAGCAGCTACTTGACTTGGAGGTAATGGGGCCAACGTTGGTGGCACTGGCAAAGCTAGGTATTGCGTTGGAGCGGGTAACTAGGGAACAATGGGTGCTTGGTATTGAGGCATAGATCGATACAAGGAATGTGGATTCCAATATTGGCTAAGGTGATTTTGGGATGTAGGAGGAGCAGATGCACTTGGATACATATTCTAGGGGAAATCTGGATAAATCAGGGTCGTTGCCTTGGGAGGTAACTTCTCGATAGCTATTAGGTCAGCCTCGACTTTTTGGGCCTGCTCGTAGAGAGCGGGGAATGTATTGATATTAGCATGGTGGATGTTGATGCTTATATCTGAGTGGAAAGCTCTTAGGTAATAAAATGCAGCCTGCTCAAGTGTGGGTCGAAGACCATCTGTGACTCTTTGCCAGGTTCTTACGAATCTAACGTTAAAGTCAGTTATTTCTTCCTGAGGATGCCTTTGAATAGTAGTAAACTAGTGTAACAGAGAGAAGGGGTCTGCTTGTTCATTGAAACCCCTTATCAACTGCCCAACCAACTAGTCCCATGTAGTAATGGTGTCGGGCAAGAGCGATCGATACCAATAAAGAAGCTTACCTCTTAGTGAAAGAACCAACAACTTCACCATGACGTCTTCGTTGGTGATTTGATGGATGGTCGCTAATCCTGCGATGTCTTGTATGTGCTCTTGCATTATCTTCCCCATGCCGTCATAAGTTGGTAGAGCTTTCAAAGCTGCGGGTGGGACCATGTGTTGGGCCTGCAAGGTAAGCGGTCCCGTATGGTTCCAAGATGCAAACTACCTGGGCAGAGCTGGTTGGGCCATCAAGGGAGGTGGATTGGTGAGGATTGGTGGAGTTGGTAGAACTTGCTGAGTTGAAATAGTTAGAACACTCAGAGCACCTGGTTGAACGTTTGGTGGAGCCAAAGTATACTGAAGGCATACGCATGAAGGCCATAATTTGGGTTCTTCTTTTGTATTTCTAGACCTCCACCTTGTACGCATGAAGGCGGGAGCTTTTACACTAGTCTACGAGATTTGGAGCTATCTTGGGTTTAGTAGAGTTTCCAGATGTTCATATTGAACAATACTAAGATGAACATCACTTCTTAATACTAATAAAATGTGGAACGTTTGCATCCCATCGGGCATGCCAAAAACTGTTGGCAATCGAATCGGACTAGATACAAGTTTTCTAAGTCTGCAATGCCCTAGGCCCGTTGCTAAGCATTGAATGCCCAAAGGAATGGGATGTCCTCCATGGCAATCTCCAGTAGGGCTGGTTCCAAAAATTAAATGGGTGATTGGAGATAAGGGATAGAAAGATACTGAAAGAGACGAGAGATTACAAAAAGGAAGGGGAGATGGCCGAAGGTCAAAAATTTGGGATGATGGACCAAGAACATGATAGACATCTTATCTACTTTTACCAACAACAATCAAACCAATGACTTATAATAGAAGCAGTATAAAATCCTTATAACCTATGTAAACTCCAGCAAGGAT